>LS997567.1:25349150-25479150 GCA_000469685.2 Haemonchus contortus
TGGTCAAATCCTAGAGGTGGACGGAGTTGGCACCAAAGTGGGCGGAGTTAGATCAAACCTTCATAACTCTATTCAGAAACGTTCTGGGATGCGGCAAAAGGTGTTAAGGTGTAAAGGGGCGGGGCGTGCGTAGAGACGAGAGGTACTTTTCAAAGATGAATGCAACTTTGCATGGAAACGTTCTGGAATGTTGGAAAAAAGTGATTGGAGGTAGTTGAACAAATGTGGTCAAATCCTAGAGGTGGACGGAGTTGGCACCAAAGTGGGCGGAGCTTAGATCAAACATTCATAACTCTATTCGGAAACGTTCTGGGATGCGGCAAAAGGTGTCAAGGTGTAAAAGAACAAATGTGGTCAAATCCTAGAGGTGGACGGAGTTGGCACCAAAGTGGGCGGAGTTAGATCAAACTTCATAACTCTATTCAGAAACGTTCTGGGATGCGGCAAAAGGTGTTAAGGTGTGAAAGGGGCGGGGCGTGCGTAGAGACGAGAGGTACTTTTCAAAGATGAATGCAACTTTGCATGGAAACGTTCTGGAATGTTGGAAAAAAGTGATTGAAGGTAGTTGAACAAATGTGGTCAAATCCTAGAGGTGGACGGAGTTGGCACCAAAGTGGGCGGAGCTTAGATCAAACATTCATAACTCTATTCGGAAACGTTCTGGGATGCGGCAAAAGGTGTCAAGGTGTAAAAGAACAAATGTGGTCAAATCCTAGAGGTGGACGGAGTTGGCACCAAAGTGGGCGGAGTTAGATCAAACCTTCATAACTCTATTCAGAAACGTTCTGGGATGCGGCAAAAGGTGTTAAGGTGTGAAGGGGCGGGGCGTGCGTAGAGACGAGAGGTACTTTTCAAAGATGAATGCAACTTTGCATGGAAACGTTCTGGAATGTTGGAAAAAAGTGATTGGAGGTAGTTGAACAAATGTGGTCAAATCCTAGAGGTGGACGGAGTTGGCACCAAAGTGGGCGGAGCTTAGATCAAACATTCATAACTCTATTCAGAGACGTTCTGGGATGCGGCAAAAGGTGTTAAGGTGTAAAAGGGCGGGGCGTGCGTAGAGACGAGAGGTACTTTTCAAAGATGAATGCAACTTTGCATGGAAACGTTCTGGAATGTTGGAAAAAAGTGATTGGAGGTAGATGAACAAATGTGGTCAAATCCTAGAGGTGGACGGAGGTGGCACCAAAGTGGGCGGAGCTTAGATCAAACATTCATAACTCTATTCGGAAACGTTCTGAAATGCGGCAAAAAGGTGTCAAGGTGTAAAAGAACAAATGTGGTCAAATCCCAGAAGTGTGCATAGTTGGCACCAAAGTGGGCGGAGTTAGATCAAACCTTCATAACTCTATTCAGAAACGTTCTGGGATGCGGCAAAAGGTGTTAAGGTGTGAAGGGGCGGGGCGTGCGTAGAGACGAGAGGTACTTTTCAAAGATGAATGCAACTTTGCATGGAAACGTTCTGGAATGTTGGAAAAAAGTGATTGGAGGTAGTTGAACAAATGTGGTCAAATCCTAGAGGTGGACGGAGTTGGCACCAAAGTGGGCGGAGCTTAGATCAAACATTCATAACTCTATTCGGAAACGTTCTGGATGCGGCAAAAGGTGTCAAGGTGTAAAAGAACAAATGTGGTCAAATCCTAGAGGTGGACGGAGTTGGCACCAAAGTGGGCGGAGTTAGATCAAACCTTCATAACTCTATTCAGAAACGTTCTGGGATGCGGCAAAAGGTGTTAAGGTGTAAAAGGGCGGGGCGTGCGTAGAGACGAGAGGTACTTTTCAAAGATGAATGCAACTTTGCATGGAAACGTTCTGGAATGTTGGAAAAAAGTGATTGGAGGTAGATGAACAAATGTGGTCAAATCCTAGAGGTGGACGGAGTTGGCACCAAAGTGGGCGGAGCTTAGATCAAACATTCATAACTCTATTCGGAAACGTTCTGGGATGCGGCAAAAGGTGTCAAGGTGTAAAAGAACAAATGTGGTCAAATCCTAGAGGTGGACGGAGTTGGCACCAAAGTGGGCGGAGTTAGATCAAACCTTCATAACTCTATTCAGAAACGTTCTGGGATGCGGCAAAAGGTGTTAAGGTGTGAAGGGGCGGGGCGTGCGTAGAGACGAGAGGTACTTTTCAAAGATGAATGCAACTTTGCATGGAAACGTTCTGGAATGTTGGAAAAAAGTGATTGGAGGTAGTTGAACAAATGTGGTCAAATCCTAGAGGTGGACGGAGTTGGCACCAAAGTGGGCGGAGCTTAGATCAAACATTCATAACTCTATTCAGAAACGTTCTGGGATGCGGCAAAAGGTGTTAAGGTGTAAAAGGGCGGGGCGTGCGTAGAGACGAGAGGTACTTTTCAAAGATGAATGCAACTTTGCATGGAAACGTTCTGGAATGTTGGAAAAAAGTGATTGGAGGTAGTTGAACAAATGTGGTCAAATCCTAGAGGTGGACGGAGTTGGCACCAAAGTGGGCGGAGCTTAGATCAAACATTCATAACTCTATTCGGAAACGTTCTGGGATGCGGCAAAAGGTGTCAAGGTGTAAAAGAACAAATGTGGTCAAATCCTAGAGGTGGACGGAGTTGGCACCAAAGTGGGCGGAGTTAGATCAAACCTTCATAACTCTATTCAGAAACGTTCTGGGATGCGGCAAAAGGTGTTAAGGTGTGAAGGGGCGGGGCGTGCGTAGAGACGAGAGGTACTTTTCAAAGATGAATGCAACTTTGCATGGAAACGTTCTGGAATGTTGGAAAAAAGTGATTGGAGGTAGATGAACAAATGTGGTCAAATCCTAGAGGTGGACGGAGTTGGCACCAAAGTGGGCGGAGCTTAGATCAAACATTCATAACTCTATTCGGAAACGTTCTGGGATGCGGCAAAAGGTGTCAAGGTGTAAAAGAACAAATGTGGTCAAATCCTAGAGGTGGACGGAGTTGGCACCAAAGTGGGCGGAGCTTAGATCAAACATTCATAACTCTATTCAGAAATGCTCTAGGATGCGTCAAAAGGGTGTTAAGGCTCAAAAGGGCGGGGCGTGCGTAGAAGAACGTTTCCATGCAAAGATGCATTCATTTTTGAAAAGTGCCTCTCGTCTCTGCGCACGCCCCGCCCTTTTACACCTTAACACCTTTTTGCCGCATCTCAGAACGTTTCTAAATAGAGTTATGAATGTTTGATCTAAGCTCCGCCCACTTTGGTGCCAACTATGCCCACTTCTGGGATTTGACCGCATTTGTTCTTTTACACCTTAACACCTTTTGCCGCATCCCAGAACGTTTCTGAATAGAGTTATGAATGTTTGATCTAAGCTCCGCCCACTCTGGTGCCAACTATGCCCACTTCTGGGATTTGACCGCATTTGTTCTTTTACACCTTGACACCTTTTGCCGCATCCTAGAACGTTTCTGAATAGAGTTGTGAATGTTTGGTCTAAGCTCCGCCCACTTTGCTGCCACTCCGTCCACCCCTAGGATTTGACCACATTTGTTCCACTACCTCCAACCACTTTTTTCCAACATTCTAGAAAGTTTCCATGCAAAGATGCATTCATTTTTGAAAAGTGCCTCTCATCTCTGCGCACGCCCCGCCCTTTAGAGCCTTAACACCTTTTGCCGCATCCCAGAACGTTTCCAAATAGAGTTATGAATGTTTGATCTAAGCTCCGCCCACTCTGGTGCCAACTATGCCCACTTCTGGGATTTGACCGCATTTGTTCTTTTACACCTTGACACCTTTTGCCGCATCCTAGAACATTTCTGAATAGAGTTGTGAATGTTTGGTCTAAGCTCCGCCCACTTTGCTGCCACTCCGTCCACCCCTAGGATTTGACCACATTTGTTCCACTACCTCCAACCACTTTTTTCCAACATTCTAGAACGTTTCCATGCAAAGATGCATTCATTTTTGAAAAGTGCCTCTCGTCTCTGCGCACGCCCCGCCCTTTAGAGCCTTAACACCTTTTGCCGCATCCCAGAACGTTTCCAAATAGAGTTATGAATGTTTGATCTAAGCTCCGCCCACTCTGGTGCCAACTATGCCCACTTCTGGGATTTGACCGCATTTGTTCTTTTACACCTTGACACCTTTTGCCGCATCCTAGAACGTTTCTGAATAGAGTTGTGAATGTTTGGTCTAAGCTCCGCCCACTTTGCTGCCACTCCGTCCACCCCTAGGATTTGACCACATTTGTTCCACTACCTCCAACCACTTTTTTCCAACATTCTAGAAAGTTTCCATGCAAAGATGCATTCATTTTTGAAAAGTGCCTCTCATCTCTGCGCACGCCCCGCCCTTTAGAGCCTTAACACCTTTTGCCGCATCCCAGAACGTTTCCAAATAGAGTTATGAATGTTTGATCTAAGCTCCGCCCACTCTGGTGCCAACTATGCCCACTTCTGGGATTTGACCGCATTTGTTCTTTTACACCTTGACACCTTTTGCCGCATCCTAGAACATTTCTGAATAGAGTTGTGAATGTTTGGTCTAAGCTCCGCCCACTTTGCTGCCACTCCGTCCACCCCTAGGATTTGACCACATTTGTTCCACTACCTCCAACCACTTTTTTCCAACATTCTAGAACGTTTCCATGCAAAGATGCATTCATTTTTGAAAAGTGCCTCTCGTCTCTGCGCACGCCCCGCCCCTTTACACCTTAACACCTTTTTGCCGCATCCGAGAACGTTTCTAAATAGAGTTATGAATGTTTGATCTAAGCTCCGCCCACTTTGCTGCCACTCCGTCCACCTCTAGGATTTGACCACATTTGTTCCACTACCTCCAACCACTTTTTTCCAACATTCTAGAACGTTTCCAAGCAAAGATGCATTCATTTTTGAAAAGTGCCTCTCGTCTCTGCGCACGCCCCGCCCCTTTACACCTTAACACCTTTTTGCCGCATCCGAGAACGTTTCTAAATAGAGTTATGAATGTTTGATCTATGCTCCGTCCACTTTGGTGCCAACTATGCGCACTTCTGGGATTTGACCGCATTTGTTCTTTTACGTTTGACCTTCCTTCTCTTGATGGTTTTCAACCTTCAGGTCGTTTTTTGCGATGAAAAGGAGTTCAATTGAGATGGTCCAGATATGAACCGACTTTACTGGCACGACCTGAGGAAGGAAAAACTTCAGTTTTCTAGAGAAAAATTCAAGGGAGGAGGAGTCATGGTTGGGGCCGCGAATCAGCGAGTAGGCGTATTTTTTATGTTTTGTACCAGAAAAGATGAACTCGTTCTTTTATTGGATTGTTATGCGCCGTGCACTTCTCCCTTTCTAGCGTCAGAATCGGCACCGAAATCTTGTTTTCATGCAAGATAACGCCCCAATTCACGTCAGCAGGAGTACTCAAGCACGGCACTTCTGCCCTGACAGGCGAACAACCTCGAGTTGAACTTGATGGAAAGTGTATGGGGCTTCATTTTTGCGAAAGAGTTACGCCCAAAGCAAGGAATTCCGAGGCGTCAAGGAGGTGAAAAAAGGCGATTTTCGAAGCATGGCACCAAGCTCATCAGGAGCTGATTGATAGTTTTTATTTGATCCTAGACGACCGTATTTCCGGAGTGATTCGAATGAATGGTGGACCAACTGATTATTGACTTTGCAACTTTCCCTCCTTGTTGTATGTTTGTTGTTAAATAAATCAATTTCGTTAGTGGCTGTATCTTTTGGAGGCGTTGAAAACACCCCTTACTGAAAAACTGACCAAAAATGTTTGTTTTCGAGCTGGAATTTGGTGATAATGTGCGAATTGCAATTCAGATTTGACACATTTTTTACTTTGACTCTTTTTCAGAAACATCGTATATTGTGAGTTTTTGGGAGAATCAGAGGTGGCTGTATCATTTGGAGACGCACTGTACTTGTTTATGTGCATCCGTTGATGTTTGCGTTTTCAAATGATAATTGATCATTCTTCTCTACTGGCATTAGTTCGCCTATCTCACACCAAGTCTTAACGCTGATGACATAGAGTATGAAACTTCTGATAGCGTCTCTGTCGAGTACCGCCAAAGTAACAGCATGATCCACTGCGTGCACCTGTTCATTGAACCAAGCTTACATAAAATAACATCGTAACGCTTTATCCTTCAAGGTGATCGAACGGCCGCAAATGTAGGCAAATACAAGTTCCGACAATCTGCAGCTAAAAGAGTTTATTCATCAATGAAGAATAGCTGAGAAGCATTATCATAAAAAACAAATTGAAAATTCATGGGAACGATACAACGAAAATGGTGAATTCATGAAATCAACAGGAAATGAACGCGGAATGAGTAAGATCACCTCAGAAAATGTTCAAGAACAGGAACTCGGACTCAGAAGAAGGAAAAACTTCCCATGTTTTCCGAAAATCCCAACACTATGCAATATCAAAAGCGAACAGAACTAAGGATACACTCCTACGTGAGTGGTCGAGCATATCACCACTCAGAAGCCAAATTCAAATCCACGTCCGGAAACCACTCGATGGAAATTGTCAAGATTCAAGCAGCGAGTTGTCTTACACAACAAGCAGATAACAGGAAGGACGGCGGTAACTATCATAACATTGCTGGTATGTTTCTGCGCCACTGGATACTGGTCTACACTGAAAATATAATCACTCGCCCTATTTTGCCCACAAGCCAACCTCCGTCGTCATGATACAGGATTTACAGCATAATCGACAGTAAGGTACACATTCCTGACTTGTGTGGAACAGCTCTTACCCACCAATTCTCCAGCAATTCAAGCTTGACTGCGGAATTTCATTTCGATTTGGGATTCCGAGATACTAGGTATCCAATGCACTTGTGTAATGTTAGTGATGGAAGGTAGTTTCAAAAATGCTTCCTCCAAGGAGAATGGAATCTTCTTCAGGGATGGAACCATGATATTCCAAGTCCACCCGATACGGCGAAGCACTATATCCGTATTCTAGGAATGACCTTCTTTGACAATGACTCATAAGTGCGCGCTCAGAATATCTAGCGCAAGGATTATTTATTACTATCGGTGTATTAACCAAAAGTTGTACCACGAGATGATAGATCCACCTTACCTTTTTATGATTTTGACCAATGTTCTCACACAGGGTGCGTCATACATAAGGTAACAAAATAACTGTTGTGCAGAAATCGCATTCAAATTGATAAATGGTGCATTTTTGGGGACTATTTACTTCGCATCGCATCAACAAAATGAATTCGCGGTCATCTGTAATCGTCTCCTGAACTGAGCATAGCCTAGAGACGCCTCGGCTACTCGTCGAGGGCGGCACACGGAGTTACTCGAAAACTTCAGCCCTGCCTTTTCGCAAAGACGGAACGACTGCTAGACGACAGCGAAGTTTCACCATTGAAGCAGATATGTGAGCCAAGGTAGTACCGTTCAGTAAAGTATGCGTTTTCACTTTTTCAAATGTAACTTCCGCAAATGCCAAGCATTCTGTAGAAAAATTGAATAATAGATGACATAAACAATTAATATCACATTATGCAACGATCTAGCAGCATCAGAACTGATGCTTTATTTTTAAATCTTCTCAACGCACACTTTCACCTTAGATACCTTGTGGGTTTTTATGTTAGGAAGTTCGAGTGGTTCTCGTCGTTTCGTGTCGCGCCATTCACTTAGTACATAATAAGGCTCTGTCAATGACACTGGAGAATTTGCAAATTGCGGCAAGACCAAGGTTGTTATCTGACCATTTGTTTGCAGTACTGGCCCCGGTGACTCAATTTTCCGCCAAGTTAGAGGTCTCAGGGCTCGTAATGAACAGGAAAAAACCTTCAACTGGATACCGCATGGGAGAACATTCCTCAGGAGGAGATCGACAAGCTCATCGAGTCCATGTCACGCAAGCCGTTTTTGATTGTTACACTAGCTCGTTTATGAGCTGTTGCGTTGAGCAATTGGAAATTAAAACAGATTGAAGTTATACTGATATGATGATGCCTTACCTTTTTCTAGAAGCAAAATCTTTTCAAATATTCCACAATTCACTTGGACGTCTGAAAACTTGCTCCCTGATCACGTCCAGTGACGTATAGTGATAGGCGTTCACAGCGGATGAATCAGAAGAAAAGTTTGTGTTTGGAGGAAGTTCCGTTCGAAAAAGTGAAAACGCATACTTCACTGGATGCGCCACTGTATATGACGAACATGAGAGAATGTGCAGATTTGGAAGAAACCCTCTAGACAAGGAGATTACCAACTTTTGTTGAGTTGTTACCATAATTATGGCGCCTATTGTAGAATGTGAACCGAAGTTTATGAACCATAAGCACAAAATGGAATGGTGAGGTCTAGCCATGCGTAATTTCTCTCTTATTACAAAACTGAAAAACCGGAAAGCAATGAAACCATCTGGAAACATAAACGTCTGCAGCTATGATGTCCGAAGTAGTGAAGCGATATAGCCTCTAAGTGACATGAACAGTAAGACAAAACACAAGAGAAGCATCGCTACCAAAGCATCAAGGTTCCAACCGGTATTATATGTGTATCACAGCGACAACGAGTATGACGATTTCGACAACGTGCCGCACGAATGCACACCCACAATCACTGTATGGGGCGACACGTGGGGTACGTCGATCGTGAGCCGTTGTTCGAGCGCAGTGACGACGTCGCGCTTCACAATGCAGATGAGATGGATAGAAATCATACGTCACAATGTGTGTTCTCATCATGTTGCCATCATCTACGATCCCGCGAAGATCGCATGGGTGCACACAACCACACCGTTGTGATTGCGGTTCCTGGGGCAATGGAATATCTTGGTCTGAAACAATGGAAATAAAATGGTGAAACTTAGTAATGACAGTAGCACAGCTGATTGAAGAAACCGAGGTGGAGAACGAACGTTAAGGAATCACATTAAAAAGATCTGGTCTATTTTGTGCTCTTGCTTTGGGCACTACCATATCGGAAAAACGTATCCAAAATCAACCGCCGCCTACCTGTAACATTCGCTGAGGTGCTCTAGTTGAAGTCGAAAAAACCATTAGATTGCTCGGTGAAATCCAACGATGTATGAATGCTCAATTTTTACTTGATTCTTTGCATGAATGTATGCATGTATTTGTATTGTATTGTATTGTATTGTATTGTATTGTATTTGTATTTGTATTTGTATTTGTATTTGTATTTGTATTTGTATTTGTATTTGTATTTGTATTTGTATTTGTATTTGTATTTGTATTTGTATTTGTATTTGTATTTGTATTTGTATTTGTATTTGTATTTGTATTTGTATTTGTATTTGTATTTGTATTTGTATTTGTATTTGTATTTGTATTTGTATTTGTATTTGTATTTGTATTTGTATTTGTATTTGTATTTGTATTTGTATTTGTATTTGTATTTGTATTTGTATTTGTATTTGTATTTGTATTTGTATTTGTATTTGTATTTGTATTTGTATTTGTATTTGTATTTGTATTTGTATGTATGTATGTATGTATGTATGTATGTATGTATGTATGTATGTATGTATGTATGTATGTATGTATGTATGTATGTATGTATGTATGTATGTATGTATGTTCAACGAGAAATTCAATATTACCTGAACCAGACACCGGGAAAAAATAGACAAGGTGCGGATATGGTCAACAAACCAGACAAAAAACTCACCTGCTGTGGGCGGAGCTTTCCCAAATTGAGCGGTACTTTTCAGATGAATTCATAACTCGATTCAACAGAGGCGCGGAGGCCAGGAAAAAATTTTGACAAGGACCTAATACGTGCCGGGCATGCGTAAATCAGCGAGGCCCCGCCTATGATGGGTGGCGCGTGCATTTAAATAAAAGATATATTCTAACACCAGAAATAACTTTGGCAAAATATTAGGGTGTCCATAAAGCTTGTTGGCCATCCGTAAATAACGTCGCGTTACGCAATGCCTTGTGATTTCGCATAATGATTCCGCAAAACTGAAAGTACTTGCCTGGGGCTATCTTCTGAGCTAGCTAGCTCTAGATTTCTTTCCCTGCTCTTCCCACAGTAAAGCAGTGAAGATGAGTGATAGTCACCACCACCGCCGATGTTTGCTGGACTACTACAACCTAGGCATCTCCGGACGTCAGGCCACGACTAGGATGCGTCAGCAGTTGGTGATGACACCTCTTCTAAGAACTAGTTGTCAAAATGGTGGACTCGCTTCACCAATGGCAACTATGGCATCGAAGATATGCCGAGTCCGGTCGCCCAGCCACCGTCGATCGACAAGGCATTCTGATTGCCCTGGACGATGAAACGAAGTCGTCCTTGCGCGGATTAAGCAAGTTCATACAGGTTCCCCGTTCCACCATCCACAAAGTCTTTATTGAGTCTGGCAAGGTATCGAAGCGTCGAGCTGATCACGACCTCACGCCGGCACAGGCAAGGAAGCGGGTTGAGGTGTGATTCGACAACTCAGACTCAGACGCCTGAAGAAGATTCTAGACTCTCTCCTTTGCCAAGATGAGAGGTGGTATACTACTCTAATCCTGCCAACAAATCAGTCTGGATGGACTTCGACCCGCCCCCGCCAAGCCGTGCAAAGAGAAATATGCATGGAAAGAAGCGTCTTCTGTCATTCCGGTTCTCTTGCCACGGCATCGCCCACAACGGCATCCTACCCAACAGTGCCACGGTGACGGCAGAGACCCTCTCTAAAGAATTGCAGGAGGTCAAGGTGAAAGCTGCCGCCCGTCCTAGAAACTTGCAAATCCGTGATGCTCTGAAAGAACGCGCGCCCACACAAAGCGAGTGATACTCAGGCCGTCCCGGACAGGCTGGGCATCAAAACGGTCACGCATTCACCGTATAGCCCGGACATCAGTCCATGCGATTACCACATCTTCCGGTCCATGCAAAATTTTTTGGAAGGAAAACAGCTGAAGAACGAGCTTCGAGGACGCGATCGAGGACTGGGCCGAGTCGCGACCGGCCGGCTTTTGGGAGGATGGAGTTGCCTCTCCACCCGATCGCTGACGAAAGGTGGTGGGTATGCATGGAGATCATATCATGGACCAGTAAGTTCAACTTGGTGAGTTATCTTTACAAACTTTGAAAAAACGAATGGCCAACGAACTTTAAGGACACCCTACATTCTAGAAAGGGGAAAGAGGTGGTAGGAGATTATAGAAGATATGTAGCCAAACTCAAAAGTGGGCGGGTTCTGTACTGAGGTGGGCGGGGCTAAAATTAAAAACTCATAGCTCTGTTCAAAAACGTTTTACAGCGCAAGAAAAAACGGGTTGGAAGGTACAGGATATATGTGTTCAAACCTCCGGAGTGGGCTGGGTCTGCACCACGGTAGGCGGTGCTGAGGCTGACCACGTGACATTCAAGAATGTTCTTAACTGTTCTAAAACGCGAAAAAAAAAAGTTTATGGAAAAAGTCCATGAACGTTATCCAACGGCTATCTCTATATATAAAGCGGTTACTTTGTGTGTCTGCTTGTATAACCATTTGTGCGTCCTTCCGCATGTCACGTTGGCACGATGAAGAAGGTGAATGTCACGTGATCGCGATGAGAAAGCAGCTATGAAATGGAAAGTCAACCGATGCTGTTTATACTGGCACTTTAACAAGTCGTAGGTAAGCGGTAGTGGGCATGTGGTGCACGCGTTCGTATTTTGATGTGTTTATCTCCACTTAATATTGGTGCCTACGCTTTTGCTGGAAGGGAAACAGATTGTCCAGGTTGACGTAGGAGAAGTAGAGTAGAACTATTCAGGAACACATGATCTGAGCTAGATTTCGCCCCACGGAGGGTATGGCGTGGGATAAGAGTGGTTCAACGGAAGTACATAATTCCTGTTCCCGCGTACCTGAAGCGCTCAAACTTGATAGGAGTACAGGCGGCAGGATGGGAACCTTGAGAGTAGGTGGCAGGAATACAGTCTTTTCACTGCTGGTGGGGCATGCTCGAAAATCGCTTTAGAGTTCAAATTTCGGAGAGATACAGGCGGCATGATGCGATAACTGATGGCAGGAGCCAGGCGTAGATTTCGCCTACTGGGGCGCGACATGCGTGAATCGTTCCTCGCACTTAAGGCGTTCAAATTTAGAAGGGAAACAGACAACATGGATACGTGGAAAGTGTAAAGTCCGAAGCTGGCAATTTCAGAAGCCTTCAACATTATGCACCGTTAATCCACATGTTCTTTCCCTTCAGACATGAGGTATTCGTGTGGTGCGCTGTGAGGATGACCGATTAGCTATGCCTATCTGTTGGGTGAATGACCGATCGGTGGCCACTTTGTTCCCTTGAGTGGTGCAATGTTCCAGCTTTGAAGACGTTGAAGAGACGTTGAGGGAATATGACTGTAAAGCAGCGATCGATCATGGCAACCGATAGTGACCAGTCTCGATTTGTACTGCTCGATATGGAGCTACTACTCACTACCGATTTTTTCGAGAAGAAAAAGGAAGGAGGGATGATAATTCTGTGTGTGTGACGGAATGTATGTCAGTGTATCTGTGACTGGAAACTCATACCGTGGACCTTGAGCGTTTAAAGTCGGTAGGGGTACAGCTGGCAGAATGGAAACACTGATGGCAGGTGGGAAACCTGACTCTCCTTAAAAGAGGGAGAGATTTAGGCGAAAATTATCAAGTTGGACCTAGATCGCACAGATTCGATAGGCGTACAGGCAGCAGTACGGAAATGCTGATGGCAAATGACACGATTGAAGAAAAAGAAGAGGGAAAGAGCAAAGTTACCTAAACACATATGAGTTGAACAAGATCCGCTCATGAGGGGGGGGGGGGGGGAGGCGCTCATGTGCGGAGTTCTGCTCAACTCATGTGTTTAAGTGTGTATGTATGTGTTCTGCCGGAAATTTATAATTCTGTTTTCCTGCACCGAAGCGTCCAAATTTGGGAGGGCGTGGACAGCAGGAGAACTTTACACGGAAAGGAGGGCCCGAATCTAGTCGGGTGATCCAACTGGTAATTCGAATAATGTGCACACTTCCACTGATTTCTGATCGTAATTACATTCATGATACTTTGAGAACAGCTCCCGAGATTATGATCGAACAACATGAACATTGCTAGTAATTGCTTCAAAGAACATGACTTGCTAAAGACTGCTGCCCTAAAGTTGCGTGAGTGGGCTTACATCGAATTTGGACTTTTCACCTCAGAGTGCCGGAACAGTTTTTAAGATCAGCAATGAGCGCAATAGATGCTATTGAAATATATAAAAACTCGCTACAGTAATCGGCTGACAACCCACTTGTCGAAGAATAGTGGTGTGAGTGGACTACTTACTAACGAATCCTAGACGGAAAACTCTGAATGAAATATTTCTTTGGGCGACAGAAAGGAATGTGTCAGAACGGTAAATCATCTCAAGGATAAATAAATAGCAAGGAGTGACAAAGATGCATGGCTTTGTCCCTGAGTATTCAAACGAAATTCAACACAATGGCGACCATCGCGCTGTGGGAAAGATGAATGACAAAGGGTGAGCGCCTATTCTTCACCACAACTGCAGACCTATGTGGACTTCATGGTCCAACATAGTCATTTTTTGGGTGCACTTGCAGATATTAATTTTGATTGCATCGCTCGGTAGTCATTCAACAATGAGCTCAATATGTACAGGAATTTCGAAAATTTCGAGGAGCTTTCACGGGCTTTGCATCTAGTCGATTATAATGAAGATACTAATGGCGGTCCTGATTTCAGAACACCTCACTTATTGAACTCTTCCAAAGGCTAATGCATGAAGTACTATGAGGTCGGCAAAAATTACTGCATCGATTATTCGCAAGTCCCAGGAGAACCATTTCTAGCATAGCCCTAAAAAGGTACGCAGGTAAAAAATATTTCAAGTCTAGTCCTAAAGTGACGCAGGTGAAATGTCAAATTTAAGATTTCTCAATTGAAAGATTTCTGGAACCACGTAGTTATAGCTTCACAATTGGTCACATTTACCTATTATGCACCACTGTTCTGTTCAGTTGCTTCGAATTTAGCGGAACTATTGATACCACTAGTTTTGGAAAAAGACATGATGTATGAGGACTAGCCAATAGTCAGCAACATGACATATTGATCTGCCGTGTAGTGAACCTATGTTCCTTCTCGAATTGATTGATTCTTTTCGGTATGATCGTGGAGAGGCACCATGTATAAGGTGTGAACTTTGGTACATTGCGCTACAGACATTTCTTCGGGTGACTTTGTGTTGTCTTTTTACAACGGAGCGATTTCACTCGGGTGGTCTTGATGTTGAGAGCACAATAGAATCATTAAATCTACGTGCGGAAACATTCTGTTCTGAATAAGTGTGATGAGTTAAGTGTTCAACTGAACGGATGTCAAGAGGTGTGAGTAAAGGTATCAGTGGAGCGGAGCGCAACCTCCATCTCCCGTCTGAAGAGCGCCTTCAACAACGCCATGACAAATCTCGATGTGCCTCCGTCAACACTCATTTTAAGTGGCACTATCTCCAAACTCTGTTGAAGCAGACTTTAAGCGCTCAAATATATTCTTGGAAAACTCACCAAGTTGTTTCACAATCGTATTAAACTTCCAAACTCTATCAATTTACCTTAGTCAGTCAGACATATTAACCCTTTGACGACAACGCGCCTTGTTGCTTGTCTGACGCGCGGGACAAACGCGTTTCGAAGCTTCCCGCTTCCGCTCACCGCTGAGCCGCGCTGTCCCACGGTTGATACATTTTTCTAATGTAGGCATTTTTTGTTTTTTTTCAAACGTTTTTTATGATTTTGTCTGAACAGGTGTAAATTAGGCAATTGTGAGTTCTCAACTTTAGGTCTGATTGATGCGGTATATATAAAAGCTTTAGGACTCAAAATGAATCAGTCTGCAGTGGACGATTCGGAGGATGGTTTTGAAAGATTATTGTCAAACCCGACGAATGTAGAATTGAAGAATGAAACTTTCAAAGCTATGCTTTGAATATGTTACTTATCGGAGACTAAGATTTACTCATGATTTAGATTCAAGATTCACTTCGGTAGGCAGACCACAAGCAAGGACTCAGCAGCAGTGTTTGCTGCATTCATGACTAATGGGCGGACTCTCGAATCAAGGAATGCATCTCTATACCGATAACTGACTTGCTGGAACATAGAACCCAACTGTCCGACCCTCGAAAAGGCGAAAAGGAATACTAATAAAAGTCGAGACAGTTGAATGGAGGGCAATTTCTCAAAAAATTCGTTACAAACAACTATCTCGAGCTTCTGAAAGTGTTCACACCCCTACAAGAAGTGTGATTTCCACGGAGAGAATTGAATTTATTAGTAGTTTTCAAAAATCAGCAATGTTTCCCCTAGCTCACTTCGTATATAGTGGTATTTGCTGATTGCAAACCCATTAAATACAAAAAACTCCAAGTAAAACTAAAAATCGAGAAGGGGTCAAAGGGCAAAACGGGAAAGTAAAACACTCCCCTGGTTTGTGTAGACGGAATTTTCTAGAAATAATTAAAGCACCCAAAACATAGATATCCTGCATGAATTGAATGAAGATTCTCATAGGGCATAAATCAGACGATTCTGTAATGCATACAAATTTTTACCACACGAGGTGGCGTGAGCAACTTAATTCTATCCTTGAACAGTTAGACCACTCACTATCTGTTACTTCACACAAAGGTGAAAATTAGGTCTAACGCTCTTTTGAATTCGGCAATTCCTGATAGTTCTAGCGATAATCCTTAGAGACTTGAACCTACTTAACACGCATATAGTTAACTTCAGGGAAAAAAACAATATTGTACGATAATGTCGTTAAAGAATCCGTGTTTCAGTGAGCTACGATATCATGCCCAAAGACAGTTTTTGAAAGGATGGAAGTCGCTCCACTTATAACTGCTTAGATCCCACCAAGTAGGCGCCTTTTTATCTGCTCTCCCTATTCCTTTCTTCTCCCTCATTAGAGTCCTTCCGAGATCGTGTTAAGCATGAACCATTCCCTCAATCCCATGCACTTCCAACAGCTGCAGAGCAGGAGGCAGAGTTAGATAGGCAATAGGATTGTCGCAAGATACGAGCTCATTTCATGACCAGAAAAAACAAACAGGTGCCAGTTGCTTTGAAGGTTCACACTTACCCATGAATGAAGTTATCACGTCTTTACAAGATGGTATCTCCCATGGATGGCCTAAAATAATGGAAAACAGATATGATTCCGTTAGTGTTGTGAAAGATCAAGGAAGTTCCTGGGTGTGGTGCAGCAGAACAAAATTGTCGCGTTGCGGCGAGAGAGAAGCCGCGCGCGAAGGAATGTAGCAGGATGTAGCAGCAAGTAAGAAATTCAGGAGCAATAGAACTAACAGTAGAATCATGCCATGAGTAATAATCAAAAAGCGATTGAGCTGTATGAAGATCGCTAGAAGGGTTATAACGAGACAAATAGCCCCACAACAGCAGCGTGCGGCGGATCGATTACACAAAAACGTTCCTACTGCCCGTCTCAAGAAGTTCCTGGACTAGAATAGTATTATTATGTCTGCGGGATTTGAATGTCGGTGAAATGAAGATCATCGACAGTGTTGCTGCATTGCTACATGAAGCCATCGTTTCCATCCAGTCCCAGAAGGCCCCATCAAAATTTTGAGGCGTCACAGGAGCAGCTTCAGCAAGGGTCGAAATACTAAGCAAATGAAAGTACGGAATCAAGGAAGCGGATGTAGATGCTTTGGTGTAATATTTCCCATAAACTACAAATAGATCAGGTGAAGCAGAAGCTAGGACTCATGGGAAGTGGAAAAAACGCAAGACAAGGTAACAGCCACTGGTCATGAATTTCCAGCTCCAGATGCTCCAGATGACATTATCCTACTCTCAACAAGGAACCCTAAAAGGCTCGCACAACTTCGAGCCTCCGAACAAAATGATATTTCGAACATTATAAATCGCAGATCGACGCACAATGAAAAAGTGGAAAAAATCACCTCTGCATTGAAATGAAGGATGGCCTGCATAATCGACGACTTTAGATGTAGCAAGATGGGGGCAGGCCAGTTGTGCATAGTAACACCAATTAACACATGGTGGTTCACGCCATACAGAAATGGTCTGAACGAGCAACCACAGCTTGTACCACGACTGAAAGCCAACGAATTAATTCCATCATCACGTCCAAAATTTCATCTTTCAAAGAGTCGAATAGATAGGAAAAAAAGAACCTCGACTAGAGAGTAGATTATAAAAAATTTCATCGATTGGAAAAAGTCAGAGGAAAGCGCAGATTTCGTCCACTCTATAGTCTGCCTCATGTGAAAAAATCATTCCCTTGTGTTCGCATGTTATATTAGACCAGGCGGCTACGCACGCTATTGCGTGCGCTAGGGGCTCTAGCCATGAGGGACGGAGCCACATGGCTTCTGATTCTCATTATAGACCCTTATCATCTGAGCCTCTTCCAGGACACTTCTGTAGCGGCCATCATTTTTTTGGGTTGTGAAAAGGGACTGTGTGTGGCCATGAAGAGTATTCCGATGTATCCAAACCAAATACCTCTGCAGTCCACGCAGTCGAAGGAACCCTGTGTAGTTTGGGCTCTGTGTGGCCGTGAACACCAAATTTGAAGGGGAAGCCCATTTCGGTATTTGTAGGGATTTACACGTCTCTACAGGGTATGCACCTTTGTGGCCGAGGTTATTGTAGAATTTATTTTGTGAGGTCTGAAGTTAATGTAGAGCATTTGCTTTTGAGTAGAAGGGACTACTGCGTGTGGAACAACGGATAATAACTTAAAAAAAATTTTGGCCTAATTTTTAAAAGAGTTTAGTGGTATCCCCTGGTTGTACACCTATGTGGTCAGGGTCAGTGTGGAGGACAGATGTATAAATTCTTGATCTCAGGCCCGCCCCCCCCCCTCTTTGCGAACCCCACCCACTTCAGACTTCGAACCACATTACTTTTATGGCCTCCAGACACCTTTTTCCCGCGTTCTAAAACGCACCTGAAAGGACTTTATAATTTTGATGTAAGCCCCGCCCACTTCAGTGCCAATCCCGCCCAGTTCTGGAATCTGACCACATTTGTTCTACTATATCATACCACCTTTTTCCCGCATCTCAGAATGTTTCCGAAGAGAGTTATAAATTTTTGATCTAAGCTCCGCCCACTTTAGTGCCAACTACGCCCACTTCTAGGATTTGACCACATTTGCTATTTTACCCCTTACCACTTTTTGCCGCATCCTGGAACATTTTTGAACAGAGTTATAAATTTTTGATCTAAGCTCCGCCCACTTTAGTGTCAACCACGCCCACTTCTGGGATTTGACCACATTTGTTCCATTACCTCTAACCACTTTTTTCCCGCACTCGAAAACGTTTCCAAGCAAAGTTGCGTTCATTTTTGAAAAGTGTCTTTCGTCTCAACGCACGCCCCGAGCATCGTGGGCGGGGCTTCGCTAAGCTTACGCATGCCCAACACGCATGAGACCCTGCTCACTTTTCTTCTTTTTTTCCTGACCTCTGCGCCATAATTGAATCGAGTTATGAATACATTTGAAAAGTACCGCCCATTTTGAGAAAGCTCCGCCCACAGCACGTGGGTCTCCTCCATCTGGTTTAATGACCCAATACTCACCTTTGCTCTTTTTTTTCCGGTGTCTGGACTTTCTCGGAGCCAAAATGAGGTATTTAGCTCTTGGCACCGCCCACTCCGGCACATGCCCCGCCCCCGGTGGGCGGAGCTCCGCAGAGCTCACATGTGCTCTGTTAATCTTGTCCCAGGCTTCACCAATCCCGAAGTTGTCCCGACCTCTAAAGGTGTTTTTTCCGGCATACATACATACATACATACATACATACAGACACACCAAACTTGTGGATTATATATAGAGAGATTTGACACATCTAGGCAAGTAGGCTGCTGTACGAGGTAAAGAGATAATCTTGCCGGACAGTAGAAGGATGGAAGGCGTGGCTGATTCCAGGCCGGAATTTGATTCCCGAACCAAGATAGTGAGGCCACTTGTCACTACGCCATCTCCGCCCATACAGTAGCGCTCAAAAGTATTCGACCAACTTTAACTTGCCGTAACTTTTTTCCCAGTGGAGCGAATCGCATGAAATTTTTATATATTTAACTAAAGCATATTCCACACTATCCAACACTATTTGACTGCAAAGCAGCAATACCCACATAACTAAGGGGATGGCGTTTGTAGACTATACTGAAAGCAAGTTTGTCACTTTTGCAGTTATTCGCACCTTATTTGTGTTTTTCTCCTCTTCTGTGTTCCGCATTAACACTCGTACACTTATACATGGCAAAAAAGAAAGAAATCCTGGAAGCGGCAAGGTTCCTATTTTCAGTTGGCTTTGATTTCAAGCTCTTTGCGATAAATGGAACATGATCAAAATGCAGGTTAATAGTGGTAAATATTCACACTACACCAATGCTACACATATTGAAATTTCGCTTGATTATATCCAGTAGGAAAGGAGTTATGACTGAAAAGTACGAGTGAAGAAGCATTTGGCCGAATACTTTTGAGCGCTATTGTATATATATATGTATATATATATATATGTATATATACATATTAGGTTGGCAAATAAGTCCTGCGACAAAAAATTCGAAGTGTTGAAAATTTGTATCAACAGTGTGAACACGGTGGCAAGGGTGATAAACTTGTAAGACGTTTCCCGGGCAATCGACACATGAGTAAATAAGGGTTCGAGTATGTGCTTTCGCAGCATTACGGTCAATGAGTGGACAACACCCGATTCGTACCATCACCTTCTACTAAGCACGCCAAGGGAAAAACGCGGGTGTAGCGGCTCAAATTATCAGCAACCTATTCAATGCTGGTACTGCTCACCGATCAACGGTCAACAATCGGTTGGGTCGCTTCACTGCAGGAGATACCAGCCTTCGGAGTAGCGCAAGCATCGTCCCTTAATTCAATGGAGGTTGAAGGGATCCATCCACTATGAGTTGCTGAACGCAGACTAGACTGACACAGCTACCGCACCCCCTACTATCCCCTTTATTTGGCCAACGGGGTTAGAGAAGGACGATCGAACCGTAAATCAGGTCCCTGCAGAGGGACAACGCACGTCGAAAACTCGCTTTAGACCCACGTCAAAAGTTCACCGATCCCGTTTGGTTCCAGGTTACTCATCAGTCATAGTCCCGGAGTGTTCCCCTCTTTAACTACCCCGTGCTCCGCTTTTTTGAGCGTCCCTTTGTGGAAAGCAAATTCGTGACTCAATGTGATCCAAAAACGGCAGTCAACTACTTCTTTGAGCCTCAGCTCCCTCACTCCTGAAGAGATGGCAATAGCGATTGGCTCAAAGGATAAAAGAAGGTTGTTGACTTCTTCAGTAAAAATTTCTTCGAAAATTGATCGATATCGAAAAACTTAGAAATGATTTAAAAAGGGTCTCCATTTTGTCGCAGGACTTATTTGCCAACCATATATATATATATATATATATATATATATATATATATTTATATAATATGCATACTAGTTGGGATATTATATGTCCACGACAGCTCATCCAGTATGGAGTCATTCAGCGCAGTGTTGGAATATCAGAATAAGACAGTTCTTCCTATATTTGAAGGCTGAAACGTTTCGAGAGCATCTCGCTCAATATATTTTTACGCAGAATATTAATGCCTGAACATTGCAGCGCCTAAGTACAGACCTCAGTATAAAAATTCGACCAAACCTCTTTTGGCTGCCCCTGACCATTTTCTGCGCGTTCTAGAATGTTTTCAATCATGCTACAAATTCTCGACCTTAGCCCCGTCCACCTCCGTGCAAATCTGAATGATCAGGTATTCGACCAAATTTCTTCCCTTACCTCCAACTACTTGCTTCCCGCGTTTGACAACATTTTTGGATGGAGTTATGTACTTTTGGTCCTAGCCCCGCCCACCCTAGTGCAAACCCCGCCCATTCTCGGATTTTGACCACAGGCCTTCTATAGCCTCCAATCACGCTTCTATCGCATTCTAGAACGTTTTTGAACAGAATAGTGACTTTCTGGTCTCAGCCCCACCCACTTTGGTGCATACTACGCCCCCTTGAGTTTTGACTACAGACCTATAGCCTCCGACCACTCTTTTCCCGCGTCCTAGAACGCCATTTCGTTTACAGCCTCTGACCACTTACTCTCCACGTTGTAGAACTTTTTTGAACAGAGTCACGAGATTTTCACAAGGACCCAACATTCGAATGCATGGCCCGCCCACTGTGGACGAAGCTTCGGCATAGTTACTTATGCCCGGCACCCATGAGGCCTTGCGCACTTCGTTTATTTATTTTGCTGGCTTCCACGCTGCCGGTAGATCGAGTTATGATCTTATGTGAGAAGTACCGCCCACTACTGGAACGCTTCGCCCACCCCCGGTGAGTCTCCTTCCTTTCACTTGTTAACCCATCCCTCATCTTTGCCCATTTTTCCCGGCATCTGGGCTGTTTCGAATCCTGATTCAGATACTTCGCTCAAACACGGCCCACTGTCGGGCATGCACCGTCCCCTGTGAGCGGAGCTTCGCAGAGCTCACAAGTGATCTAATGGTCTTGACTTATGCCCGAGCCATCCCAGGCTCAACCCGACTTCTGCGGCTTCCTCAAGTAATATCACATTCTCGTACAAACAAACAATCAATCAATCAAACAAACAAACAGACGGACAGACAGACAGACGCGAGCGCTTTGAATATATATATATATATATAGTAAGTATATTCGAAGCTTGAACCGAATGTTCTGCCTATAAGCGCTCCTCGAGTGCTCCCGCGCATGTTTTGTTCCAAAGGTTCGAGGGAGCAAACAAGAAGGTCTAACCAGGGAATGGTTTCAAATTCCCATGGAACTTTGAATAGAGACCTAGGTGAACCGATAGGGTTTGGAAAGCTATTAAAAACTTTAGAAATTAAAACTGCTGAATGAGTCTACCAAAAAAGTTGTGAGCTCTCAAAGTTTGCATGCGCAAAGCATGGAGAGATAGTGCCAGTTGACATACGCAGTTACCCAGATGTCTCGCAGTCTCAGGCAAGACGAACATATCGCTCCTTTGGCTACCCCTTTCCCGCTCTCCCATTCTTCTTCGACATGCCATCATGTCGAAGAGGAATAAACGGCGCCCGGTCCCGATATGATCAAAACAGAACATTCAGAGTCTTCCATCGGTCATTGTTAAAACTCTGGCTCGGCTCTTCTCGCGGCACCTGTCGGAATGCAAAGTGCAAACGCCGTGAAAAACAGCAGGACTGTATTGCTGTATAAGAAGGGAGATTCAGACGAGATTGGTAATTATAAGACAATCTGCCTGCTGTCTATAACCTATAAACTATTCGCACACGTCATCCTCAACAGGATTGGCAGAATATTAGATGAAGGACAACTAGCAAGGTTCCGGGGAGGGTTCAGTACAATCGATCGAGTGTGGTGTGATTCACGCGTCAATATAATGAGGTCATCGGACGAGAAGCGCTATAACATCATGCCTACCATCATAATGGGAGAAATAAGAGCTTATAAGTAACATAAGTTAAAAAATGATCAACTATGCACGTTTACAGAAAGATTGCGTTTCCTAAGATCGAAAAATTTGAAGTTATTCTTATTTTGAACGTTTGACTAGTAAATTGTTGACCTATGAGGTGAATTCTCAGTCTCGAAGGGGCTTTTTTGCCATAGTAAAGAGATTTGCTCTATTCATGGTAAAGCCGTGGACTACTGCCAATTTATTTGATCCATCTCAACAGAAAGGTACTGAAACGATGCTGAGTGCGCGAAGAGCTATAATGGGGTCACGCGTGAATCGCGCGCCCCCCCCCCCCCAATCGATCACACCCACACTGTCAAAAGACTCATTGAAGTATCGGAAAAATACAGGATGCCGCTATGGCTAGTGCTGCCATCAATTTGAATAAAGCCTTCGACGAACAACAGAAGCGGTGATCGAAACTTAGGGCAAAGGGTGTTACCCATCAATATCTGAGGATGTTCGTGAGCTCTACAACGATATCACGACCAGGATCCCGCCATTCTAAAAAAAGTCAGTCAGAATGTGTAGAGAGGGGTCGACAGGGCTATACTATTTCGCCCTAATTTTTCAGCTCCACTTTCGAGAACATCATGCGTCATATGGAACGAGAAGGCATTGGAGTGAAGGTTGACGGCCGCCACTTACATTATCTCAACGTTGCAGACGACATCGTGCTTATAACATTCAACATTGAGCAGGCGTAACCAATGCTGATCGAGTTTCACAGTGCTTGTGGAAAGATCGGCTTGAGACTGAACTCAACGAAGATGATGTTCGCGAGAAACGGTGTGGTTCCTGATGCTCCTTTCACGCTGAACAGAAGGAATATCTCTGAATGCTCTAACTACGTATATCTAGGTCGGGAAGTCAACATGATGAAAGACCTAGTTCCGGAGCTCAGCAGAAGTTAACGCGCCGCCTGCATTTGCATTAGCATTTAAGAATGTCGAGAGAGTTGTGAAGAAGACAAAGAATGTCCAGCTTTGCGCTCACTTTTCGACACTGCTGTCCTTCCTGCTTTGACGTACGCCTCGGATATTTAGACTCTACGAAAGCAGAATGAACATGCTGTCCGCGTTACTCAACGCATTTTGGGAAGGACGATGCTCGGAATCCCTCTACACACGTAAGTGCAGGAGGGAATCCCGCCCGCAAGAGGAAAATCGATGATCACGGGACAACTAGTGATACAGGTGATTCTAGATATACAGGGTGTCCCAAAATTATTTGCGCCAAAGTTCAGTAATTTTTAAGGTAGAAATAATCCATCAAATTCACATTACCTGTTATTAATTAGTTGCATAAGAAGGTTTCCTTGCAATATGCATGGTTGCTGTTGTGGAACTCCCATTATCATTCAGATGCAGGAGGCTCATTCAATGCCACTTGCAATCATTGACGCGCGAGAAGTGGGTGTTATGAAATTCTTTGGGATTCTTCTAATAACCGTATAGGAGGCTAATAAACGATATAGAAAAGAAGATTGAATCAGAGACAAACCAGGAAAGGTAGAAAGGTAGAATGTTTCTGAAGATAGGACTATTAAAATGGTCCGTATGCCAATCGGTCGGGATCCTGGGTGACCCATCAAAAGGAAGTCGACGGGCACGGCTTACAGGAGTTATCGCGATGGAAGAACGTCATGCAGAAGCCTCACTACCATTCCTATCTTATGCAACAATCGCGATCTCAATAGATTCTGCAGGGCCAAAAAATGCAGAAAGTCGCAGACCCTTTTGAGTGATGACACGCAACCCTTCGTCGTTTTCTCTGATCAAAAAATATTATACGATAAAGCCATCCCTCAACAACCAAAACGTTCGCGTTAAGGAAAGAAACATCCAGCGTGTAATATTTCACAAAAAGGTTGTTATCAGAACAGTAAGATGATGTTTTTCGAGGAAATCACTGGCAAGGGTACGCCGTTCGTGGTTTCTTCGGTGCAGGCGTGAAAATTGATCAAGACCAGTACTCAAACGGCGTGCTAATGGAAGTGAATAAAACATCGATCCGACTACGTTTTCTGGAACATCTCATAGTCCTTCCAGCAGGACGCTACTCCAGCCCACAGAGCCAAGCTTGCTCGCAAGTGGTGCTGACGACAGCTGCCCGACTTCATTGGTGAAGAGGAACGGTCATCCTATTTTCCAGAACTTGACTCACTTGAACCCCACGAATGGTCCCTGATTAGAAGAGGACCTGTCGAGTTTGCACTCCCAGTTTGGAGTCCTAGAATGCAGAAGCTGGAGGACGGCTGGGAAGAAATGGAGAAGGATACCTGCGTGCCACATGCGATCAAGTCGAAAGCAAACTTTGACTTCTATTCGCGCTCACGGGAGATATTCTGAAATGCGATTTTAGCATGTTGTAGCACATAGTGTTAGCTAGCGTGCATAGAAATTCCATCGCCTTTCGCAGTTGAGAAGTTTCAAATATATTGCTATAAATCGGCGCAAATAATTTTGGGACACCCTGTACATGTGCTTTAATCAATGTACACAGTCTATCTAATATTACGTATTATGTCAAGAGTGGACCTGGATAAAGAAATCGTCGAGTTATGCTTGGAAAAATAGAGTGAAAGGGTCCCATTTGTTAAATACAGTCACAAGAATCTTCCTGAGATTTTACAATAACAGGTCAAGGACGCCATGACGACGAACATGAGACCAAGGTAGAGTAACAACTAAAAACTTTAGAGTAAAACCTACCAAACGTGGATTACAAGAGAATGATATGGATGAAGGAAAAATAAGATAAAGTCTTTGATGATGAATTCTGCTTCGGAAAAGTGCACCGCATTTGACTTCCATTCGGAATCTAGTGGCGACTTTGTAATTGAAATATACAATGACTTGCAGTGTCCAGCCGATGTGGAAATCGGGGCTTGTATCCTTCCAGACAAGTCTGGCACTAATAAACCGACCTCGAGGAAAAGGAAGCTCGGTTGGCCTAGACGAGTATCTTCCTGAAATCGATCCTAAGACCATGTGTGTATGTGAGTGTGTGTGGTGCGCGCAAAAAATGCATATAAAATTGATCTCACAGAAGGTAACGGGAAGAGCCCTTGATAATAACAAGAATTCATCAATGACACGGTAGCAAAGAACGTACCAGATACAAAAAACCCGTTCGTGTTCCACAGTGACAATGAAAAGTATATTGGCAGCAGGTATACTGTACAAAACACTCCAAGCAATTACACACGTCTGGGAATTAGCCCAAACAATATCGTACAACACCCCTCCCCAGTCGCTTTATCAGTTAGCTGCTACGTGGCGATCCCTCTTATAAAGGAGGGTTGAAGCGGCACGATTAATCGAATGGTGTTCTTCAGCAATGAAAGAGAGGCAAGAAAGAGAAATCTTCTGCATCTTGGACTCGACTAGATGCTGACTCCACTGCGTAAGCCCCAGTCCGTCAAACTGAACAACGAGAACATTCTATACGTAAAGCGTTACTTCCAGTAATCGGCGGTGCCACCATTTCATTGTATGTCTTAGACTCAAACGAGAGTCACCTTGTTTTGCGAAATCCTAGTCGTTCAAATCAAAGAGTTCATCCATAAATAATTTAATGCTTCAGCTCCAAAGGGTCATGGAGGTTGTTGGCGTATGCACGACGGCAATATCCTTCACACGCACAGTTCTAAATGATATTTAGGTCTGCGTGCTATTTACTCCATTTGTCAGGAGCCATTCGCACATGCATGGAGGCAGCGGTGTGGCAAGATATTGAGAAGGCCTGCGGGGAAGAAAAGGGCGCGGATGACTATCTAACCTTGCCTCTAAAAAAATAATCTATCAACAAGCACTTGAACATTTTCAAATTTTCCTCTTCTCAAAAAAAAAATTAAATGGCGAAGTCAACAGTTGCTTGCGTTTGCCGTCCGAATTTTTCTCGCAAATTCCAATCCAGATGCAATATAACAGGATTGAGACCTGACGAACGTTTTGTTTTGCAGTATATGAGAAGCCGTATGAGAAACCGTGCAGTATATTGGGTAAATCAGCCGCTATTTAGTACATTGGTGCACACTCTCAGTCATAAAATGCGGGTGCATGACTCTACCGCGCGCGGTCGGTGTTTGCCCTACTCTGTTCCTGTATTCGCTCTGTCTCGATGAGGAGCTATTTTATTTCTTTCACCTATTTCATCGATTGTGAACTGCTGCGAACACCCCTGTGACTGGTCCTAATGAATTCCCTTTTTATCACCATTACTGATTTCCAATTACAAGCGTCAGTAATTCCTTTCACCCCTTTGGCTTCTCACCACATTCAGGACTGGCTTCACAAGAGGAAACAGCCCTGTGGTTCACCAACCAGTTCACATGTGGACCACATGTTGCGACTGTGATCAATAGCCTTTTGACCGATGATAGCCTCCCATACAACGCCAAAGTTATACTTGCTCGCTTCCTTCAGAATAGTACCGTAACTTATGATTTATTGCAATGTAATCGTCTAAAGTAAGAATTGAACTGCGTACACATAAAATTGAAAACAATTTTCTCAGAAGGAGATTGAATCTTTGAAGAGGGCTCAAAATAACAATAAGGAGTCTGTCCCTTAATCTCGCCCCAAGTGCTCACTCAGAATTGTTGTGAAGAATATGAAAGAATTAGATCTGTCACGATATTTGGTATTACGGGAAGTGTTGATTCTAATTCTGTTGTACGTTTGTCCTCGCGCATAGATTTCATAAGAGAATCTTACTACTTCTCTTCTGAATGTATTCCTCTCACTATACAGTATGGGCAGACCAAACCCAAGTCGCACACATTTACATAGGTTACTCTCCCCAGTGCATCTTTTCAGCGACAATTTTCATCTCGAGCATCTATGTTGTAACATTTTCCAATCAAAGGCAATAACATTGGGCTACCAGGAACGAACGCTGAATCGTTTGCTTGTCCTCAGAGCTCCTGGGCCTAATATTTTTGACGATATCCGGACTCCTTCAAAGGCACGGTTCACGATAAAATGGTTGCTGAACAGTAGCCCCCAATGGTTATAAGGACCCCTTCGCGCCCAAAAACTGGACGGTTAGGTTATAGTAGAAGCCTTGTTCCTGAGTCGCGCGGCCTTCCCGCCCCTCGATCGATGTCACGCCAGAGGAGTGTCGAGGCGATACAGATTGCAACTATTCGTTCTAGGACCCACACACAATCAACTGATCCCGGAGTGATGAGGCGAGGTTTTTCTCCCATTCTTTTTTCCTCTAGTATTCTTTTTGCTTCCGCCATCTCTTATTTAATTTCCTACCATAAGGGACAGAGAAAAGGGAGCTATTTTTGCTGTTATTAGGGTTTTTTCGTACTTATGCTTATAAGTGAATGAATTTTTGTTTATCGTAGTCAGTTATTGGTTGTTTTTTTATTTGTTATTTCTTTTCTCACTTCGGAAACACCGATCCACGCAGTTCCTTCGCCTTAGTCGCACTATTTTCCATCTTGTCTTCCATTTTTCGCCATAATCTGGGTAACCCAAAGTTATCGTGAACTGTGCCTTCAAACAAGTGATGATTTCTCGGCCCACTGATAATGAATTATGTCCACTGTAGCAAATATTAGATCCTTGCCAAAATATGCTTAATTTATGGTGTGTTCACTGCCACGATTTTGAGTGGTTGTTTAACAAATACATAGGTACGAAGCCCAATTTGCAGCCTTCACTGTGCGACAATTTCTCTTTCTATGAGGACGTTAGGTGCGAAAGACTTAGAAAAGAAGGTGGCGTTGTTCTAGTTCCATTGAAGAAGTTCTTATTTACTGTTCTTGCACGTCAATCCCCTTTCTGACGCTTATGAAATTGTCTCGTGTGATGTTTCCTTCAATATAGGCAGTGACAGGCTTATTCTGGCATATAGAACGTCTGGATGCTCCGCGGAACGCAATTCTCAATTGGTGAGGTGTACTATCGAGTTACCATCCTGCAATACTCCCTGTCCTGTGATGAGAGATTTCAACTACCCAGAAACGAAAATGAAGTGGCATAACGTTCTATCTTTATCTAGATCAGCGCTTTAAAAATGCTTGGTTATCATGGTTCTACGCAGCATGTAAATATGCTTACTAAAGGACGTCAGGCACTTGATTCTTGTCACCTCCTCTTAATTTCAAGTGCCCATGCTTCTTTCCAATTTTCAGTGAAGGGTTAAGTCGTAATAAATATGTTTGTTAAAGGAACTTCAGTAATGGTGGAATGTCCTCGCCGTTGGATAGTGTTGATCGAATAGGCGTTTTTCAGCGACCCATTCAGTTTAAAAGATACAGGGTGCGCCATAAATATGGTAACAAAGTAATTTGGCTACAGAAACAGCAGTTAACATTGATACATGGTGAATTCATGTGAACTATTTACTATGCATCGCATCTACAAAACAAACACACGGTCATCTCGTATAACCGTTTCCTGTACTAATTATAGTTCAAAGACGCTGCCGCTACTTATCGACAGCGGAACGCAGAGATTCTTGAAAAACTCCAGCCTGGGATTTTTTCAATGATTCCTTAGGAGTAGCAATAGTGGTGCATTTTGAAGCGCAGGCCTTCCTCTCTAGTCTGGGCTATATCCAGCGACCCATCACATTGTGGTCCGGAGAATTCGTAGAAGGATGGGAAGGTTGGATATGGTCGCGAACACTTCTTCACCACCAGTCTCGATCTTTTCCCATTCATGAGCAAGTGCGCCGTTGTTTTCAAATCGGATCCCTAGAAAAATCTCTGACCCTCAACTGCACCCCTTCAGGAAACCCCTTCTTAAAGAGGTGCCGAGTTAACCTTGTACCTCTTGACCAAAATTCGCGATATCGCTCTAATGGTAGAGACTCTAGCCCAGACTATCATGAAAGAGAAGTAATGGCTTTGAGAGGCGATATGACTCTTCTCAACGGCTTCAGCCCTCTTGGTGTAGAATATATGTATACTTTGGGATCTCATCATTTCTTCCACGCTGAACATCCTTTAGTCAAAAAAATTTGTGTCGAAGCGCGTGCCGCGCGCAAGTAACGCACGGCACTTGATTTTTCTCTTCAATTTCTTCCCGTCAAAAAGCTTATAGGGCGTCCGAATCTTATCTGGATACAATTCTATTTGCTCTGGGTAGACTCCTCCCATCGGATTAGAACCTACAAACAAATCAGCAGCCATTTTTCTGGTGTTTCTGCAGGTTCCGCAGCTTACTCCTTCCCAAGGAATTGTATTCGCAAAAGGAGTCGTATGTGAGACAAGACGACCGTATTGAGGTTTGTTATTGACCTGTCTACGCAACGCGATCCAGGAGACTGTTATGTGGGAAATGTTGAAACGAGGAACGAAGCCGGAAAAGCACTCTTCAAAAGCGCGCAAGGACGGAACGGTTGGTTGATGTCTACGAAGCTTTACCGTTTTTCGAAATTTGACGAATTAAGAGTACCAAAGTAAATATGTGGGCTAAGGTACATCATAAAAGTAAAAGGGAGGTGCAGATCTAGAGAAACCCTCCAAACAAGGAATTTATGGAGGTCTGAAAAGTTGTTACCATATTTATGGCGCACCCTGTATATGAGACTTTCTTCTCATACTAAATCACCGCACTAATCTCTGTACTCCTACAAAAAAAAGCGCCAGTTTCTCTTATGCCTCTTCCTGATTACTTAAGGCAGTGGAACAAACTCGAAGAAGAAGCATACAAAAAGGAAATTAGGAGCACAAGAATAGATTTTGTACAAGCGCAGAGCTTATAAAGTTAGCAGAAAACTTTTTAGATCACTGTTTAATCGATGAAGAGATATTAACGTCAAAAACCAAGGTGGCCTTTATAGATAACAGTAGATTTAAGTGGAAGAAAGGTATGGGATTCGTTAAAGACAATGAACATTGACAAGGTGGGACAATTCTCACTTCTGACTGCGTTAGAGCTGATTTACTTACAGATAAAGCCGTATTTCAGTACTGTGACTATGGTGATTCAGATTCTATTATCGGTAGGAGTTTTCCAAAAATGACCGATTCAATTTTTTCAATTAGTCATATAACGGAACTTTTGAATATTTGCTTTAAAAATGCTAACAAATCAATGGTAGTCTCCGAAGGGTTCCATGTTTCCTATACAGATAGTACAGAAATCAAAAACAACTACAGATACTATAAGATTAACGACTTCATTTTACCGATTACTTGTTATCTAACAGCTTTTGTATTTTGCTAATAACATTCATAAGCAGTCAAAAGATGTTCCTCGAGGGGGCAACTTAATTCCTCTTCTAGCCGATCTCACTCTTTTAATAATGGTGTATAATTCTGCAAAAAAACAGAGGTTCAATAAAAGTAAGCTACTTATTCCATATAGATATATGGACCTACTAATATTACATAACCATGCAGAATCAGATAAGAAGAACAGCTTCCTCTGTTATATAGGAACACACTTGTGCTCAAAAAAACACATTTGGATGGAAGAAAGGGCAACTACTTAGACTTGAGTACTAATGCAGGGTGTCCCAAAATTATTGGAGACGATTTAAAGCAATATATTTGAAACTTCTCAGCTGCGCAAGACGATGGAATTTCTGTGCACGCTAGCTAACACTATGTGCTACAACACGCCACAACCACATTTCAGAGCACCCCGTTAGCGCGGATAGAAGATCAAAGTTCGCTCTAGACTCGATCGCATCTGGCACGCAGGTAACCTTCTCCATTTCTTACCAACCGTTCTTTAGCCTTTGCATTCTAGGACTCCAAACTGGGAATGCAAACCCGACAGGTCCTAGGACCATTCGTGGGAGTCAAGTGAGTCAAGTTCTGGAAGATAGTATGACCATTCCTCTTCACCAATGAAGTCGGGCAGCTGTCGTCGGCACCATTCGCGGTTAAGCTTGGCTCTGTGGGCTGGAGTAGTGCCCTGCTGGAAAGACTACGAGATGTTCCAGAAAACGTAGTCGGATCAGTGCTTCATTACTTCCATCAGTACACTGTTTGAGTACTGGTCTTGGTCAGTTTTCACGCTTACCCCTCGAGAAACAACGTTTCACTGTTCTTATAGCAACCATTTTGTGAGATATTACACGCTAGATGTTTCTTTCCGGAACGCGAACGTTTTGTTGTTGAAGGATGGTTTTATCTTAAAAAATTTTTGGCCAGAGAAAACGACGAAGGGTTGCGTGTCGTCAATCAAGTGCGTCTGCGACTTTCTATATATTATGGCCCTGCAGTGTCTGCTGAGACCGGAATTGAAACGAAATTTCTGCATACGATAGAAATGACAATGAACCTTCTGCATGGCATTCTCTCTTCGCGATCACTCCTGTAAGCCGTGCCCGCTGACTTCCTTTTGATGGGTCACCCAGGATCCCGACCGATTGGCAGACGGACCATTTTAATAGTCCTATCTTCAGAAACATTCTACCTTTCTACCTTTACTGGTTTGCTCTGATTTGGTTTTCTTTTCTATATCGTTTAATAGCCTGCTATACGATTATTATAAAAATCCCACAGAATTTCATTATGCCCTTCTACCTCTCACATGTCAATGATTGCAAGTGGCATTGAATGAGCCTCCTCCATCTGAAAGATATTGGGAGTTCCACATCGGTGACCATGCATGTTGCAAGGAATCCTCCTTACGCAACTGATTAAAAACAGGTAATGTGAATTTGACAAATGATTGTACCGTAGAAATTTCTGAATTTTGGCGCCAATAATTTCGGGACACCCTGGATAATCAGTGGTAAAGTAATTACCAAACTAAATAATGAAACTGATGATTTTAGCTCCAATGTTATCAGATTTCCTCATAGTCATACTAATATTTCTATTACAAAAAAGCACCACTGATACATACAGAATCATTGAGAATTGCCAACACGTGTTCTAGGATTGAAACGTTCAACAAAAAGTGAGAGGAAATGATGGGCATTCTCTGGAGAAATGGGTATAATGAAGAATTTATAGTTACTAATATAGTTAGATGTATACATAGAAATAAACTTATTTGTTACAAGTATTCTATCAAGGATACTCTCAAGAATATCACCAAACTGGTTGAAGGAATTATGAAAATTTTCCATTAATCAATAGTATAACTTATCTTTCTATGTGTACTTTGTTTAATTGTTTTGAACAATGCATTTCACACATTCCTTTGTCCACTGACCAGACCACTGACGAGCCTCACGGGAACTTGGAAATGGTGGCTCGGCTGGTGAAGAGGCAAAACGAGCTATCTTTTACTTCATTTCACTTACTGTCACTTTATTACGTTTCTCACATTATTTAACAAGCTCCACTAATTCCAATTTGTTATACTTTACTTATTGGATCTTGACTGGTAATCGTTGGACCACGACGGGAACCCGTGTTCAACGAGGAACCAGTTCCGTCTATCGGATTATATTTGTTTTTTCTTTTCAAGAGGCTATTGCCTCTTGCACCGGTGGTGCTTTGAGGATCGGTGGTCCAACATAGCATCGGTGACGCTTCTTATCCTTCTATTTGGATCAAAATAAACAAATAAATTATTGTATGTACACGTTTTTTTGCCTAGTGCCTTTATATTCCTCGTATATTCCTTATACTTGTTCTAGTCATTGGTGTGGGTATTCAAAATAAGTAATTATATCTATTAACCTCCAACAATCTTTTGTTTGTAAGACATATTAACATTTGCTCATGCATTCATAATACTTCTTTAATATGCAAAATGTTTACTGATCATGCACACTATGCAGATGCACACCGTGATATTTGCTATAGCCTCGCGCGTTTTTTGTTTTTTGTTTTTCTGATTCCTTTTGCTTATTTTGTGTGCAATCATTATCCCATACATACACTCATACGATAAGGGACATATCTTTGATCAAAACTAAGGATTAGCGCTGATGCGAATGAGCAAGCCAAAAATGGCAGGAGGGGTCAATTTTTGGCGCCCCAGCGCGAGTCGCTCCAGTTGGAACATGCAGGGGGAGCCACCCCTGGCAGCAGCCCTGCCAAACTTTCGGGAAGATCCCTCTCTGCGTGTGGGTTAGACCGCTCATGCGCTCAGATCTTAGGTGAAAAAATGCTCAAATTGCTTCTAACTATTACAAAAAAAAACAAGTCTCCAAAAGATAAGGGGTAAGGGTAGGGTAAGGGGTACGTATCGAATCAATTTGGCAACAAAATCAAGAGATGCATCTGTAACAAGACAAGTAAAGTTTGCAGCATTACTAATACCGATAATCGTGTGGTATCACATGTGACGGGTCTGAGCATTAACACGTATAAAAAAGCAAACACAAGTTGCATTACGTCTAATGTAGTCTATTGCTTGACGTGTAATGTATGTGGATAACAGTGCGTAGGAATGACGACAAGAAAAGTAAAAACGAGAATAGGGGATCATATTAATAACATATATAGCCATAAACTAAATACACCATTATACAATCAATTCTTCGAATGTGGTAAAGGGATATAGGAAACAGTATGGGATTATTAGGAGTCTAATGATGAAACAACTCTATTAGAAAAGGAGCTGTCCCGGATTAAACTCCTAGTGACCGCCAGTGATCCGTCTGGATTCAACGATAACATCAAAGGTTGTGGTAACATAAGTAATATTGATAACCCATTAATGGAAAAGAATAATCCTCCCTTCATTTTACTCAAATTACTAAGGAAAGAAGTAATGGTCAATGGAGAAGTGTTTCTCAAACCAATTCAGTAATATAGACTGCTTAAAAAGCCTGCGTGAAAATTAGCAAAACAATTGAACTCTCTTTATCTCTGGACTTCCTCAAACCAGTAAAACATAAATCTAGATTTTTGATACTTTGTTTGCTAGCTTATTTTCAATATAACAACACCAACATAAATAAAAAAGAAAGTAAGAACTTTCATAATATAGTTATCACTTTAAGCAGTAGAATAATCAATGAAATACCTTTCAATCGAATCTTCAACACACGATCCGTTAGGGATAGTTTATTTGGTAATAGTGAGGGATCAGGCGAATTCAAGCCGATAAGAATCGTATATAACCATAATAATACATTGTCAGCTAGAATATGCAATTGTGTCAGGTAAGGAGTGAAATAATCAATGTTGTGATCTATCAATCATCTATTGCAGGAATTGCGCGGGGAAAGAGTACCGAGCGGAACCAACGCGCAAATAGAGGCAGTCGAGATTTCGCGACACTGACAGGAAGCCCGCCGCTCTTCCCGTAGGAGAAGAAGCCCTTTCAGCAGGTTCGCACTCGCGAATCAAACCCCCTCTAGGTTCCCCCTTTTACATATTCCCATTATTTGTGCTTGAGAATCTACTACCGATTCTCGATTACTTGTTGTTTTGGCCGGTATTAGTTGCATTGTCTTCTTTTATTTTGAATCTCTCAATATCGATACCTCCCTTTGAAATCTTTCTAACCTCTCTTTGAAATCTCTCCGCAGTATTACCTCTGTAGCGCCACCCCACTGTTTGTATTTTTTTGTGTTATACCATTCTTTTGATTTGCTGCGGGTTGCCGTGCAATAATTCTGACTACTTTGTACGTTGTAGGTTGACGTGCAATAAAAGAATTGCATAAAAAGCTTGTGGTGATCGTCGAATCGCTTTATACCAGGTTATACCGGCTATGACAACAAGGTCTTGAAAAACTTTGACAAGGAAAAACTAGAGGAGGCGATTAGAGGTAGTTGTGAATGTCATACTGAGGATGTTGAAAAGTACGTAAACGAAAAGAAAGGGAAAGAGCCAAACCTCAGGTGAGTGGCAGCGAAGGGCTCATAAAGAGATTGCGCAAAGAAGTAGTAACCCAAGCCGACATGGCGCTAGCGCAATTTTTCACTACTTTTGACAAAAGGCGCACTGTTGTGTTGGAAGCAATCAGTGACAAGATCGGCACTGTATTAGCGCTGATTGCGAGTCTGAATGAGCAAAGCACGGCCAACACGACAGTAAGTCACGAGGATGTAGAGGATATACTGCAAAAGTTATACGATGTGAATGGGTGTGCCCTGTGAAAGTGATTCAAGAAGTGCAACAACTGGAAATATCAGCAAAATTAACGATTTGCAGATCGAAAATGCTCAACTGCGAAAAAACGCTTGGAAAAACGCCGAGAAGAACTCTACTGGCCAGAGCACTTGTATGGATGGTGATCCGATCCGCACAGAGAAGTGCTAACAAACAACGATAGTGATAGAGAGCTTTCGTTGCAGTAGATAATAAAAATGAAGCCACTGAGACGAGAGACGACCCTATATTTGCCGAGTGGGCAAACAGGTATGTCTAGCGAGGGCTCAGAAAATGAAAGTAGTGTTAGTCAAATAGTGCGAAGTAACACTAGGATAGGAGGTGTAGTGGATGAAACAATGAGAGACTTCTTCCGTCCACTAGCTATGCCCGACATTAAGGTTTTTACAATGAATCTAATCAAAAGTTTGAAGATTTTATAAGAGCCTTCAAATTGAAGTATCCGCGTAAGGCGTACAGCGAAAAGGATCGCAAGGAGGTCTTGGTGGGATACTTAGGGGGAGAAGCAAAATTAGATTACAATACGTTATCTAGTGCAGGCAAGAATAGTTCTTTCGACACGGTTGTTAAAGAACTGAAAAACCGCATGAGACTCGAAAGTCAAGAGTCTCAAGCGGAAGCATTGAGGGCAATGCGAATTTTGAAGACGAAGGAACATCAGTCAGTAGTTTCAGCTGCCTCGAGCTGGAGCTTCTGTTATCGAAAGCATAATCGAGCTGCGATGAAGCAGCCCTTGCACTTATTCGAGCAGAAGTGTTGCACGAGCAGCTGAAATCCTAACCGATGAAGAAGGGTATCACGTCTATGAGCGTATGAATGAAGCTGCATTGCGCATCGAGCACTTGCGCAAGTGACGATATGACTTCAATGAGAAGAAGGCGGACAAAAGCGAAAGGAGCGGACCAGGCCTAAAACAGCAAACAACTTCAAAGGAAGTCCCTTACTTCGACTCCGGGCGTAGGAATAAGGTCCCCAGTGCGACACAAAATTGCAAGCTCAAGAAACAGCAACCAAAGGTGGTTGAGAAGAAACCCAACACAGTCAAATGTGCAAAATGTGGCAAGAAAGGACACAGCACAGAAGAGTGTCGTTCAAAAAAGGACAAAAGAGAGGCAGGTAATTCGTTCAGTGCTGCGCTGAAATGGTGGTCCTGCAGCGCAAGCACGCCAGGCACGAAGGTGTGTAGCCTAATAGGCCTGAAACATATGGTCAAGCTGCAGTGTCTGGGGTTAGAGCTCCCGGCTATGATCGACGCTGGATCGCAGCTAACTATTAAGCCACTAAGCTTCCTGCTTGAAGCGGAAAAAGCAGGAGCAGATGTCGACACTCTCTGTAAAGAGGTGAAAGCCCGATATGTGGAAGTCTTTGACGCTTCAGGAAACCTGATGAGTTTCGTAGGGTGCATGAAGACAGAGCTGAAACTCCTTCGAGGAAGAACAAACCTTGTCTAGATGCACGTAAAGCGACTCAAAGATGAAGACTTGCTACAAGGAACAAACGCTTCAGAGTCATTCGGGATAAAAATACAGATCTTATCTCGAAATGAAACACAAACTGAATGTGACAAGACGGAGGGCGCACAGCGAAGCAATCGAAAGAGTCGGAATTCAAACAACCCACAAAGAGCGCTTATGGCTGTCGTAGCAAAGAGGTCATATGTAAAACCAAAAACTTGTAGTAGAGTACAAGTGAACAGCATTCAAAAGATGCAGACCTGTGGTCACACAACCGCTTGGTCGAGAGTGGGGTGTGCTCAGTATCCGAAAAAGGAGTGACTGAAGTGCCAGTCCTTAACAATCTCGATGAGCCGGTAATCTTCAAAGAAGGAGTAACAATCGGCGAGTGGTCACAACACAAATGGGTGGATCCTCGGCTTGAAGATGCCAAATTAGACATGCTGGAGTTGTCGAAAGAGCATATTACAGTGCGAAGGATGGAGATGTCCCCGACCATCTGAGCGCGAACAAGAAATCTGGAAAGCTCTCTCAAAAGATGAGAATGCTAGTCCAGGAGTATGCCGACGTATTTGGTGTCAGCGACCGCGAACTAACGCAAACCGACCTGGTTCAACACGACATCGACACAGGAAACACGAAGTCAATAAAGCAGAAAGTCCGCCCAGTTCTGCGAGGAGTTCAACCGAAATTCGAAGCCATACTGAGCGACTTGGAAGCTAGAGACGTTATCGCGAAGTCCAATTCGAACTGGGCGTCTCCTGTTGTCTTGGTGCAGAAGAAGTACAAAACATTGAGACTCTGCATCGATTACAGAGTTCTCAACATACTAAACAACAGGGTGCGGCAAAAGTTCTGGCAACGGTAAACATGATCGTAAAAACGGTCAAATCGATCGCTTCATGATACAACTCCAACAGCATTTATAGACAGCTATATAGATCACAAAAACAAACTTGATCTCGAACTAATCTCCTAGGAAATGGGTCGACGGCGGCACGTAGGTAGTCTTCGTCCGGATCCTCCCATGCTTCAACGAGGGTTGCTCGTAGAGCATTCAAACTTCTATGCTTAGTAGAGCAGGCTTTCCTCTTAAGAAGTGACCACACAGAATAGTCCAATGGATTCAGGCCTGGTTTGTTTGGGGGCCAATCGTCCGTTGAGATGAAGTCTGGGAAGTGCGTTGCGCACCAGCCCTGTACCACATCGTACCTGTGTGCTGGAGCTCAGCCCTGTTGACAAGTCCATGTCCGGTTGCCGAAATGGGATTCAGCCCAAGGGAGTTACTCCTTCTCCAACATGCCTTTTAGGTAGGTCTTGCTATACACCTTGACTCCTTTCTCCAAGGGAATCAGGGACATCTTGCCGTCCGATGTGATTGCCCCAAAGCCATCAACGGCTCCGGCTGTCCAGATCGCTGAGCAATCCCTCCATGTTGGCTGGCTTCTGCAGGGCTTCCCGCTATCATCCTATCGTTTTGAGTGTTCAGGAATTGATCTGTTGAAAACAGGCACTCGTCAGTGGAAAAGATGTCGCTGTGCCGTGCCTGCGAAAATCGCTTTAATTCAAATATCAATACTTCGTTAGATACCCATAGGAATCGACTACTGCTTTGCATCTTCTTGGCATTGAATCGATTAAGGCTTCAATTTTGGACTGTGGTATCAGAGCCTATTCTCTAGACAATAGATTGAATTTTTCGTCGGCATTCCCAACAAGAACCTGGCTTGTACGACGTGCACGTTCTTCCCAAAGGTGCTCTATAGGATTCAGGTTTGGGCCCTGACTCGACCACTCTATAACGTTGATTTCCTTCGACTGGAGGAAGTTGGCCACGAGGCGGGAAGTATGCTTTGGGTCATTATCGTGTTGAAAAATCCACCGTGTCGGCAGGTTTTGGTTGGCGAACGGGAGCATTACATTCTCCAAGATGTCCTTGTACTGAGCCGAGTTCATATTTCCCTGGATACGAACGAATGGACCGACGCCGGATAGACTGAAACATCCCCATAGCATAACGCTTCCTCCACCGTGTTTGACCGTCGGGATTTGGTACTTCGGATCACATCGCTTATTCATGGGACGTCTTATATACATTATGCCGTCACTCCCGAAAAGACAAACTTCGACTCGTCGCTGAACAAAACTTTTTTCCAGTCATCTCTATTCCAGGCGAGGTGCTTCCGCGCAAAGTGAAGTCGGGCCTTCCGGTTCTTTGCGGTGACCAGTGGTCATCCGGCTCTGAGCCGACGTTGGACAGTGCTTTGGCTGATAGATTCCCAGAAAAAGATGTTACTTGCTTACGAATATCCGAAGCCGTCGCGCGCGGATCGCCCATCGAGTTCCTAAGAATTAGAGAGTCGACTCTTGGTGTTGTCTTTCGTGGTCTTCCGGAGCGAGACTTCTCCATCACAAATCCTCGGCTCCGATAGCACTTTGGAAATTGTGCTTTTAGCCAGATTATATTGTTGGGAAAGCACACTCATCTTCGTTCCGGAACGGATGGCTTTAATAAATGCTTCCCGGACGGATACTGGAACTTCTTTACCTGATCCCATCTGAAAACCGCCCAGTATACCATGCTTTGATCAAACATTACGAAAAATCCACCAACCTGGACAAGGAGAAGCCAAAACGATATGGCAGGTAGCGAGTTTCCAAACTTTTGACGCGCTATTCTTCGAACTTTTCTTATTTTAGAAATCAGACGTTTGTTTTTCGTCGAAACACATTGTATATCATATTTCCCACCTGATTTTATATCCCATATGTATTTTTGGGATAATCACGATCACAAATGGCTGAGCTATTCGAGAAATTAAAAAACTTTTGACCACTACTGTATGTATGCTTGCATGTTCAACGGGAAACTCAATATTACCTAAAAAACACCTTCAGAGGTCGGGACAAGTTTGGGATGGGTGAAGCCTGAGATAAGGTAAACAGAGCACATAAGAGCTCTGCAGAGCCCTCAAGAGACGGGGCAAGTGCCGGAATGGGCAGCGCAAATAGCCAAACATCTTGTTTTGGCTTCGAACAGGTCCAAACACCGGTAAAAAAGGATGAAGGTGTGGAATAGGCTAAGAGATCAGAGGGAGACCCACGAGCAGTGTGCGGAACGTCTTCGCAATGGGCGGTACTTCCTCCATAGGTTCCTAACACGATTCGTCGAGGCCGTAGAAGCCAGGAAAAAATCAAAAGGAATGAGCAAGGCCTCAAGCATGCCGGACACGTGTGAATTAAGTGAAGCTCTGGCCACGATGGGCGGGGCGTGCATTCGAACGTAAGATACTTTGTGAAAATATATATATATATACATATCTTCTTAAAATGCTCTAGAACGCGAAAAAAAGCGATCAGGGGCTATCAAAGGGAGTTGTTCTAACTCCCAGTGTGGGCGGAATTTGCACTGTGATAGCTAGGTTAAAAAAATTATAACTCCGTTCAAAAGGGTTCTGGAGCGCGGAAAAGTGGTCAGAGGCTACAAAGGAATATGGTCGAGTTCTCAAAATGGGCGGGGTTTGCGATAATGGGGTGGACGGAGCTAGGGCCAAAAGTTCATAACTATGTTCGAAAAGGCTCGAGGTGCGAAAAAAAGTGGTCAGAAATCATTGAAGAAATGCGGTGGAATACCCAAGGTGGGCGGGGTTTGCGCTGAGTTGGGCGGGGCTAGGGTGCGAAATTCATTACTCTGTTTTGAAATGGTTAACAATGATTGCACCACATATTTCCACAGTGCTTAACGAACCCTATTCCCACCTGGAATCCCAGCGGAAGAATTCAATGGATGACCCGCCATGCACTCATCATCCGCTAGGTAGAAAAAAGACCCCCATTTGGTTGATTTCTGCAGACATCCATCACAATTATGAGGTGTGAGAATACTCCGCGAACTCCATTTTTATCTGGAATTTCAGGAGTACGATTTAACGGGGAAAGCGCCATACACTCATTATTCGCTATAAATATAACAGGTAATTTATGCATATGTTGAAGTCAACCATTTTTTTGCCGACAACCCCTGCAACTATAGCATTTCTTCATACATGCAAGCATCTATTTGCCCTAAAAGAACCATACGCGATCAACCATTCAAATTCTGTATAGGTAACAAATAATCGCATCATACCACCACAGTTCCTCGACGTGACGACATGTTTTCATATACTTGACCATATATGCATGGGCATAGGCCGACCTGAAGGCTGCAGACGCATTCGTTTTACAACACCTTATGTGCCTAGGAATACATTCATAGATGAGGGCAGCCTCGAATGTGGATCAACCTCCAGGGATTACCAGTGCATTACAGCCTCTGCTAATTTACCAACTATTTACATAAAATTTTTTTATTATAGTACTTAATCTTCTGCATTTATGGTTTTCTTACTGCTCTTCAATAATTAACTCTGTCTTTCCTGTTTCCATTTTGTTGAAGAAAACAGATTGCTAGGTTCCATAATATACCCGATTACATAGAAGCATTCAAGGCGCGGTTCACGATGAAATGCTTATTGAGTTCTTCCCTTAGGAATACTCACTGGCCCCCATGGATGATAGAAGAGGCCCTCTCGCTCCTAAAACCTCGACGGTCCAGGAAATAGTGGAAGCCCTGTTCCGGCTCGCGAGGCCTTCCCGCCCCTCGATCGATGTCTCGTCAAATGAGCGTCGAGGCGAGACAGATTTCAATTATTCGTTATAGGACCCACACACAACTGTTGATCGCCGGGTGAGCAATTCTGAAGATGTTACCTTAACGCAAAGAAGTCAGGAAAGCTAAAAGCATAGAGGCGCTTATCCAACAAGAGCTGCTGAAAGGGCTCGATTGAGAAGAGCCCAGTAGGGAGAACAGCGAAGAGACCGTTTGGAAAGACTTGCAGAGACAGCTTGAATGCGGAGAGAGCAGGAAGGAGAAGAGGAACGACGACCACGCTTAGAAAGCATTGCTGAAAATGCAAGAGCGAGGAGAGAACAGGAAGGTGAAGAGGAACGACGATCACGCTTGGGAAGGGTTGCTGAAAGAGCAAGAGCGCGGAGAGAACAGGAAGGGGAAGAGGAACGGCGATCATGCTTAGGAAGGGTTGCTGAGCAAGAGCACGAAGGGAGCAAGAAGGAGAGAAACAGCGGCAGACCCGCTTGAGAACACCTGCTGAAAGAGCAAGAGCGCGAAGTTCCTTGATAAGGGGGGCCACGGTTCGGAATACGGGTTTCCCAATTGACAACGATTTTTCGCTTGTGTGAACCATGCTGAATATGGTGTGTGTGTTCTCTCTCCGCGATGGGAAGCCTTTGTGGGCAGATTAGAATGAGTCCAGCCCAGTTCCACGAAAAAAGCCTTTCTTCGTTAGCTTGGCTTCACTTGTAGCAGTACCCCTGTCGTTCTATTATTAATAAGCTATCAAAGCTCAAATCCTTCAATGTTAAAAGAAAGCGTAACGACCTCTTCATGGTCTATAAAATATTTCGTGGTGTGATTGGTCCGAAATTGATGATCTTTTTCTCCTAACTTCGTTTTCTATCAGAGCTAGAAGGCTCAAGCTCGTGATCCAGCAGCCTGAGCCTATTTTGTGGTGCAACTTTTCCACACTCAGGACTGATATAAATACATAAGGAAGAGTAAAAAGATTCAGGTTTTTCAACAGCAACCATGTTCGACTATCATTTAATCTAGGCATAGTATAGCTGTAACTTTGGAGGTCTTTCTGAAGCCACGACAAATATGATACAAGTGTTACTCGGCTAACCGTTCTGGTGACATCTAAGGCTCTGACGAATGCGATTGGCCGAAACGTTAGCCGAATAAAACTTGTATCATCTTGGTCGTGGCTTCAAAGAGACCTCCAAAGATTCAGGTTTTATTTTAGTTTTCCGATTTTAAAGAGTTGCCCATAGTAATCCTAATCAAGGCAATTCTTATCAGTGATCTACTGTGCTATACTTGTTTTAGAACCCATTCTCACGCTTTACCCTTCTTTTATAATTCTTTTGCTATTCCTCAGTTGCTACGTTGGATCCGTTCTAACAGTTTTGTTACGTTTTACATGGTCAACTATCCTTACATCTCATTCTCCGACGACGTGTGCTTGCGCATGTAATAAATAAATAAAACATAGCTGTTGCCTCCTCAGCGTTATAATTTTTTTGATGCAGCGTTCGGAAACCAACGTCAAGTACTTTCTGGTAGAGCGCTTGATCTTTAAAAGGGCTTCGTTGGTACCATGGCAGGTTTTTGATGTAGCTGGCAACGACCTACCACAAGAAAATTTTCTTCAATGGAGCAACTTGACACAATTTGAGCAAACTTTTGACTTTTTTAGAATACAGAGAGGCGAACTGTGAAAAGGGTGATTTCATAAAATTGGAACACACATATTTTAGAGGGTGTCTTATCACCTTGCATCGAGCGGTATAAAACAGTACGCGCGCCTCATTGTTGTTTGCCCTGGAATTCGTTAACATCTGAAGCATCAAGAGTGCCGAGCAAAGTGGTTAAGCCATTGCGTACCGCGTGCTGCACATGGTGCAGCACGCCCCTTTGCCTCTGCGCGCCCGCGTTTTCGTCCAGAATCACTCTAGAGTTTGAATAAAGTTCGAACAGCCTATACTTCGCGATTCACTTAAACGACCGCTCTGTGTGGCTGCGTGGTGCACGCCGTGAACCACGTCGCCGCGTCGATCATGAAGAAAACGCCGGGCACATGCGGCAGCTAGGGCAAAAACACTGCGGTACGCAATGGGTTAAACATTGAAATGGGTTTAGAATGTGAGACGTTCTGAATCAGTTCCAGATCAACTATTCATTGGAGGTGGGAATGTGTGCGAGAATGTATATGAGATTTATCTGAAAGGCTCGTAGAACCGTTCTGAGGCGCTTAAGCACGCGTAATGGCAGATCGAAATTAGAAGATAAGGAGAGTTCGAACGCTCTCCGAGGACAGAATACGGTGAAGTTTCGGAAATGTGCGCGGTCCAGCTGCAAAAGCGATAGCAGAAGGGACCATTGTAGGAGTAGAGGTCAAATGCAAAAGTTACATTGAACATTAGTTGCCGCTACAACCAGAGATCACGGTAAGGTACAAGATTAATTGGCCGCTGAGGAAGTAGTGGGTGGCGTACACAAAAAACAATCGCAGAAGTTAGTAGAAGCTTTGAGAAAAGGGTTGAAAGTACGTGGGGTTTAAACGAAACAGGTGGTACATTCCAGATCTGGACATTGGTTAAGAGGTGTGTAGCATGAAACCAACGTTGACTCTTTTATTTCAAGTGCATTACCAGTTTTTGATCGGAACGAAACACCCGTAGACCCAAACTTCATGGTAACAATTTTGGTCAAAGAACTGGTCCGTCGTCACGTATGCTTCGGAATACGAAGGCCTAACCGATAAGCAACATCGAATCTGATGGCAAGGACATAAAAAACAAACCCGACATGTTGTGCAGCTTCCATTTGGCGAAAATGGCCTTGTAGCGCTGGCTGTGTCCACAGCTGGCATGCAATCAAAACGAAACAATGTCTAGAACAAAAATATTGGAAGAGCAAAAACCCAAGTGGTATCCCGACCAGTGGTAAGAACACGAGCAATGATTCAGAAACGAAATGGAGCAGAAGAAAATAGGCAGTGTTTACAAGCAACGCCTTTCGTTCTCTTTTTTTATCCTTCACCCTTCACCGGAAACCCTTAGACGAATCTCACCGTCCCTTATGATAGCGACAACAACTTATTAGACGGTCTATGGTTGTACTCAATTGTATTGGGATGTCGGAAAAGTCTCTGCACATTCTGCATCTTTCTAAATTAATTGCTTCCTTCGCAACACCTAACGATTACCATATATTCGAACCACTGTAACCGAGAATACTTCCTTTTATCATGCACCTTTTGTATTCTGCTTGCTCACATGATCATAGAATTTATGATGTTTCTAGGAGAGAAACTCGTCCGTGCACATCTCGCGTTGTTTCAGATCATTGAACTCTTTGTTTTCAAATGGCTCGGTAGCGATAGGAACAGGTGATAGTCTGTTGGAGCATATCTAGTTTATACGGTGAGCGGATCAGAACATGCCATTCCGAGCTCCGAAGTTTCTTCTGGGTCATCTTCGCAATGTATGGGTGAGCATCGTCGTGGAGAAAGTAGACATCTCGCTGTTTCTCTCGTAGAACTGCAGCAACGCCATCCAGCTGAAAACTGTAGACTTCGGCGGTGAAAATGGAGTCCGACGGCAGTAACTCATGAAACGATCCCCATTCCACCCAACGCGAAGCATTGCCTTCTTGACTTGGAGTTTTGGATTGTATGTAGACCAGGCGGCAACGCACGCTACTGCGTGCGCTAGGGGCTCTAGCATGAGGGACGGAGCCACACCAGCTTCTGATTTTCATTATAGACCTTTATCATTTGAGCCTCTTCCCTGACACTTCTGTAGCGGCCATCATTTTTTTGGGATGTGAAATGGGCCTGTGTGTGGCCATGAAGAGAACTCCGATGTATCCAAATCAAATACATATGCAGTCCATGTAGTCGAAGAAACCCGGTGTAGTTTGGGCTGTGTGTGGCCATGAACACTAACTTCGGAAGGAACGCCCCTTTGAGTAGTTGTAGGGATTTACACGTCTTTACATTCACCTTTACACGCATTTGCTCTTGGGTAGGAGGGACTACTGTATGTGGAACCATGGATACTAACTTTTAGAAAATTTTCAGCCTAATTTTTGGAATAGTAATGGTATCTCCTAGTTGTACATTTATGTAGTCAGGGTTAGAGGGAAGGAAAGATGTATAAATTTTTTAATCTCAGCCCCCTTCCCTCTTTGCGAACCCCACCCACTTCAGACTTCGAACCACATTACTTTTAATACCTCCAAACACCTTTTTCCCGCGTTCTAAAGCGCATCTGAAAAGACTTAATAATTTTGATGTAAGCCCCGCTCACTTTTGCCAATCCCGCCCCGTTATGGGATCTGACCACATTTATTCTACTACATCATACCACTTTTTCCCGCATCCCAAAACGTTTCTGAATAGAGTTATAAATTCTTAATCTAGGCCCCGCCCACTTTAGCGCCAACCCCGCCCACTTCTAGGATTCGACCACTCTGTTCTTTTACACCTTACTAACTTTTTGCCGCATCCCAGAACGTTTCTGAATAGAGTTATACATTTTCTATCTAAGCCCCGCCCACTTTAGTGCGAGCCCAGCCCACTTCTGGGGTCTGACAACATTTGTTCTTTTACACCTCAATACCTTTTTGCCGCATCCCAGAACGTTTCTGAATAGAGTTATACATTTTCTATCTAAGCCCCGCCCACTTTAGTGCCAGCCCCGCCCATTTTAGTTCCAACCCCGCCCACTTCTAGGATTTGACCTCTTTGAGTCTTTTACACTTTACTACCTTTTTGCCGCACCCCAAAACGTTTCTAAACAGAGTTATAAATTTTTGATCTAAGCTCCGCCCACTTTAGTGCCAGCCCCGCCCATTTTAGTTCCAGCCCCGCCCACTTTTAGGATTTGACCTCTTTCAGTCTTTTACACCTTACTACCTTTTTGCCGCACCCCAGAACGTTTCTGAATAGAGTTATAAATTTTCGATCTGAGCTCCGCCCACTTTAGTGCCAGCCTCGCCCACTTCCGGGATTTGACCACATTTGTTCTACTACATCTTAACCCTTCTTTCCCGCATCCTACAACGTTTCTAAATGGAGTTATTAATTCTTGATCTAAGCCTCGCCCACTTTGGTGCCGACCCCGCCCACTTCGAGAAGTTGACCACATTTGTTCCATCGCCTCCAATCACTTTTTTCCCGCATTCTAGAACGTTTTTGAACGAAGTTACACTCATTTTTGAAAAGTAGCTTTCACCTCAACGCACGCCCCGCCCCTCGTGGGCGGGACTTCGCTGTGCTTACGCATGCCCAGCACGCATAAGGCCTTGCTCACTCTTTTTTAATTTTTTCCTGGCCTCCACGCCTTCGTTGACTCGAGTTATGAATCTCCGTGGAAAGTACCGCCCACTGCGAGAATGCTCCGCCCACCGCCGGTAAATTTTCTTTATTTTAATTTTTGACCCATCCTTCACCTATGCACATTTTCCCGGTGTCTGGAATGTTGTGAGACCGGATTAGAAGAATTCGCCCATGACCCCGTCCAATTCCGGCGCACACCCCGCCCCTTGGGGCGGAGCTCCGCTGAGCTCACGTGTGCTCTGTTGGTCCTGCCGTCCTGCCATACGCTCAACCCATTCCAAACTTGACCCGATCTCTACAGTTGCTTCGTCATATGATACTGAAATTTGCGGCGTCAAACAGACAAACAGACAAACAAACAGACACACTAAGGACGTGGTTTATATATACAGTGCGTTTCATAATTATAAGGTCACCCTCAAACTTTGCACTTTCGAAAAAAGCAATCATTAAAGATTTTTTCTAGCATCATGAACGGATTCCCCAGCACGAATAACCTAGGTATCCGTTTTTTAGAAGCAGCTGCATTTTTCTGAACTTTTTTAGAACAGTTTATCGGTTTTTGCACCGTTTCATAATTATAAGGTCACCCTGAGAAAGTGAACAATTATTCATGGAGGGGAGGAAATTTCGGGTTTGAAGATACTCATAAACGTAAGCTTGTGTAGCAAATGCATTTCTAAACCTGACTGTCAACATGGCTCGTGGTCATCTGCTTTCCTCTGATGAGAATGCTCATCATGAAGGTGGGGTCAGTACTCGAGCAATCCCCAGGCAAATAGGGCGATCCCCTTGATCCATTCAAAGATTTCTGAAGAGCCCTGATGTCCCTAGATATGTCACCGGCTGTGGACACCCATGAAAGATTACTGCCCGTGACGAGCGGAAGATTCTGAGGACTGTTTCCAACAGTACGTCCTCCTTGAACCAGATCCGAACGGAATTAAACTTCTCTGTGTCGAAAACTACAGTCTGGATAGCAGTGCGAAGATGCGAGAACATCGCCAGGCAAGCAATGGAGAAGGTGCCACGAATCACCGATCGCCACAGAGGCTCGACTCGGATTTGCAAAGATGAACCTAGGGAGAGATTGAGCAAAGGTAGATCTGCATCGAAGTCTCACCATAAAGCTGAATAATTTAAATTCAGGTCGTCTTTTCGGATGAAAAGAAATTCAATCTGGACGATCCTGATGGAAACAAGCGATACTGGCGAGACTTGAGGAAGGAACCAGTCTACTTCAGCCGTCGCAATGGTGGAGGAGGTCTATGGTGTGGGGTGCATTCTGTAATGATGTCGTGTTGGATCTACCTGTCGTGAGCTGCAGTTTAGATTTCAAGGATTACCAGAACGTCTTGGAGCATCATCTAGTACCCTTTCTATGCCATCGCCGTCACCTCAACTATGTCTTTCAACAAGACAACGCCTCCATTCATGTGAGCCGTGCAACGGATGAGTGGCTGCAATGCCAATAAATAAGCGTCCTACCATGGCCAGCCTGCAGTCCCGATCTCAATCCGATGGAACATATCTGGGGCATAATAGTCAGACAGGCTTATGCGAATAACCGTCAGTTCCAGGGCACAGAACAGCTGAAGCGGGCAGCTATCGAAGCATGGAGAGCAATCGATGAGGAACATCTTCGAAGCCTAGTTTCTAGCATGCTACACAGGCTCTTTGATGTTGCTCTTAAACAAGGAGGAGTCAAACATTATTAAGTGTTGTACATATCCATCGACGTTAATAAATCATTTACTTTCTCAGGGTGACCTTATAATTATGAAACGGTGCAAAAGCCGAAACTATCTTTAAAAAAATCGAAAAATTTGAGGTGAGGGATATTGCGACCAAAATTTGAATACGGAGGTACATTGTGATGAGGAACTTTCCAGTGTTTGCCAAAAAATTCCATCCCGGCTGCTTTCTCCAGAATCGCAAAAATCGAGGGTGACCTTATAAATGTGAAACGCACTGTAGTAAGGATATCTATGCTCTACGCGTCCAGGCCACCGGCGTTTCCTCATCTGTTAACTTGAAGAGAGAGCCTGCTTCTCTCACCGGCGATTGCGTCATCAGGGCGTGCGAAGGAGCGTCGTAAATTCAACAGGTTGAGGCATGCATTTGAGCTGCTTACCTCTCGCTCCATAAGACATCCATACTCCGAAACTTAACGTGACGAAACAAATGGGCAACTATTGTGATGTGACGGCTATTCAGCTCCTGTACCAGGTCGCAGGTACTACGCCTGGAACCCTCTTCAACCAGCTTCAGAAAGACCAGTCATTCAGAACAGCTGATCTCACAGATCGTATTTTTCTGTCAAATCAAAGTGACCATTTTCGAACTTATGGTACTCACGTCTTGCCGTGGTATTGTGTGGTATTTCACACACATATATTTCTTGACGCCCGATTTAGATCAACGGTCTCTGAATAGAGGGCATTATTCAAGCCACAACCGTTGCGAAGTGCTACGGCAGATATTGTGCGAAATGCGCATTGACTTGCGCTTTCGTAAGCTTCGCAACGACCGTCCCAAAGCAATCCCCAAAGATCTTATAACGTGGAAACGAAAATGTGCAAGACTTTCCGACGATCTAATATAAATGCAAAATTGATGTCTGTATAAGACTAACTTGATCAAAAGACTTGTAGGCATCCTCGAAACGTCGAAGCGCAGCAACGAGGCGATCAAAGCATGCACGGCAAAGAAAGTCTTTCTCACGAACGCAGTCTGCGCCGTGGACACCAGCAAGCAGACGTCTCGACCAAGAGTAGGTGCTCGAGCCAGCAGAGAAAATCTATACAATGTGTGCGCAATCGTTTAATTTTCAATAACAAAGATTACAACCTACCGAATGCAAAGAAATTGGCTGGTTATCTGTAAAAAGGAAGGTGGCCTGAAGTTGCTGAATTCGGTCCTCCGGGGAAAGAGCACATATTTCAAACAACGTATGATCCGACCACACGAAACACTGTGCGCTTGTATTGCGAACCTTGAAATGAAGGGCTCAAAATAGCGGTGCTAAGTCGAGATGAACATTGGAAGACCATATTGGAAACATTGGAAAACCATATGAAAAAAACTCATGCTGGTATATATAAAGCGCTTGCGTTTGCCTGTCTGTCTGTGAAATCCGGTACTATCTGAGGGAGCACCTGGAGGGTCTAGTACGAGAGAGCTCCGCCCACACAGGGTGTACAAGCACAGAAGTAGGCGGTGTCTCACAATCAGGCTTATTTATTTATTTATTTGTTTATGCACTCGAAAGTGCGCTTGTAACAGAAACTTCACCAGTTAGATAACATAAACATATTAATTGCAGAAGCAAACACAGATGAAGGTAGAACAGGTAGCATAATGGAAGGCATGGCAGTATTCTTAGAATAAAGCAACAGCAATTGACAACTAGACTACCTAGCTGGAGGCACTCTTTAGAATTATTTGATCACATATTTATTTGCTTTGCTCTCAAGCGATGGTCTCGAACTGTAGTGAAAAGCGGGAGTTGGACTATCATCTTGGCTATGGGTAGAAAAGGGGACAGAGCAATGGCTACGCACTCCTTGGAAAGGAACCGCAACACAGACCCACGTCAGTCGGCTGTGAAGCCCAGTCGCCACGTATGGGATCATAGGAGCTTGACGAAACTTCGGGACACGGGTATACCGACCACCCACGTGGAAACGCCAAGCTGGGTAAGCATTACGAGAAGCGTACCAGGCAATGCGTAGTACTTTACCCGAATAAACGTTAAGTGGGAATCAGGACCCGTCACTGAGGTGTATTCAGAAACATGAGCAGCTTCCAACAGCTATGCAGTCTGGTATGAGTACTTCATCGCATCTCTCTGCTTAAAGGAACTATTCACCTTGAAAAGAACATAAAGAAACCAAACAAAAGTCAAAACATAAAAAAGAAGAACTAGGAGTTAGAGTCTGCGGCCACATCTGTTTAGTCCACAACGCCCAATCCCAAACATTGAAGAAATGCACTGGAAAAAGAACTTAATTATTTCGTTATTACTCGAAATCACGAATTCCGAGAAGCCCTAGCAAGTCAACTTTCCTGAGTCTACTTTTGAAAATGCTAGCACTTGGAGCCATTTGTATTTCACGAGGCAACGCTTGAATCCACCTTGCCCCGCGAAAGAAAGGAGAATTTTGAATTTTTTCTCGATTCAGTTTTGCGAGTGTGGGACATTGCAGAGAGAGCGAGAGAGTGCGCCCTTTATAAGGTCGAAACCCAATAGTGACTTGGTTTGAGCTTCATTTCTCCACGGAGCATCTTAAAACAAAACACGAGGTCACAGAAAACACGCCGATAAAGAAGCGCTTTGAGATTTAGGAAACGTAAGCGCTCTTTGTAGTCCGGCACATTCCTAGAATATGTTGGGTTCCGATCACATCTAGCACCACTCTCGTGAAAGTCTGCTGAACTTTTTCAATTTTTGCTTGGAGTTTCCTTGTATGCGGACTCCAAATCGGCGACCCATACTCCAGTATAGGAATGACATATGCTTTATAAAGTCTCACAAATATTTTTGGTTCATTGGACCTCATATTTCTAAAGATTGCAAAGAGCGCGGAGAGCTCTCCGAACAATGGTGCTTATGTGACATTCAGAATCCAGTTTTGTATTCACACAGAATCCAAGATCGCTCACTTCATCTAACGTTTTCAATGTAAAGTCCCGATAGACATAGGGAACTCTCACGGCCTTTCCAATATGAAGCAAAGATGTCTTATCGAGATTACGGGGTATGTCCTAAGCTGCAGCCCACTCCATCATCTTGTCAATGGAATGAGTTAGAGCTTGATGCACGCTTTCTTGAGTTTCATCTGAGTAGACTCCATATACCTTTATGTCGTCAGCGTACATGTAAACTTTTACAGCGGGATGTACTGCAAGACGAGTCGGTAAGTCATGAGTATAGACCAAAAACAATAAGGTAGACAGAACTCCTCCCTGTGGAACGCCCTCGTACATTTGTAACGCTTCGAAAATGAATTACCGACCCATACGCACATATGCCTTTCGCTAAGGTAACAACTGATCCAGTTAAGGACGGGCCCGCAGACACCAAGGTAGCGTAGTTTTGAGAGAAGCTTTTCGTGATTCACTTTATCAAAAGCTTTCGATAAATCAAAGTAAATTATGTCTACACCGTTACCTTTGTTTATAACCATACTCCAATCGAAAACACAGGCTGCCATCTGGGTACAAGTGAACGCTCCCAAGACAAAACCATGTTGTTCGATTGGGATCAACTTGTTTCTTTCGAAGTACTGAGAAAGCTTGTCACGTATAAGCTTCTCCAAACACTTAGCTGCAGAGGAAGTTATACTTATAGGTCGGAAAGAAGAGATGGAGACTGGATCGGGAACCTTACGAATGGCCGTTATGATGGACTCCTTCCAAGCGGAAGGAACTTCGCTAAACATTAGTGATGCGTTCAGGACCATGCATAGTGGTTTGCACAAAGATGACGCGCACTTGCGATGAACAATCTGTGGAATGCCATCAAACGGCAGTGACGTTGAAGTTTTGAGAGACTTCAAAGCTCTATAAACTTCCTGGATAGTTATAGTGACCTGTGAGAAAGGGAAACAGTTGACAAAAGCGCGCTCAAAGTTATCTTCACAGTCACTTACCGTCTGAGTATTATAAACAGATTTGAAAAATGTAGCAAGTGCCTCGGCTTTTTGAATGTCGGTTACAAAATGCCCACCAGTATCTTCACGGAGTATTGGAACATTTACTTTCGGTCTCATTCTGCACTTGAAAATGGAAAAGAAAGCTCCCTCGTGTTTGTTAGTTAAGTTTCGCCTTTCCCTAGTGGCTAGAAATCTCTTTATATGGCGGTCCAGTTCAACACAGATCCTCCTGTAACGAAACCACGTTAAAGGAGAAGCCTGCATAGCACTGAAGAGACGCGCCTTCTAAGCCATCAAGTTGCTTATGTGCCTAGGATAACGTATTCTTGGTATACCCACAGTTGAGAAAGGCACATACGAAACAAATCCTGCATACAAAATACGACAAAAACGTTTGTAAAGATCATTCACAGAAGCATATCCTTCAAAAGCTTCCCACCAATCAATTGAAAAGAAATATTGCGAAAGGGATTCAAAATCAGCTTTTGCGAAGTTTGGCAAAGGGAGCTGTTCAAACGTCTGTACCGAAAAGTGAATACTGAAAGCAACAACGGAGTGGTCAGAAGCGGCAACAGGTGGCAGCACATACAGATTTTCAATAATTGGAGCGTTCGCCAATAGCAGATCAAGAATCGAGTAGCCCCGTGTAGGAATGCTGACGTATTGTACCAACTCACTAGATTTAAACAGTAAACACAAGAAATTTCAAGGATCTAGGATTCTTAGCTTTTTCGGATAGCCAGTCTACATCAAGATTTGAATCACCAAGCACAATCAGACGCTTATCCAAGAGGAAAAGCTCTAACAAAGAGTCAATCAGTTCGTCATCTTCTTCCGGACTACAGTTGGGCAGGCGATATATTAAAATTACTCTAAACATTAGTGCAGATGCTGTATCGAATCCTTCTAGGCAAAGATGGGCTTATCTTTCTCATTCGGTCTAACAACAGTCCAGACGCCGAGAAAAAAATGAGCGAAGGTGAGGGATGGGACAACAGATGAAATGATGCTGACTCATCGGCACCGCGCGGAGCGTTCTCGCAGAGGGCGGAACTTCTCGCATAGGTTCGTAACTCGATTCAACGAAGGTGTGGAAGTTAGCAAGACCTTATGCGTGCTGAGCATGTGCAAACTTGGCAAAGCTCAATACCTCATAACTCTGTTCGTAGAACGTAACTCTTCTGGTGTTCGAAGTTTTTAGGTGGAACACTTTATTAGGCTAGTGGCCTAACATTTCAACGTAATCGTCGTCTTCAGAGGCCCGGACGCAATTCGAGATGGTTTGCAATACCCGATAGCGTTTGACTCTCTAGCAAAGAACCACAGAAACTCATCGGAAAACTACCAACTGTATGAAATACTTACCAAGCTCCACCGTCAAAGCGGATAGAATCCGCTGTTGTCACATGCGACTGTCAGTAGCGGATGAGACTTCTTGATGTATCTCTCATCCTGATAAAGAAGATCACATTACGATGTCACTGACCATTAACTCGCAGCGCGGTATGTATGGCAAGTAGCTACTGGTTATGGAAGGAAACTCATCTCTGTTGTTCATCTTGGGATTCTTTTGCAGAATTCAGAACGCCTCTAACGCCTTTCTTGCTGAAATTTCCGTCTCCTTCTCGTCTCACGCATCTCTTATAACGCGCACCTCACTTCAAAACTGCCGCCGTTGTGTTCCTCAATTTTATGCCAACCGAGCGCTGTCAAAAGGTTTCCCCGCATCAAACTAGTGCATATACTTCTTTTATCAGTATAGCTAGTTGTCGTCCGTCTCGGCGATATAGCGTGATCCACGTGCCCGTTATTCTAGGTAGATCACGCCCATAAGTGCGCAATCACCTGTTTTCCGTGAGGACATATGGAGCAGACGTACTCATCGAGCACTATTTATCGTGTAGCCGGTCCCGAACTAAGTGTTGCTTGATGTTACTGTTGGGTATGTACATCAATTGGACAACATCTTGCAGGTCAGCTTTGAAAAATCCCTGCCGTGTTGCAGTGCTGACCTCATCGAAGATGGAAGGGAGAGAAAGTGGTAGTTCTGTGATGCGCGAAGACCCTTGCCCCTTTCCACGGCTTTGCGGTATCGTGTAGCCATTGGCAGAAGCTATCTCGCAAGCCAAACGTCGTGACCCGTGAAGGTCAATTTCACCCGTGCAGGTACTTGCTGCCGTTCTCAGCATGTTGTTAACGACTGCTCGTTTAACGGCTTGTGGATGAGCTGATGTTGCGTGAATTAGGATACCTTTAATTGTAGGTCTTGAAAAAAGTTTTTGAGTTTTCGCGCCTCAAACTTCAAATGCACAAATCTCGGCTCGAACAAAACATCATCAATCGAAATAACAACCATTACACTTTTGTACACACTTTTGCCAACGAGAAACAAGTTTGTTTACCCCATTCGTGTAGAAGTCCGGAGATCTAGAGGCGATGAAATCGTCGAAGGCCGCGGCAGCATCGTGTTGGGATTTGAAGCATTCCTCCGCGAGAAAGCCGTCGAAATGTTTAAAGAAATGGTAGTCTGTGGGAGCAAGGTCTGGGGAATATGGTGGATGCGGGAGAGTTTCATAACCTAGCTCCATCAATTTTCTCAGGTGAGTTGTGCGACGTGGAGCCGAGCGTTGTCGTGGAGTAGAATTGGCCCCTTCCTATTCACCAGCGCCGGGCTCATGAGCTGGAGTTTTTGATGCATTTCCTCAATTTCTTGACAGTACTTTTCGGCTGTTACGGTTTCACCCGGATCCATGAAGCTGTGGAGGATCAGAACGGCTGCAGACCACCAAACCAGTACCATGACCTTCTTTCCATGCTGCTTCGGCTTATGAAAATGTCGTAGGGTTTGATCCTTGTCCAGCCGCTGGCCTGATCGTCGCCGGTTGCCGTACAGAATCCATTTCTCATCACACGTCACAATACGTTCTAAAAGTGGATCGTTCCTGTTGCGCAGAAGCAAGGCGGAGGCGACCTCGAAGCGGCGGTCTTTCTGGTGCTGAGTCAACTCATGCGGCATCCACTTATCAAGCTTCTTCGACTTCCCGATCTCCTGCATGTGAGTGCCACCCGCCCTGTTGGAAACATTCAATCTCGAGCCAAGTTCCTTCAGCGTTGTATGTTGACCCTCTTCATTAACGTTCTCAATTGTCCGTTGTCAACGGCCGATGGTCGCCCACTACGCTCATCATCTTCCATGCTCTCATCGCCGGTACGATATTTTTTAAACCACCACTGTGCTGTACATTGACTCGTCGTACTTGGACCAAATCGTGCGGATTTGTCGTTTGTCCATGCTGATTTCGATCCACTAAAAAACCCTAAGAATCACTCCAGGACAGAACCGATCTCATATTTGGATAGAACAAGAAATGCGCTTGAGAATGGTTCAAAACTTGCAAACAGCCTAATCCTTACTATATATAAAGCGCTCGCGTCTGTCTATCTATCTATCTATCTATCTATCTGTCTGTCTGTCTGTCTGTCTGTCTGTTTGTCTCTCTGTCTCTCTGTCTCTCTGTCTGTCTGTCTGTCTGTCTGTCTCTCTGTCTCTCTGTCTCTCTGTCTGTCTGTCTGTCTGTCTGTCTGTCTGTCTGTCTGTCTGTCTGTCTGTCTGTCTGTTTGTCTCTCTGTCTCTCTGTCTCTCTGTCTGTCTGTCTGTCTGTCTGTCTGTCTGTCTGTCTGTCTGTCTGTCTGTCTCTCTGTCTCTCTGTCTCTCTGTCTGTCTGTCTGTCTGTCTCTCTGTCTGTCTGTCTGTCTGTCTGTCTGTCTGTCTGTCTGTCTGTCTGTCTGTCTGTCTGTCTGTCTGTCTGTCTGTCTGTCTGTCTGTCTGTCTGTCTGTCTGTCTGTCTGTCTGTCTGTCTGTCTGTCTGTCTGTCTGTCTGTCTGTCTGTCTGTCTGTCTGTCTGTCTGTCTGTCTGTCTGTCTGTCTGTCTGTCTGTCTGTCTGTCTGTCTGTCTGTCTGTCTGTCTGTCTGTCTGTCTGTCTGTCTGTCTGTCTGTCTGTCTGTCTGTCTGTCTGTCTGTCTGTCTGTCTGTCTGTCTGTCTGTCTGTCTGTCTGTCTGTCTGTCTGTCTGTCTGTCTGTCTGTCTGTCTGTCTGTCTGTCTGTCTGTCTGTCTGTCTGTCTGTCTGTCTGTCTGTCTGTCTGTCTGTCTGTCTGTCTGTCTGTCTGTCTGTCTGTCTGTCTGTCTGTCTGTCTGTCTGTCTGTCTGTCTGTCTGTCTGTCTGTCTGTCTGTCTGTCTGTCTGTCTGTCTGTCTGTCTGTCTGTCTGTCTGTCTGTCTGTCTGTCTGTCTGTCTGTCTGTCTGTCTGTCTGTCTGTCTGTCTGTCTGTCTGTCTGTCTGTCTGTCTGTCTGTCTGTCTGTCTGTCTGTCTGTCTGTCTGTCTGTCTGTCTGTCTGTCTGTCTGTCTGTCTGTCTGTCTGTCTGTCTGTCTGTCTGTCTGTCTGTCTGTCTGTCTGTCTGTCTGTCTGTCTGTCTGTCTGTCTGGTCCTGTCTGTTCTGTCTGTCTGTCTGGTCTGTCTGTCTGTCTGGTCTACGAAATTCAATACTACCCTGACCCGGTTGACACGTCTGGACTGGGTCAGGTCATGTTTGGAATGGGTCCGAGCCATAGGACGCGTGACACCACCAGAACAAAGAGAACAACAGTCGGAAGTGGAAGCCGCAAAGCGGTAGCTCCGCCCCCAAGGGGCGGGGCATGCGCCGAATTGGGCGGGGTCATGGGCTAATTCTTCCCATTCGGTCTCAGAACAGTCCAGATGCCGGGTGATAAAAAAGCGAGCAAAGGTAAGGGTTGGGTCAACAACTATAATAAAGGAAACTCGCACTCGCAGTGGGCGGTACTTTCCACAGAGGTTCATAACTCGATTCAACGAAGGCATCGAGGCCAGGGAAAAATAAAAAGAGTGAGCAGGGCTTTATGCGTGCTGGGCATGGGTAAGCTTAGCGAGGCCCCGCTCACGATGGGCGGTGCGTGCGTTAAGGTGAAATTTACTTTTTAAAAATGAGTGTAACTTCGTTCGGAAACGTTCTGAAACGCGGGAAAAAAGTGGTTAGAGGTAATGTAACAAATGTGGTCAAATTCTCGAAGTGCGCGGAGTTGGCACTAAGTGGGCGGGGCTTAAATAAAACATATAACTCTAAGCAGAAACGTTCTGGGATGCGGCAAAAAGGTATTAAGGTGTAAAACAACAAATGTGGTCAAATTCCAAAAGTGGGCGGAGTTGGCACTAAGGTGGGCGGGGCTTAGACCAAAAATTTATAATTCTATTCAAAAACGTTCTGGGATGCGGGAAAAAGTGGTATGATGCAGTAGATTAAATGTGGTCAGATCCCACCAAAAGTGGGCGGGATTGGCACTGAAGTGGGCGGGACTTACATCACAATTATTAACTCTTTTCAGGTGCGTTTTAGAACGGGGGAAAAAGGTGTCTGGAGGTAGTACAAGTAATATGGTTAGAAATCTAAAGTGGGTGGGGTTTGCAAAGAGGGGGTGGGGGGGGGGGCTGAGATCAAAAATCTATACATCAGTTCTTCACACTAACCCTGACTACATAGATGTACAAGTAGGAGATACCACTAAACTCTCTCAAAAATTAGGCTGAAATTTTCTAAAATTTAGTATCCATGGTTCCACATATAGTAGTCCCTTCTACCCAAGAGCAAATGCGTGCAAATGTAAATGTAAAGACGTGTAGGTCCCTACACTTCGGACTTTCCTTCCGAAGTTAGTGTTCAAGCCCATACACAGCACAAACTACACAGGTTTTCTTCGACTACATGGACTGCAGATCTATTTGATTTGGATACATCGGAGTATTCTTCATGGCCACACACAGCCCCATTTCACATCCCAAAAAAATGATGGCCGTTACAGAAGTATCCTACAACTTCTGTAGCGGCCATCATTCATCAGAAGCTCCGTCCCCCATGGCTAGAATCCTTAGCGCACGCAATAGCGTGCGTGGCCGCCTGGTAGCAAATAACACCGCAGAGAGCATTTAAAAATTTTGCGTCAAAAAACGCAAAAACTTTCTTCAAGACCTAATAGCTTTACTTTATCACTTTGCACTGATAATGCCGCTGGACTTTTTGACTTGTGTGTTAAGAAAGGAGAGCCAACCATTATGTGGTATCTCGTGTGAGTTTTATACTGTGACTGTTCATTCATAAGTCGAAGACATTCGTTCATTTCGAACTGTGAAGACGTTACGATGAAGTAGAAGTCGGTATATCTGCAGAACATTAAAGGTTGTCGTTCCAAAACTGGCTCTTCAATCCCACCTATAAAACATACAGCAAGAACCGGTGCCAGCTGTTCACCCATATCAAGCCCTTTAACTTGGGGAAAGTATTTCTCTGCTCATTTGAAGATGTTGCAGCTCATGCATTCCTTTACCAACGCCATTATATGCATTATCCGAAATGCTCGATGGGCATGCTAGTAACATTAATACCCTCGGACTTCATCAAAATATGCATTTGACCATGCCCGAGGGTACTAATGTAATTAGAATACCTATCGAGCATTCGGATAACACTTGTGGGGTCCCCTCGTTTTGTTTAGTATAAAGCGGAACAACGCCGAAAGAATCAATTATATTACCTTTTCCGAAGTGGAGGTATCTTATAGTTCAAGGAAAAGCTTAGTATTGTAGAGGTGAGATGGAACCAAGTTCAACAGCTGGCTCTTAATGTTATCGAGAAACCACGAGATTCTATAAGTTGGTTTCCTCACACAACTAATGATGAGACGAACTTTCTACGTGTACGGTGATGTTGACAGCGTATCAGTGGAGAAAAGTTTATGGGTCTTCATGAGGCTGTAACAAACTAGACAGTTTGGACTATCCAGTTCAAGGTTACTGACCATCTTCCCAACAATACCTGCAGATTCGCGACGTTCAACCAAATATGATAGAGACGGCTGCACTGTGATGAAAAGTCTTTTTCAGCAACGCGGCAGTAAATAGAGCAGTCGCTTAGATGGCCTTCGGTTATGGCTCGATCAAGTGATTGCGACATAACGACGAATTCACTACCTTGATCACTAATCGAAATGCGTAGAGTACCATTCGAACTTAACTCGCGTAATTCTTTCAACCCCTGCCATGGGTTTTACGTCGACTTCGTACTCCATAACCCTCTTCATTGATTGAACACAGTTAGGAAACCTGCAGATAATATTCTAAACTCAACGTCAGCCTCAGGTACTGGAGGGTGTTCCCTATACATGGAAACTATGCGGAAATGATACCGAAACTGTTAAACCACGATTAGGATTGGAAGCGAACAGCAACTCATGATCCTGTCTGCTTTCAGCAGAGTGCGCAGCAGATCTGTTAACCTCTGAAAACCTCCAACAAGACATTCTACTCTCTCCTTCTAAAATGTGGGGAAAAGGTGATAGGAGATAATAGAACAAATGTGGTCAAATCACAGAAGGGGGGCTACACTACACTGCGCGGGGCTTAGGTCAAGAATTCACACTCCTGTTATGAAACGTTCTACGTTGCGGGTGAGGAAGTGTTTAGAGTTAATAGAAAAATTTGATCAAATTCCTGAAGTGCTCGCCGGCAGACCACAACTCACTGTGCTCTTGGGTCCGCGTGGCCCTCAGGTGGGTCATAGGTGTATTTTTTGGGTATGATGTTCATTTTAAAATTTTTTGACCCTCTTAGTTTCAAGCCGCAGCGGCGCGAAATCGTTCACTTCAAATGATAGTAATAAAAGAAAACAAACTGAGGACTATGTTAAAGGAGCAAAATTGAAGATTATCAATTGATAAATTACACACGCTTCCTGCGATAATCGAAAATCCTCCAGACAAAAGTATTCGAAGCATTTGCTGTCTCTCCACGAGACTTTTTCTGCATGATTCATAGCGCGAATGCGACTTTTTTTTTTCGCGGAGCTCCCTGTAGGAGCCAGGGCATTTTCTTCTGATTTCCCTTCGAATTCTTCTAGGACCCTTCCGGCTGTAGTCGTTTTTGGAAAAGAAGGTTCACTGAGGATAATTCGAAGTAAACATTCTACAAGGTTCATCTAAGATTCATTGAGGTGAAAACTCCTCCCTTGAATCACAAAAATGTAAAAAGAATGTAAAGTAACTCTGCTGAGGTAAGCGATGATTAGAATGAGCGATTCTCAACTTGTCTGTTTCCCCGTTTCTAGATAAAGTCGCACGCCAGGCAAGTTTAGAGAAAATTCGGCAAAAGTTTTTTGGCTACTTCTCGAACTTTAAGCACCAATCTCAGATGCCATAACGTAAATGCCACTGATTACTGTGTACAACATATCATTTCCTTCACGACATTTTCAAAGAACTTTTCTCCCCGGAGAAAGTGGGAACTGAAAATTGACTTCAACTCGGTTCAACACGCCACGCATGCGTAAAGGGCTCGGCCGCCAACGGGTAAAATCCACTGCATCGCTTCAAGGGCACTTCCGGGTACAATGTAGGTCTTGAAGGAGGGAGAAGTTTAAGTCGGATCTTTCCTCGCCAGCACTTCTACTGACCTAAATGAAGTTAACTCAGATATCAATAAGGCGACTGATCGGTAAATCAAGGAACAATCTCGGACAGACGAGCGTTAAAACATACAACTCCTAACATGATACTCCAGTGACGGCACATCACAAATCTCACATCGCAGATTGGCAGCTCCGAATCGAAAATCTACGCCGATGGCTCATGAATTTGTATTATCAAATCCCTTGACCGTATTAGCTGCATTTTGCAGGTACTCGCAGAAACAGTAATATCGATAAAAGTTATTCTTCCAATCTTAACAAAACTGGATTGAGTCTTTTACCGAACCTGGACCGAGGACGAACTTTGTGTTTTGGTGATGGCGGAGAACGTCCGCTGCGCGCGTCCGTCGGAAGTAGGTCACCCCGCCCACTTCGCGCGCGGCGCACCCCACTGAGGTCTCAAGATGCAATTACAGTACCACCAAGTGTCAGTGGAGCGAACGATTTGCAGTTGTTCGCGTTATCTTCTCTTTGGCTGACTGCCGTGGACCAAGCGCAAATCGTATGCCCCACTGACAACTGCGACGTCTGTCAAGTATCTCGAACTGACCCGCCGCATGCGACGGCTGCGGCGGGACCTAGTTTCGACGGACGCGCGCAACGAAGCGCACCCGGTGATGGCATCCCCCTGATGTAGCTATTTATCCCAGCGGATTCTTTTCTTTCGAAAATATCGTCATTCTGAAGTTCCCGATTTAGGTCACTTCAGAGTTGACCAGGGAAGGATCCCAAGTCGAAGTGGCCATTTGAAATGAGACTTGCACTACTGAACGTATTTTCGGGTGCGGAGTTCAAATCCGTTTTCCAAATTTGCCGAGCGTTTCTCTGAACGGAGTTATGAGGGTGGTTTCAGGGAGCTTAACTTAAGAAAACTTTAATCACGTGGAAGTGCCTCGCCTCTAAACGGCGGCTAGGTTTAGTGGTAAGCATGACGCTTCATGTGCGAGAGACCATGGGTCGGGTTGGTGGGGGACGGAATTTTTGCACGATATAGAAGTTTTCCCAAAGCACTAGAAAATACTCTCATGGCGATTTTATCATGTTCTGTGAACTTCTGATGCTTTGCTGATACCTTTTCCTACCTACCTACTTGATACCTGAACCCCAAGAAAAGGAAGCCAACATCGCCTCCTATTTCCTACTCTCTACCTGAGGACTGCTCGGTTCTATTCACTGAACTTCAGAATGTTCTACTGAGTAAAGCGCCTGAAGCGCTCCCACTCCTGGAGAAACTGGTCTCTATGCTCATTCCGGACCCTGCTGCAATAGTTCAGGCGGAAAAAAGAGCGCGCTCCGTGGTAATCGCTGGAGTAGCCGAAGATGATGAAAACACTTCTCCTTCCACTCGACAAGCCAATACTGAGAAAGCGGTGAAAAAGATTCTGGACGTCCTCGATATTGAAACTAGACCAGCGGAAGTATATCGGTTAGGCAAGAAGGTACCAGGTAAATCTCGTTTGATAAAATGTGTTTTCTCGTCACGCAGGTTCTATTTTGATACACTCAAGAATGCTAGGTTGCTCAGGAACATATCTGAATTTAAGAATGTCTTTATTCGTAGGTCCATGACCCCTTCTGAGATTGATGCAGATAAGAAACTTCGGGCGAGAGCGAAAGAGCTCAATCAAGGTTTGCCGGATGGTCAAAAAGATTATGTAGTTTTCAGACAACAAGTTGTGAGGAAAACCGATACATTCTTAACAAAAACTCAAAAAACTGAGGAACAAGCATAAGCACGACCCTCCACGTTTTTCTTGTCTTTTGTTAAATGCACGTAGCTTAGTCAAAAAACTTGCCTAATTCCATCATCTCCTTTCTATCCATAAACCCCTGGGCGCATTTGTAACCGAAACGTGGCTTAGCTCTAAAATCGATGATAGTGAAATCACCTCGGGGTTACCTTACTTAATTGTGAGGAAAGACAGACGAGGGAGGAGAGGGGGTGGAGTGTGTATCTTACTTCAGAGTCAGACTGATTTCAAGCTAGTAAACTTTGATAATCCTAAATTGTCAGCGGATGTTCTTTGTATTGACGTTTTGAACAGTAGTCTTTGCTATACTCGCTTTGTACTCGTATATCGCCCTCCTAGTCACAGTGTTGCTGAGGATGTCGAGCTCTGTGACCTCCTATCCGATCTGTGTTCTGTCACGTGGAATATTGTGCTACTTGGTGATTTTAACCTTGATATCAACTGGTCAATTGCTCAGGCGCCCTCTCCAAGACAAAGCAGATTTAGCCGTTTTACCGCGCTTTTCTCCCATCTTGGACTCGTACAACATATTAAAGAGCCTACGTGTGATCAGTCCATCTTAGATCTTGTGCTCACTCTCCCTGATACAGCATCCGATTTTGTGATTGGACCCCCTTTGGGGACGTCTGATCACAACGTTGTGACCTTCCTTGTGGACGCGCCATCTCAGAATCAAAATCTGCCCGCGCTTAAAGACTTTTCTAGAGTGAATAAGGACGCGATCAATTCTGAACTTGATAGAGTAAATCGGCTTGACATATTTAACGGGTTTGCGTCCATAGATGATGTTTATGATCGGTTTCTCACTGTTGTCCATACCCTTATTAATCGCTTTGTTCCTGTGAGAAGATTCGTTCACGCGTTTGAGAGGTATCCGCAGCACATAAAAAATCTGTTTAGACATAGGGAACTTTGTTCGATCAACTTGAGGACCCACTATCCTCCGTCGAGTACAATCGAGTCAGCAAAGATTTTGCGTATCATCTTAAACGTTATCTTGCCTCTAAAGAAAAGAGGCTTTCCGGTTGTCGAAATATGAAAAATTTATATTCGTATGTTAGTAAGCGCTTAGGCAAAAAAAAATAAGCTCTTCCGCTTATTTGATTCTGATGGTCGCGCTATATCCGCTGACTGTGAGAAAGCGAACGTTCTGGCTGACTACTTTGTCACCGTGTTTTCGCCTTGTGACACGTCAGTCGATGATATTCCTTCTCGTGTCGATGGGGAGTGCCCCTTTCCAATTATCGACCCCTACCTTGTTCACAAACATTTACGCAAAATAAAAAGTTCTTTCTCTTTGCCGTCGGATCTAGTACCAGCCATTTTCTACAAAACCTTTGCCAGGAAACTCGCTGCTCCCTTGTGCCATATTTTCAATATATCCCTTATGACGGGCGAGGTGCCTACTCTGTGGAAACAATCTATAGTCACAGCGATTCCCAAAAAGCCTTCTGCTTCAAAACCTGACGAGTTCAGACCCATTAGTATTACACCGACCCCTTGCAAAGTTATGGAGAGAATTCTGAAAGTAGGCTTATTGGATTGGCTTGAGAAATATGACCTCATTCCGCGCGAACAGTTTGGGTTCATCAAGAACTCATCTACGGCATTGCAGCTTCTTGAATGCACCCACTTGTGGATGGAAGCCCTTAACCGGTTGAAAAACGTAGGGGTCATCTATTTCGATCTCAGTAAGGCGTTTGACACAGTGAACCACGTGAGGCTCTTAAAAAAACTACAAAGTATCGGGATTAGAGGTGCTCTATATAATTGGCTTGAGTCCTACCTTAGTGACCGTGGCTTCGTCGTTAGTGTGCATGGCAGCCTTTCAGAGAGGAAGGACTGCCTCTCGGGAGTACCCCAGGGAAGTGTTCTATCCCCATTGTTGTTTCTAATTTATACTATGGATCTCCCTTCGACGCTTGCACTGGGCCACGACATCAAGGTGTACGCCTTTGCAGACGATATCAAGGCCTTTACTAGTTTCGGTTGTGACCAACCAGATAGTGCGGGAGCCCTGTTAAGCGATGTTTTGCTCCGCATGTCTTCATGGGCTCAAGAATGGGGTCTTAAGGTCAACCTTGCAAAAACTTGTTTGCTCACTTTGGGAAAGAGAGTGCCAGAACTGGTCATAGAGGGGTTACCGTCATCTAGTGTCGTTAATCAGGCTCGTGATCTTGGGGTAACCGTTTGTAGTTCTATGAAATGGGAAACTCACATCGAAGGTATAGTATCCAAAGCCCTCCGGTGCCTGTACAGCTTGTTTAGGATTGTTAAGACGTCCGACCTGACAATCCTAACTAGGCTATACAAGGCTTACGTTCTTCCCATTCTTGAATACTCAAGTCAGGTCTGGAACCCCCAATCTAAAAAGTTAATTGATTCCATCGAGAAAGTGCAAATTACTTTCACAAGGCTAGTTTATTATCGAGTGTTTCCAGATCCAGGCTATCCTAGGTCCTTGCCGATTTACAGGATACGGCTTAGAGAGCTTGCATTGAGGAGCCTCTTGTATAGGCGGACTTTCGCTGATTTAGTCTTAGCTTTCAGAATACTCAGAGGTAAGTCTCGTCTTACTCCTTCCAAATTCTGGCGACTTAAACCTTCATCTCTTAGAAGACCGTGCTTGAACATATATGTTTCCAGATCTCTGTATCGCGGTCGATACTTTAATGACATTTACAGAAAATCGTTCTTCTGCAGGACATCAGTCTGGTTGAATAAATTGCCCTTGAATATTCTCATGAATGATAGGGTCTCATCATTCAAACGAGCACTGCTGAAACTTGATTTTATGAATTTGCTTGGGATTGCTGACTTTTAATCTTGCATCCTTTGTTGCCGTTATCAATCCTCGTGTGTTTAACATGTTTTTCCAGTAGTCCTTCCCACAGAGTTGCGTTGCGTTATGTTAACTTTTCTTGGTATTTTTGCGTTGGTCTGTTTCTTTTTTTTAACTAACACCTACTGTCGAATGCGCACATTGGTGAGAGTAACCGCTAGTTTGTCGGAGAGAGGTTCTTCTTCTTTCTTTGTTCTCTGCTTATCTTGCGCATGAAATCTTGCCTTACTGTTATGTTGCATGCCCAGCCTAAGCGCTTGCATCATGTTCGGCTAAGTTAAATTAGTCTGCTTATTACGGTCATTACTTGGCCAATAACTGCTTATACTAGTCGCTAACATGTGTTTCATAGTGGACTACGTCGTTTCCACTTAGTTGATTACTGTGGAGCACCACCGAGCCAGCGTGATGGGTCCGTGTTTAGGTCAATGAGGTGCATTGGCACCCGCCCGCATGTTGCGCCTCGGCTTGGTTATCTCCATGGCTCTCAACTAAGTCGGTCATTGAGATCATCTCCATTTTGCGGCTCTGACTATTGTGACATCTTTTCCTTTTCTTCTGGCGACAAGCATGCACTGGTATGGGAGATTTATATGCTCTTAATCATCCGATTTCTGTAGAAATGAAGAACCTTTTTCTATTCTATTTCTAGGGTCATATACTTGGACACCGGTCGTGCAACGATAATAAATAAATAAATAAATACCGAGTGGGAGATTCCTCCGTGCGCAAATTTCGGAGCATCGGACGAGTAAAACACATATGATGAGCAATGATGGTGCTAGAGTGGGGTTGATGCTAGATTGGGTGCGATGATGCGTACCAACTCCGGCATCGTTGATAATGGACTCGTGGACATCATCAAAGACCAGAAAGCTATTCAATACGTCTTACCTCCACTAAAGCAGGTGAAGGGAATGACACCCTGCTAGAGACCAACACGAGGCTAACACAGCCGATAGAAGCTCATTTCTTATTTCTTTTCAAGTATGGTTAAACGCATCACCTCATATGTAATAGCTCAGATCTCGAATTTTGCATGTCCACACGAGACCCCATTCTTTGCTTACTATCGCTTGTCTACTTTCAATTCTGCGCTGTTCGATTTAGGAAATTTCCTTTTTATTCATGGTATGCCGCCGGCGACTCAAGCACGCGCCCGGGTGATTTTGGGACGCCTACACAATTCTCTTTTCCTTCTGATTTGGGGTAAGTGTAAAGCAATGGGCTGTGACCAAATCTTTTTCATCCGTTGCCCCATTGTGAAAAGCTTTTTTGTCTCAAGCTCCATGAAGTGGCAAAAGTTATCCTACTGTGAATATAGTGCATGGGCATGCGAGTAATACTGAAGTATTACTTTATGTGGATAGAGATCAGCAAAAACATTAAAAGGTCATAGAACGCAATAAAAACACCATGAGAGTATTTCTAGTCCTTAAGGGAAAATTCAATAAAATGCAAAAATTCCGTCCTCCACAAAACCCGAACCCTAGTCTCTCGCACATAAAGCGTCACGCCTACCACTACACCAATCTGCCGTTGGGAAATGAGGCTCATCCATGTAATTTAAGTTTTCTTATGTTAAGCTCCCTGAGACCACCCTCGTAACTCCGTTCAGAGGAACGCTCGGCAAATTTGGAAAGCAGATTTGTACTCAGCATCCAAAATTACGTCCTGCAGTGTAGGTCTCACTTCGAAGGGCCACTTCGACCTGGGATCCTTTCCTGGTGAGAGGAAGGTAACTATAAACTAAAGCTCTCCAAGACATCAAATACTGTTCTTTGCAATCTTCGCACACAGTGCCCATGCACACAACACTTCTCCCATCATAACCTGTGAGAGGGGACCGTACCTTTGTGCGATTCGAGCTGCGTGCGGCAATGCGCGACGAAATTCGTGTCCATTTAAACGACCCTGGCGCCTACTATTGGGGCAAAAACTTGAAATAGAGTAGATTAGTGTGACCAGATGATCCCTCAAGTGTGAATCTACTGCAAATTTGGGCCCCACCATCAAGCGCTAAAGTCCTTAGAATCGCTGTGAATTTCGCTGCGCAATTCGCCCCGCGCAGCTCGAATCGCACAAATGTACACACACACCCCCTGTGAGGCATAGCTTGGGGCGTGAGCTAGCTTGTGATTGATTCATGGCTATACACATTTTTTCTTGATTACCTAGAAAATTTTGTGAAAACAAACTGACAGTGACTTCCCAAAAGATGATGGCATTCCATGTTCCAAAATAAATAAGGTCAAAATAATGTGCCTACGTCAATTCTTCGTTTCACTACGCAGATATAGATATGGGTGATCCCCAGTCTGAAGAAATGATGTTTCTAAGCCCGCAACCTCAGCTGGCGCTGAACATCATGTGCTCATTTGATAATACAATTTACTGTAGAAAACTTCAGCACTTGAAGACCAGTTCATCATGACTAGGTTTCGTTCAAATATTCACGTTCGGAGGTGGCTTAGGGATGGTCGTGTTACCTCGTTTCAAAATGAACCTTATCCAAGAGCGCATCACCACGATAACAAAGGATATCCGCACGTGCCCTGATAAGATACTTTGTTTGGTGAACGAAAAGCTCGTAAAATCATATCGCACGAGGTTCCGATCGCCTCTCTAAACACTGTCGTTTCAGAGGGGAAAATTGACTTTAGTTCGCACAAATTGCAAAAAATGCATTATGCTGGTGGAGCGGGCTTACTTAAAAGCGCGGTTCACGATAAAAATGGTTCCTGAGTTCTCCTCTTAGGGATACCCAGTGTTCCCTAGGGGTAACAGGAAGGACGCCGTCAAGTCTCAAAACTCAACAGTTGGGGCATAGCGTGAGCCCCGTTTGCAATTCGCCCGGTTTTCCGCCCCTCGATCAATGTCGCGCCAGACGAATGTCGAGATTGCAAAATTCGCTCTAGGACTCACACATAATCAGATGATCGGTGAGTAATGGAGCGACGTTTTTCTCCCATTCCTTCATTCTCTATTAGTCTTTTTGCTTCTGCGAATCTAATTCTAATTTTCTACCTTAGGAGACTGAAAAAGGTGGGCTATTTTTGCTATTACTAGGATTTTTCTGTTTACTTATGCTTGAAAGTGGATGAATTTTTGCTCACCCGAAGTCAGCTATTCGCATCAGGACCCACAAGAGCACCACAATGACACACATTGTATAGCTCCTCCAAACGCCCCATTCTTCATTTTTCTCGCCTCACTCTAGTCCATCCTCCTTTTAAGCAATTTTTCACTTTTGAGAAACCGATTCCCGCACTGTCTTCACCTTTATCCCACTATCTCCCATCTTATCATCCATTTTTCGTCAAAATCTGGACTACCCAAAATTATCGTGAATTGTGCCTTCGACTAAAGTGATTCGTTTTTGCAAGGTGTAGAATTGAACCGCGTAAGAATCTCATGACCATCCCCGATTCACAGCTCGAACGAAGAACAAATCCTAATTGTCACGAGAACACGGAAAACGAGAACCCAATGGCAACTGGCGGTAGCTCCTTTTGGCAATCAAAGATTTCCGATACGATCTATTTTTGGGTTAATATAGCACGCACCTAAATGACCATTTTTTCTCTCCACCAAATCACCATTGTGTTTGTTTCACGAGGATATTCTCGCATACCGACTATGACATAACGCCTGTGAATATTAGAACTTGTGACTAACTAAGACTGTAATTGTGTCCAACTTGACAATCTGACTATCATTTATCAAAACATTATTCATTGCTAATCGGGAAAACTTCTGCTCGTGCAAGACTTTGATTGTTCAATCAGGTTTCACGCTCTACAAACTTCACCGCACGGGTAGTGGTAAAGAAGGAATAAAGCTCAATCTGTTATGAAATACAAACAGTATAGTAGGTTATTGATCAAACAGTTAGAAGCAACAAAAGGAGACTCTGTCATCATATGATCATAGGCCCTATCGTCAGTCACTCATTAACAGTTTGCTTACTCCGGGTTGTCATACTCTAAGAATGTGGGATGAAGTCTTTGGCATCAGTCAATCCCGTATTAACAGGTGACCCAGCATTCGACTTTCATTCAGAACTGTAGTGACGTATTTGACGCGTATATGGCCCACACAACGAATTGTGGTGGGCCATATACGTGCAAACCAATGTTTTTACCTTCCCAGACGAGGCTTATTCAAACCAACCGACTTCAAAGCGATAGAAGATCTGGTTGCCCTAGGCGGAATCAAGCCAGGATTCGACTCCCACACCATGCGTGTATGATAGTTCACCACATACCTCTACACCACCTTCGCCCATTGTCACGCATTATTCTTTTCGAAATAATCGATCCTACATTCCTGACCACGCTTCACGCTTCATTTACCCTTTTCTTCCACTGCTATGAGGCATTCTTCCCGAAGCGATGACTCCATTTTTATTGTCATAAAGGGCGCAACCCTTACAAGCGGTCACAAATGTGACTTTACATGCTCAAAGAATGATCTGTAACACTTGATAGGGAGTACTGAATATAGTGTCGTAGCGAATGTTATCGTAAACGATAGGTCGCACAACTGTCGAAAAGAACATTGACATTTTTTCATTTCATTTCACATTTTCGACATTATTAAGGGTGTGTGTGCGTGTTAGCGAAAGCGATAACATTTTTCTTGGATAGCGAGTAACGAGAATCTTCTATGGGTGTTCTCTTTCCGAAGATTACCTATACTTATACGGTTCGTCTTCACTCATGTGCGAACACAAGCAAAAAACCATTCGCTTCTGTCTTTCGCAATCACCATCCACGGTAGACTCAGGACCCGACGAAGATGGCGATGTGAGGAGTCGTTCAGCTGCTGTCGCAGCTGTTTTTCGTGATCGACAACACATCCCCCCCACCTCGCAGCAGGCCTACCTTTAGATCGTGAAGATCCTATAGGAGCCCACTCAGCAGTTCTTCTTGTCTATCTGTCATCATATCTTCTCATTATATGACGGCCCACCGAAATTTTGCGTTCTTCATGTATTCCACCGGATCGCGGAGTCGAGACATTCTGCGCATATCGGAGCTGCGGAGTCCGGCTCGATATTGCGTGAGTCGGATGAACCACAAAAGACATAGCTCTGTGACTTGTGCTCAAAGCTCTTGATGTGGATGTACTGGTCACCCAAGTCTCCGACCCGTAACAGAGCGCAGGAAGAACTGTAGAATCGAACAGGTTAGCGCGACGTTGCTGGTCAGCCAGATGGGTGGCAACCTCTTTCAGAGGTCCGAAGGCTGCCCACGCAACATTCTGCCGTCTCACCAGCTCATCCATCATGTCGTTGTCCATATTCATGGAACGCCCAGGATAAACGTATGACGAGGCCTCCTTGATGGGTGTTCCATCGATCTTAATTCGACCTTCGTCGGCCCAAGCATTCTTCAAAAACTGTTTCTTTGTTTGGTTGATCCGCAGCCCTACCTTCTTTCCTGCTTTATTAAGCTCAGCAAGCATAATCTCAGCTTCCGCAATGCTGCTTGAAAAGAGAACGATGTCGTCGCAAAGCGGAGATTTGAGAGGAACCGTCTGTCCACACGAATGCCCTTTTCGTCCCAGTCGAGCGACTTCATAACCCTCTGCAGCGCAGCTGTGAACAGCTTCGGCGAAATAGTGTCGCATTATCTCACACCCTTCCCTATGGGAATGGGGAGAGGTCGTTGGAACAGCTTCACCGTCGCACTACAGCGTCTGCTGCAGTCAGCTAGTGTTCTTATGTAGGGAAGGTCCACTCCTTGATCGACCAATGCTGACAGGACCGCATTTGTTTCGACGCTGTCAAAAGCTTTTCATAGTCGGCAAAGGTAAGGACGGGAGACGGTCGTTTGGCGCGGCCCTGGGCACCCAACTTGCCATTGGGGCAATTAGGCTCTTAATTGCCTTCTTGGCGCCGCCCATTCGACTCGGTTTGTGAACTGGGCAACTCGTCCAGCTATTTCAACCTCCTGACAATGGTAGTCAGTCTACCCACTGTCCATCCAGCTGATAAACGTTCAATCGATAACGCCGCTATAATTAGACGCCGAATTGACCTACCTGTATTCTGTCTAGTTCTACCGCAAATTTGGCTATTTTTTCGCTCTTTTTTTGCCCCTGGAGGTTTTTGAACCCCTTTTCGAATGAATACTGCTGAGTTACAATGGAGTGGAAGTATCATGGTCGTTTTGAGCCTGATACTTACCACTTCAAAGTAATTTGCAGGTGCATAAATTGTGTGGTAAGTGTTTTACTATTCCTTCTATAAAGAACATTTGTTTATCATAATATTTATTTCCATCATTTACTTTATTGTCATGCACATTATTCAATAGTCTTTCCGGATACATATCTCGAGACATATTTACAATCCCCTCCTTCTTAAACAAAGTTTTAGTAATCGGCTAACTCTTCACTCCTTCTTTGAAACAAATAATATTTTTCTGTACACGAATTTTGACACGGGACTAACAGAGCAGAACAAATGGTATTCAGTGTAAGTCAGTGCTTACGCCTTTTTTTGGAAACCTTGATTTTTTTGCTGTTTTTGAAAACGGATACCCTTTAAAGACCCAACTGTTAGGCAACCAATGCCTTAGGCGGTACTCACAGATGTTTCGAGTGGTGTAACACCATTATCATATGTCGTTATCAAGGGACCTTGTTCCACACGAAGATATCATTAGTTGGGAGTTCAAAATTACTGGCGGTTAGTTAACTTTTGTAGCAATTATATCAACCAAAGAGGATCCTTCATCGAGTTACAGATCTTGTTGGGAAGCGGTCGTAATCTAACAGGAGGTTGAATCAGTCGGACGAGTTGCCCATCTCATAAACCGAGTCGAATGGGCGGCGCCAAGGAGGCAATTAAGAGCCTATGCGCCCCAATGGCAAGGTGGGTGCGAAGGGCCGCGCCAAACGACATACACCCGTAAGGACAAGAGGCATTCGGAATTCTCGACACACTTCGATGACCATTGCGACCGCTTGGGTGTGGTCTGAGCGGCTGAATCCCTTTTGGAATCCGGCCTGCTTCGCAGGATGAGCTTCATCCAGCGTTCGCGATATGCGGGTCAGAATGATCTTCGTGAATAGCTTGTAAAGCACATTCAACAAACTTATTGGGCGGTAGTTGCGAAGATCATCCCGGTCTCCCTTTTTGTGAAGAATGACCATCCACGAGTTCTTCCACTGGTTGAGGAACTTCTCCTTCTGAAGGCAGGTTGTCATATGTGTTGCGAGAAGAGCATGAAGTTCGTAGCCTCCTGCACGGAGTAGGTCGGCTGAAATCTTGTCGGGGCCTGGAGTTGTGCCCGTTTTCATGCTCGTAATCGCAACTCTCACCTCCGAAGGAAGAATCCGAGGTGCTGTTCCGTCAGTGGGGATTTTAGGTTTTCGCATGTGTGTCGTGGATCGGCAGAGGTTGGTGTAAGACCTCCGTGTAACTTCCTCCATCTCAAATCTCGATGTTGTAAGTGTTCCGTCCTCCTTCTTCAAACACAAAAGTGGAATACTGTGGTCCTGAAGATCCCGATGGCATTTTCTCAGACTAGTTCTGCTCAAGGATGTCTCCAGTAGCCTCCTCTCTCTGCATAGCTGAAGGTCTCGCTTTCGAAATGTGTGGCGTTCTGGTCAAGCCTCAAGCTTCTTCTTGTTTTGAGAAGACCCTTCGTCGCATCTGAAATGCGCAGACCCCTCACCAGCGCGTCGTAGTCTTCAGTCGGGTCATCCAGGAGCTGCCAGTAATATCGGGACAAGACGTCATTCAGAATATCTCCGTCGTATACAACATGCTTCGAGCTCACTGCGCGATGTTGAGAGATCTTTTCCAGCTTGTGACTGAATCTGAAACTAGCGCAAAGGAGTCGATGATCGGAACCACTGCAAAAAGATGGTACCACACCAACATCTAGTAAGCACCACTTTCTGTTTGTTAATGTTCTGTCTGTGGTCCAGTTCAGCAAGAGTTGTACCGTCTGGAGACTGCCTTGTCCAGCGGCAATGTTCCTTCTTCTGAAAGAAAGAATTCCCATGGAAGGGTCGAGCCGCGGAGAGGAGTCCCGTTAGACGGTTAAAGTTCTCGTTCCTGTCCCGCATTCCTAACTTTCCAATCCTGAACTCCTCCTCTTGTGCTTCGCCAAGCCTAGCGTTGAAATCTCCAACAACGAGTTTGTAGAAGGACTTTTCGTCGTGGATGATTTCCTCAAGTTGGTCGTAAAACGCATCGAGCTCTACTTCGTCAGCTGCAGAATGTGGAGAGTAGCAGTTGACGATAAAGAGGGCCTTCACGTGTGTACGTCGTGGGCGTAGGATGACAAAGCGAGGAGAAAAGATCTCGTGAGAATCGACGACATGGACGACAGCTGGTTGCACGACGAAACCAACGCCACCGACGTTTCGCGATGAAAGCTCTTCACCACGATTGATGAGGGCTCCATCGTTCATTCGTCGCACGTCGGTTCTCCTGCTCTTGGTTTCTTGCAGCCAATCACTAATATTTAATGTAAGTAGCCGCATCGACGAGCTCATGGAGAGCGGCATTGGAAGAAATTGTTCTCGGGTTGAAGGTATAGAGTAGAAACAGTCTCTGTGTCGTGTGGGGGGAGTGCTGCTATAGTCCAAACCCAAGGCGCCCTGCGCAACCCGAGATTTCTTCGCCTCTCACCGGTCGCCATACCGTCCGACGCCGGAGATGGCTGGGCACAGTGCACGGGGTACTGAGGCTGTTTTATTGCTGTTTTAGCAAGCTTGCCCCCTGGAATCTCAACACTGCCTTGCCAGGGCCAGTGCTGAGTCTTCACCATCTTGGCTATAGCCATTCTGGATCAGAGGGAGCTGAAGCCTACTCTTAGCCGTTCGGACATACAGACGTGCTGTTGAACTATTGGTTATATATAGATATTTATATAGATAAAAAAGATAAAGTTTTTGGCGTCAATCAATCCCGTCTGAGGGATGCGTCCCGACTTCCATCCCGAATCGTAGTGGCGTAATGTGTGCGTGTTTGGCCTATTCAATAAATTGCGGTGGCCAGCCGATGTACAACTCCGTGCTTTTACCCTCCCAGACGAGTATGGTACCAATTTACCGATACCCGGAGGGATGAAGGCATTGTTGACACCTAGGCGAGCATCGATCCAGGATTCGAACCCCTGATCGCGCGTGTGAGATAGTGCGTCAGTTGCCACTACACCACCTCCGTCCTATTTATATAAAAGGTAACGGAAAAATGAAGGCTCCAACACAAAACTCCATCGACCAATAGGAAGTTTAGGCGAGAGTTTTCGGACCATACAAGCCGACTTCTGATGGTAGTGACAAGAGCATGTGGAAGGGTGTGGAAGGGCGGACCCCCCCTCTGGTAGGCGGATATTTCCCGAGCGAGTCCTGGTCCTTGATCCAGAACGCGATGACTTAGACGTAACGTACCGGGGCTTGCTGTGCGCAACTTAACGCGTGAAGAACGAGTTCAACCGCGACCTCAGGCGGGCGGACAAGGGGGACTAAAGCGCGGGGCCGCCATCCCTCCAGTTCTTCGCACGTCTACCTGCCCACACCTTCGAACGCGAAGGGGCGAGTCGGTCAGGATAGACCCCCGCACGACTGAAGAGCACCGGAGCTTTGCATTAGAGCTTGTGTTAAATTTCTTCAAAAAATCAGAAAGAAACAGGAATATTATTGTTACATAAACAAAACTTTTTGAACAACGGACGCGCCTACAAGCCTAAACGCCACCCTCCCACCACGTTGAGTGGTAGTCCGGTTCTGAAGATTGCAGTATGACAAAATCTTGCCACAAGAAATATGCGTGAACTGGCTGCTGCGGCACCTACCATTGTGTAAAACATTAATCCTCATGAGTTGGCAATAGTAACATTTCAACTTGTCCCAGTCGTTGCAATCCACAGAGGCTTTCCTGCTCGAGAGATGCAGAGTTCCTCATTTACCCTTTGATTGCATTAACATACGCAGATGAATGTGTGGCTAGACACATACGCACATAAACATAAGAACGCTCATGCACCCATACACTTATACACACACACACAGGCGCTTTCATGAACACCTACATATGGAAGTACACTCACACTTGAACGTAAACACATATGCGCAAATACACATACACCTACGTACACACAGGAGAAGCAGCACACACCTATATTCAGACATGCACGCATGCATACAATTGTATCCTCTTACATACACAAGGTGCTTTTCATTAATCACGGTGACAACTTGCAACTGTGTGTCAATAGCACATACACCCCACCATCCGTGTGACGTACATCATGCGTTTGTACGTGATTATGCATGTATGGGTGTGGGTGTTTTTTCACATCAGAAAGCATGTGAGCAGTATCAAAAATTATTCTTAGCGCTCCGTACTCTCTCATTTATTTGTCTTCTACCACTTTTGCTTCTGTCCAAAAAATTGCTGACTGTCCTGGTTTACTGTAGCATTTCATATCTTTCTTTTTGAGTATCCCATATATTCTCTCTTGGTGTTGCTGAGCGAATTGTCTAATTAGTTGGACGTTTATATTCCTAATCGGTTTTTCATTAATCCTTATTTCACTATGGACGTGAGAAGCTTTGATATTAGATACAATTACAAATAACGTTTGTGCGCCAATGTCTGCGATGCTGTGCGTGTGAGATTAGGTTTTCATGTGTGTTTGTGTGTTTTGGGGCGTGTGTTTGTGTATGTGATGGTGTGTGTTTGTTTGTATGCTCGTGTGCGTGTGTGTTTGTTTGAGTGTGCGCGTGTGTTTGTGTGACTTTATTTGTGAGTTCTTGGGTATAGCTTTACATGGGTGTTTTTGGGTGTGTTTGTGTGTTTGTGTAGTGTGTCTGTTTTTGTATCTGGGTGTGTTCGTTTGTGCGTTTATGTGTGAGTCATTGTGAGTGCGCGTGTTTGTGCTTTTCTATGTGTGTGATTGTGTGTTCTTGTAAGCGCGTGTATTGTTTGTTTTGAGTGTGTTTATGTGTCTGTATGCCGGTGCGTTTAAGGTGTGTTTGCGTATTTGTATATGTTTTTGTGTGCGTTTTCTGCGTGTTTGTGGGGGTGTGTATGTGCATGTCTGTGCGTTTGTGCGTTCCTGTGTTTATGTGTGTGTTTGTGTTTGTGTGGCTTGATGTGTGTGTTTGTGCGTTTCTGTGTTCGTGTGTGTTTGTGTTTGTGTATGTGATAGGATGTGTTTGTTTGTGTGCTTGTGTGCGTGTGGGTCTTTTTGTGTGTGGGTCTATGTGTATTCTTGAGCGCTTCTGTGTTTGTGTGCGTGTTTGTACACAAGAATGGGTGTGTTTGTTTGTGTGCTTGTGTGTACGCGCGTGTGCTTGTGTTTTTATGTGTTTGTGTGTCTATTTGTTCTAGCGTTTTTGTGTAAGTTCTGTGTGTTTGTTTATGTCTCTGTGGTTGTGTGTGTTTGTACATATTTGTGTGTTTGTGTGTATTTGAATGTTTTGTGTGTCTGTTTGTGTATCTGGGTATGTTCGTTTGCGCGCTTATATGTGAGTGATTGTGAGTGCGCGTGTGTTTGTGCTTTTCTATGTGTGTGATTGTGTGTTCTTGTAAGCGTGTGTACTGTTTGTTTTGAGTGTGTTTATGTGTCTGTATGCCGGTGCGTTTAAGGTGTGTTTGCGTATTTGTGTATGTTTTTGTGTGCGTTTTGTGCGTGTTTGTGGGGGGTTTGTATGTGCATGTCTGTGCGTTTGTGCGTTCCTGTGTTTATGTGTGTGTTTGTGTGGCTTGATGTGTGTGTTTGTGCGTTTCTGTGTTCGTGTGTGTTTGTGTTTGTGTATGTGATAGGATGTGTTTGTTTGTGTGCTTGTGTGCGTGTGGGTCTTTTTGTGTGTGGGTCTATGTGTATGCTTGCGCGCTTCTGTGTTTGTGGGCGTGTTTGTACACAAGAATGGGTGTGTTTGTTTGTGTGCTTGTGTGTACGCGCGTGTGCCTATGTTTTTATGTGTGTTTGTGTGTCTGTTTGTTCTAGCGTTTTTGTGTAAGTTCTGTGTGTTTGTTTATGTCTCTGTGGTTGTGTGTGTTTGTACATATTTGTGTGTTTGTGTGTATTTGAATGTTTTGTGTGTCTGTTTGTGTATCTGGGTATGTTCGTTTGCGCGCTTATATGTGAGTGATTGTGAGTGCGCGTGTGTTTGTGCTTTTCTATGTGTGTGATTGTGTGTTCTTGTAAGCGTGTGTACTGTTTGTTTTGAGTGTGTTTATGTGTCTGTATGCCGGTGCGTTTAAGGTGTGTTTGCGTATTTGTGTATGTTTTTGTGTGCGTTTTGTGCGTGTTTGTGGGGGGTTTGTATGTGCATGTCTGTGCGTTTGTGCGTTCCTGTGTTTATGTGTGTGTTTGTGTGGCTTGATGTGTGTGTTTGTGCGTTTCTGTGTTCGTGTGTGTTTGTGTTTGTGTATGTGATAGGATGTGTTTGTTTGTGTGCTTGTGTGCGTGTGGGTCTTTTTGTGTGTGGGTCTATGTGTATGCTTGCGCGCTTCTGTGTTTGTGGGCGTGTTTGTACACAAGAATGGGTGTGTTTGTTTGTGTGCTTGTGTGTACGCGCGTGTGCCTATGTTTTTATGTGTGTTTGTGTGTCTGTTTGTTCTAGCGTTTTTGTGTAAGTTGTGTGTGTTTGTTTATGTCTCTGTGGTTGTGTGTGTTTGTACATATTTGTGTGTTTGTCTGTATTTGAGTGTTTTGTGTGTCTGTTTCTGTATCTGGGTATGTTCGTTCGTGCGCTTATATGTGAGTGATTGTGAGTGCGCGTGTGTTTGTGCGTTTCTATGTGTGTGATTGCGTGTTCTTGTATGCGTGTGTATTGTTTGTTTTGTGTGTATGTGTTTATGTGTATGTATGTCGTTGCGTTTAAAGTGTGTTTGCGTTTTTTGTGTATGTTTTTGTATGTGTGTGTTTTGTGCGTGTTTGTGGGGGTTTGTATGTGTATATCTGTGTGTTTGTGTGTGTATGTGATAGGATGTGTTTGTTTGTGTGCTTGTGTGTATGCTTGTGTGTGCGTGCGCGGGTCTTTTTGTGTGGTGGTTTATGTGTGTGCTTGCGCGTTTCTGTGTTTGTGTGCGTGTTTGTATATAGGAATGGGTGTGTTTGTGTGCTTGTGTGTACGCGCGTGTGCTTGTGTTTTTATGTGTGTTTGTGTGTCTGTTTGTTCTTGCGTTTTTGTGTAGGTTTTTGTGTTTGTTTATGTCTCTGTGGTTGAGTGTGTTTGTATTAGGTTGATGCTTAACTATTGCCGATTTTTTTGCGGCTTTTTTTTTCTCTCGATAGAAATTGAATATTGAGTTCGAGTTTTTTCTAGAAATGATCTACTTGATTTCCTCTACAAGGATATACTCGAAAACCATCCGCATATTCCCGAAATTAGGCTTTATTACTTCGAGAAAGGTTGGAAGGTGGCACAGCCATTCCGCGATCTCACTAACTTTTCGGCGATCGTTCATTAGGTGATCTAGTGAAAATACACATGAATTCCTGGCGGTCAAAACACGATTATTTTGATATATTCTATTCCCCCTGCATATTACCTGCCTCTATATATTAGGTTGATACATAATTATTGCGGATTTTTTCCAGCAAATTTTACTTAAAGAAACTATAGAAATACTAAGAATGACATATTTAAATAATTACTCCAGAACTTATTCACCATCTACGTCAAGCACTGCTTCCCATTGATAAGTTAGTCGGATCCCAAAAGCCAAGAAGTTTTGATAATCACGGGCGATCCACGCCTCGACATCGGCCATCAAGTCATCCAAATCGACGTAACCTCTATTCTCTAGCCATTTTTTCAATGAACGGTTGACGAGATAATCCATAAAAGTTTCTGCTGGTGAATATGGCAGATTTAGGAGCAAAGCCCATTTCTTGGTTGGCTCTGGCTGATTGTTCGATCGCCGAAAAGTTACTGAGATCGCGGAATGACTGCGCAACATTCCAATCTTTCTCGAAGTAGTTAAGCATAATTTCGCGAATATGCGGATGGTTTTTTAAGTATATTCTTGTAGTGGAAGTCAATTAGATCATTTCTAGAAAAAAATCGAACTCAGTTTTCAAATTCTATCGTAAGAAAAAAAAAGCCTCGGAAAAATCCGCAGTAATTATGCATCAACCTAATACATATTTGTGTTTGCGTGTATTTGAGTGTTTTGTGTGTGTGTTTTGAGTACGCTTGCGTTTGTGTGTTTCTATGTGTGTTATTGCGTGTTCTTGTGTGCGTTTGTCTTTGTATGTTTTGTGTGTGTCTGTTTGTGTGCGTATGCCTGTGCATTTGAGTGTGCGTTTGCGTCTGTATTTGTGTGCGTTTTTGTGTATGTTTTTGTGTGTGTGGGTCTGTGTGTACTTGTGTATGCGATTGTGTGTTTGCGTGAGCGCATCTGTTTGTGTATTTTCATGTGTTTGTGCCTGTGTTTGTCTGCGCATTTGGTGTGTGTTTTTGTGTGTGTGTGTTTGCGTGTTCTTGTGTCTTCTTCTCCTTCTTCTTCTTCTCCCTCTTATCCCTAGCGTTAATCCCGCGCCGGGTCCGCTGTTCTTGTCAACCGTCTCCACTTCCGTCGATCCTTGACATTTTCTGCCGTAATTTAAGCTTCGGCGAGGTCCATCTTGATCCCGCCTCGCCATCTCTTTTGGGCTCCTCGCCGTCGCATACCCGGAGTTTTGAACTCCATGTCACCCTTATCGGATGATTCTGTGTTCTTCTCAGTACATGCCCGAACATCACAGGCGCTGCTCCCTCATCTCCAGCTGGACTGGGGCTGTTTGCATAGCCGCCCTGACGTCCTCATTTCTGATCCGATCCAGTCGCGTCCAACCGCAAGCACACCTGAGCATTCTCATTTCCGCGGAGTGGAGCTGTTTTTCAAGGTTTCTACTCACCGGCCAACACTCGTTGCCGTAGAGCATCGTGGGCCTTACCACTACCCGATTCACCTTTCCTATGAGAGTCCAGGAGCACCGACGGTCACAGAGGTAACCGGAGGACTCCCTCCCCTTCACCCATGCCGCGTTCATTCGGGCTTTTACGGCCTGGTCCACGCTACTATCAGCGGCTAGATCACTTCCCAGGTATCGGAAGTCCTGGATCTTTTCGATGGCTTCCCCGTGGCCGTCGACGATTGACTTCGTGCACTCCTCGGAGCTGAGGAACAGGGTCTTCCTCACGTTCAGGCGGAGACCATTTTCCGCCAGCACTTTCTGCCATTTATGGAGCATGTCCCGGATCCTTCCTAGCTCCCTACTATCAGAGCCATCAGCGTAGAGGATGGTCTTCAGTGGTCTATCCATGGGTTCTTCTATGATGACGTCCATCGTGAGCAGGAAGTAGGAACGGGCTAAGAGCTGATCCCTGGTGTACCCCAACAGTGACATCTTTTGCTCCGATTTGGCCGTCTGTAGTGCGCTGTCGTGGAACCATCGTACATTTCCTTGACCAGAGGAACTGTGTGATCTGGAACGTTTCATCTTCGGAGCGCTCTACAGAGAACTTGTCGCAGGAGAGGGTCGAATGCCTTTCCTCCAGATCGAGGAAGGCTATGAAGCAGGGTCCCCCGGTAGTTGGAATACTCCATCGCGTCCCACTTCTGCCTGTAGATGGGAACGATAGTACTGCTTCTCAACGCCTCTGGGATTCGTCCCTCAGGGATCACTGAATTCAAGAATCTGGAGAGCCACCTTATCCCGTGCTCTCCGGGCGACTTCCATGCCTCGATTGGTACCCCATCCGGACCAGTCGCCTTTCCAACCTCCACCTTTCCCATTGCTCTACGCACTTCATCCTCTGTCCGGAGTTTCATGGGGCCAGCCGTTGCCTCTGATTGAGGGCTTCTTACGTGCGAATTCTTCGTTTGGGAGCCTATCGAAGTATTTCTTCCACCTACGCCTAACCTCACCATGCTTCCTCAAGACACCCTCGCTGTTCCTAACAGACTTTGCTACCTCGATGTCTTGAGTAGCACGGTGACGCGCTTTCGCCACCCGGGAGACGAACTTCTCTCCTCTCGTCCCTCGAGTCTCTCATACAAGGCGTCCATTTCCGTATTCGTTGCTAGAAGAGGACTGTGCTGTGGAGCCAGGTCTTCGCCAGGCAGTACTTCCATGTCCTTCACAGTTTCAAGAGACGACCTTCACCCGAGTACGTGGTCTATTTCTGTTTCTTTCCCTCCAACGCTGTAGGTTATCTTCTGGGCTTTCCGCGAAGACGGTTTTCGCTACAGCAGCCTTGGCGACCCTCATGGAAGTTCTATAGGCAGCTAGGTCCTCTGGAGCTCGAGTCTTCTGCCAGCGCTTGTAGGCCACCTTTTTCCGCCTCACAACTAGCTGGACTTCATCGTTCCAGAACCATGCTTCCTTGTCCCCTCGGAATCCACCCCGAGTTTCCCCCCGGCTTTCCCTGGCCCATCGCAGGATGACCCTCACGGCGTTGCTCCAGATCTGCTGGATCGGTCATCCGGGGTCTGTGAGTCCAGTTTCCAGTATTTTCTCTTTGAGTGTTCTCTTTCGACTCGGTTCACCTTCCACCACCGGATCCTGAGTTCCGTTCTTGTCCTTGATTTCTCGCGAAGATCGATGGCTATGTCTGCTAGGAGAGGCCTGTGCTGTGGATCCAGGTCTTCGCGAGGCCGTACTTTCATGACCTTCAAGGGATAACCTTCCTACGAGTACGTGGCCTACTTCTGTTTCTTTCCCTCCACTGCTGTAGGTTATCTTCTGGGCTTCCCTTTTCGCGAAGACGGTGCTGCACATTGCCAATTCTTGGGCTGTAGCCAGATCAAAAACCATTTCTTCTTCGTTCCTGACACCTATTCCCTTGCCTCTGTGAATCCTCTCATAGCTCCTTCGTTCACTTCCAACGTGGCCGTTAAGATCACCCGTTAGTGTGAGGTAGTCCCCTCCCGGAACTGAACGTATGGCCTCGTCAAGGCTCAGATGGAAGTCATCCTAGAAGACAACGGAGCAGCCGACCTGTGGGGCGTAAACGGATATTATTGTCCACTACCCTTCCTTCGTGACTATCCTCACAGCCATGATTCGACTGCTGATCTTGTTGACGGCGGAAACAGAGTCTTTAAGGGACTCCGCCACAGCTACGGCCACGCCATTTCGTTTGGTAACTTCTCTGTTATAGAAGAGCTTGACATCCTCTCCGATTTCTCTGGCCTTTGATCCTTTCTAGCGGGTCGCTTGAAGGCATAGGACTTGGATGTTCCTGCGCTTCATCAGATCCGCGACCTCTCGGGTCTTCGCAGTAAGCGATCCCATGTTAAGAGTCCCAATTCGAACTAACTTCTTTGGCCGAGGACGTTCACTCCACGGTAGCCCTCGCCTACTGTCTTGTGCGCCACTTCCGGGTGACGGTCTGTTCAGACATTATTGTTGTGACCACATTTCACCATCAGCCGGCCTGTCACCCTGGGCCTGACGCTGGTACCACTTTAGCAATTTTTGCAAGGCATGGATTCGCCTAGGCAGGGATCGAACTCGCACTCTTTCTGGGTGCAGACGTGAGTCTACACTCTTATCCACTAGGCTACCTTCATTGTTTGCGTGTTCTTGTGTGTGCTGGTGTTTTGTGTGTGTTTGTGTATTTTTGTGCGTTTCTGTGTGTTTGAGTAAGTGTACTTGTGTGTTTTGTGTGTGTATTTGTGTATGTGATTGTGTGTGTATGTAGATGCGCACCTGTTTGTGTATTTTCATGTGTGTGTGTTTGTGTGTTCTTGGGCGTCCAATTGTGTTTTGCGTCTGTGTATGTCTGTGTATTTGAGTGGTGTGTTTTTGTTTATATTTTGTGTGTGCTTGTCTGTGTTCGTGTGAGCCTTTGTGTGTGTGTTTGTGTTTTGTGTATGTACTTGTGTGTGTGTGTGTTTGTGTGTGTTTTGAAGCATATTTTTGTGAGTGTGTTTCTGTGTTTATTTTTGTGAGGGTGTTCGTGTGTTTGCGTGTGTGTGTTTGATTGTGTATGTGATTGTGTGTGTTTCTGTGTGCGCATCCGTGTACTTTTTGAGTGATTTTGTGTGTTCTTGTGTGTGTGTTTTGTGTCTGTGTACGTCTATGCGTTTGAGTGTGTGAGTTTGTGTGTGTGTGTGTGTTTGCGTGTATTTGTGGGTTTGGGTGTTTTTGTGTGTGTGTGTTTGCGGTTGCGGATGTTTGTGCTTGTGATTGTTCGTGGGTTTCTGTTTGTGTCTGCGTGTTTGATCGTGTGTGTTTGAGTGAGTATGTTTGTGTGTTCTTATGTGTGTGTGTTTGTGTGCGCGTGTTTATTTCTCATCACATCCTCTTTTATACGGCCCTTATCATCTTTCCGTGATCCTTCGTCCTCTTTTTCTTCTGCACGTAGCCATTCCATTCGTCCCTTTTTACCATACTGTTGCTCTAAACCGGTTTACCCCCTAGCATCCCCCCATTGTGGCCGTCAGGTCACCCCAAGACACGCATCCACTCCGCCATCTATAGAACACCAATTGCGGTTTTCAAACTTTATTCATAACTATTAGAACACAATTGCAATCTTACTTAGCATTGACGACTTGGAAATGATGGAGATGGGAGTAAAACTCTCGAAACCGTTGAAATTTATATTGGAACTTGTCCTTTCTAAAACCCCTTGTTTAATGTGAAACTCCATTTTTTTAGCAGTCATTATCCTCTTTAGTTGACAAGTTTTAATTCGATTAGTAGCGAGTGCGATGAAATTACCGCTTAGTCTCGCACCTTACCAAGGTCACTTCGCTTATGCGAGGCGCGCTTGATTAGGTTCGATCGAAACAATATTTCCGTACTCGGAGATCTCTCCTGGTCTCAGTTGTCCCCTCGAACCTACGGCGATTCCAGGCAGCCCTGTCGTTCTCTTCGTAACGAGGAAGGGGCCTCGCCGGGCCGCCCTCCGCCCGTGTCCTTCACGGTGCCATCTCCACGAACGAGGGGTTCGTCTCCCTGGAGGGCGCGTGGGCCACAACGTTTCATTAATCCTACCACTATCTCTTCCTTTTTGACTAAACACTCGCCGCTTGCGGCAACAATACCGTAGGAGGTCGGTGGTCGTCATGGTGGCTTGAATCAGCGAACCGGCCACGGGCGAGCCCAGGCACACCAGGGTAAGTGCCCCAAGGCCCACCCCGTGGCCGGCATGGCGGGCGGTGCCATTTGGGTCTCGGGTGCAACCATGGGCACCACGATTACTCCTTGTTGCGAGTTCATTCCTTCCGCAATGAGGTTTACCCCCTCCAGCGGACCCTTTTATACCCTTCTTCTAGCTTGTGCGGCTTATCACCCCTATCTGGGCTATCCGCATTGTTTCTTTTCCTATCCTAAACCTCTTACTCTCCACATACTCCTTCATTTTGTCCGTCATTTTTCTCTCCATACTCGACCTTCCCGATGAGTCCTTGCTGGCTCTTTCCTCTCCTCTCACTGGCCTTAGTTCTGTGGCAACTGCCGGTTTTATCTCCTTGTTCCGTTCCCTGTGCGGCACCTCCTCCTCCCAAAAAAATACCCTTCTCTTCAACTGGTTCCCATGCGCAACTCTACTTCCCGTACCGTGATGTACGCGGTACGTGTTGGATCCTATCACCTCTAAGAATATTCCGGGAATCCTTTCGTGCTTACCGTTACAATTCCGCAGGTCCATCTGCTGTCCCTCTTTAAATTTCCTTTCCTTCACCCTCTTGTCATATTGCTCCTTCATCTGCCTCATCTGGGGAGTCAATTCCGGGTTACGAGGGGCCTTCGTCAAATCCGACGTCGTTCTTAACGAACGTCCCATCAACATTTCGGTAGAAGAGGTCCTTGTCGCCAGGTATTTCGTTACTCTATATTAAATTAATAATAAGTCTCTTACGATTGCCTCTAACGTCTTGCCTGCCTTCCGTCTTTTATAGTAAACCTTTTTGAAATTCTGCACCAATCTTTCCGCCTCTCCGTTAGCATTGCGATGGTGAGGTGGGATAAAAATCAATTCATTACTCCCTCTTCTACAATATTCCTTTAACTGCTTCGCTATGAACTGTGGCCCATTATCGATCACTATTTGTTCTGGTAGCCCATGAATACTAAAGATATCCTTCAATTCTATCGTTTTTTTTCTACAGTGGTTAATTCCATTTGCGCCATTTCGGGCAATTTTGACTCCGCATCCATTATCACCAAATCTCCTGCCGTCGGTGGTCTCCGCATCCATTATCACCAAATCTCCTGCCGTCGGTGGTCTCCGCAAAACCCATATGTAATCTTGTGATTGTGTGTGATGCCAGACTTTTCCTGGCGCTTCCCAGGAATGCAGCAGTGTTCTTCTCATCTCATTCCCGGATGCTGCACGGATATCACAGGCTTGTGCCATCCTTTGTATATCTTAATCGTTTCCCGGATACCACGCCTTCCTCCAACCAACGCAATCATCCGATTAATTCCAAAATGGCTATGGTGTAGCACATCCAGCACCACTCCAGCCTCTTCGGAATCACCACTCGGCTACCGCAGACCTTTATAAACATTTATTTCCGTTTTAATTCTCGCCCACGGTTTCGAATCGCCCCCCCCCCTAACCTTTTGAGGCCATCATCCCATCATGTACTTATACACTTTGCGCAATGTTCAACTTCCTGCGTTGCTTCTGCTCCCTCCTGCTCATTGTATATCATATTTTTCCACGTTCTGCCGTCATCTGTTTTTCAGCCACCTCATTTAACACCATCTGTGGACTTGGCAACTCCCTCGAATCCGGTGATCTGGACCGCGTTCCATCCGCATTTCCAAATTCGGATGTCTTATTATATTCTATATCGAAGGGGTAGATCATTGAACGTGAGCTCCAACGACATAGTCGTTTTGCTGCAATCGTAGGTGTTCCATTTTTGGGCGCAAATATTTTAACCGTGATTGATGATCCGTTAGCAAGTAAACTTCCGACCATACAGGACTTGGTTTAATTACTCAGCTCCATATACGTCCCCAATGCTTCTTTTTCTATCTGCGAATAATTCCTCTCTTCTTTCATCAATGTTCTCGAAGAGTACGTTATCACCTCCTCATTCTCATCCGGCATTTTATGACAAACCACCGCGCTTAACCCGTATGCATCTCTTGCCAACACTTCAGGAATCTGTGGATCATAATGTGTATGGATATCTGCCTCAATCAATCGCTGTTTTGTTGCTTTGCGCCAGTTGAATGGCGGTAGAGACAACAGTGAATGAATGTTTATTTCTCATCACTTTCTCTTTCATACGGCCCTTATCATCCTTCCGTGATCCCTCGTCCTCTTCTTCTGCACGTAGCCATTCCATTCGTCCCTCCTAACACTTGTGTGTGTTTTTTGTGTGTGTTCTGTGTGTTTGTTCTCGTGTGTGTTTGTGTGTTTTTGTGTTTGGGTGTTTTGTGTGTGTGATTGTGTGTTTTTATGCATGTGTGTTTGTGTTTTGTGACTGTGTATGTCTGTGTGTTTGAGTGTGTGTGTGTGTGTTTGAGTATGTGTTTGTGTTTTTATGTGTTTTGTGTGTTTTGAGTATGTTTTTTTGTGTGCGAACATGGGCACATATCAGGTTGATGCAATAGTTCGTTTCTGACTTTATAAATAAAAATATAAATAAATAATATAAGTAATAATATAAATATAAATATATAAATATCTCAACAGCCAACCAGCTTGAATATTGGAGGTATACACATCACCATCAACTGCTCGACGATGAAACACAGGCAGCTTGCCGATTCCATCCTCCCTGAGGATGAGGACGACGTTCGTCCTCATCTTCTGTGACAAACTTGCAAAAAATTGTGCGGCATTGTGACCTTCAAATGCAGGGTGAGCGAGTGATAGCTAGTGTGGTCTACGGATAAACCTAATAGTTCGGCCTTTATAAGGTTGACTAAGCAAGAAAAGAGATACGTTGAGTGTATTAAAGTGGGTAACCATCCTTATATAGCAGCTATATGGAAACTTATACGAACAAGTTGGAAAAACCTAGTCTACAAATATGCACATCCAGCTGTGAAGGTTCGCATGTATGGTTACGATATGAAAGTGCGTACGCCGTTTATATTGAAACCACTCATGGCTGCATTTATCAAGCCTCAACCCAGTCCATTGTAAACATGATGGATGGGTTAATGCCTGGGAAGTTACCGTGAACTTGTCAAAAACATCTGTACTCCAAATTGGGAAAACCATCAAGTTACTCACACATAAAAAGATGTAGATCTACGAACCCCTGAAGAAGTCCGTAACCTCGGCTTTATTATGAGCTCGGGGCTGAATTTGATCAATACGTTAGTTTTATTATACAGAAGGCATTTGGAGTTCTTTCTGCTATTTTCCGAAAGATCCAGTGCAACGATGCATTTACTTTGATGAAACTTTACAAGACTTATGTAGTCTCAGCTTTACAAGATGTGTAACACATCTGGAGCCCCTACACAAAGAAGCTCCAAGTGAAAATAGAGAAAGCCCAGCAAACACAAGAATTTGATCTCAATGCTATCCATGTCCAGATCACCCTGATGGTGTGCCCGGTTACAGAAAGCGCCAGCATCGACTCGAACTCAAAACCCTACTTTATCGACGCATTTTAACGATGTGGTGTTCTGTTTCAAGCCTCTGAAAGGTGAACTGGAGCTGAAGCCAAGTATTTACTAGATTTTTATGCCTTTCGAGGGCGCGCCAACAAGCTCTCTCCACAGTGCCCTAAACTTGTGAAAAAAACAGCATTGCAAAGGTTCTGACTCTCTACTTTTCCGTCGTTCAAAATGGCTTCAGATGCAAAATGGCAAGGTTTTCAAAAGTAGGTTGAAGAAAATCGACTTGCTATAACGCCTTGGAATGTAGGCTTTTTGAAGTCTCTTTCGAAAGACGTGGGAATTGTTCCTCATCATTTTGCTTGTAACCTCTTCCTGCTGATGATTTTTGCAACCCGTGGTGTATCGAAGGGCCTGCTGCCAGACTTCCGATTTTTTTCTGTTGTGTCATAACTCGTTTTTCGTTTGTTCATTTAGCTTCGTTGCAATCTATTGTCCTTGAACCTGATTCTTTTCACTAGCTAGTAAGTCTCCAGCGAGGAGTACTAATAAATTTAGTAATGAGTCCTCTTCAATAGAATTGGATTTTCTCATTTCACTACATTTTCCCATTTCACAACTGGATGATTCCTTTAAGGCTGTGATAATCTTGATGGCGGGTCAAAGGCCAAATTGTTAGAGATAGGGAGTACCTAACAACCGTAAATTCGGTACCCGATTCCACAGGTATCCTAGTGTTTGCCTGGGAGTGGCATTATCCCTGGCGTCATCCGCCTACTGAGTCTCCGCAAGGTTCGTTTGGTCCATCTCAACTGAAGGGTACTTCAGCGATCGATCGAAACCGTATGGCTGCTTTCAGACCTCAACGATTAATCCGACCGTCCGTCTGACCGTCCGTTCAACGCGTGCGCGACGGCAGTCGCGTGCGTGCAGCGACGGCGGCGCCTGACCGTTGTTGACAACACTAGATCACGCGTCAGCGCTGTCAACATTACCCTAGCGCCGCCGTCGCAGCACGCAATCGGCCGCCGTCGCGCACGCGTGAAAGGACGGACGGACGGACGGAGGGACGGTCGTTGGAGTACGAAAGCGGTCTATGTAATCTGCCGCGTGTTGTGGTGTGTGCTGCGTGCGCGTAGAGCTCTGGTGGAGCCACGCGTGAATCGCACGTTCCGCCAGCAATGGGCTCTGAAGTATTACAGAGGCATTTTCACCAGCTACTGAACGAGATAGCCGGATGGCGATGAATCTTACACATAAAATGCGACAAACCGGCAGGTTCGTTATATTGTACTTACAAAGTTCAGAAAGGAGGTTGAAAAAAACGACGAAAATATAAATTGAGCTTGCGGGCATGTATTTGATGTGAGTTTTCTGTAGAGTGCGCAATAGTTGACGGCTTCGGAGCTTCCAATCAAAGATGATGACTTCATTTCTTGTAGGGTAGCAGCACTGCTACAATGACTTGCGCAGTCGGGGAAAACAACCTCATTTCTCTTCTGATCTACTTACATTATGTAGCTGTTGCACTTAGTTTATGTAAATCTTGTTTGCGATGAAGATTGTACAAAATAGCGAACCACATTCGGAATATTAGTAGGAGCTGCAAGGCAAGGTGCAGAACTCTTTGCACTGTAGGGACCGAAGCTGCCACTTGCTGTGGAGCAAGCAAACAGAGACACGACGTGTGCAATTACTGCAGCCTGAAAATATGCTGAATGAGAGGGACAGTACCAGGAAGCCAAGGAGAAAAAGACAGCAAAGTCTTACCTGAAGAGCTCGCTTACTCAAAGCAGATCTGGCTCCAAATCCAGACACGTGAGTAGCCTCTCTGTCAATATTTTCAGCAAAACAATATAGCTGCGGTCGCATTACCGCACGTGCTTGGGCTCCCGCGCATTTCAAACGGGCAAGACTCGTTCTATGTAATACCGAGGCGGATGCAGATCACGGATGACGACGCTTATTCTGCATCAAATAGCAAGCGCTCCAAAAATCACTGTAAAATTCAGAATTGCGTAACCACAATTGCAAATTCAGAGCTCACAATCCGAGACGGAATTGAACTTCAAACAGGAAAGGATTCGGGGAAGCAATAAAAGAAAGCTGGACTTCTCACCGACTCTCAAACACTTTTTACAGATACAGACAGTCACATTATCAATATAGAGCAATCCGAAATCCCACAACATTGTCAGTGTTGAAGGCCTGAGACTCCAATGTTAGGTTGAACCATCAAAGAAACTTGAACGGTTTGAGCGTTTTCAAGTCCTGTTCCTTACGACTCAGAGCTAGCATTTTCGCAAGTTTGGAATCGAAATAATAATGTCTTCGTGTTATTGCGACTCACCGAAGAACTAGCACAGAACACAAAAGTTCTTAGAAGAACGGGTGTAGAAAGTCATGTCACTATTACAAATGAACCGACACCGAATATCGCATATAAGGTCCTTCCTTCATCAGTAACAGGATTGAGAACTCGCATTTTTCATTTTTCGACATTGGCGTTCTATTCCATCCCCTTTTGTTTCGCTACTGCTGCCTTACTCTTTTTGAACTATTATAGGCAATAAGTTCTTAACGTGATTTCTTATTCTTTTCAGCTCTTGAGAATTTACTGTTTCACAATCACGTCACCACCTTCTCTCCCAGCTCGTTTTTGCTTCTTACTGAGAAAACCTCCATGTCTTCACAATATTGAGGGACGATCTTTCCAGAATCCGTAGCCATGGCCGTATCTCCGCACCGTTACCTTATGAATCTTCCTTTTGAGTAGCAATTGCATCATACGCCAGGTCGCAGCTACAGTCAGCTCGAGAGCGCTCTTTTCCCCTTGTTTTAACTGCCTCTATGGGCACATTCTGAACACTTTCCTCCACAACTACTTATATATTCTACCATGTAAGATTTCATCTTGTGAAATCGACCTGATGGCATCGTCAAGGCTTATATAGAATTCATCCTCCTAGTAGTCGGTGCAGTCCACTTGTGAACGACCCCCGGCCTTATTGTCGGGTGCCACTCTATGCTCAAACTCAAACCGCGATTCACCCACTCACCTGTTCACAACGAGGTTGCAGCGCTTGAGAGATTTTACTGCAGCTGCAACCACGTCGTTTCGTTTGGTCTCCTCCGTTGTGAGATGGCTTGTACTGACCTCTTCAGCCAGGAAAGTTCATTTCTTGATAACCTAGTGGCTCACTCCATGCCAGGTATCTACAGGGCTATCACATGTCGCATTGAAGAGCGGAGGAGCCATAGAATATTTCTTTGTTGTCACTAACTCGGATGAACAGTTCATCTCCTGAGGGAAACCTGATAACTAACAAAGGTGTAAAGACCGAAGAATTTCAACAACATATGGTTAAAGGTAATGAACCAAAGATTAAGGGTAATACGGGAGCGAAAACCTGACTGCATTCGAATGTCTAAGCAGCAGACGAGAGTCGGTTTGGGAAGCCTTTCACAAAAAAGCCCTGTTGCCTACTCTAGGATGGAACCAACCGGAGCCCTGCTTTCGCGACAAAACCTGGCAGGGTATAGATATGAAATGTCAAATGTGGAATATTAATGCACATAACGATGTAGTGAGATTCCTATTCATCATTCTGAGGACAGCTCGGACAAGAGACATCTCCACATCTTCGAAGCCATGCCAGATTGATGATGTCAGGAAGTTGTGAAAGAGCGTTTGACGCCCAATGAGAACCTCATCGGGCTTTTTGTGCAAGACTTCTTTTCCTTCAGTCTCATGAAGAGCAAGGAAGCCTTGCAAGAATAGCAACCTTCACGGGGGCACCCGTCAACGGCCTTGTATCGACTAACAATGGTACTTACGGTTCCACAAGCTCCCTTGTTTCCGGCAGTGAGAAATCACAATCATTTTTAATATACCGGACAACGCATTCTCTGACGTAATTTCGCTCTACCGTGGTATACAAGGCTGCAAAGATAGAAAACGAAACCACAAAACTGTCTTGTTGCAACCATTTGTTGAATATAACCATTTCGGTGACTTCTCAACCCTTTGAACTTCTTCACGACAGCGATGGTTGGTAAGATACTGGTTTGGGAAGTAACCTAAAGATATTTTTGAACTGACAAACGATCGAGATAGCATAGGAGCTGCAGACGATTAATGACTTATAATCAAGCTCGTGAAGCTATGGAGAGAATTTATACACCTAGAAATGAGCAGCGGCGCTCACAGAAGTAGCAGAGGTTGAGAAGAGCGACCGCGATGAATGCAATGTAATGTATTTCGTCAATTAGAAAACACGAAAATGGCACGCTTTTGTACCGTATCCCGAGAGGAAATGTAAGAAATTAGTCATGCTTCCTTCCCTACTCTTATCTTTCCAACAGGCACGTTCGCTTTCCTATCCATGGCGAAGTTGAGATGCTTGTCTTTCAAATCTCTTCAGCACTACTGTACGTCAGTTCCTAACTGGACATTCATACAGAGTCCTCTCTTGACGGAGTAACTGAGGACTGTTCAGAAAGAAGAAAAATTGAATCACATCCCCTTAACATTCAACATAATTGTCACTGAGCATAAAGATTGTTTGTGTTAAAAAAGCATCAACCTACACTATGTGGATTTGCGTGGGAAAGTGTTTAGATTAAGAATTGAAAGATACCTCTTACCATTGTCACTAGGGTATGGGTACTTACGTGCGTCCGAGGATGCGCGCGGCAAATTGCGCGGCGAAGTGCGTAGTGGTTTGAACGACTCTGGCGCCTACCATTGGGGTCCAAACTTGAAGTAGAGTAGTTTAGTAGGGTCAGATGATCCTCTACTCTACTTCAAATTTGGGCCCCAATGATAGGCGCCAGAACCGTTCGAATCCCCACGCACTTCGCCGCACAATTTGCAGCGCGCATCCCCGGACGCACGTAAGTTCCGTCCCCCATGTCACTACGACACCTCCCCTTTCAATAATCTCGTACGAGGATCTGTAACAGTCCAACTCTGAATAAGGCCAACCCCGTCGAAGGTGTTGCAATCGTCGAGTGACTCAATTGAACTCGTCCTCGACAAGTCATGTAAGACCTCTGCTCGCGCTTGTTAGAACACTTATGGGAACTGCTCACAAAGGCTACGTCGTTTCTGATCACAGCTGCTAACATGAGGGCACAGGGCTTTCCTACAGAGCATGAAGTAATTTGTTCTTTCAACGGGCGATGACAAGGACAATGACACCGAGCGACATTATTGAATTAATCCTCTGCAATCTTTGACAACGAAGCGGACGTTGGACGACAATGGTGCTAAGAGTTGTGAGAAAACGTCCGCTTGTTAGGTTGAGTCATAAGTCTGCGGACAAAGTGATAGTGATGACTTCTAAAGGTCATACTCGGGAAAGAGGAGGCGGAAATGGACGCGCGTGGTATCGTTAGACAGAGTATGAAAAGCTCTCCAAAACACATACTAACGAACACACCTGTTTCCTTTAATGCAACCATGCCCCATGACTTCAAGCCGTCGCAACTCCACCTCCGCTACACCATCCTATTTCTTTTTCTTATCTGGCCAAGAACCCGCGGAGATCGATAGACGTATGAAGGAGGTTTACAAGAAGGTTGCTTCTGCTAGGTGCACCATTCACAAGTGGCACACGAAGTTCATGTCGGACGACTGTTCCATTGAAAATGAAGACTGTCCGGTGAAAGTGCAACGTGCGCAGGAAGGTAACGTAAACAGTTATGAATCAAATGTCGGAGAGTGCTGGGGTGACAGGAACACGATATGCGAGATAGCTGAACAGATCACTGCGGTCGAGGCCCCGCTCCGTCGTTGTCAGTCCTTGAATGCCTCCAGCTTCTCCGCTCGTCGTTGTTGCCATTCCCATGCAGCTCCTCACGGTCGTCATATCAGTGCTCGGATCTAGAAGAGAGAAATAGTTGAGAGACACCAGAAACAGTGGTTACAGTAACTGATCTAGAAATGTCTTCCTTTACACCGGGACGCTCAATGGAGTTGGATTTGGGCGTGCTGCGGAGCCAGGTGGAAGCCGATCCGTATCAAACTACTCGTGAACCGGCAGTCACCCTTGGGGAGTCAGTCCACAGTTATCCGTGGATTGAAGTCAATCGGCAAGGTGCGAAAGCTCGGTCGATAGGTGCCTCAAGCTTTGAAGCAGTATGACATGGACAGCCGTGCAGACACGGCCCTTTCTCTCCTCACGCGCAAGCGCAGGAAACTGTCAGGTGTATCCGTTAGTATGTATTCGGAAGAGCTTTTTATACTCTACCTAACGATGCCTCGCGCGTCCATTTTCAACACCTCTTTCCCGAGCTGTGATTTCCAGAAGTAATCACTATCACATTGCCTGAGGACTTATGACTCAACCTAAAATTTATTATATTCATTCATTGAATGCGAAAAAAGCTTCTTGAGGCTCACGTGGTGGCGGCCGGTCGGCTTTCCTCTATCCCTGCATCAACCAACCTTCCTCCCTGAGCCCAATGTCGTCTGCCAGAAGTTTCTGGGCCCCACGGCAGGCTATCGCCCAGTCTCATGGCTGTCGGTAACAAGACTAGATGTGGTATACAGTAGCGCTCAAAAGTATTCAACCAAGCCTTTTCGGCCGTAACTTTTTTCTCAGTGGATCAAATCGCATGAAAATTTGACATGTTTAGCTGAAGCATATTTTACACAGTCCAACAGTACTTGACTGCAAAGCAGCAATATCCACATAACTAAGAGGAAGGTGTTTGTAGACTATGCTGAAAGAGTTTTTCTTCTCTTCTGGGTTCGACAATAGCTCGTACACTTTAGACATGGCAAAAAGGAAAGAAATTCTGGAAGAGCCATCATTCGTATTTCCACTTGATTTCTTGTTCAAGCCCTTTGGGATATCTGGAACATGATCGAATTGCACTACATCAAGTAGGAAAGAAGTTACGACTGAAAAGTACAACTGAAGAAGCATTTCGCCGAATACTTGTGAGCGCTACTGTACGTGGTGTGGAAGAATCAAGAATAAAAAGCAACCGCAGCCATAGTCACCATGTAGAGTCCTATTTCATTCCGGTAGTGGTACTGATGGGTGTCAATTCCGTCGAGGAACAGTCTTCGGCTGACATGGTATGTTTCGTATCGATAAACGACAGGTTAGCAATCCTTCAGCAAATGATGATGGAGCATAAGACGATTTCTTAGAAGAAGTGGAACGAATATGCGGAAAAGCCCCGAGGGGATGCACACCTGTCCTTCTGGGAGACATGAATGCCAAACTGGGACGTGAAGTAGGAAACGAGAATATCGTCGCCAAGTATCCTTCGGGCACACAAATTAATCGTGGACGTCTATTGACCGAGATGCTCACCAAATTACGAGAGCGTGCAATGCCTTTTTTTGAGAAAGAAAAGGTCGTTTATGAACTTAGCGGTTTTCGGGGGACCTAATGAAGTAGTGTATAATCAGACTGCCTTCATATGCTCTCCTCCGACTACAACCGTTCTCAAATGTGGAGTCGTAAACAATTTCCTGTTCGATTCTGATCATCGATTGGTTGGCATGCAAATGGCTATTCGTGACTAACACTGACGGCAAGCCGTCTTACAAGCCGTCCTACCGTTCCCGCGCAAAGATCACGTGACCTAAATCGCGCGGGAAACCACGCTATATAAGGGCAGGAATGTAAGACAGTCTCACTCTCTATTGCACCTATATATTGTACTATCGATCGTAATCTCTGCTGCCTACACATATCCTGAGTTGCTTGGACTGCATGTTTCTACCTTACTAACCATTGGATAAAGCTTGTTATCTAATTGTTGATGTTTGAGAGAATCTCGAGAACATTGGTCGCGTAATCCGCGTGGCAGGCTTAAATACTCGCGTACTAAGAAACGAGACGCTCTCAAATTGGTGTATCGGCCAAAGTGATATTCGGATTGGTGCATCGACCAGAGTGCAAAGTGATATTCGGATCGACTCGTCTAGTAAAAGGTGGGTTCCGAGAACTTACGAATTGGCAATTTTATAAGTGATAGTGAAGTTAACTTAGTTTGAACGTGTATTTGAACCCACTAAGTGACAATATCGATCGAGTCGTATATCTCAATTCATAAGTGGGTCTCGAACGCGTATTTACCCACTTAGGTGAATTATTGATCAAGTCATCATTTTCGAATTGCCGAAGTAGGATTTGAACGCGTATGTCATTTGAACCCACTAAGTGACTATATCGATCGAGTCGTATATCCTATTTCATAAGCGAGCTCTCAAACGCGTGGTCAATTCGAAACCCATAAGGTGAAGATATTGATCGCGTCAAATTTTGAATTGAGTTCTCGATTCAAATTAACAAAGGTGCAACAATGGTGTCACTAATTTGTTTGTATCCACAGTGGTGAAGCTAGTGATTGATTCGATTTCAATCTATTCGAGATTTTACCAATCGCGGAAACAACTCTTGTCGGAATCGATCTAAATTCATTTGAATTCGCGTTGTAAGTAGCAGGGGTTCAAAATCAACGCAAAAATGACTACGCAACTTCCCTCTTATAAACGTGGGATAACCCGACATTGCAATAAGCTAGATGCGGTACTATCGCGTTGCAGAGAGGAGAAATTAGAGACCCTGAAGGTTTCGGACAGCATCTGCACTCCAAGGTATGAAAAGGATTGCCAGAATAGACTCCTCGAAGGACTGGGAGCTATTGAGGCATGCACTTCAAAGATGGAACAACTATGGCAAGAGCACGGATTCGCGTTAAGTCAACTGAGCAATCTGGATCAGAAACTGACGACTACGAGTTGTACTCCAATCAGGCCGACGAAGTCCTCAGTGCAGCGCGCGACTACACAGTCATATTAGAAGGCGAGAGTACGCGCGTTCAAGGCGAACATAGGAGCTCAACAAGAAACTCAACGATCGAGTGTTGAAGATAGGACTCCGCAGGACTATTCACTCGGTACTAAATGGGCCGACCTACCCGCATTGCCTGTCCCTATATTCGCGGGAAATATATGGGACTGGGACAATTTTTGAACTCTGTTCTCAACCAATGTTCATCTACAACCCCTACCACCACTCTTCAAGTTCAAGTACCTTCTCAACGCATTAAGAGGAGAAGCGCTCGATGCGGTGAAGAAGTTTCAAGCAACTGAAGAAAACTACGTCAAAGCGGTAGAGTTCCTGAAAGAGAAATGTGGCAATTCAGAGGAACTTATCAGTCGCTTGATTGACCGCTTGGAAAAAACCACGTCGCGTTCATCTTCAATCAAAGATCAACGTGTACTGTTGGAGCAAATCCAAGTCGTAATATCACAGCTACAGATCAAAGGAGAACAAATAGACAGTCAACTGCTTCGGAAGCAGGTGTCATCAAAGTTCTCAGTCAGCCTACAAAGGAGAGTTTTGGAGAAGAATTATCCGTGGAGGGATCTTTTCACATGCAGACTCATCTTAAAAGTTTGGAAGACATCACCACGAGCGAAGAATAGATTGAATTGTACACTTCCAAAAATGACGCGTCGACTCTAGCACAATCCAAAAGGGGGAGGAACAACAAAGGATGGCTTCAACACGTAGGAAACGCTTTGAGTCACCCATGCATGTATTGCGGAGCCGACCACAAATCGAGAGCTTGCACCAAATACGATACGCCTCAGGACAGAGCGAAGTATTTGAGGGAGCATAAACTGTGCTTCATTTGCGCGTCTCCACAACACCTCACCGCGGAAAGCAAAGGGCGAGTGTGTTTCAATTGTCAAGGAAGGCATCACACCTCTTGCTATTTCAAAACGGGATATCCAATGAAGAAGAACATATCAAAGCCGGCAAATTCTTCAACGGCTCTCACACCCTCATCAAAAAACAGAGGGAAACCAAGGCAGAAAACGCAGCCTGCATCAGCAATTAACAATCAAGGGGATCATGATCAAGGAGCTACAGTGCTCCATAATGAGGAAACAGTGAAACCAATTACAGGGCTACAACCGCGTGAAGGAAACTCTGAAACATTCCTACCGATAGGAGAACTTACAGCGATGGACCCCGTCACAAGGAAACTAAGGAAGATCGCGGTTCTTCTAGATTCCGGAGCGGAATTCTCGTTCATCGATTATGAACTGGCACAGGAGCTACACCTACCCACATTAAGGATGACCAACTTACGTCTGCGTACATTCGGTTCGGATCGCGTACAAGAATGTATGAGCCGTAAAGTACCTCTGGAAATTTGGGATAGCAACGGGAAACCGCATTCTTCAGAGCTTCTCACAGGTGAGTGCTTGACATCTACATTGAGAACTCCTCCAATACTGGAAGAAGACATCGCATTCTTGAAATCATTAGAGTGTCCGTTCACTTTCGGCCGTAAGCAAACGACAATGAAACCGTTGATACTGGTGAGTTGTGACCAACTATGGCAACTTCTTCGTGAAGATCGAACACAGATGCGCCTTCCTTCAGGATTGCACTTATTACCAACTCATCTAAGACATCTCCTAACGGGGCAAATACAAGAAATTCATCGAATTACCCAAGTAATGGAAAAAATCGAGAATCGAGAAGACGACCTCGACCAAAAGTGGGAGCGTGTGGGGACTTTGGTCGCTGGAAACTCATGTAAACGCGTTCTCGACGGGGAAACCTATGGAAGAAATGGACGAAAAGGCCTCGTGGGAAAAGTATTGGTCCTCACAGCAGGACGGCGTAGAAGAATTTACCAAGGCGAAAAGTGAAGTACAGTCAATGGAAGATAAAAAAGTGCTGGAAAATTTCGTCAACACCATTGAGAAAAAAGATGACGGCTGTTATGTACGCCTACCTTGGAAGGAAATTCCAGTGAAACCACCTGATAATAGAGCCATCGCGTTAAGAAGGCTTATGAGCGTATGGACCTCGCTTCAACGGGATAAAGATCTCTTGGAGAAATACAATGACATCTTCCAGGAACAACTGCGCTCGAATATCATAGAGAAAGTAACAGATGAGAAAAAGCCAGTCGAGGACAAAATACATTACCTTCCTCATCAGGCGGTGTTGACACCGCAAAAGAATACGACAAGAATACGAATAGTATTCGATGCATCAGCGCACTATGAATATTCTCCCTCCTTGATGATGCACTACATCGAGGACCAGTAATTCAGCAGCTTTATGGAATTATTCCTCGATTCCGGATAGGGCGGATCGCGTTGATCTCAGATGTGGAGAAAGTTTTCTTGCAAGTTCGTCACCACCAGGTCGACAGAGAGGTAACCCGGCGCATTTGGTTACGAGACCACAAAAATTCTCCTACTGCAAGGAATTTGAGGATTTCCAGGTTCACTCGCATCACCTTTGGCCTACTTCCCTCTCCGTTTTTACTCGCGACGACAACTCATTATCACCTGGATCAGTGCACAAAAGATAAAAAACTGGTCAAGGAGGTTAAGGAGAACTTGTACGTCGACAATCTTCTGCTTACCACGGATTCGGTTGACGAAGCGATCCGCGTGTATCCGAGAACGAAGACTATTTTCAGTGAGCTAAAAATGAATTTACGGGAATTCATCTCGAATGACAGTAAAGTGATGGAAGCAATCTCAAACGGAGATAGATCTATCGAAACAAACTCAAAGGCTCTAGGCATCAAATGGAATACAACGACAGGTATGCTACAAGTAAGGTGCAAAGTGATGGAGCAAAGTAAAACAACAAAGCGCACAGTTGCAGGTTCTATCGCGTCGATATACGATCCCATGAGATGGATACTGCCATTGGTACACAAAGCCAAGGTCTTACAAACCTTGTGGAAAGACGATTCCGAGTGGGACACACCACTCCCAGAAGATCGCAAGGCAACCTGGGAAGAACTTATAAGGAACATACAGGGATATCAAAAAGAACTACCGCGTTGTTTAAGTTCCAAATGCGCAGAAGTTCACTTGGTCACATTTGCAGATGCGAGTGCAGAGGCAATGGCCACATGCATCTATTTGCGCACTGAACAGGGTGTGGAATTATTGATGGCAAAAGGGAAACTCTCTACTTTGAAAGCCGAGATGACCATACCCAAAATGGAGCTGAGCGTTTTGGCATTAGCAGTGTGGCTTACAAACTCTGTAGTGCGCCAAATAGACACCGTAGTGTCGATAAAAGGAGTACTCATTCCTACCGATTCAGAAATCGTCCTCAATTGGATCAGAGCTAAATGGCGCCCAGATCAGGGCCCCTCTGTACGGAATCGCGTCCATGAAATCCAGAAAATTGTGGCTTATTCGGGGGAAAATGGCTATCACGTTCAGTTCGGACACATCTCATCACAGCTCAACTCAGCGGATTGTGCCATGAGAGGACTGGACAAAACGCTATTGAGGGAACATTTCTGGTGGAAAAGCCCAAGCTTCCTTTCTCAGCAGGTGGAAACCTGGAAAGATATATATATATATATATATATATATATATATATATATATATATATATACTCCGATTGCTATATATGAACCCCATGACGGAGAAGAAAATTCGGAAGAAGCCACATCAACAGTTAGCGCGATAAATGTGTATTCATGAACATGGAGGAAAACCTGGTGGACCCCTTCCGTAACATTCCCTTTTCAAGTTTTCCTTCCGTTAAGCGCGTAGCAGCTTATGTGATGCGCTTCATCAAAGAGGTGATCAATCGAGTGAACATGAAATGAACATTACCAATCACCCTCTCACTGATCTTCAGGAAGGCCTCCATCGGGGAATCTATAACTCTCAGCGGAGAAGAGATAAATATGGCCAGCAAGATGCTAGTCAAACAACATCAACTACCTCATGTGAATCATACGATTCGAAAGTCGCTGCATCATCTAAATTTGCATGAAGACGAATATGGTATTCTAAGATGCCGTGGACGATTGGGAAAGAGCGAATTAAAGGATTCGGCCAAGTTTCCCATGTTAGTTCTCCAGAAGTCGTGGCTATCACAGAAAATCATCGAAGAGGGTCACAAGGAATTTCACCTAAGTACTAGTCATACTATGTGTCAAGTATGCGAAAACTAGTGGATTCGAGCGGAAGTAACCAAGTTTATACGACGGTGCACAAAGTGCCAGAAATTGAACAACTTACCATAGAAATACCCCGAACAAAGTCATTTACCATCACGAAGGGTAAAGAGATCGCGTCCATTCGCACACGTTGGATTGGATTACTTCGGACCACTCCAAGTGAAAAAAGAGGAACGGATCGACAAGTGCTACGGATGTATTATTACATGCCTCGTCACTAGGTTGATACATCTGGACATTTTCGAAGACGCGTCTACGCTGTCATTTCTCCAAATGTTACGGCGTTTCTTCTCGAGGACAGGAGTTGCAGTTCCTATAACAAGCGGATTCGCTAGATTCGCGTTAGGAGAAAGCACCCTTTCCGAGTGTTAAAAGCGAATGAAGCATGATGCCATAATCGCTAAAGAAATAAGTAATCGACAAATAGAATGGATCTATATAACACTTTACGGATCTTGGCAAGGTGGGGTATATGAGCAACTAATTCAGTTGGTGAAATTGACTCTATACAAATCCCTAGGAAGAACTACACCGACACGTGGAGAGCTTAATACTCTTATTATCGAAATCGAGGGCATGTTGAATGATTGACCACTTCTGTATGTGGATCAGAGTCCGATTCAGATCGAGTTCTTAGACCTACAGATTTCCTGCAAAACGAGTTTGAAGAGCCAGCTGTGCTGGAAACAGAAGATCTAGTCGACGACCTCACATATGTCAACCCAGCAGATCGCGCAAGCCTCCAAACAAAAGAACAGGTACTTCAAGCACTGAAAAGCTCATGCCAATTAACGGAAAGAATCTGGCAAATTTGGCAATCTCAATATACCACATCTTTGCGAGACATAGGAAAGAAACGTGGTTCGCGTTTAGCACCTAGATAGGGAAGGCTGATTAGTGAGACTCTTCAACCGCGGTACCAATGGAAGAAAGGACGAATTTCGGAACTAGTTGAAAATAAAGAAGGCATAGTCAGAGAAGCGGTGATATTACTCCCTTCTCGCCGAAAGATCAGAAGACCTTTGAATCTGCTACTTCCGCTGGAATTAGATGACGATAGTGTTCCGGTTTCTGCAGAAAACACAAAAATGGACAACGAAATAGAGCAGAAACCATCTTCGCGTTAATAATCTCCGCCAGGGGAAGAAAATAGATTACAAGGAAAATGAAGAAATACCGTACCAAGGGACATTTTTCTTCGCCGTAACTGTAGTTGAAAGTTCCGGTGGGAAAGAACAAACAGACAATTAGATGCGTTCCTCGTACCAGATAATATCCTGCAGCGAAACAGAATCTTACATTTGGACATAGGTGCCCCTTCTGCAGAAATAACAGCTACCTCGATAAACTTATTCATCGGAATATTGTTAAGAGATAAGGCAAGGGAAACAACAAGGATGCACCAACATGTTGTCCGCGTTTGCCCTTGGGTTCACCCATTGTCATTAAAAAAACTGCACACAATACATAACAACCTATCTAGCCACTTCGGTTCAGGGTCTTTACCGAAATCAAACACACGCCTTCTTTACTCAAATGATACGCTGAAAAACAAACAGTGCAGTTTCGTAAGCAAATTTTGCATAGTTTATGCGCGCCTTTTCAGGATGGCAGCGCGTGACCCAGAAGATGACACGAAATATTTGTCGGAGATGACCCTAAACCGACACACCGTACCAAACCGAGTACGAGGAGATCTTAAGGCGATTCATGAAGTATTTCAACAACAAGTTATCGTTGCAGCCATGATACAGTTTCAGTGGAACTACATAAAATCGGAGTAGAGTTACATGCTGGGTACTCAAGCTTCGAAGGTCAGGACCATTTCCAGGCAAATGAACGAATTGTTGCAGAAGAAAGAGAAGATTTCGCGGATTGGAGTCCGCTTCGTGTATACAAGTCGGTATTACAAGGAAGTAGCACACCTTGGATAAGGACACTTCAACGTTTCCGTCGAAGAGTGGGACAGAGAAGCGGAAAGTATGCTGCTTCAGCTCGACAAGAACAAGAAACGCTTTGAAGAAGTCACCAGCGAGATGGAATCCGAGTTGGAAAAGGATGAAAAGGACTTCAGCGAAGCCACATGTCACACGAATGCTGAACACATCAACAAATTGTTCCGCAAGGCCTTTGAAAACCTAACCGCGTCGGACAAGGATGATGCTGACAAACGCTTTGCTGATGTTCAGAAGAAAATTCAGGAGCAATCTTAAGAAATATCGCGTATCAAGGAGATGATGGATGTTCCGAAGATAGCCGTTGGACCAGGAAACGGAAACGAACAGAAGAGTGGCGATACTTATTTTCCGCAAATGGTCAAGGAAGTACAAGCAAATGAAGCAAAGCAGAATCAAGAGCCACCCGCACTCGCACATGACGATGATGATGTCGGAGATGACTGGGAAATGCGATCAGAAGTCAGTGAGGAAAATAAAAGTGAAGAAATAGAAAAACGACTTAAAAGTGATCGCGTTGTTGAAATTAGGCGCCCGGAGCAACGACCAAATCCGAGCCTAAGGCAGTATGAGCAAAGGAAAGAAGAGCTAAACAAGCTCGCAGCTGAATTGAAACACAAGATTTATTGGATGGAGAAGGACCTTCAGGACTTTCCTACAAGAAGGAGATTTTCTCTCCAAATTTGAAAAGAGATCTAGCTTGCGCGTTTTGCGATGTCGAAGGCGAGCACTTTTCCGATTCGTGTCCACGAATCACTAATGAAGACCCTCAGATGGAATATGATTCTGAAAAAAGGATTTTGCCAATATTGTCTAGCCCAATGTGGCAAACTGGAAGATTGCGGAGCGAAAAAGAAAAATGCTACTGTTGTGGTCGCGTATCTGGTACCTACTTCGGATACCTCATCCCCAGGGAAGGCCATCATACAGCATTATGTAATATTCCCGACGCTAAGGAAGAGGCCCAAAACGAACTGGAGGATAACAAGGAAAACCTATATGAACTTGAGGAGGAAATAAGATTCATGGATTGAGAGATTGAAAAATACGAACGACGACATTAGGTAGTTGGAAGAAGTTATTGTAATCTACGGTAACCATTCTGTATTGTTTATTGTGTTACCTAATTCGTATCTCTTCAGGAACCACAGAACACCTCAGTAAACTTGCCGCCGGTAATGACGGCAAGCCGTCTTACAAGCCGTCCAACCGTTCCCGCGCAAAGATCACGTGACCTAAATCGCGCGGGAAACCACGCTATATAAGGGCATGAATGTAAGACAGTCTCACTCTCTATAGTACCTACTATATTGTACTATCGATCGTAATCTATGCTCGTAATCTCTGCTGCCTGCACATATCCTGAGTTGCCTGAAGTGTATGTTTCTACCTTACTAACCATTAGACAAGGCTTGTTATCTAACCACTTCGGCTATGCACGCTAACGCGTGCAGTATATGTCGACGACCACTTATCCACGATGGAGTCATTCAGCAGAATTTTGGATAATCAGAATAAGACAGTTCTCTCTAGATTCGATCGCATTTGAGCAGGGTCATGAGTGGTTGACCATAGCTACACCCACGTTAGTGCAAACCCTTCCCACTATAAACTTGACCACCCCTCTTTTGACTGCTCCTAACCACTTTTTCCGCATTTTAGAAAGTTTTTGAAGGGATGTACATATGTTTTGTCCTAGCCCCGCTTTCCTATGCCAGCTCCGCCCATTCCGGGGATTTGATCACATTTGTTCCACTACCTCTTACCACTTTTCCCCGCGTCCTAGAACGTTTCTGAACAATCTTATGAAATTTCGGTCCAAGCCCCGCCCACTATGGCGCCAACCCCGCCCACTTCGAGAATTAGGCCATATTTGTTCCAGTACCTTTTACCACTTTTTCCCCGCGCTCTCGAACGTTTCTGAACAGAGTAATGAAATTTTGATCTAAGCCCCGCCCACTTTGGTGCCAACTCCGCCCACTTCGAGAATTTGGCCACATTTGTTCCATTACCTCTAACCACTTTTTTCCCGCATTCCAGAACGTTTCCAAACGAAGTTACACTCATTTTTAAAAAGTAAATTTCACCTTAACGCCCATCGTGAGCGGGGCTTCGCTAAGCTTACCCATGCCCAGCACGCATAAAGCCCTGCTCACTCTTTTTATTTTTCCCTGGCCTCGATGCCTTCGTTGAATCGAGTTATGAACCTCTGTGAAAAGTACCACCCACTTTGAGAACGCTCCGCCCACCGCCGGTAAGCTTCCTTTATTTTATTTGTTGACCACGCCTCACCTATGCACATTTTTTCCCGGCGTCTGGACTGTTATGAGACCGAATTAGAAGAATTAGCCCATGGCCCCGCCCAATCCTTGCGCATGCCCCGCTCCTTGGGGTCGGAGCTCCACCAGGCTCAGATGTGCTCTGTTGCACTTACCCAATGCTCAACCTATTCCAAACTTGACCCGGCTTCTCCAGGTGTTTCTTCAGGTTATATCGAATTTCCGTACAAACAGACAGACAGACAGAGCGGTTTATACATAGTAAGGATTGTTGGTGTTCGAGGGAATCTCGAGTTACATTGGTCGCGTATTAGTAATCCGCGCGGCAGGCTTAAATACTCGCGTACTAAGAAACGAGACCCCCTCAAACACTGGCAACAACCCGGTTCATCCGCATCGACCTCCTTCTTCCCGCCTTCTACTCGACCGCGAGCTGCATAAGATCCGTTTGAACCACCTCTCCGGTCACCCCCATTCCCGAGATGCGCAGGAAGCGTGGAACAGCATTCGATTATTCTATAGATGGCTGCAGACGGATGCTGGACCAAAGATGTTGGCCCTCCAAGAATAAGCCCCAGAACACAACTCCTTCTTCCCGAATGGATAACATTACGAAATGATCCTTCCTTGATGGGCCGCATCGCTTATTCTATTAGGTTGATCGGAAAGGAATGCGCGTTGCATTTGTCCATTTATTTCTCTCCTATTATATACGATTTTCCAAAACAGCTGTAAATCAAAAAGAGATTTTTATTGCGCATCTTTTGATATACTCTTGTTTATGACTTCTTTGTTCTCTTTGAAGAAAAAAAGTTTCGGAAATGCTTGACCAAAAATTCTTCTTGCGGATTGCGTGTGGTATGACTTCAAGCAAGGCAAATCGGCTGCTGAATCTCGTCATTAGAGGTATTTGGAGAAGAAGCCTTGCCAGCAAGCTAGTGTCGACGATGGTTCCAGCGTTCCAAAAACGGCAATGAGAGGTTAGAGGACGAAGAACATGGAAGTCGTCCTCAAGTCGTCGATAACCGAGTGTTAAAGTCCGTCATTGAATTGGATCCACGCCAAACCACTCGATAACTGGCAGCACATTCTGGCTGCTCAAAATCTACCATCCATGAACACGTGCTGTCAATTGGGAAGACGAACAGGTGCGGAAAATGGGTATCACACCATCGCGTCGCGGGTCAGGTCGCGGGTATAGATCGCGAAAATCATTTTGGAAAAATTGAGGAATAGGGGCTGAGAAGTTTTGCCTCATCCGCTTCACAGCCCAGACCTGGCACCATCCGATTACCATCTGTCCCTTTCGATACAGCACTCCCTGCCCGAGAAAAAGCTCAAAAACTGCGAAGAAGTCCAACTCTGGGTGTCCAACTACTTTGAGTCGCAGCCGGTCGAGTTCTTCAGAAGAGGAATCTTTTCTTTGCGTGAACATTGGCAACAGGTCATTGATAGTGATAGAGTTTCTCTTTTGAATTGATCTTGTTTAGTTCCGTTTCTATAATAAAAAATTTTTGAAGCTCAAACGAGCATTTCTTTCCGAACAACCTAATACAATATGCGAAACGCCCAAGGTTGCTTTACTCGGGGATATGCGTGGGAGAATGAACACAATAGTGCGAAAAGCAATCGGGAAGAGTGGAAGTCTAATTGAAGCGTAACGAGGATTCCTCAGGAAAAGAAGTTTATGTTGAAGGACCCGGCCACTCGAGCTTACTCGCAAAGAGCAACAGAAATTGCAGCGGCCTCTTACTACAACTTTACAAGTCGTCTACGAATTTTGCTCTTTCCATCCCATTGATGAAGCGGAAGTTCCCTCTAACTCCGTCTTGGAAGATCTCCTGGTCCAGATCGCATTTTATTGGAACAGCCGACTCTTGCAAATCCGACAATAGCACCTAATCTTACCGTACTGTTGAACAGCATTAAACGAGGTGAACTAATCCCGAAAGATGAGACGGCCGCTCATATGAAATTGCACTCAAAAAAAAAGGGATTCCAGTGCTATAAACAACTTCCGACCAATATATCTGATATTAAGAGTTTCGAAAGCTACCACAAGAGCCGTCCAGAATCGGATAGAAAAACAGCTAGACGAGAAGGAGAGCCGAACTCATGCTGGGTTCAGAAGAAAGCACTCTAAGCATCACATTCACGTCCTCAATCTAACTGCGGAAAAGAGCACTGAATATAATTTTCCAGTCTCTGTTGCTCATGTTGGTTATAGAGAAGTTTCGACAACATCGAATGATCTGAAGTATGTACAGCCCTAGTAAGGAGAGTGGTACATAGAGATGTTACAGAGGATCTATGAATCTTCTTCCACGTTCTTCGTTATCGTCAACTCTCGTCCAGTTCCAGATACCACTCACTAAAAGAGGAGTCAAAAAAGGAGATAAGTTAGGCCCGGAACTCTGCACTGTTACCGTGCAAATGGGGCTCGAACTTATAGATTGGGGAGCGTGTGGACCAAGGATTGGAGGCAAAGTGCTTTCTAGTCTTGAGTACGCAGATGATGTCACGCAACTTGCTCCATCGCGTTCGATGCTCGAAAAGATGCTTCCACTTCTGCTGAATGGATCCACTAAAGTCGGAGTCATTCTGGATCCTGAAAAGTCTACACTATCCACGAACAGCGAAACATTCAGGAACTCAATTTGTATGGGTGTATGTTTGGCGCGGCACTTCGCAGCCTCTTTGCCATTGGGGCGCATGGGCTTCAATTGCCTCCCATACAACGCAATTTCTGCGTGAACCAACTCGTTCAAACCGGACAGCCTCACGATTTACGATCACCCATCGAATTAGTTAGTTTCCTCACACACAGGTGCGAGGCGACCCTGATTAGGAATGATGATTCAGGAGTCACCGAACTTCCCAGTCGTCCTCATTATTCGAGTAATAAGGAAGAAAATTGTCAAGAGTTTCAGAAGTGATCAATCGTGAAGTCGCAGATCGTATGGATCAGCTGCTTGAATTCTTGCAGAAACGGGGTAACTCGAATTGCGAATTGTTAAAATCATTCGTGCAGGGGCATGATTTGGAGGAAGTGGCACTGAAAACTCTCGGCTCCCTCACGGAGCAGCATTACAAGCCAAAAGCTGGTATCGGTATCGGTAACGCCTGCCACCGGCGCTCCCAACTACGGGACTGAAGTGCCCCTCTCACACCGTCTTTCAAATGGATCAGAGAAGCCATGCAAGCTCTTGCTTTGCTTCAGCGCGGACGAGCAGCATTCAGATTGACAAGAAGCTTTCGCTCTCTTGATCACTCGTAGGCGCAATGATTCGGCGAAGAAGATGGAACAGAACCGGTGCAATATAGCAAATGAAGAATTCAGACAAACCCTGATATGGCATTTGAATATGACTCGATTAATTAAAAAAACTTTACCTTTAATTCCAACTTTATTGAATGCACTCGTAAGTGCGCTATCATAGTACGCGTACTGGATTTATTATATATAATCGTCCGTGTTCAGAAACGTTCTAAACGCGGGGAAAAAGTGTTTAGAGTTAATGGAACAAATGTGGTCGAATTCTCGAAGTGGGCGCACTAAAGTGGGCGGAGCTTAGATCAAAAAGTTATAGCTGTATCAATAAACGTTCTAGAATGCGGGGAAAGTGAATATATTTAGTAGAAGAAATGTGACTTATTTCCTGAGTCGGTCTAAGCTTGCACGGGGTGGGCGGGCGGCGGGCTATGATCAATAATTCATAACCCTGTTAAAAAAATTTCTGGAATGAGGGGAATATGGTCAATGGCAGTTGAAAAAGGGTGGTCAAACTTTTATGGTGGGAAGAGTTTGCACTGAGGTGGTTGGGCTATGATCAACCATTAATTATTCAGCTCAAGCTATTGCTCTTGAAGCGGTTCAGTGTTCAAATCTAGAGAGTACTATCTTGTTCTGATAATCCAACAATCCGCCGAATGATCCAACGTAGATGAGCGGACGTGGACATATAATGCACCCGTTAGCGTGCATAGCCCAACTGGGTTGTTAAAATCCTCGGAATTCGCGTACCTGATCCCGACGCTCTGCTTGAGCGGCATCGCAGCCCATCAATTTCCTCCCAAAATTGTCACGAATGATTTGGGGCAGGTGTTGCGCATCGATGGTACTCGGATCATTTAGGGAGGCCGGGCTCAGTGGCTTGAGTGTTAAACTATCAAACTCCTGACCCATAATGCAGGCTACCGCGGATGTGAGTAAATACAACAGGGTGATCACCTTTACATGAAACGACTACGAAATGGACTAAACCACCTTACTTATCACTTTCTCACTTTTCTACTTCTCAGTTTATTCATTAAATTTTAAAACGACTAGAAATAGAAACAATTACGTCGGCTCGCTTCCACCGACTCACCACTCGTACAGCTTCATCTGGAATAATGTAGTACGCAGCGGTAGTCGTTATATTGTTATTTATATCCAGCACAGTCATAGGAACAAGGGAGTTCAAAGGGCTCCAGCCTCGCCGGACTGCTGCCGCACGACGGCACAAGACGACCGAAGAAGTCGACTGAATCGAGAACTTTGTAATCCGGGCGGCCGTGAATGCAGCGCGCATTCCCGCACGATCACGGGTAGAGCACGCGAGGTCATGGCGACAGTCACCCACAGGCGCCGACGCGCCCATGGTTCCTCGGAGCGAGCCTCTTATCACAACAGCAGGCCTTCAGCCTGAACCGAGCAATAGTGTGGAAAGGTGAAACTTCTGCACAGTGATCAAGAGAGCGAAAGCTTCTTGTCAATCTGACTGCTGCTCGTCCGCGCTGAAGCGAAGCAAGAGCTTGCATGGCTTCTCTGATCCATTTGAAAGACGGTGTGAGAGGGGCACTTCAGTCCCGTAGTTGGGAGCGTCGGTGGCAGGCGTTACCGATACCGATACCAGCTTTTGGCTTGTAATGCTGCTCCGTGAGGGAGCCGCGAATTTTCAGTGCCACCTCCTCCAAATCATGCTCCTGCACGAATGATTTTAACAGTTCACAATTCGAGTTACCCCGTTTCTGCAAGAATTCAAGCAGCTGATCCATACGATCTGCGACTCTTCTTACCAGGGAAAAAATCCAAGTCGAAGCGGCCATTTGAAATGAGACCTATACTGCTAGACGTGTTTTTAGATGCTTATTTCAAATATGCTTTCCAAATTTGTCAAGCAATTCTCCGAACGGTGCTATTATGGTGGTCTCAGGTGAGACTTTACGTAAAAGAACTTAAGTTACAAGGATGCACGTGGCTTCTCAACGGTGGCCTGGAGCAGTGGTAAAGGTGACGCTTCATGTGCGAATGACTAGGGTTCAGGTTTCGTGGGGAGGCCGAATGAGGACTAGAAAATACTCTTACGATGGCTTTATCAGGTTCTATGAATTTTGATGCTTTTGCTGTTACCTTCTCCTACCTATCTACCTGTTACCGAGTGGAGTATTCTTCTGGGCGCAAAATTTGGAGGTACGAGCGAGTAAAACGCACATGATCAGCAACGGTGATGCTAGAGTTGGTGCAATCATGCGTAGCACCGACACCAACACCGACATAGTTGATAGTGGACTCGTGGACATCGCTCAAAAACCACAGGGCTATTCAGTCCGTCCACAAAAGCAGTTGGAGTGGTAACATCCCTGCTCGTACCGAGGTCAACACAGCCGCTAGATTTTCATTTCTCCTTGCCTTTCAAAAACATGATTAAACGCACCGCCTCATATTTAACAGCTCATGACCTATACTTTTGCGTGTACACTCACAACTCTATTCTTTGCTTACTGCCGCTCGTCTATTTTCGGTTCTGTGCTGTTAGAGTTATAAAATTTCTCTCTCATTCATGTCATGCCGCCGGCTATTTGGGCACTCACCCGGGTGATTTAAGATGCCCACACAATTCTCTTTTCCATCTAATTTGGTAAGTGATTGTGAAGCAACAAGCTGTGACGAGCTCTTTTTCAACCGTTGCTTTTCAACCATTGTGGGAGGCTTCTTTGTTTCCAACATTTTGTGCTTGAGTATGACATTCGTTCATAAAGTGGTAAAAGTTATCCTACTGTGGATATAGAGTGCATGGGCATGCAAATAGAATTGAAGCGGTATCACTTTTGGTGAATAAATATCAGCAAAAGCATGAAAAGGTCATCTAGTCCTTAGGGAAAAATTTTTATAATGCGAAAATTCGGTCCCCCACAATACCCGAACCCTAGTCTCTCGCACACGAAGCGTCACCCTTACCATTGCTCAAAGCCACCGCCGAAGAGCAGGGAACGTCCTTTGCGCCCGTCCGTTGAAATTAGGTCGCCCGCCCACTTCGTGCGCGCCGCAGCCCAACGAGGTCCCGAGACGACACTACAGTACCACCAAGTGTCAGGGCAGCGAATGATTTACATTTGTGCGTGTTATCTTCTCTTTGGCTGACTGCCGTGGACCAAGTGCAAATCATGCCCCACTGACAACTGCGACGTCCGTCAGGTATCGCGGGCTGACCCGCCGCATGTGTGCGGCGTGTCCTAGTTTCGACGGACGCGCGCAACGAAGCGCACCCCTGAAGAGCTAGGTACATGCACGTAATTTAAGTTCTCTTGTGTTAAGTCTCACCCGGAACCACTCTCATGACTCCGTTCAGAGAATCGCTTTTCAATTTTGGGAAACAGATAGGTCTTATCTCGGATGGACACTTCGGCTCGAGATCCTTTCCCGGTTAGGTTGAGAAATCTGACGAAAAAATCTCGGCAAGTTGGTCACAATATTCGGTACCGCAATCTTCCATCGCGTTTTCTCCTCCTGCTTCTGACTTGAAACTTTCCTGAACTGCTATTACAGTCATCATCACGTTCGCCTGATCGGCAGTCGATGTGTGCGCAACAAATACCGAGAGGAAATGTTCACTGCCAACTCCAGACCCCTTCTATTTACCCACCGATTCTACCAGTCTATCCTCCTCATTTTTCAACTTTGAACAACTACAACCCTCCTGTAATTCACTCTGGAAAACACCATGCGGCCCCATCAAGGCGTGGGGTCGTGGATGGACCAACCACAGACAGTGATACACTGCATGATTATCATAACGTCCGCGAGTAGTTTCTTGTAGGGAACAGTGACCAAATGGATTGGGCAAGTCCGTTTCCGACTTACCCAAACAAGCACAAGTAGGAACAGCTCAAGAGGCTCATGAAAGACTAACTTGGAAGGTAACGAGAAGTTCGAGCAGATTGAGCCTATCTAGAAATTCTTCAATTTCCAACCGTTACCAATCTTCTGGCCTCAATGCCTCGTGAGAGTGAAGCCGTTATTGATCAAAAGAGCATCGCGGGCAGTTACAATAATAGGCTAAAAATTCACATCTATTTTGAAACGGCACTTAGAGCCCGCTTCCCCATTCATATTATAAAAAACTTTTGAAGTTTGAGGGCCCAGAGTGATTTTTCCCGTTTTCAAAATATCAACTTTCCAGTCATACACAAATTCTGGCCCTCGACACATAGTTTTTTTTTTACTTTCTACTTTCATTATGTACAATTTATTAAAATTTCATCCATTTCCTATTCCATGAAAAGAAGAAACTTGTGCAAAGAAAATGATGATGAAACTTCGATAGTAGAATAATCATTCAATAAACCTTGTAATCAACGAGTTCTGTGCTTATGAAAAAAGTCACGAGGATTACAGTCTAGAAATCTTCGACCTTAATTTTGAGGAATCAGTTGATGCAAGTCATTTACGGACCTACAAAAAAATCTTTGAAAGACATAAATTCTGGCCCTCGACACAGTTTTTTTTTACTTTCTACTTTCATTATGTACAATTTATTAAAATTTCATCCATTTCCTATTCCATGAAAAGAAGAAACTTGTGCAAAGAAAATGATGATGAAACTTCGATAGTAGAATAATCATTCAATAAACCTTGTAATCAACGAGTTCTGTGCTTATGAAAAAAGTCACGAGGATTACAGTCTAGAAATCTTCGACCTTAATTTTGAGGAATCAGTTGATGCAAGTCATTTACGGACCTACAAAAAAATCTTTGAAAGACTCAAGCTCATGAGAAAGAAGTTTTTGGGGCATCATAACTGCAAGTCAAGTTTTCTAACTAGGTGTGAAATAAACAAAAGCGAGAAGAAAGAAAGCCTTGGATAAAATGTGAAGGGAGAACACATTCACTTCTATTAGAACTGTGTGATGAATGGAGGCAACAGAAGTGTAGCAAATGTGACTCAGAACGAAGATCGCTTTTATTCATTGGAGGGATTCCGCGGCTTGGATCACCTACGCGCGTGCGCATATTTGAATGCAACATAGGGCGCTCTACAGTCACAGTGGTCTTGCACGTTGCTGGCTGTTGTTCTACTGCTACTCTTCACCTACCTATTCATTCTCTTCTCTTCTCATTCTATACTGAATTCGATACCATATTCGAATGCTGCTTACTGCCTAATTTCTGCTTTTTACTGCTTCCTGTGCCAGCACATTGGTAGCTCTGCGAAAAAAGGGAATTCTTCGGCAGGTCCTCCTCTTGAGCTTTACATCTGTTGTCGTGAGCATAATATGGCGTCATGACCCTGGTGGGGATTCGAGAGGGGGACAAAAATTATAACTGAATACCACAAAGAAAAGATATTCAGTGAGTGATTTCATTCCATCCTTCACAAATCCAGGTCTTCTAGGCATAAAACAGTTATCTTGGGTCAGCTTGTTTGTCAGCCTTACGGTTTACAGATTTGCCTCTCTATCTCATCGTCCTCAAAAATACCCATGAATAGTATTGAGAAAAGAATACGGGAAACCTTCTTCGAAGTGAAGCCCTCAGTAACAATCAGGAAGAGACTGAAAAGATAGACTGAAGTGTGAGTAAGGGCACTAATTATATTACAAAGGCTTTGCCTTGTCATTCCAGCCAATTGGTGGTTAGTATCGTAGATTTGTAGACAGCGGGTATTCCGCGTCCCACTGAAGCGAGTTAGTTTCTAAGATACATGCGCAAGAAAGTGAATGGAGGAAGAGCGGCCAAGTCCAATCCAACTATCAAGTTCACTTCGTCTTAACTGCATTTGCTTCGAGAATTGAATGGAATTGCTACGGAGTAAAAGCATAGTGAACATCATAGAGGGTCAGTGTCCTGGGAGAGTGTCAGTGTCCTCATAGAGGGTCATTGTCATGATAGAGGGTCAGTGTTTCATAGAGGGTCAGTGTCCTCATCGTGTGTGGTGACTTTCCTGCCTACTCTGCTGTGCCACTCAATGCCGCCAAAGAAGACGTCTGCTGAAACGGCGCCATTGTGGCTAAAGCCGATCCTGGACAAATGCGATGACTATTTCGAAAGGTTTGATAAGATTTTTTAGCTATTTTTAAAAGATACATGAGTCACAAAGAGCCATGCTTTCCGAACTACAATCTCTGGAAAGCAAATATGATATAGATGACCATCTCAATGATAGTTCCAGATAAGTACTTTAAAGCACCCTAGTCAAGTTTAACACGTTGACGACAATGTCGGTCAATGTTGACCGACAGCCTGTCTGTCTCGTGGAACGATGTCGGTCAATGGTGATCGGCAGCCAAATGAAGAAAATCTCAATTTTTTTGTTTCAAATTTTACATTTATTTATCAACTCACTAACTCGACCCATGATCGTTCTTAATCTGAGGTTTTTATGCAAATATTGACGATCAGCTTCGGAGCTCCAGGAGTACCCGGGATTTTTCTTATCCACGATCAATTTGAACCCATTCCAACAATTGGCTCCTTAACTCTAATCTTGTTCCCGCCAATCGTTTAAATAGTGTCTTTTATGAATGTTCACTATTCAAAGCTTCATACACCGAAATGACCTACAAAGCCCATGATTTTGGAGAATTCACCCAAATCTTGACAGGATACAAGTTTTTCTTTTGTTTCCAAGAGTTTTTACTTGATTACACAAATAGAAGCTTATTACTTATGAATACAGTAAACTAAACATGGTGTCTGTCCCGTGGGACGATGTCCGTCAATGGTGACCGACGATTAGTCAGCGCCTTCAAACGGCCTCGTCCTGTGGGCGCGCAAACGAAAAACGCTCTCGTCGTCAACGTGGTGAATCTGATACTAGGATCGTAGATGAGAAGGCATGTAGAATTACTGGGTCGGCATTGGCGAGAAGGCTACCGAAACGGCCACCAGAGCCATCGACAGAGAGGCTATCAAGCAAGTTATTGTTTTTTTCGGCGGATTAAGAGTTGCTCCGAAAGTTCAATGCCGGGAAAATCACTCATTACAGACATATCGAGGCGAAATCTCCTGAAGCGCGTTATCGCAAGCCTAGAATTATCAAAATCAGTTCAGGTAATCAAGGCCTCAGAGACAGAATGTTAGATCATATGCGTGCTGGGAGGCTGTCGCCTACGAAGGATTTCATGCACTCTTACGCTAGAACAAATTGTACGGAGGAGTTCGAATACGACCGCTCCCTGCGTCGGAAAGCTGGGATAATGAATCAGGCCGAAGGTATGTTCACACACATCGTTCGGGATCTCGCCATTGATAGGCTGCTCCGCCGGCCAAGCGAGCGAGCTCGTGGGCCGGCCGGCGGACTATGAAAGCAGCCGTCAACTTAGGAACCCTCGTGACCAACCGGACGGACGAAGGGGGCAAACTCGACATTCAACTCGAGTTCGACGTTGTCCTCGAATGACCCACAAGCTTGACCCGCCCCAATTGATCGCATTACATTCTCCCCAGCGGCAACTCGCTAGCAAACGGGGTCGGTCAATAGTGTTAACAAAAATTTCGCGGCAGCCGGCGAAACCTCCCGTGCCCCTCCTGGCCCACCCCTGGATGATCGTGGAGGGTTTCTTTTGTTCAATGCGCGCTCAATCGTTAATAAGCTAGCTGACCTCAACTTCATTCTCCACCAAAGGCCACGAGCAATTTTCGTTACGGAAGGCTGGTGTCATGACACTATACTGAGCTATGATTCCATATATGAAGTGTAGCGGTGTAACAGGGTGGGCATCGGGGCCGGCGGCCGGTACTTCTCCTTATCCACAAGAGTTTTTCACGCAATCTTCTTGTTAAAAAAGATTTTAGTGAGGCATTGTGAATGTGAACTAGATTTTCTCGAATTGAGGATTTGTGGCGATAAAATGCCTTTGTATGTACTTACCTACCGTAGTCCCTTCTGCAACTCCGCTGTTTTTGCAGAGTTCACTGTATTTCTGCATCAGCTCTTCGCTGAATGGGATGGTCATATTATCATTTTTGGTGACTTCAAATTTCCCTTGATCGATTGGGACAGTATGAGAGGGCTCACAGAGGGGTTTTTTTCACCACTGTCGGTTTCTCTCCGCTTTTCCCAATCGTTCAATTTCACACAAATGGTCAAAGCTCCAACGCATGGGCTCAATATTTTGGATGTCGTTCTGGTATCTAAGCCAGAACTTACTGAGAATCTTCGTGTACTTCCTCCTTTTAGCACTTCTGACCACAACACTATTGAATTCACTCTCTTTCTCCCAGTCCCCCACTTCTTGCCAGGTCATGTCGATGTTTCGCGAAGGGAAATTATGAGGCTATTATGTCTGAACTCTCGCAAATCGACTGGATCAAATTAAATAAAGCTTCCGATAGCTCTGATATGCTACCAATGGCCCTGCTCAAAGAAAAATCACCGAAGCATCCCAGGCATGCACATGTCCTGCAGGATAAAATTAGAAGCAATCTTTATCTTACTGTCACATAGCGCGGAAGTTGAAGCGATTACTTCTTCGTCATCAGCTTATGGAGTAAAAAAAAGGTTCTTAGCAGGAGAGAAAAGATTTTTCAATTACTGTAGAAAGAAGCATAAAGGCACAGTTCACGATAATTCTGTACAATCCAGATTATGATGAAAAATGGAAGATTAGGTGGAAAATAGTGCGATGATGGCGAAGAAACTGCGTGAATCGGTGTTTCTAAAGTTGGAAAAGGCTACGAAAAATCATTAAAAAGGGGGCTAGTCGAGAGTGAGACCAGAAAAATGAAGAGGAATGAGGCGTTTGGACGAGCTATACGAGTTCATTCGCTTTGACAATAGATAAGTAAATAAATAAACAAATCAATAAACATGTCTGCGTATGAGTTCAAACAAAAGAAGAGAAATAAAATTCAAAGTTCTGAAAGAATAGACTCAGTCTCTCTATCTTGAAACCACGCTATTGTCGTGACGTTCCATGCGCTCACAACAGGTGTAACTCTCGAGAGGAGGCTCCGTACAACGATTGCTTATTTACGAACGCAACAAAATCTACACGCCCGTCCGTGGCAATCTGCCAACTCTTGCATGGATTCGCTGTGGGACCTCTATTGGCACGATACCACGGCTGTGGCCCCGTCCCAAAACCGAAATGTACAGTGTTAGGTGCTAGTTTGATTATGTAAGGGTGAAAGAGGTTGGAACCAAGTTGGAAGGGTGCATTCAATATAAAGTGAGAATGGGATGCATTTGCTTAGCTGTGTAATGTTACCAACCTTGTAAGCAATATTCGCAACTACGACTAGGGTTGATATGGTATCAAATTTGTTATCAAAACTGAACCTGTTGATGGAAAAGTCACCTCGTAAATAGTCCGAATGATTAAATTGACTGGGATGGAACAACGATGGACTCCAGTCGAGATGAAAGACTCTTGCATCTTCTTCGATTGTTGGGACATGATAAAGTTCGTTTGGCACGAAGTCACGGCCGTGGCCGCACTTTCGGCCGGCGTGTGGCTGGATTGCGAAGTGGGAGTTTGGTCTAATTGTGGTAATGGTAAAGTAGGGGGGGGGGGGTGTGGTAATTACGGTGGCCGAAGAAGTGAGGGTAGCCTGTTTGAAAAGCCGTTGAAGCGTGCGATAGTCCCAAATGGATCTACTACTGTTCTTTGGTCCCTTACCAATTACCTGCATACAATGTTTAAAGGGATGCTCGTTGTCAGAGCAGGGTTTCTTGCATTGTCAGTTATTGCTCTTATATAGACTGCGCCATTTGAGGGATTCTTGGGTGAAGAGCTTGTCACACATTTTGTGCGCATATGTGACTTCATAGTAGGACTATCCATAGCAGTTACCAAGAGAAAAGCAGTAGATAACAGCTAGAACTTGTTCTGGCATCGGCCAGAACCCGCGGTCACCACCGCTCCTTCGAGGCGGAATAAATATATCACTGAACCACCGTATATGTTCGTTCGTTTATCGAAGAGACAACAATCTCTCTGATTATATAAAAGGCGCCACCCTTCAGTCTAGACACCACATTTTTTGATGTATCGGCTAAAACTGTTATATGGTCAGCAAATCGTCTATCCTTGGGACTCAGTTAGCCCAAAAAACCGCAAACAACAGCTTTGCGAAGAACAGCGTTACTGCGTTGTTGCTTGGTGAATTGCAGTCGAATTTAACAGACCTATCTCACTTGATCGCTCAAAAGCAGCGAACTACTTGCTAATTCCACCGGACTTAGCTTATCTTTTCCTTGTTGAAGGGCAACCGCTCGAAAGAAGCGTACTTTTGCTTGCTAAATCACAGCAAGTAAATTATCACTAATAAAACAACCGCTCGACAGCAGCGAAGTAAGTAGAAAAAAAAGTAGAGATGTCAATATGGCACTCTACAGGGTGCGTCAAAATTATAGCGACAAGGTATTTGGATCGTCTCGAACGACTCGTTTACAATGTTAACGAACTTCCAATGCAACAACGTTTATAGTTCACTTCAAAATCAAAAACATTTAATAGATCTCGAAAATTTATCCGTTGGTCTCGAGGAATGCCTTGAGACGCTCAGGGAAGACATCGACGGTGGTACGCAAGTATCGCACGCTGAGCTTGTTCCACGTCTTTTCAAGAGCTCTTTTCAGCGAATCCACAGAGCGATGAGGTTTCGAGCAAGCCTCTGCCTCCAGAACATCCCACACAATGTAACTCATGGGATTTAGATTCGGAGAGCAAGCGGGCCACTCGCTAAAGGCGATTATGTCGGGGAAGTTTTCTTTGCACTACTGCTGCACGGTAGTCGACCTGTAAGCGGGGCTCCATCCTGCTGAAAGGTACAGAAGCGGTTCCCAAAATGAGAATGAGAATGAGAATTAGCCCAGGGGGCAGTTTATTCTCTGAACAATGTCCATCTCTCGCGACATTGTGCGATCCGACTGCGATGGCTGTCTCCGAATCCTCTCACTTACCTTCCTTATATTGCCCGTGGTAGCAACGGTGGCATGCCTTTCTCTTCCGAGTCGATCGTCTTCAGTTCCTAGCTCCCTGTAGCGTTTATTGGTCCTGTAGATGACACTGCGATGTACACCAAGACGCTGGTGGATTTCGCGTGCCGAAACTCCTTGGAGATGAAATTTGATGATAGCAGAGCGGTGGCAGGATGGCTTAACCATTGTGGCAATAATAAATTTGAGCGGTCAAATAGTTTGGGTATGGTAAGGTCAACATTAAAACAGTGAGAGATTTCGGTGATTGAATGGTGATTTTGAAAAGCGGTTCAAAAAGTGCGCGCATGTGCTGTCGCCATAATTATGACGCACCCTGTACTTTTACAAGAAACCAATTATGGTACTATTCCACTATTACAACCCCAAAAACTCAAAATTTTAATTTTCGTTGAAACTTCGCCTATAGGGGTAATCCGATGCCCTGATAACGAATATGACCTTCACTTTTGACGCTGGCGCCATTTGACGCCAATTGTCACCAATTTGGCGCCAAGTGTGTTTTCACCAAATTTGCTGAAAACATGCGTTTAGGGGTTATTTGAGGTCCTGGTAACGAATATAACATCCATTTTACGCGCTGAGGCTATTTGGCGCGACGACAAGGCATACAGGTTGTGGGGGAGACGATGTGGCTCAATAAAAGTTTTATTCGTTGTCTGAGGACACAGAAATGGATGTTGTATTCGTTATCAGGACCTCAAATAACCCCTAAACGCAAGTTTTCAGCAAATTTGGTGAAAACACCCTTGGCGCCAAATTGGCGCCAAATGGCGCCAGCGCCAAAAATGAAGGTCATATTCGTTATCAGGGCATCGGATTACCCCTATAGGCGAAGTTTCATCGAAAATTAAAATTTTGAGTTTTTGGGGTTGTAATAGTGGAATAGTACCCCAATTATTGCTAGCGCGACAGCCCTAGCCACTCTGTTACAAAAATACCAGCGCTACGGAGCAAACCTAGAGTAACCCGAAAACGAGGAGGAACTTTACGAAAATGCTCTGGCAAATGTTACCCTTTTATCGTCAGTAATTAGTCGTATAAGAACCGCTGTCGAGACCATTCAAGAGAGAGTCGATAAAATAGGGAATCATTATGCTAATGCAAAAAGACTGATTAGAAACAACTCCTCATAGAAGTTCGGGAAATTGAAAGAGAATCTCAATATCCGCAACATCTGGCGAGTGCTGAGGCTTTCATTCATATACGGAATGCTGAAGTAAATTTGGCAAAAGCCCAGAGAAAACAAAAGTTACCTCCAGCTAGTAATCACAGTGAAGGATCATCAACTCACAGTAACGACCAGACCAGTTGGTCTCAGGAAAACTCGGAGGATCCGAATTCTGGGAACACCACAAGGATGCGGCCAATCAAACCGCCCAATATCAGCTTACCAAAATGTCTTGGTAGCGAAGAGGAATTTCCAGAGTACTGGGCAGTTTGTGAGTCCCTCATTCACTCAAGCAATGAACTGAGCACAATTGAAAAGATTGTTCTACTCAAGGACAGCCTGAGAGGGATGGCCGAAAGAGCAAGGGGATACAGCCGATAGCAAAGAATTATGACTGGATCGTGCACACTCCTAAAGATAAATATGGCAGCCGACCGGTCAACAGGTCAAAAACAGTGCAGAAACTCTTCGACTTGAAACCTGCCGCACAAAATGCAAGAAGCTGTGACGATTACTTGGACTCGATCAAAGCACTTGTGAACCAAATGGTCTCTACTGACTACGACATCAGAGCCACTAGCGATCCGATGTGGACTGAAACAATCATTAAAAAGTTCCCTTACACAGTAGTAAAGGACGTCCTAGCAAAATATCAGGGCGACAAAACTATTACAATTGGGAATCTCACGACGCTGTTAGAACGAGAAATATCTTCCAAACTCTTTGTCGAGGCACACTGGGGTTCCAACAGTGGGTAAACCAGGTAAACTAGATCCACCGATGATTATATAGTGCGCAAAGCCTAAGGTTTCCTCAAACCTGCGCCTTTTGCGGACGCAACAATGACCATTCAGCACTGTGCAGAACCGTCACCGACAATCAAAGGAGACGCACTATCGCCGAGGAAAACCGTATCTGTTGAAAAAGTTTCAACGGTAATCACTCAAGCAATCAATGCAACAAGCCTAACTGTCCCTGTTGCGGCCAGAAACATCATCAAAGCATATGCCGGGCAAGCAGACCATTCGGCATCAACGTGAGAACCCCACCAGCAAGTCCCTGACCGGCAAGAAATGAGACCAATCAACAAAACTATGGCAGCAGACCACAGCAATCTGATAGCAGGCCTAGCAGTCGTTATTGCAACGATGATAGAAGAACCCAACAGACTAACACACAGTTCATTCAAATTGAGCAGGATTACGACCGCTCGAAGATCGTAAAAATGAACAACTGATTCTTATAACAGCAGAGGGCAATCTCTGGAATAACAAAAACAAAAGGTTTGAGATAGTGCTCTTTTTCTTTGATACTGGAGCTCACAAAACCATAAGGGGAAATTAGCACACGACTTTGGACTTCCGAAACTCTTTACGGAAACCTGTACTGTGCCAATTTACAAGGAGAGTGACAGGTGCCCAAAATTTTAGTTGGACCTGACAGATATACAGATATCACAACCTCGCCATAGAAGAGGTAGTTCCACAGAGCACACCTTCATGATTGCGAATCGCAAAAACCGTGTTCGGTTCAGAAATTTATGTCCGAGGCAAGTTAGACAACACTACAGAGCATCGGTCAGTTTCCTTTGGGTTAATAGCCACTCACGAAGGCTCAGAGGATCGAATATCAGAGAAACCTTTCGAACTAGACGGGCTAGGAGTTTCTTCTGATTGCGCCATTGAGAATAAAGTTCAGCAACATTTCGAAAGTTACTCAAAGTCAATACCGTTCGATATAGGTCATGTCACAGCCCCATTTCCCTTGTAGTGCAAAGTCTCAAAACCTGAGGATAATTATTGTGTTGCTATGAAGAGCGCAGTACAGAGCCAGCTGAGACTTAGAAGGACCACAAAAATCAAGGAATCATTAAACAAGTCTTCCAAAAACATCAAGATGACATTGGCACACATTATAAGCCACGCTCAGCCGTGTGGCGACCTTATAAAGCCACGCCTTTGAAGATGGTCTTTAGTGCCTTGTCCAAGGAAGAAGGACAATGCTCATTGAACGATGTTATACGCAATCATTTGTGAGCATAATTCATAACATTTTAACTTCAAATCGCTTCGGCAAGGTTGTGTTAATCTGCGATATTGAGTCCACGTTCATATAGATTAGGCTTAAGTACGCACACAAAGACTTTTGCCGCCCACTCTAGGTAAAAGATACCACGAAGCTTATATGAGGTCAAACATGACGGAGAGCCCCTTAAATCGGTTACCATTCGGTATCATTGCGTCACTAGTATACTAAATATCGTTAATTTCAAAGCAAAATGATCTGCAGTACAGTTTGAAAGCCGATATTCTCTGTGTTGAGCTTATGAGTAACAAAGGCTTACCTTCTGTGATGCTAGTTGCCGTATACCGACCCCCTAGCTCAACATCCACTGAAGATTCCCTGTTGATAGAGGCGCTTTCAGACCTATGTTCTATCCAGCCCAATACAGTTCTTCTAGGTGACTTCAATCTTGGCATAAATTGGATTACCATGGCACCTCTAATCTCTCCTGCAGCTCACTTTCTTGACTTCTTTGAGAGCTGTGGCTTTACTCAACACGTCACCCAGCCCAAACATGAACACAATGTTTTGGATCTTGTTTTATCCACAGAATTTATGGTTTCCAAGGTATCTGTTCGTGCTCCCTTTGCAAACTCTGACCACAACGTTGTTGCCTTTCGTATTGGCCATAATATATCTCCAGAAACAACTCATCCTGCTCCTGACTTCTTTCGTACAGATTTTGAGAAAATGAATAACTATCTTGAACACATCGATTGGTTTACTGTTTTTGATAAAAACACTTCCTCCACTGAAGTCTACGATAGATTCTGCTCCCAGTTGCACTTGGCAATGTCCAAATTTATTCCTTCAAAGTTTCCTGGTCGTACATGGTTCGAATACCCCTCTCATATTAGGAATTTATTGGCTCAAAAAGACAGACTATTCCGAACCAGAGCTTCCCCTCTGTCTGACCTTTGCTATAGAAAGGTTTGCGCCGATCTGAGTCATCATCTTAAAAAATTCATGGAAAATCGTGAATTCGATACCTGGCTAAGGCCAAACTTAGAGGTAAAAGGCTATTTTATTACATTAATGTGAGGACTAAGGCTCGACCGCTTCTCCCAACTCTCACGGATGGATCCAGTAGGGTTTTTATTACTGCCAAACAAAAGGCCGATGCCCTAGGGGCATACTTTGCTAGTGTATTCTCTGATGAGAGCTCCAAAGAAATGCGCTCTGGTAACCCGACTCGTGACTACCACTGCCTCTCGAGTATTTGCATCCACCCCAATGACGTTCTCAGGGTCTTGAAAACTCTCAAAGCGTCTACTTCTGAATGCTCCGACGGGATCCCACAGATCATCTACAAATCATGTGCGCCTTCCCTTTGCCAGCCGCTGACCCACATCTTCAACGTAACGATGCTTCTCGGCGAGGTCCCCGACCAGTGGAAAGAAGCCTTCGTCTCTGCTATACCCAAAGTACCCAGGAGCCAACTAGTGTCTGATTATCGCCCTATAAGCATTATTCCCACGCCTGCCAAGGTGTTGGAACGACTGGTCAGAAATAAGCTTCTATCGTGGCTTCAGAGGTTCAAGTTATTTCCGAAGGAGCAACATGGTTTCTTAAAAGGCGCTTCAACTACATCAAATCTTCTAGACAGTCTTTTCGATTGGTCTGTAGCACTAAATAAAGGGGAAGCAGTGGATGTTGTGCTCATTGATCTATCTAAGGCTTTTGATAGAGTCTCTCACTCAAAGTTGTTGAATAAGTTGGAGAAACTCGGTATAAGCGGGCCCCTCTTTAAGTGGTTCGAGTCTTACCTCAGCCAAAGATATATGAGAGTGAGGGTTGAACACAGCTTCTCATGTAAATTTAGCTGTCGCAGTGGTGTACCTCAGGGATCCGTTCTTTCACCGCTTCTGTTTCTCATTTATACAATGGATCTTCCCTCCTTTATTAAGACGTGCCCAGAAATTAGGGTTCAAATGTATGCAGATGACGTCAAAATTTACGCAGCATATAACAAAGAGAACAAAGAAGTTGTCCAGTTAGCTCTGAAAAAGTCAATTATGAAACTGACTGAATGGGCCTCAAATTGGGAGTTATCCGTTAACCTCAGTAAGTGCTCAGTATTCCATTTGGGTGGAGGAGCCCCAGGGTATTATGAAATTAATGGTGTCCAGCTGAAGCAATGTCACGCCATAAAAGATCTCGGTGTGCACATCAGTGTCAATCTCAAGTTCTCAGATCATATAGAATACGTAACTAAGAACGCTTTGGCTACTATGTACCTGATTTTTCGTAACTTTCATAGCAAAGATACCAAATCTTTACTTTGCCTCTACAAAACCTGTGTACTCCCCCATCTGGAATACTGTTCTCCAGTTTGGAGCACTTCTCTCAAAAAAGACATTTCGAAACTTGAGAAAGTGCAGCAAACTTTCACTAGATTACTATTTCTGAGATGCTTTCCCTCCATAGCTCACAGTAATATGCCTAGTTACGACGAACGCATAAAATCGCTTGGTCTACATCGGCTAATAATAAGGAGAGTTGTGAATGATTTGACTCTTGCTTTTCGCATTCTGAAGAAAGAAACCTTACTCACCCCCAGTAACTACTGGGTCTTTCGGCCTAGCAGCGAGAGAGCGGGTATATTTAGCCTACATCACGTCCGAATTTTGAGGAAGAACCGCCATCTGCTGTTTACCAACTTTTTCTGTCGAACAGCAAGGTGGCTAAGCCACCTTCCGGGTGAGTTGATGAATGCACCTAATGCTAAGATTTTCAAGAAGAATTTGTACAAGCTCGACCTTTTCAGCTTATTGAGGTTGCAAAGTTGATTCGAATGTTTGTTGCCAGAAATGGTGGCACTCAACTGTCAGTTTTGCAGGTTTTGCTAGTATTTAGCATTGGTGTTACTTCCTCGCCGATTCGTGTTTCAACTACACTCATGCTCACTCTGCGTGGATTCTGAGAGAATTACTATTACGCTACCTTTACAGTTTTCTCAGTCATGTCGGATGTTACTAACAACGAAGTTTTCTCTCACTGTTTGTTGCCTTACTATGAGATGTTTCCCCAGCTCTGAGGCGACTGCACTCTGGGTCCTTCCTAGTCCGAGTTTGTTCAAGAGCCTTTACTGCTACCATCGTTTGGATTTCTTTTTTTTTCTGACTCTCCGATTTCCTTACCCGTCTGTGGCGCTCCTATGTTAAGTCTCCCATTGCCTCCGCCATGTAAGTGCAGGTCAACAAGTGTCTTTTGTTTTCTTCCTAGAACTTGGGTCTAGGTCTTACGCCCTGGGTTCGTGTTTAGATCAAAGAGGCACCTACCTTGGCCCGCCCGGGAACGACTGCGGTTGGTTGCGTTGCCTAGACTGACCTGCACCTACTGGTAGTGACTTTCGCATTACATGATAAGCAAAGCGGATGGGCACCTACGCTTCTACACAACCTATCCCTTCATTCGATGGCTAGCTGATATTCGCTACACTGTTTTTTTCAGTATATTTTATCAGTCTCCACTGTGTCGTCCGCCTATAGACTGAGAAATATTTCGAGTCAGTCCTACAGCTGAATTTCTTGGTTTTTGTCTTAGCTATTTTTTTTTCTTCTGTTTGGTTTTCGATCATTATATCAGTACTAACCCACTCTGTATTGGCTTAGCGCACTAATGAGTGCAAAGATAAATATGGCGTATCTAGAAGAACTTAAACAACAAAATCAGACAGACCCAACTTGCGGCAATTGCGTCGCGGCCTTCCCACTGGAGCACGTTATTTTGGGGTGACTAACAATAAGCACTGCGGGAAAGCAGGCAGTGATGACAGAGGAGTTGCTCTTTCGTAACTCTGCTTATTGGAGGTTGCGTAGGGCATTCGAGCACGTTATTTTAAGGTGATTACTAATTGTAAGAAGTAATTTTCTACGGTCAGTGGGTTGTTAAACTGTAGTTTGGAAACATACGTTCTTTTACGTTTTCTTTTTTCCTGCATGTTTCCTCGTTCATGTTTCTTCCAAGACCACTGATGGTCTACCTACCCTTCCCAAGTGAATGACCGAACACTGTTTGGTTGTGCACTTCTATTTCTGTTGCTTGCTTCTTGGTTTGTGTTTCTTCTGAGACATCTGCTGAGTAATTACCTTTACTGATAGAGTGGTGAACCCTGGCTTAGGGGTATGCCAACTTTGGTTGACTAACTATCCGATCGAAAGAGGCCATGGATGACGATGTCCAAGCCAAAGAGAAGTTCGAAGAACATCCTCACGTTGTGTATAATCGACAGCGACTGTGCAGAAAACAGAAAAGCTGACTAGATGGAATGAAACAAAGGCAAGGCATGAGGGCGCGCGCGATCTCAATTACTTGTGGAAACTCCATGATCACTGCTCTGCTCGCATATCGATATGCAGCAAGTCAAAGTCATTGAATGAAGAGAATAGCAGCAGTGAAAACCGAAACTTCAATACCATAATTAGGTTTCTCAGCAGAAAACTTCCTATTATAACTGGCTGAGTGTTGAAAAAAAGGCAAATGAAAAAAAAAGGAGAAAAGTCGCAGTTCATAGCTCTGTAGAATTCTCCACTTCGTTTTGCATTTCACACTTCACCTGTGTACAAAAGCAGAATTCCTATTATTAAAACATTAAAACCAGCACCTATTATTCCAGCATTAATAAAATTTTTGCAGTTTATAATGTTTCTCAAGTCGCTTCACCTTCTCACTGTTGCCATTCGCTGCAGTTTTTCATCTTTTACTCGCTTGATAAAGATATGCAGACAGCACAATGAAAATGTGGTCCTCACACTTAATTAAGATCGCCTCGCACCGAGGTTCAAAGTGTCCTCAATTGTACAGAAGTTGGCATATCCCAAGCTAGGGTTCTATCAGTGAAGGTAATTTTTTTTAAAAGATGGCGCATCAGTGTCGGAAAAAGCTCTGAATTTCCTTAGTCTTGGGCCATCTTTTTCAAACGCCCAAGGGATTGGACCTTCCACGTATCGCCAAGTGGTGACGGGGCTTCATGGTTTGAGAGATCAGCTCAGGAAGAGTGCAGTGCGCGAAGAGATTCAGCGCACTAGCACAGAATCTATGCTGGCGCCTATTCCATTCCCACGTTCCTTCTATAACCTAACAGTGTTTAGTCATTCACTAGGGAAGGGTATGCTACAATATTATTGTTTAACAACTCATTGATCGCATGAAGTTACTTCTTACAATCAGTAGTCACCTTAGAATAACGTGCTCGAACGCCCTGCGCAACCGCCAATAAACAGAGTAACGAAAGAGCAAATCTCCAGTCATCAAGGCCTTCCTGCAATGCTTAGCACCCCAAAATAACGTGCTCCAGTGCGAAGGCCGCGACGCAACCGCCGCAGGTAGGGCTTGTCTGATTTTTTGTTTAAGTTCTTCTGGCGTATCTAGCATTTTGGCGCTCGAAAGGAACTGAATGATCAGCAGAAAGAGAGAGAAATCCGGAGATGGACAATATTACACTTCACACACAATCTGAAGAGCAGGTTCCCCAAAAATACAAAGAGTCTAAGAGTTCGTTCTCAAAAATCGGTAAGAACCTCCGAGAGTATGTTTCTAATACGAATAATGATAACGTGACCATATCAAATAACGACCGTTCTGCATCGGGTAAACGAAACTTCTTAATGACACGAAGAACGACCGATTCACAGTAAAGACAAAATTCAAAATGAAGACAACGCTGATGAAAAGAGGTATAGTCAGCCAAATTGATTCTCTATATGACCAGCTCTGTGTTGTTGGTTCATTACTAATTGGACTGGAATCTTTGATGAGGAAGATCTTTACCACGCATTCAAGACCGGATGACCGCGTTTTCATGGAACTCCACAAAAATGGAGTACTTTATGTGCGACAAATAACGCTGTGATAACAATCCACAGAGTTTTTAGCGGAGAAAATAAGCTCTTGAAAAGTGTATGTCTCTGGCTCTTCTCGTGCCCAAGCAATGAAGCTGTAGCGGCATGTTCTTATACAGTATACCAAGACAAGACGACTTCCCTTCTTGTAAGTGGAAAAACCGAACTGTCGCCAAAGAATACGCTACAAAGTAATCGCAAACATTGGGCTTCTAGAGTTACTTATTCTAGATCTTGAGACTTCTATTTTATGGGGTGATCACTACCTCACTAAAGGGCTGACCGACAGGCATGCAGGTGGCGTGGCTCGGCCTTTGTGGTCGTTGCCTCAAGCCAGCTCATGCCGAGGATGACGACTGCGGCGTGCAGTGTGCGGCGTGTGGGAGACCACATAACGTGCTTCTGTGCGCCATCGAGGGATAGGACTTCAAAGGTCTACGACGACTAAATGGGCAGCGTGCTGATACCTCAAAATTCTATTGCTTTCTCATGTGTAAATTTTAATTAATCGTGGCCGGCGGGAGTGTTCTGGCATAGGCCACAACCCGCGGTCACCACCGCTTCTTCGGGGGAGGGGGGGGGGGCTCAAGTAGGAGATTCTCTTCTCTGTTATACCCGCCACAGTGGGACTCTCTCTTGCTTCTACACCACCCGCAACCAGGGTGTTTTGCGTTCGATGCTAATGAATATACCACTGAACCACCGTAATTGTTCGTTCGTTTGTCAGAGAGACAGCAATCTTTCAGATTATCCAAAAGGCACCACCTTTCCACCTAGACACTACAGAGCTTGAGAGATCATTTTAAAAGACCGCTTTCAATATAACTCAGTTAGCACTGTGCTTTTATTGTACGATTCATGTAACGTACTAAGACGAGAAAGTAGGAGTTTTCGCCGCACTACGAGACTTTTGAAACTTTTGAGACTTTTGAAACTGAACCGGTTCTGACCATGAAATAAAATGCATAAAATGCAGCAGTAGATTCCTTAGGTACGAACTATTTCGTTTTACGTCAGTCCGCCGGCGCCCCGGCGCACTATGAAAGCAGCCATCAGACTTCAATGATTCAACTGACGTCCTTTCGCCCGTCCGTCCCGTGCGTGCCAGCGACGGCGGCGCTAGACAGGTGTGACAACACTGGACGCCGATGGATCACGTGCCAGTGTTGTCAACAAGTGGCGCGATCCAAGAAGAACAGGACGCGATCACACTGCGTTTCACATGATGTACAGGTTCTGTCGGGTATGGGTACATTCACCCAGAACTGGATGGACGCG
>LS997567.1:25486650-25614150 GCA_000469685.2 Haemonchus contortus
TAAATGTTTTGGGTGCAAATTCATAACTCCGGTTTTCCGTCGACCTACAGAGTTCAAATTTGGTAGGTGTAAGGGGGGCGGGATGGAAACACTAATGGTGGGTGGTGAGGCCGGACTCCGCCCACAGGGGGCGGGGTTTATGCGAAATAAATGTTTGACCGAAATTCATAACTCCGGTTCCCGTCGACCTAGAGAGTTTCAAATTTGGTAGGTGTAGGGGGGCAGGATGGGAACACTAATGGTGGGTAGTGGGGCCGGACTCCGCCTACAGGGGCGGGGTTTGTGCGAAATAAATGTTTGAGTGCAAATTCATAACTCCGGTTTCCGTCGACCTACAGAGTTCAAATTTGGTAGGTGTAGGGGGGCGGGATGGGAACACTAATGGTGGGTAGTGGGGCCGGACTCCGCCTACAGGGGGCGGGGTTTGTGCGAAATAAATGTTTGAGTGCAAATTCATAACTCCGGTTTCCGTCGACCTACAGAGTTCAAATTTGGTAGGTGTAAGGGGGGCAGGATGGGAACACTAATGGTGGGTAGTGGGGCCGGACTCCGCCCACAGGGGGCGGGGTTTGTGCGAAATAAATGTTTGAGTGCAAATTCATAACTCCGGTTTCCGTCGACCTACAGAGTTCAAATTTGGTAGGTGTAAGGGGGGCGGGATGGGAACACTAATGGTGGGTGGTGGGGCCGGACTCCGCCCACAGGGGGCGGGGCGTGCGCGATAGAAATGTTTGGGCCGCAAATTCATAACTCCGGTTCCCGTCGACCTACAGAGTTCAAATTTGGTAGGTGTAAGGGGGGGCAGGATGGGAACACTAATGGTGGGTGGTGGGGCCGGACTCCGCTACAGGGGGCGGGGTTTTGTGCGAAATAAATGTTTGAGCGCAAATTCATAAACTCCGGTTTCCGTCGACCTACAGAGTTCAAATTTGGTAGGTGTAAGGGGGGCGGGATGGGAACACTAATGGTGGGTAGTGGGGCCGGACTCCGCCTACAGGGGCGGGGTTTGTGCGAAATAAATGTTTGAGTGCAAATTCATAACTCCGGTTTCCGTCGACCTACAGAGTTCAAATTTGGTAGGTGTAAGGGGGGCAGGATGGGAACACTAATGGTGGGTAGTGGGGCCGGACTCCGCCTACAGGGGGCGGGGTTTGTGCGAAATAAATGTTTGAGTGCAAATTCATAACTCCGGTTTCCGTCGACCTACAGAGTTCAAATTTGGTAGGTGTAAGGGGGGGCAGGATGGGAACACTAATGGTGGGTAGTGGGGCCGGACTCCGCCCACAGGGGGCGGGGTTTGTGCGAAATAAATGTTTGGGTGCAAATTCATAACTCCGGTTTCCGTCGACCTACAGAGTTGAAATTTGGTAGGTGTAAGGGGGGCGGGGTGGGAACACTAATTGTGGGTGGTGGGGCCGGACTCCGCCCACAGGGGGCGGGGTTTGTGCGAAATAAATGTTTGAGTGCAAATTCATGACTCCGGTTTCCGTCGACCTACAGAGTTCAAATTTGGTAGGTGTAAGGGGGGCGGGATGGGAACACTAATGGTGGGTGGGTGGGGCCGGACTCCGCCCAAAGGGGGCGGGGCGTGCGCGATAGAAATTTTGGGCCGCAAATTCAGAACTCCCGGTTCCCCGTCGAACTACAGAGTTCAAATTTGGTAGGTGTAAGGGGGGGGGGCAGGATGGGAACACTAATGGTGGGTGGTGGGGTCGGACTCCGCTACAGGGGGCGGGGTTTGTGCGAAATAAATGTTTGAGCGCAAATTCACAACTCCGGTTTCCGTCGATCTACAGAGTTCAAATTTGGTAGGTGTAAGGGGGGCAGGATGGGAACACTAATGGTGGGTGGTAGGACCGGACTCCGCCCACAAGGGGCGGGGTTTGTGTGAAAAACTTAAACTTGGACCTAGAGCGTTCAAATTTGGTAGGAATACAGGCGGCAGGGTGGAAACACTGATGATAGGTTGCAAGACGAAACTCCGCCCCAAAGGACTGGGCGTGAATAAATACTGTTGGTTCGGACCCAGACCGTTGAAGCTTGAAGGCACAAGGAGTTGGCTGGGAACATTGATGGTAGCTAACATAGTAGACTCAGCCGCGATGAAGTCTGAATACTTATTCTCTAAATAAGTTTTGTGATATAATGCGATGTTTTATTTGGACACAGCGAAGATGGCTTACAGAAAAAATCGCGCACAGTTTGAAGCTAATACTGAGGGTGTACAGCTTTCAAAGAAAAAGTAGAATCCGAAGTGTTATTTGCGCATAGCAAATTTCTCAGAGGAAGGAGGAGCGCCCGGCGTAGCCGGGCGAACCCATTGAAGGAGGGAAGCCCGGCGTTAGCTGGGCGGCCCGACTGGTTTATCATGATGTGCCTGATCAGTCGTCGCTCAGAGTGTTCTCCTTGGTATAACCACCCGACGATGGCTACTCAGAGCATAATCTTGCCATTTATTCGTTTGCTCGAGTTTTCATCATCCTTGCACCACACCTACGAGCAAGCAACTGCCACTGCCATCCATCAACCTTGCATCATGCTGATACAATCAACAAACCTGCCAAATGTTCCAGATATACAACCACCTGTTGTGTGTGTGAGTGTGTGTGTGTGTGTGAGTGTGTGTGTGTGTGTGTGTTAGATGTCTATTCAATCAGTGTTTCCCAGCGAAGAAGTCAGCAGATGATAGAAGAAGAAGAAGACGAAGAAGAAGACGAAGAAGAGGACGAAGAAGAAGATGAAGAAGAAGACGAAGAAGAAGACGAAGAAGAAGGCGAAGAAGAAGGCGAAGAAGAAGACGAAGAAGAAGACGAAGAAGAAGACGAAGAAGAAGACGAAGTAGTAGACGAAGAAGTAGACGAAGAAGAAGACGAAGAAGAAGACGAAGAAGAAGACGAAGACGAAGACGAAGTAGTAGACGAAGAAGAAGACGAAGAAGAAGACGAAGTAGTAGACGAAGAAGTAGACGAAGAAGAAGACGAAGAAGAAGACGAAGAAGAAGACGAAGAAGAAGACGAAGACGAAGACGAAGAAGTAGACGAAGAAGAAGACGAAGAAGTAGACGAAGAAGAAGACGAAGAAGTAGACGAAGAAGAAGACGAAGAAGAAGATGAAGAAGAAGACGAAGAAGCAGACGAAGAAGTAGACGAAGAAGTAGACGAAGAAGAAGACGAAGAAGAAGGCGAAGAAGAAGGCGAAGAAGAAGACGAAGAAGAAGATGAAGAAGAAGATGAAGAAGAAGGCGAAGAAGCAGACGAAGAAGAAGACGAAGTAGTAGACGAAGAAGTAGACGAAGAAGAAGACGAAGAAGAAGACGAAGAAGAAGACGAAGACGAAGACGAAGTAGTAGACGAAGAAGAAGACGAAGAAGAAGACGAAGTAGTAGACGAAGAAGTAGACGAAGAAGAGACGAAGAAGAAGACGAAGAAGAAGACGAAGAAGAAGACGAAGACGAAGACGAAGAAGTAGACGAGAAGACGAAGAAGTAGGACGAAGAAGAAGACGAAGAAGTAGACGAAGAAGAAGACGAAGAAGAAGATGAAGAAGAAGACGAAGAAGCAGACGAAGAAGTAGACGAAGAAGTAGACGAAGAAGAAGACGAAGAAGAAGGCGAAGAAGAAGGCGAAGAAGAAGACGAAGAAGAAGATGAAGAAGAAGATGAAGAAGAAGGCGAAGAAGCAGACGAAGAAGAAGACGAAGAAGCAGACGAAGAAGAAGACGAAGAAGAAGACGAAGAAGAAGACGAAGAAGAAGACGAAGAAGAAGACGAAGAAGAAGGCGAAGAGGAAGACGAAGAAGAAGACGAAGAAGTAGACGAAGAAGAAGACGAAGAAGAAGACGAAGACGAAGACGAAGAAGTAGACGAAGAAGAAGACGAAGAAGAAGGCGAAGAAGAGGACGAAGAAGAAGATGAAGAAGAAGACGAAGAAGAAGACGAAGAAGAAGAAGAAGACGAAGAAGTAGACGAAGAAGAAGACGAAGAAGAAGACGAAGAAAGACGAAGAACGAAGAACGAAGTAGTAGACGAAGAAGTAGACGAAGAAGAAGACGAAGAAGAAGACGAAGACGAAGACGAAGAAGTAGACGAAGAAGAAGACGAAGAAGAAGGCGAAGAAGAAGACGAAGAAGAAGACGAAGAAGTAGACGAAGAAGAAGACGAAGAAGAAGACGAAGACGAAGACGAAGAAGTAGACGAAGAAGAAGACGAAGAAGAAGGCGAAGAAGAAGACGAAGAAGAAGACGAAGAAGAAGGCGAAGAAGAAGACGAAGAAGAAGATGAAGAAGAAGGCGAAGAGGAAGACGAAGAAGAAGACGAAGAAGAGGACGAAGAAGAAGATGAAGAAGAAGGCGAAGAAGAAGACGAAGAAGAAGACGAAGTAGTAGACGAAGAGGAAGACGAAGAAGAAGACGAAGAAGAGGACGAAGAAGAAGATGAAGAAGAAGGCGAAGAAGCAGACGAAGAAGCAGACGAAGAAGTAGACGAAGAAGTAGACGAAGAAGAGGACGAAGAAGAAGGCGAAGAAGCAGACGAAGAAGTAGACGAAGAAGAAGACGAAGAAGAAGGCGAAGAAGAAGGCGAAGAAGAAGACGAAGAAGAAGATGAAGAAGAAGACGAAGAAGCAGACGAAGAATAAGACGAAGAAGTAGACGAAGAAGAAGACGAAGAAGAAGACGAAGAATAAGACGAAGAAGAAGACGAAGAAGAAGACGAAGTAGTAGACGAAGAAGTAGACGAAGAAGAAGACGAAGAAGAAGACGAAGACGAAGACGAAGAAGTAGACGAAGAAGAAGACGAAGAAGAAGGCGAAGAAGAAGACGAAGAAGAAGACGAAGAAGTAGACGAAGAAGAAGACGAAGAAGAAGACGAAGACGAAGACGAAGAAGTAGACGAAGAAGAAGACGAAGAAGAAGGCGAAGAAGAAGACGAAGAAGAAGACGAAGAAGAAGGCGAAGAAGAAGACGAAGAAGAAGATGAAGAAGAAGGCGAAGAGGAAGACGAAGAAGAAGACGAAGAAGAGGACGAAGAAGAAGATGAAGAAGAAGGCGAAGAAGAAGACGAAGAAGAAGACGAAGTAGTAGACGAAGAGGAAGACGAAGAAGAAGACGAAGAAGAGGACGAAGAAGAAGATGAAGAAGAAGGCGAAGAAGCAGACGAAGAAGCAGACGAAGAAGTAGACGAAGAAGTAGACGAAGAAGAGGACGAAGAAGAAGGCGAAGAAGCAGACGAAGAAGTAGACGAAGAAGAAGGCGAAGAAGAAGGCGAAGAAGAAGACGAAGAAGAAGATGAAGAAGAAGACGAAGAAGCAGACGAGGAAGAAGACGAAGAAGCAGACGAAGAAGAAGACGAAGAAGAAGAAGAAGAAGGCGAAGAAGAAGACGAAGAAGAAGACGAAGTAGTAGACGAAGAAGTAGACGAAGAAGAAGACGAAGAAGAAGAGAAGAAGAAGACGAAGACGAAGACGAAGAAGTAGACGAAGAAGAAGACGAAGAAGAAGACGAAGAAGAAGGCGAAGAAGTAGACGAAGAAGTAGACGAAGAAGTAGACGAAAACGAAGACGAAGAAGTAGACGAAGAAGAAGACGAAGAAGAAGGCGAAGAAGAGGACGAAGAAGAAGATGAAAAAGAAGACGAAGAAGAAGACGAAGAAGAAGACGAAGAAGAAGACGAAGAAGTAGACGAAGAAGAAGACGAAGAATAAGACGAAGAATAAGACGAAGAAGAAGACGAAGAAGAAGACGAAGTAGTAGACGAAGAAGTAGACGAGGAAGAAGACGAAGAAGAAGACGAAGACGAAGACGAAGAAGTAGACGAAGAAGAAGGCGAAGAAGAAGGCGAAGAAGAAGACGAAGAAGAAGACGAAGAAGAAGGCGAAGAAGAAGACGAAGAAGAAGATGAAGAAGAAGGCGAAGAGGAAGACGAAGAAGAAGACGAAGAAGAGGACGAAGAAGAAGATGAAGAAGAAGGCGAAGAAGCAGACGAAGAAGAAGGCGAAGAAGAAGACGAAAAAGAAGACGAAGAAGAAGGCGAAGAAGAAGACGAAGAATCAGACGAAGAAGAAGACGAAGAAGTAGACGAAGAAGAGGACGAAGAAGAAGGCGAAGAAGCAGACGAAGAAGAAGACGAAGAAGAAGACGAAGAAGAAGACGAAGAAGAAGACGAAGAAGTAGACGAAGAATAAGACGAAGAAGAAGACGAAGAAGAAGACGAAGTAGTAGACGAAGAAGTAGACGAAGAAGAAGACGAAGAAGAAGACGAAGAAGTAGACGAAGTCGAAGACGAAGAAGTAGACGAAGAAGAAGACGAAGAAGAAGGCGAAGAAGAAGACGAAGAAGAAGACGAAGAAGAAGATGAAGAAGAAGATGAAGAAGAAGGCGAAGAAGCAGACGAAGAATCAGACGAAGAAGAAGACGAAGAAGCAGACGAAGAAGAAGACGAAGAGGAAGACGAAGAAGAAGACGAAGAAGAAGACGAAGAAGAAGACGAAGAATAAGACGAAGAAGAAGACGAAGAAGAAGACGAAGTAGTAGACGAAGAAGTAGACGAAGAAGAAGACGAAGAAGAAGACGAAGAAGTAGACGAAGACGAAGACGAAGAAGTAGACGAAGAAGAAGACGAAGAAGAAGGCGAAGAAGAAGACGAAGAAGAAGATGAAGAAGAAGGCGAAGAAGAAGAAGAAGATGAAGAAGAAGGCGAAGAGGAAGACGAAGAAGAAGACGAAGAAGAAGATGAAGAAGAAGGCGAAGAAGCAGACGAAGAAGCAGACGAAGAAGTAGACGAAGAAGTAGACGAAGAAGAGGACGAAGAAGAAGACGAAGAGGAAGACGAAGAAGAAGACGAAGAAGAAGACGAAGAAGAAGACGAAGAATAAGACGAAGAAGAAGACGAAGAAGAAGACGAAGAAGAAGACGAAGACGAAGACGAAGAAGTAGACGAAGAAGAAGACGAAGAAGAAGGCGAAGAAGAAGACGAAGAAGAAGACGAAGAAGAAGGCGAAGAAGAAGGCGAAGAAGAAGACGAAGAAGAAGATGAAGAAGAAGATGAAGAAGAAGGCGAAGAGCAGACGAAGAAGAAGACGAAGAACAGACGAAGAAGAAGACGACGAAGAAGACGAAGAAGAAGACGAAGAAGAAGACGAAGAAGAAGATGAAGAAAGAAGATGAAGAAGAAGGCGAAGAAGCAGCCGAAGAATCAGACGAAGAAGAAGACGAAGAAGAAGACGAAGAATAAGACGTAGAAGACGACGAAGAAGAAGACGAAAGTAGTAGACGAAGAAGTAGACGAAGAAGAAGACGAAGAAGAAGACGAAGACGAAGACGAAGAAGTAGACGAGAAGAAGACGAAGAAGAAGGCGAGAAGAGAGACGAAGAAAGAAGACGAAGAAGTAGACGAAGAAGAAGAACGAAGAAGAAGACGAAGACCGAAGACAAAGAAGTAGACGAAGAAGAAGACGAAGAAGGAGGCGAAGAAGAAGACGAAGAAGAAGACGAAGAAGAAGGCGAAGAAAGAAGACCGAAGAAGAAGATGAAGAAGAAGGCGAAGAGGAAGACGAAGAAGAAGACGAAGAAGAGGACGAAGAAGAAGATGAAGAAGAAGGCGAAGAAGAAGAACGAAGAAGAAGACGAAGTAGTAGACGAAGAGGAAGCGAAGAATAAGAACGAAGAAGAAGACGAAGAAGAAGACGAAGTAAGTAGACGAAGAAGAAGACGAAGACGAAGACGAAGAAGTAGACGAAGAAGAAACGAAGAAGAAGGCGAAGAAGAAGACGAAGAAGAAGACGAAGAAGTAGCCACGAAGAAGAAGACGAAGGAAGAAGACGAAGACGAAGACGAAGAAGTAGACGAGAAGAAGACGAAAGAGAAGGCGAAAGAAGAAGACGAAGAAGAAGACGAAGAAGAAGACGAAGACCGAAGACGAAGAAGTAGACGAAGACAGAAGAACCGACAGAACGAAGACGAAACGAGACGAAGAAGAGGACGAAGAAGAAGACGAAGAAGAAGACGAAGAGAAGACGAGAAGAAGACGAAGAAAAGACGAAGAAGAAGACGAAGAAGAAGACGAAGAAAAGCGAAGAAGACGAAGAAGCAGACGAAGAAGGTAAGAAGACGAAGAGAAGAAGAAGACGAAGAATAAGACGAAGAAGAAGACGAAGAAGAAGACGAAGTAGTAGACCGAAGAAGTAGATTCGAAGAAGAAGACGAAGAAGAAGACGAAGACGAAGACGAAGAAGTAGACGAATAAGAAGACGAAGAAGAAGGCGAAGAAGAAGACGAAGAAGAAGACGAAGAAGTAGACGAAGAAGAAGACGAAGAAGAAGACGAAGACGAAGACGAAGAAGTAGACGAAGAAGAAGACGAAGAAGAAGGCGAAGAAGAATACGAAGAAGAAGACGAAGAAGAAGGCGAAGAAGAAGACGAAGAAGAAGACGAAGAAAAGATGAAGAAGAAGACGAAGAAGCAGACGAGGAAGAAGACGAAGAAGCAGACGAAGAAGAAGACGAAGAAGAAGAAGAAGAAGACGAAGAAGAAGACGAAGAAGAAGACGAAGAAGAAGACGAAGAAGAAGACGAAGAAGAAGACGAAGAAGAAGACGAAGAAGAAGACGAAGAAGAAGACGAAGAAGAAGACGAAGAAGAAGACGAAGAAGAAGACGAAGAAGAAGACGAAGAAGTAGACGAAGAAGAAGACGAAGAAGAAGACGAAGAAGAAGACGAAGAAGTAGACGAAGAAGAAGACGAAGAAGAAGGCGAAGAAGAAGACGAAGAAGAAGACGAAGAAGAAGGCGAAGAAGAAGACGAAGAAGAAGATGAAGAAGAAGACGAAGTAGTAGACGAAGAAGTAGACGAAGAAGAAGACGAAGAAGAAGACGAAGAAGAAGACGAAGAAGAAGACGAAGAAGTAGACGAAGAAGAAGACGAAGAAGAAGACGAAGAAATAGACGAAGAAGTAGACGAAGAAGTAGACGAAGAAGAAGACGAAGAAGACGAAGAAGACGAAGAAGACGGAGAAGAAGACGAAGAAGAAGACGAAGAAGAGGACGAAGAAGAAGAAGAAGACGAAGAAGAAGAAGAAGAAGAAGACGAAGAAGAAGACGAAGAAGAAGACGAAGAAGTAGACGAAGAAGTAGACGAAGAAGAACACGAAGAAGAGACGAAGAAGAAGACGAAGAAGAAGACGAAGAAGAAGACGAAGAAGAAGACGAAGAAGAAGACGAAGAAGAAGACGAAGAAGAAGACGAAGAAGTAGACGAAGAAGAAGACGAAGAAGAAGATGAAGAAGAAGACGAAGAAGAAGACGAAGAAGAAGACGAAGAAGAAGACGAAGAAGAAGACGAAGAAGAAGACGAAGAAGTAGACGAAGAAGAAGACGAAGAAGAAGGCGAAGAAGAAGACGAAGAAGAAGACGAAGAAGTAGACGAAGAAGAAGACGAAGAAGAAGACGAAGAAGAAGACGAAGAAGAGGACGAAGAAGAAGACGAAGAAGTAGACGAAGAAGAAGACGAAGAAGAAGACGAAGAAGAAGACGAAGAAGTAGACGAAGAAGTAGACGAAGAAGAAGACGAAGAAGAAGACGAAGAAGAAGACGAAGAAGTAGACGAAGAAGAAGACGAAGAAGAAGACGAAGAAGAAGACGAAGAAGAAGATGAAGAAGAAGACGAAGAAGAAGACGAAGAAGAAGACGAAGAAGAAGACGAAGAAGAGGACGAAGAAGAAGATGAAGAAGAAGACGAAGAAGAAGACGAAGAAGTAGACGAAGAAGAAGACGAAGAAGAAGACGAAGAAGAAGACGAAGAAGAAGACGAAGAAGTAGACGAAGAAGAAGACGAAGAAGAAGACGAAGAAGAAGACGAAGAAGAAGACGAAGAAGTAGACGAAGAAGAAGACGAAGAAGAAGACGAAGAAGAAGACGAAGAAGAAGACGAAGAAGAAGACGAAGAAGTAGACGAAGAAGAGGACGAAGAAGAAGACGAAGAAGCAGACGAAGAAGAAGACGAAGAAGAAGACGAAGAAGAAGACGAAGAAGAAGACGAAGAAGAAGACGAAGAAGAAGACGAAGAAGTAGACGAAGAAGAAGACGAAGAAGAAGACGAAGAAGAAGACGAAGAAGAAGACGAAGAAGAAGACGAAGAAGAAGACGAAGAAGAAGACGAAGAAGAAGACGAAGAAGAAGACGAAGAAGAAGACGAAGAAGAAGACGAAGAAGAAGACGAAGAAGAAGACGAAGAAGAAGACGAAGAAGAAGACGAAGAAGAAGACGAAGAAGAAGACGAAGAAGAAGACGAAGAAGAAGACGAAGAAGAAGACGAAGAAGAGACGAAGAAGAAGACGAAGAAGAAGACGAAGAAGAAGACGAAGAAGAAGACGAAGAAGAAGACGAAGAAGAAGACGAAGAAGAAGACGAAGAAGAAGACGAAGAAGAAGACGAAGAAGAAGACGAAGAAGAAGACGAAGAAGAAGACGAAGAAGACGAAGAAGAAGACGAAGAAGTAGACGAAGAAGTAGACGAAGAAGTAGACGAAGAAGAAGACGAAGAAGAGACGAAGAAGAAGACGAAGAAGAAGACGAAGAAGAAGAAGAAGAAGAAGAAGACGAAGAAGAAGACGAAGAAGAAGACGAAGAAGAAGACGAAGAAGAAGACGAAGAAGAAGAAGAAGACGAAGAAGAAGACGAAGAAGTAGACGAAGAAGAAGACGAAGAAGAAGACGAAGAAGAAGACGAAGAAGAAGACGAAGAAGAAGACGAAGAAGAAGACGAAGAAGAAGACGAAGAAGAAGACGAAGAAGAAGACGAAGAAGAAGACGAAGAAGAAGACGAAGAAGAAGACGAAGAAGAAGACGAAGAAGAAGACGAAGAAGAAGACGAAGAAGAAGACGAAGAAGAAGACGAAGAAGAAGACGAAGAAGAAGACGAAGAAGAAGACGAAGAAGAAGACGAAGAAGAAGACGAAGAAGAAGACGAAGAAGTAGACGAAGAAGAAGACGAAGAAGAAGACGAAGAAGAAGACGAAGAAGAAGACGAAGAAGAGACGAAGAAGAAGACGAAGAAGAAGACGAAGAAGAAGACGAAGAAGAAGACGAAGAAGAAGACGAAGAAGAAGACGAAGAAGAAGACGAAGAAGAAGACGAAGAAGAAGACGAAGAAGAAGACGAAGAAGAAGACGAAGAAGAAGACGAAGAAGAAGACGAAGAAGAGGACGAAGAAGAAGACGAAGAAGAAGACGAAGAAGAAGACGAAGAAGAAGACGAAGAAGAAGACGAAGAAGTAGACGAAGAAGAAGACGAAGAAGAAGACGAAGAAGTAGACGAAGAAGAAGACGAAGAAGAAGACGAAGAAGAAGACGAAGAAGAAGACGAAGAAGAAGACGAAGAAGAAGACGAAGAAGAAGACGAAGAAGAAGACGAAGAAGAAGACGAAGAAGAAGACGAAGAAGAAGACGAAGAAGAAGACGAAGAAGAAGACGAAGAAGAAGACGAAGAAGAAGACGAAGAAGAAGACGAAGAAGAAGACGAAGAAGAAGACGAAGAAGAAGACGAAGAAGAAGACGAAGAAGAAGACGAAGAAGAAGACGAAGAAGAAGACGAAGAAGAAGACGAAGAAGAAGACGAAGAAGAAGACGAAGAAGAAGACGAAGAAGAAGACGAAGAAGAAGACGAAGAAGAAGACGAAGAAGAAGACGAAGAAGAAGACGAAGAAGTAGACGAAGAAGTAGACGAAGAAGTAGACGAAGAAGAAGACGAAGAAGAAGACGAAGAAGTAGACGAAGAAGTAGACGAAGAAGACGAAGAAGAAGACGAAGAAGAAGACGAAGAAGAAGACGAAGAAGAAGACGAAGAAGAAGACGAAGAAGAAGACGAAGAAGAAGACGAAGAAGAAGACGAAGAAGAAGACGAAGAAGAAGACGAAGAAGAAGACGAAGAAGAAGACGAAGAAGAAGACGAAGAAGAAGACGAAGAAGAAGACGAAGAAGAAGACGAAGAAGAAGACGAAGAAGAAGACGAAGAAGAAGACGAAGAAGTAGACGAAGAAGAAGACGAAGAAGAAGACGAAGAAGTAGACGAAGAAGTAGACGAAGAAGAAGACGAAGAAGAGACGAAGAAGTAGACGAAGAAGAAGACGAAGAAGAAGACGAAGAAGAAGACGAAGAAGAAGACGAAGAAGAAGACGAAGAAGAAGACGAAGAAGAAGACGAAGAAGAAGACGAAGAAGAAGACGAAGAAGAAGACGAAGAAGAAGACGAAGAAGAAGACGAAGAAGAAGACGAAGAAGAAGACGAAGAAGAAGACGAAGAAGAAGACGAAGAAGAAGACGAAGAAGAAGACGAAGAAGAAGACGAAGAAGAAGACGAAGAAGAAGACGAAGAAGAAGACGAAGAAGAAGACGAAGAAGAAGACGAAGAAGAAGACGAAGAAGAAGACGAAGAAGAAGACGAAGAAGAAGACGAAGAAGAAGACGAAGAAGAAGACGAAGAAGAAGACGAAGAAGAAGACGAAGAAGAAGACGAAGAAGAAGACGAAGAAGAAGACAGAAGAAGAAGACGAAGAAGAAGACGAAGAAGAAGACGAAGAAGAAGACGAAGAAGAAGACGAAGAAGAAGACGAAGAAGAAGACGAAGAAGAAGACGAAGAAGAAGACGAAGAAGTAGACGAAGAAGAAGACGAAGAAGAAGACGAAGAAGTAGACGAAGAAGAAGACGAAGAAGAAGACGAAGAAGAAGACGAAGAAGAAGACGAAGAAGAAGACGAAGAAGAAGACGAAGAAGAAGACGAAGAAGAAGACGAAGAAGAAGACGAAGAAGAAGACGAAGAAGAAGACGAAGAAGAAGACGAAGAAGAAGACGAAGAAGAAGACGAAGAAGAAGACGAAGAAGAAGACGAAGAAGAAGACGAAGAAGAAGACGAAGAAGAAGACGAAGAAGAAGACGAAGAAGAAGACGAAGAAGAAGACGAAGAAGAAGACGAAGAAGTAGACGAAGAAGAAGACGAAGAAGAGACGAAGAAGAAGACGAAGAAGTAGACGAAGAAGTAGACGAAGAAGAAGACGAAGAAGAAGACGAAGAAGTAGACGAAGAAGAAGACGAAGAAGAAGACGAAGAAGAAGACGAAGAAGAGACGAAGAAGAAGACGAAGAAGAAGACGAAGAAGAAGACGAAGAAGAAGACGAAGAAGAAGACGAAGAAGAAGACGAAGAAGAAGACGAAGAAGTAGACGAAGAAGTAGACGAAGAAGAAGACGAAGAAGAAGACGAAGAAGAAGACGAAGAAGAGACGAAGAAGAAGACGAAGAAGTAGACGAAGAAGTAGACGAAGAAGAAGACGAAGAAGAAGACGAAGAAGAAGACGAAGAAGTAGACGAAGAAGAAGACGAAGAAGAGACGAAGAAGTAGACGAAGAAGAAGACGAAGAAGTAGACGAAGAAGAAGACGAAGAAGACGAAGAAGAAGACGAAGAAGTAGACGAAGAAGAACACGAAGAAGAGACGAAGAAGAAGACGAGGAAGAAGACGAAGAAGAAGACGAAGAAGAAGACGAAGAAGAAGACGAAGAAGAAGACGAAGAAGAAGACGAAGAAGAAGACGAAGAAGAAGAAGAAGAAGAGGACGAAGAAGAGGACGAAGAAGAAGACGAAGAAGAGGACGAAGAAGAGGACGAAGAAGAAGACGAAGAAGAAGACGAAGAAGTAGACGAAGAAGAAGACGAAGAAGTAGACGAAGAAGAAGACGAAGAAGAAGACGAAGAAGTAGACGAAGAAGAAGACGAAGAAGTAGACGAAGAAGAAGACGAAGAAGAAGACGAAGAAGAAGACGAAGAAGAAGACGAAGAAGAAGACGAAGAAGAAGACGAAGAAGAAGACGAAGAAGAAGACGAAGAAGAAGACGAAGAAGTAGACGAAGAAGTAGACGAAGAAGAAGACGAAGAAGAAGACGAAGAAGTAGACGAAGAAGAAGACGAAGAAGAGACGAAGAAGAAGACGAAGAAGAAGACGAAGAAGAAGACGAAGAAGAAGACGAAGAAGAAGACGAAGAAGAAGACGAAGAAGAAGACGAAGAAGAAGACGAAGAAGAAGACGAAGAAGAAGACGAAGAAGAAGACGAAGAAGAAGACGAAGAAGAAGACGAAGAAGAAGACGAAGAAGAAGACGAAGAAGAAGACGAAGAAGAAGACGAAGAAGAAGACGAAGAAGAAGACGAAGAAGAAGACGAAGAAGAAGACGAAGAAGAAGACGAAGAAGAAGACGAAGAAGAAGACGAAGAAGAAGACGAAGAAGAAGACGAAGAAGAAGACGAAGAAGAAGACGAAGAAGAAGACGAAGAAGAAGACGAAGAAGAAGACGAAGAAGAAGACGAAGAAGAAGACGAAGAAGAAGACGAAGAAGAAGACGAAGAAGTAGACGAAGAAGAAGACGAAGAAGAGACGAAGAAGTAGACGAAGAAGTAGACGAAGAAGAAGACGAAGAAGAAGACGAAGAAGAAGACGAAGAAGAAGACGAAGAAGTAGACGAAGAAGAAGACGAAGAAGAAGACGAAGAAGAGACGAAGAAGAAGACGAAGAAGAAGACGAAGAAGAAGACGAAGAAGAAGACGAAGAAGAAGACGAAGAAGAAGACGAAGAAGAAGACGAAGAAGAAGACGAAGAAGAAGACGAAGAAGAAGACGAAGAAGAAGACGAAGAAGAAGACGAAGAAGAAGACGAAGAAGAAGACGAAGAAGAAGACGAAGAAGAAGACGAAGAAGAAGACGAAGAAGAAGACGAAGAAGAAGAAGAAGAAGAAGAAGAAGAAGAAGAAGAAGAAGACGAAGAAGAAGACGAAGAAGAAGACGAAGAAGAAGACGAAGAAGAAGACGAAGAAGAAGACGAAGAAGAAGACGAAGAAGAAGACGAAGAAGAGACGAAGAAGTAGACGAAGAAGTAGACGAAGAAGAACACGAAGAAGAGACGAAGAAGAAGACGAAGAAGTAGACGAAGAAGTAGACGAAGAAGAAGACGAAGAAGAAGACGAAGAAGAAGACGAAGAAGAAGACGAAGAAGAAGACGAAGAAGAAGACGAAGAAGAAGACGAAGAAGAAGACGAAGAAGAAGACGAAGAAGAAGACGAAGAAGAAGACGAAGAAGAAGACGAAGAAGAAGACGAAGAAGAAGACGAAGAAGAAGACGAAGAAGAAGACGAAGAAGAAGACGAAGAAGAGACGAAGAAGAAGACGAAGAAGTAGACGAAGAAGTAGACGAAGAAGTAGACGAAGAAGAGACGAAGAAGTAGACGAAGAAGAAGACGAAGAAGTAGACGAAGAAGTAGACGAAGAAGAAGACGAAGAAGAAGACGAAGAAGAAGACGAAGAAGAAGACGAAGAAGTAGACGAAGAAGAAGACGAAGAAGAAGACGAAGAAGAGACGAAGAAGTAGACGAAGAAGAAGACGAAGAAGAGACGAAGAAGAAGACGAAGAAGAAGACGAAGAAGTAGACGAAGAAGAAGACGAAGAAGAAGACGAAGAAGAAGACGAAGAAGTAGACGAAGAAGAAGACGAAGAAGAAGACGAAGAAGAAGACGAAGAAGAAGACGAAGAAGAAGACGAAGAAGAAGACGAAGAAGAAGACGAAGAAGAAGACGAAGAAGAAGACGAAGAAGAAGACGAAGAAGAAGACGAAGAAGAAGACGAAGAAGTAGACGAAGAAGAAGACGAAGAAGAAGACGAAGAAGAAGAAGACGAAGAAGAAGACGAAGAAGAAGACGAAGAAGTAGACGAAGAAGTAGACGAAGAAGAGACGAAGAAGTAGACGAAGAAGAAGACGAAGAAGTAGACGAAGAAGAAGACGAAGGAGACGAAGAAGAAGACGAAGAAGAAGACGAAGAAGTAGACGAAGAAGAAGACGAGAAGAAGACGAAGAAGAAGAAGAAGAGACGAAGAAGACGAAGAAGTAGACGAAGAAGAAGACGAAGAAGAAGACGAAGAAGAGACGAAGAAGTAGACGAAGAAGTAGACGAAGAAGAAGACGAAGAAGTAGACGAAGAAGTAGACGAAGAAGAAGACGAAGAAGAAGACGAAGAAGAAGACGAAGAAGAAGACGAAGAAGAAGACGAAGAAGAAGACGAAGAAGAAGACGAAGAAGAAGACGAAGAAGAAGACGAAGAAGAAGACGAAGAAGTAGACGAAGAAGAAGACGAAGAAGAAGACGAAGAAGAAGACGAAGAAGAAGACGAAGAAGAAGACGAAGAAGTAGACGAAGAAGTAGACGAAGAAGAAGACGAAGAAGAAGACGAAGAAGAGGACGAAGAAGAAGACGAAGAAGAAGACGAAGAAGAAGACGAAGAAGAAGACGAAGAAGAAGACGAAGAAGAGACGAAGAAGAAGACGAAGAAGAAGACGAAGAAGAAGACGAAGAAGAAGACGAAGAAGAAGACGAAGAAGAAGACGAAGAAGAAGACGAAGAAGAAGACGAAGAAGAAGACGAAGAAGAAGACGAAGAAGAAGACGAAGAAGAAGACGAAGAAGAAGACGAAGAAGAAGACGAAGAAGAAGACGAAGAAGAAGACGAAGAAGAAGACGAAGAAGAAGACGAAGAAGAAGACGAAGAAGAGACGAAGAAGAAGACGAAGAAGAAGACGAAGAAGTAGACGAAGAAGAAGACGAAGAAGAAGACGAAGAAGTAGACGAAGAAGAAGACGAAGAAGAGACGAAAAAGTAGACGAAGAAGTAGACGAAGAAGTAGACGAAGAAGTAGACGAAGAAGACGAAGAAGACGAAGAAGAAGAAGAAGAATAAGACGAAGAAGAAGTCGAAGAAGAAGACGAAGGAGAAGACGAAGAAGAAGACGAAGAAGAAGACGAAGAAGAAGACGAAGAAGAAGACGAAGAAGAAGACGAAGAAGTAGACGAAGAAGAAGACGAAGAAGAAGACGAAGAAGAAGACGAAGAAGAAGACGAAGAAGAAGACGAAGAAGAAGACGAAGAAGAAGACGAAGAAGAAGACGAAGAAGAAGACGAAGAAGAAGACGAAGAAGAAGACGAAGAAGAAGACGAAGAAGAAGACGAAGAAGAAGACGAAGAAGAAGACGAAGAAGAAGACGAAGAAGAAGACGAAGAAGAAGACGAAGAAGAAGACGAAGAAGAGACGAAGAAGAAGACGAAGAAGAAGACGAAGAAGAAGACGAAGAAGAAGACGAAGAAGTAGACGAAGAAGAAGACGAAGAAGAAGACGAAGAAGTAGACGAAGAAGAAGACGAAGAAGAAGACGAAGAAGAAGACGAAGAAGAAGACGAAGAAGAAGACGAAGAAGTAGACGAAGAAGTAGACGAAGAAGTAGACGAAGAAGAAGACGAAGAAGAAGACGAAGAAGTAGACGAAGAAGTAGACGAAGAAGAGACGAAGAAGAAGACGAAGAAGAAGACGAAGAAGAAGACGAAGAAGAAGACGAAGAAGAAGACGAAGAAGAAGACGAAGAAGAAGACGAAGAAGAAGACGAAGAAGAAGACGAAGAAGAAGACGAAGAAGTAGACGAAGAAGAAGACGAAGAAGAAGACGAAGAAGAAGACGAAGAAGAAGACGAAGAAGTAGACGAAGAAGAAGACGAAGAAGAAGACGAAGAAGAAGACGAAGAAGAAGACGAAGAAGAAGACGAAGAAGAAGACGAAGAAGTAGACGAAGAAGAAGACGAAGAAGAAGACGAAGAAGTAGACGAAGAAGAAGACGAAGAAGAAGACGAAGAAGAAGACGAAGAAGAGGACGAAGAAGAAGACGAAGAAGTAGACGAAGAAGTAGACGAAGAAGAGACGAAGAAGAAGACGAAGAAGAGACGAAGAAGAAGACGAAGAAGAAGACGAAGAAGAAGACGAAGAAGAAGACGAAGAAGAAGACGAAGAAGAGGACGAAGAAGAAGACGAAGAAGAAGACGAAGAAGTAGACGAAGAAGAAGACGAAGAAGAAGACGAAGAAGAAGACGAAGAAGAAGACGAAGAAGAAGAAGAAGAAGACGAAGAAGAAGACGAAGAAGAAGACGAAGAAGAAGACGAAGAAGAGACGAAGAAGAAGACGAAGAAGAAGACGAAGAAGAAGACGAAGAAGAAGACGAAGAAGTAGACGAAGAAGTAGACGAAGAAGAACACGAAGAAGAGACGAAGAAGAGGACGAAGAAGAGACGAAGAAGAAGACGAAGAAGAAGACGAAGAAGAAGACGAAGAAGAAGACGAAGAAGAAGAGAGAGACGAAGAAGAGACGAAGAAGTAGACGAAGAAGAAGACGAAGAAGAAGACGAAGAAGTAGACGAAGAAGTAGACGAAGAAGAAGACGAAGAAGAAGACGAAGAAGAGGACGAAGAAGAGACGAAGAAGAAGACGAAGAAGAAGACGAAGAAGAAGACGAAGAAGAAGACGAAGAAGAAGACGAAGAAGAAGACGAAGAAGAAGACGAAGAAGAAGACGAAGAAGAAGACGAAGAAGAAGACGAAGAAGAAGACGAAGAAGAAGACGAAGAAGAGGACGAAGAAGAAGACGAAGAAGAAGACGAAGAAGAAGACGAAGAAGAAGACGAAGAAGTAGACGAAGAAGTAGACGAAGAAGAAGACGAAGGAAGAAGACGAAGAAGAAGACGAAGAAGAGACGAAGAAGAAGACGAAGAAGTAGACGAAGAAGTAGACGAAGAAGAAGACGAAGAAGAAGACGAAGAAGAAGACGAAGAAGTAGACGAAGAAGAAGACGAAGAAGAAGACGAAGAAGTAGACGAAGAAGAAGACGAAGAAGAAGACGAAGAAGAAGACGAAGAAGAAGACGAAGAAGAAGACGAAGAAGAAGACGAAGAAGAAGACGAAGAAGAAGACGAAGAAGAAGACGAAGAAGAAGACGAAGAAGAAGACGAAGAAGAAGACGAAGAAGAAGACGAAGAAGAAGACGAAGAAGAAGACGAAGAAGAAGACGAAGAAGAGACGAAGAAGTAGACGAAGAAGTAGACGAAGAAGAAGACGAAGAAGAAGACGAAGAAGAAGACGAAGAAGTAGACGAAGAAGAAGACGAAGAAGAAGACGAAGAAGAAGACGAAGAAGAAGACGAAGAAGAAGACGAAGAAGAAGACGAAGAAGAAGACGAAGAAGAAGACGAAGAAGAAGACGAAGAAGAAGACGAAGAAGAAGACGAAGAAGAAGACGAAGAAGAAGACGAAGAAGAAGACGAAGAAGAAGACGAAGAAGAAGACGAAGAAGTAGACGAAGAAGAAGACGAAGAAGAAGACGAAGAAGAAGACGAAGAAGAAGACGAAGAAGAAGACGAAGAAGAAGACGAGAGAAGACGAAGAAGAAGACGAAGAAGAAGACGAAGAAGACGAAGAAGAAGACGAAGAAGAAGACGAAGAAGAAGACGAAGAAGAAGACGAAGAAGAAGACGAAGAAGAAGACGAAGAAGTAGACGAAGAAGTAGACGAAGAAGTAGACGAAGAAGTAGACGAAGAAGAAGGACGAAGAAGAAGACGAAGAAGAAGACGAAGAAGTAGACGAAGAAGAGGACGAAGAAGAAGACGAAGAAGTAGACGAAGAAGTAGACGAAGAAGAAGACGAAGGAGAAGACGAAGAAGTAGACGAAGAAGTAGACGAAGAAGAGACGAAGAAGTAGACGAAGAAGAAGACGAAGAAGACGAAGAAGAGACGAAGAAGAAGACGAAGAAGAAGACGAAGAAGAAGACGAAGAAGAGAAGAAGAAGACGAAGAAGAAGACGAAGAAGAAGACGAAGAAGAAGACGAAGAAGAAGACGAAGAAGAAGACGAAGAAGAAGACGAAGAAGAAGACGAAGAAGAAGACGAAGAAGAAGACGAAGAAGAAGACGAAGAAGAAGACGAAGAAGAAGACGAAGAAGTAGACGAAGAAGTAGACGAAGAAGTAGACGAAGAAGAAGACGAAGAAGAAGACGAAGAAGAGACGAAGAAGAAGACGAAGAAGAGACGAAGAAGAAGACGAAGAAGAAGACGAAGAAGACGAAGAAGAAGACGAAGAAGAGACGAAGAAGAAGACGAAGAAGAAGACGAAGAAGAAGACGAAGAAGAAGACGAAGAAGAAGACGAAGAGAAGACGAAGAAGAAGACGAAGAAGTAGACGAAGAAGAGACGAAGAAGTAGACGAAGAAGTAGACGAAGAAGAAGACGAAGAAGAAGACGAAGAAGTAGACGAAGAAGTAGACGAAGAAGAAGACGAAAAGTAGACGAAGAAGACGAAGAAGACGAAGAAGTAGACGAAGAAGTAGACGAAGAAGAACACGAAGAAGAGACGAAGAAGAGACGAAGAAGAAGACGAAGAAGAAGACGAAGAAGAAGACGAAGAAGAAGACGAAGAAGAAGACGAAGAAGAAGACGAAGAAGAAGACGAAGAAGAAGACGAAGAAGAAGACGAAGAAGAAGACGAAGAAGAAGACGAAGAAGAAGACGAAGAAGAAGACGAAGAAGAAGACGAAGAAGAAGACGAAGAAGAAGACGAAGAAGAAGACGAAGAAGAAGACGAAGAAGAAGACGAAGAAGAAGACGAAGAGAGACGAAGAAGAAGACGAAGAAGAAGACGAAGAAGAAGACGAAGAAGTAGACGAAGAAGAAGACGAAGAAGAAGACGAAAGAAGACGAAGAAGAAGACGAAGAAGAAGACGAAGAAGAAGACGAAGAAGAAGACGAAGAAGAAGACGAAGAAGTAGACGAAGAAGTAGACGAAGAAGAAGACGAAGAAGAAGACGAAGAAGGAAGACGAAGAAGAAGACGAAGAAGAAGACGAAGAAGTAGACGAAGAAGTAGACGAAGAAGTAGACGAAGAAGAAGACGAAGGAGAAGACGAAGAAGAAGACGAAGAGTAGACGAAGAAGTAGACGAAGAAGAAGACGAAGAAGAAGACGAAGAAGAAGACGAAGAAGTAGACGAAGAAGAAGACGAAGAAGTAGACGAAGAAGAAGACGAAGAAGAAGACGAAGAAGAAGACGAAGAAGTAGACGAAGAAGAGACGAAGAAGAAGACGAAGAAGAGACGAAGAAGAAGACGAAGAAGAAGACGAAGAAGTAGACGAAGAAGTAGACGAAGAAGTAGACGAAGAAGAGACGAAGAAGTAGACGAAGAAGAAGACGAAGAAGTAGACGAAGAAGAAGACGAAGAAGAAGACGAAGAAGAAGACGAAGAAGTAGACGAAGAAGAAGACGAAGAAGAAGACGAAGAAGTAGACGAAGAAGAAGACGAAGAAGTAGACGAAGAAGTAGACGAAGAAGAAGACGAAGAAGTAGACGAAGAAGTAGACGAAGAAGTAGACGAGAAGAAGAAGAGACGAAGAAGAAGACGAAGAAGAAGACGAAGAAGAAGACGAAGAAGAAGACGAAGAAGAAGATGAAGAAGAGGACGAAGAAGAGGACGAAGAAGAAGACGAAGAAGTAGACGAAGAAGTAGACGAAGAAGAGACGAAGAAGTAGACGAAGAAGAAGACGAAGAAGTAGACGAAGAAGAAGACGAAGAAGGAGACGAAGAAGAAGACGAAGAAGAAGACGAAGAAGTAGACGAAGAAGAAGACGAAGAAGTAGACGAAGAAGAAGACGAAGAAGAAGACGAAGAAGTAGACGAAGAAGTAGACGAAGAAGAAGACGAAGAAGAAGACGAAGAAGTAGACGAAGAAGTAGACGAAGAAGAGACGAAGAAGTAGACGAAGAAGTAGACGAAGAAGTAGACGAAGAAGAAGAAGACGAAGAAGTAGACGAAGAAGAAGACGAAGAAGAAGACGAAGAAGTAGACGAAGAAGTAGACGAAGAAGTAGACGAAGAAGAACACGAAGAAGAGACGAAGAAGAAGACGAAGAAGAAGACGAAGAAGAAGACGAAGAAGTAGACGAAGAAGTAGACGAAGAAGAAGACGAAGAAGAGAAGACGAAGAAGAAGACGAAGAAGAAGACGAAGAAGAAGACGAAGAAGAAGACGAAGAAGAAGACGAAGAAGTAGACGAAGAAGAAGACGAAGAAGAAGACGAAGAAGTAGACGAAGAAGAAGACGAAGAAGAAGACGAAGAAGAAGAAGAAGAAGAAGAAGAAGAAGAAGAAGAGAAGAAGAAGACGAAGAAGACGAAGAAGTAGACGAAGAAGTAGACGAAGAAGTAGACGAAGAAGAGACGAAGAAGTAGACGAAGAAGAAGACGGAGAAGAGGACGAAGAAGAAGACGAAGAAGAAGACGAAGAAGAAGACGAAGAAGAAGACGAAGAAGTAGACGAAGAAGTAGACGAAGAAGAACACGAAGAAGAGACGAAGAAGAAGACGAAGAAGAAGACGAAGAAGAGACGAAGAAGAAGACGAAGAAGAAGACGAAGAAGAAGACGAAGAAGAAGACGAAGAAGTAGACGAAGAAGAAGACGAAGAAGAAGACGAAGAAGTAGACGAAGAAGAAGACGAAGAAGAAGACGAAGAAGTAGACGAAGAAGAAGACGAAGAAGTAGACGAAGAAGAAGACGAAGAAGAAGACGAAGAAGTAGACGAAGAAGAAGACGAAGAAGAAGACGAAGAAGAAGACGAAGAAGGAAGACGAAGAAGAAGACGAAGAAGAAGACGAAGAAGTAGACGAAGAAGTAGACGAAGAAGAAGACGAAGAAGTAGACGAAGAAGAAGACGAAGAAGAGGACGAAGAAGAGGACGAAGAAGTAGACGAAGAAGAAGACGAAGGAAGAAGACGAAGAAGAAGACGAAGGAGAAGACGAAGAAGAAGACGAAGAAGAAGACGAAGAAGAAGACGAAGAAAGACGAAGAAGAAGACGAAGAAGAAGACGAAGAAGAAGACGAAGAAGAAGACGAAGAAGAAGACGAAGAAGAAGACGAAGAAGAAGACGAAGAAGAAGACGAAGAAGAGACGAAGAAGTAGACGAAGAAGAAGACGAAGAAGTAGACGAAGAAGAAGACGAAGAAGAAGACGAAGAAGTAGACGAAGAAGTAGACGAAGAAGAAGACGAAGAAGAAGACGAAGAAGTAGACGAAGAAGTAGACGAAGAAGAAGACGAAGAAGTAGACGAAGAAGTAGACGAAGAAGAAGACGAAGAAGAAGACGAAGAAGTAGACGAAGAAGAAGACGAAGAAGAAGACGAAGAAGAAGACGAAGAAGAAGACGAAGAAGTAGACGAAGAAGAAGACGAAGAAGAAGACGAAGAAGAAGACGAAGAAGTAGACGAAGAAGAAGACGAAGAAGAAGACGAAGAAGTAGACGAAGAAGTAGACGAAGAAGTAGACGAAGAAGAAGACGAAGAAGTAGACGAAGAAGTAGACGAAGAAGACGAAGAAGAAGACGAAGAAGTAGACGAAGAAGTAGACGAAGAAGAACACGAAGAAGAGACGAAGAAGAAGACGAAGAAGAAGACGAAGAAGAAGACGAAGAAGAAGACGAAGAAGTAGACGAAGAAGAAGACGAAGAAGAGGACGAAGAAGAGGACGAAGAAGAGGACGAAGAAGAAGACGAAGAAGAAGACGAAGAAGTAGACGAAGAAGAAGACGAAGAAGAAGACGAAGAAGAAGACGAAGAAGTAGACGAAGAAGAAGACGAAGAAGAAGACGAAGAAGAAGACGAAGAAGAAGACGAAGAAGAAGAGACGAAGAAGTAGACGAAGAAGAAGACGAAGAAGAAGACGAAGAAGAAGACGAAGAAGTAGACGAAGAAGTAGACGAAGAAGAAGACGAAGGAGAAGACGAAGAAGTAGACGAAGAAGTAGACGAAGAAGAGACGAAGAAGTAGACGAAGAAGAAGACGAAGAAGTAGACGAAGAAGAAGACGAAGAAGTAGACGAAGAAGAAGACGAAGAAGTAGACGAAGAAGTAGACGAAGAAGTAGACGAAGAAGAAGACGAAGAAGAACGAAGAAGAAGACGAAGAAGAAGACGAAGAAGAAGACGAAGAAGAAGACGAAGAAGAAGACGAAGAAGAAGACGAAGAAGAAGAGACGAAGAAGTAGACGAAGAAGTAGACGAGGAAGAGGACGAAGAAGTAGACGAAGAAGAAGACGAAGAAGTAGACGAAGAAGAAGACGAAGAAGAAGACGAAGAAGTAGACGAAGAAGTAGACGAAGAAGTAGACGAAGAAGTAGACGAAGAAGAAGACGAAGAAGAAGACGAAGAAGAAGACGAAGAAGAAGACGAAGAAGAAGACGAAGAAGAAGACGAGAAGAAGAAGAAGAAGAAGAAGAAGACGAAGAAGACGAAGAAGAAGACGAAGAAGAAGACGAAGAAGAAGACGAAGAAGAAGACGAAGAAGAAGACGAAGAAGTAGACGAAGAAGTAGACGAAGAAGAAGACGAAGAAGTAGACGAAGAAGAAGACGAAGAAGAAGACGAAGAAGAAGACGAAGAAGTAGACGAAGAAGAAGACGAAGAAGAAGACGAAGAAGAAGACGAAGAAGAAGACGAAGAAGAAGACGAAGAAGAAGACGAAGAAGTAGACGAAGAAGTAGACGAAGAAGAAGACGAAGAAGAAGACGAAGAAGAAGACGAAGAAGAAGACGAAGAAGAAGACGAAGAAGAAGACGAAGAAGAAGACGAAGAAGAAGACGAAGAAGAAGACGAAGAAGAAGACGAAGAAGAAGACGAAGAAGAAGACGAAGAAGAAGACGAAGAAGAAGACGAAGAAGAAGACGAAGAAGAAGACGAAGAAGAAGACGAAGAAGAAGACGAAGAAGAAGACGAAGAAGTAGACGAAGAAGTAGACGAAGAAGTAGACGAAGAAGAAGACGAAGAAGTAGACGAAGAAGTAGACGAAGAAGACGAAGAAGAAGAAGACGAAGAAGAAGACGAAGAAGAAGACGAAGAAGAAGACGAAGAAGAAGACGAAGAAGAAGACGAAGAAGAAGACGAAGAAGAAGACGAAGAAGAAGACGAAGAAGAAGACGAAGAAGAAGACGAAGAAGAAGACGAAGAAGAACACGAAGAAGAGACGAAGAAGAAGACGAAGAAGAAGACGAAGAAGTAGACGAAGAAGTAGACGAGGAAGAGGACGAAGAAGTAGACGAAGAAGAAGACGAAGAAGTAGACGAAGAAGAAGACGAAGAAGAAGACGAAGAAGAAGACGAAGAAGAAGACGAAGAAGAAGACGAAGAAGAAGACGAAGAAGAAGACGAAGAAGAAGAAGAAGAAGAAGAAGACGAAGAAGTAGACGAAGAAGAAGACGAAGGAGAAGACGAAGAAGTAGACGAAGAAGTAGACGAAGAAGAGACGAAGAAGTAGACGAAGAAGAAGACGAAGAAGAAGACGAAGAAAGACGAAGAAGAAGACGAAGAAGAAGACGAAGAAGAAGACGAAGAAGAAGACGAAGAAGAAGACGAAGAAGTAGACGAAGAAGAAGACGAAGAAGAAGACGAAGAAGAGAAGAAGAGAAGAAGAAGAAGAAGAAGAAGAAGAAGAAGAAGAGGAAGAAGAAGACGAAGGAGAAGAAGAAGAAGAAGACGAAGAAGAAGACGAAGAAGAAGACGAAGAAGTAGACGAAGAAGTAGACGAAGAAGAACACGAAGAAGAGACGAAGAAGAAGACGAAGAAGTAGACGAAGAAGTAGACGAAGAAGTAGACGAAGAAGAAGACGAAGAAGAAGACGAAGAAGAAGACGAAGAAGTAGACGAAGAAGTAGACGAAGAAGAAGACGAAGAAGAGACGAAGAAGAAGACGAAGAAGAAGACGAAGAAGTAGACGAAGAAGTAGACGAAGAAGAACACGAAGAAGAGACGAAGAAGAGGACGAAGAAGAGGACGAAGAAGAAGACGAAGAAGAAGACGAAGAAGAAGACGAAGTAGTAGACGAAGAAGTAGACGAAGAAGAAGACGAAGAAGAAGACGAAGAAGTAGACGAAGAAGAAGACGAAGAAGTAGACGAAGAAGTAGACGAAGAAGAAGACGAAGAAGAAGACGAAGAAGAAGACGAAGAAGAAGACGAAGAAGAAGACGAAGAAGAAGACGAAGAAGAAGACGAAGAAGAAGACGAAGAAGAAGACGAAGAAGAAGACGAAGAAGAAGACGAAGAAGTAGACGAAGAAGTAGACGAAGAAGAAGACGAAGAAGTAGACGAAGAAGTAGACGAAGAAGAACACGAAGAAGAGACGAAGAAGAAGACGAAGAAGTAGACGAAGAAGTAGACGAAGAAGTAGACGAAGAAGAGACGAAGAAGTAGACGAAGAAGAAGACGAAGAAGAAGACGAAGAAGAAGACGAAGAAGAAGAGGAGGAAGAGGACGAAGAAGTAGACGAAGGAGAAGAGAAGACGAAGAAGAAGACGAAGAAGTAGACGAAGAAGAAGACGAAGAAGAAGACGAAGAAGTAGACGAAGAAGAAGACGAAGAAGAAGACGAAGAAGAAGACGAAGAAGAAGACGAAGAAGAAGACGAAGAAGTAGACGAAGAAGTAGACGAAGAAGTAGACGAAGAAGAAGACGAAGAAGTAGACGAAGAAGTAGACGAAGAAGAAGAAGAAGAAGAAGTAGACGAAGAAGTAGACGAAGAAGAAGACGAAGGAGAAGACGAAGAAGTAGACGAAGAAGTAGACGAAGAAGAAGACGAAGACGAAGACGAAGACGAAGAAGTAGACGAAGAAGTAGACGAAGAAGAAGACGAAGAAGAAGACGAAGAAGTAGACGAAGAAGAAGACGAAGAAGAAGACGAAGAAGAAGACGAAGAAGAAGACGAAGAAGAAGACGAAGAAGTAGACGAAGAAGTAGACGAAGAAGTAGACGAAGAAGAAGACGAAGAAGAAGACGAAGAAGAAGACGAAGAAGTAGACGAAGAAGAAGACGAAGAAGAAGACGAAGAAGAAGACGAAGAAGTAGACGAAGAAGTAGACGAAGAAGAAGACGAAGAAGAAGACGAAGAAGTAGACGAAGAAGAAGACGAAGAAGAAGACGAAGAAGTAGACGAAGAAGAAGACGAAGAAGAAGACGAAGAAGAAGACGAAGAAGAAGACGAAGAAGTAGACGAAGAAGAAGACGAAGAAGAAGACGAAGAAGTAGACGAAGAAGTAGACGAAGAAGAGACGAAGAAGTAGACGAAGAAGAAGACGAAGAAGACGAAGAAGACGGAGAAGAAGACGAAGAAGAAGACGAAGAAGAGGACGAAGAAGATGACGAAGAAGAAGACGAAGAAGAAGACGAAGAAGAAGACGAAGAAGAAGACGAAGAAGAGGACGAAGAAGAGACGAAAGAAGACGAAGAAGAAGACGAAGAAGAAGACGAAGAAGTAGACGAAGAAGAAGACGAAGAAGAAGACGAAGAAGTAGACGAAGAAGAAGACGAAGAAGACGAAGAAGAAGACGAAGAAGAAGACGAAGAAGAAGACGAAGAAGAAGACGAAGAAGTAGACGAAGAAGTAGACGAAGAAGAACACGAAGAAGAGACGAAGAAGAAGACGAAGAAGAAGACGAAGAAGAAGACGAAGAAGAGGACGAAGAAGAGGACGAAGAAGAAGACGAAGAAGAAGACGAAGAAGAGGACGAAGAAGAGGACGAAGAAGAGGACGAAGAAGAAGACGAAGAAGAAGACGAAGAAGTAGACGAAGAAGTAGACGAAGAAGAAGACGAAGAAGACGAAGAAGACGGAGAAGAAGACGAAGAAGAAGACGAAGAAGAGGACGAAGAAGATGACGAAGAAGACGAAGAAGAAGACGAAGAAGAAGACGAAGAAGACGAAGAAGACGAAGAAGACGGAGAAGAAGACGAAGAAGAAGACGAAGAAGAGGACGAAGAAGATGACGAAGAAGACGAAGAAGAAGACGAAGAAGAAGACGAAGAAGTAGACGAAGAAGAAGACGAAGAAGAAGAACGAAGAAGAAGACGAAGAAGTAGACGAAGAAGAAGACGAAGAAGAAGACGAAGAAGAAGACGAAGAAGTAGACGAAGAAGTAGACGAGGAAGAGGACGAAGAAGTAGACGAAGAAGAAGACGAAGAAGAAGACGAAGAAGTAGACGAAGAAGTAGACGAAGAAGAAGACGAAGAAGTAGACGAAGAAGAAGACGAAGAAGTAGACGAAGAAGTAGACGAAGAAGAACACGAAGAAGAGACGAAGAAGAAGACGAGGAAGAAGACGAAGGAGAAGACGAAGAAGTAGACGAAGAAGTAGACGAAGAAGTAGACGAAGAAGTAGACGAAGAAGAGACGAAGAAGTAGACGAAGAAGTAGACGAAGAAGAAGACGAAGAAGTAGACGAAGAAGAAGACGAAGAAGACGAAGAAGACGAAGAAGACGGAGAAGAAGAAGAAGAAGAAGACGGAGAAGAGGACGAAGAAGAAGACGAAGAAGTAGACGAAGAAGAAGACGAAGAAGAAGACGAAGAAGAAGACGAAGAAGAAGACGAAGAAGAAGACGAAGAAGTAGACGAAGAAGATGACGAAGAAGACGAAGAAGACGGAGAAGAGGACGAAGAAGAAGACGAAGAAGTAGACGAAGAAGTAGACGAAGAAGAAGACGAAGAAGTAGACGAAGAAGAAGACGAAGAAGAAGACGAAGAAGTAGACGAAGAAGAACACGAAGAAGAGAAGAAGAGAAGAAGACGAAGAAGAAGACGAAGAAGAAGACGAAGACGAAGACGAAGAAGTAGACGAAAGAAGTAGACGAAGAAGAATACGAAGAAGTAGATCCGAAGAAGAAGACGAAGGAGAAGACGAAGAAGTAGACGAAGAAGTAGACGAAGAAGTAGACGAAGAAGTAGACGAAGAAGAAGAACGAAGAAGTAGACGAAGAAGTAGACGAAGAAGAAGACGAAGAAGTAGACGAAGAAGTAGACGAAGAAGAAGACGAAGGAGAAGACGAAGAAGTAGACGAAGAAGTAGACGAAGAAGTAGACGAAGAGAGACGAAGAAGTAGACGAAGAAAGAAGACGAAGGAGACGAAGAAGAAGAAGAAGAATAAGACGAAGAAGAAGTCGAAGAAGAAGACGAAAGAAAGAAGACGGAGATAGAAACGAAGAAGAAGACGAAGAAGAAGACGAAGACGAAGACGAAGAAGACGAGAAGAAAGTAGACGAAGAAGAAGACGAAGGAAGGACCGAGAAGAAGACGAAGAAGAAGACGAAAGAAGTAGACGAAAGAGTAGGACGAAGAAGTAGACGAAGAAGTAGACGAAGAAGTAGACGAAGAGAAGACGAAGAAGTAGACGAAGAAGAAGACGAGGAGACGAAGAAGAAGAAGAAGAATAAGACGAAGAAGAAGTCGAAGAAGAAGACGAGAAGAGGACGAAGAAGAGGACGAAGAAGTAGACGAAGAAGAAGACGAGAGAAGTAGACGAAGAAGAAGACGAAGGAGAAGACGATAGAAGGTAGACGAAGAAGTAGACGAGAAGTAGACGAAGAAGAGACGAAGAAGTAGACGAAGAAGAAGACGAAGGAGACGAAGAAGAAGACGAAGGAGAAGACGAAGAAGTAGGACGAAGAAGAAGGACGAAGAAGTAGACGAAGAAGAAGACGAAGAAGTAGACGAAGAAGAAGACGAAGGAGAAGAAGAAGAAGAAGACGAAGAAGAAGACGAAGAAGAAGACGAAGTAGTAGACGAAGAAGTAGACGAAGAAGAAGACGAAGACGAAGACGAAGAAGGTAGACGAAGAAGTAGACGAAGAAGAAGACGAAGAAGTAGACGAAGAAGTAGACGAAGAAGAAGACGAAGGAGAAGACGAAGAAGTAGACGAAGAAGTAGACGAAGAAAGTAGGACGAAGAAGAGGACGAAGAAGAGGACTGAAGAGAAGATGGGGAAGAAGAAGTGAAAAGAAGATGAAGAAGAGGACGAAGAAGAGGACGGAAGAAGAAGACGAAGAAGGAAGACCGAGAAGAGGACGAGAAGAAGGACCGAAAGTAGTAGGACGAAGAAGTAACGAAGAAGAAGACCGAAGACGAAGCGAAGAGGGTAGACGGAAGAAGTAGACGAAGAGAAGACGGAAGAAGTAGACGAAGAAGAAAGACGAAGGAGTAAGAATGAAGAAGAAGACGAAGAAAGAAGACGAGAGTAAGACCAAGTAGTAGGACGAAAGAAGTAGGACGAAGATGAAGGACGAACGAAGACGAAAGGACGAAAAAGAAGTAAGACGAAGTAGTAGACGAAGTAGAAGCGAAAGTAGACGAGGAGAAGACGAAGTAGCAAGACGAAGAAGTAGACGAAGAAGAAGACGAAGACGAAGACGAAGAAGTAGACGAAGAAGTAGACGAAGAAGAAGACGAAGAAGTAGACGAAGAAGTAGACGAAGAAGAAGACGAAGAAGTAGACGAAGAAGTAGACGAAGAAGAAGACGAAGGAGAAGGACGAAGAAGTAGACGAAGAAGTAGACGAAGAAGAGGACGAAGAAGAGGACGAAGAAGAAGATGAAGAAGAAGATGAAAGAAGAAGATGAAGAAGAGACGAAGAAGAGGACGAAGAAGAAGACGAAGAAGAAGACGGAGAAGAAGACGAAGGAGACGAAGAAGAAGAAGAAGAATAAGACGAAGAAGAAGTCGAAGAAGAAGACGAAGAAGAGCACGAAGAAGAGGACGAAGAAGAGGACGAAGAAGAAGATGAAGAAGAAGATGAAGAAGAGGACGAAGAAGAGGACGAAGAAGAAGACGAAGAAGACGAAGAAGACGGAGAAGAAGACGAAGAAGAAGACGAAGAAGTAGACGAAGAAGAGGACGAAGAAGAAGATGAAGAAGAAGATGAAGAAGAAGTCGAAGAAGAAGACGAAGAAGACGAAGAAGAAGACGAAGACGAAGACGAAGAAGAAGACGAAGGAGACGAAGAAGAAGAAGAAGAATAAGACGAAGAAGAAGTCGAAGAAGAGGACGAAGAAGAGGACGAAGAAGAAGACGAAGAAGACGAAGAGGACGAAGAAGAAGACGAAGAAGACGAAGAAGACGGAGAAGAAGACGAAGAAGAAGACGAAGAAGTAGACGAAGAAGAGGACGAAGAAGAAGATGAAGAAGAAGATGAAGAAGTAGACGAAGAAGAAGACGAAGAAGTAGACGAAGAAGAAGACGAAGGAGAAGAAGAAGAAGAAGACGAAGAAGAAGACGAAGAAGTAGACGAAGAAGTAGACGAAGAAGAAGACGAAGAAGTAGACGAAGAAGAAGACGAAGGAGAAGACGAAGAAGTAGACGAAGAAGTAGACGAAGAAGTAGACGAAGAAGTAGACGAAGAAGAAGACGAAGAAGTAGACGAAGAAGTAGACGAAGAAGAAGACGAAGAAGTAGACGAAGAAGTAGACGAAGAAGAAGACGAAGGAGAAGACGAAGAAGTAGACGAAGAAGTAGACGAAGAAGTAGACGAAGAAGAGACGAAGAAGTAGACGAAGAAGAAGACGAAGGAGACGAAGAAGAAGAAGAAGAAGAATAAGACGAAGAAGAAGTCGAAGAAGAGACGAAGAAGTAGACGAAGAAGAAGACGAAGGAGACGAAGGAGAAGAAGAAGAAGAAGACGAAGAAGAAGACGAAGAAGTAGACGAAGAAGTAGACGAAGAAGAAGACGAAGAAGTAGACGAAGAAGTAGACGAAGAAGAAGACGAAGGAGAAGACGAAGAAGTAGAAGAAGAAGTAGACGAAGAAGTAGACGAAGAAGAGACGAAGAAGTAGACGAAGAAGAAGACGAAGGAGACGAAGAAGAAGAAGAAGAAGAATAAGACGAAGAAGAAGTCGAAGAAGAAGACGAAGAAGACGAAGAAGACGGAGAAGAAAACGAAGAAGAAGACGAAGAAGAAGACGAAGAAGAAGACGAAGAAGAGCACGAAGAAGAGGACGAAGAAGAGGACGAAGAAGAAGATGAAGAAGAAGATGAAGAAGAGGACGAAGAAGAGGACGAAGAAGAAGACGAAGAAGACGAAGAAGACGGAGAAGAAGACGAAGAAGAAGACGAAGAAGTAGACGAAGAAGAGGACGAAGAAGAAGATGAAGAAGAAGATGAAGAAGTAGACGAAGAAGAAGACGAAGAAGTAGACGAAGAAGAAGACGAAGGAGAAGAAGAAGAAGAAGACGAAGAAGAAGACGAAGAAGAAGACGAAGACGAAGACGAAGAAGTAGACGAAGAAGTAGACGAAGAAGAAGACGAAGAAGTAGACGAAGAAGAAGACGAAGGAGAAGACGAAGAAGTAGACGAAGAAGTAGACGAAGAAGTAGACGAAGAAGTAGACGAAGAAGAAGACGAAGAAGTAGACGAAGAAGTAGACGAAGAAGAAGACGAAGAAGTAGACGAAGAAGTAGACGAAGAAGAAGACGAAGGAGAAGACGAAGAAGTAGACGAAGAAGTAGACGAAGAAGTAGACGAAGAAGAGACGAAGAAGTAGACGAAGAAGAAGACGAAGGAGACGAAGAAGAAGAAGAAGAATAAGACGAAGAAGAAGTCGAAGAAGGAGACGAAGAAGACGAAGAAGACGGAGAAGAAAACGAAGAAGAAGACGAAGAAGAAGACGAAGAAGAAGACGAAGACGAAGACGAAGAAGTAGACGAAGGAGAAGAAGAAGAAGAAGACGAAGAAGAAGACGAAGAAGAAGACGGAGAAGAAGACGAAGAAGTAGACGAAGAAGTAGACGAAGAAGTAGACGAAGAAGAACACGAAGAAGAGACGAAGAAGAGGACGAAGAAGAAGATGAAGAAGAAGATGAAGAAGAGGACGAAGAAGAGGACGAAGAAGAAGACGAAGAAGAAGACGAAGAAGAGCACGAAGAAGAGGACGAAGAAGAGGACGAAGAAGAAGATGAAGAAGAAGATGAAGAAGAGGACGAAGAAGAGGACGAAGAAGAAGACGAAGAAGACGAAGAAGAAGAAGAATAAGACGAAGAAGAAGTCGAAGAAGAGGACGAAGAAGAGGACGAAGAAGAAGACGAAGAAGACGAAGAGGACGAAGAAGAAGACGAAGAAGACGAAGAAGACGGAGAAGAAGACGAAGAAGAAGACGAAGAAGTAGACGAAGAAGAGGACGAAGAAGAAGATGAAGAAGAAGATGAAGAAGTAGACGAAGAAGAAGACGAAGAAGTAGACGAAGAAGAAGACGAAGGAGAAGAAGAAGAAGAAGACGAAGAAGAAGACGAAGAAGAAGACGAAGACGAAGACGAAGAAGTAGACGAAGAAGTAGACGAAGAAGAAGACGAAGAAGTAGACGAAGAAGAAGACGAAGGAGAAGACGAAGAAGTAGACGAAGAAGTAGACGAAGAAGTAGACGAAGAAGTAGACGAAGAAGAAGACGAAGAAGAAGACGAAGAAGTAGACGAAGAAGAAGACGAAGAAGTAGACGAAGAAGTAGACGAAGAAGAAGACGAAGGAGAAGACGAAGAAGTAGACGAAGAAGTAGACGAAGAAGTAGACGAAGAAGAGACGAAGAAGTAGACGAAGAAGAAGACGAAGGAGACGAAGAAGAAGAAGAAGAATAAGACCGAAGAAGAAGTCGAAGAAGAAGACGAAGAAGACGGAGAAGAAAACGAAGAAGAAGACGAAGAAGAAGACGAAGAAGAAGACGAAGAAGAGCACGAAGAAGAGGACGAAGAAGAGGACGAAGAAGAAGATGAAGAAGAAGATGAAGAAGAGGACGAAGAAGAGGACGAAGAAGAAGACGAAGAAGACGAAGAAGACGGAGAAGAAGACGAAGAAGAAGACGAAGAAGTAGACGAAGAAGAGGACGAAGAAGAAGATGAAGAAGAAGATGAAGACGTAGACGAAGAAGAAGACGAAGAAGTAGACGAAGAAGAAGACGAAGGAGAAGAAGAAGAAGAAGACGAAGAAGAAGACGAAGAAGAAGACGAAGACGAAGACGAAGAAGTAGACGAAGAAGTAGACGAAGAAGAAGACGAAGAAGTAGACGAAGAAGAAGACGAAGGAGAAGACGAAGAAGTAGACGAAGAAGTAGACGAAGAAGTAGACGAAGAAGTAGACGAAGAAGAAGACGAAGAAGTAGACGAAGAAGTAGACGAAGAAGAAGACGAAGAAGTAGACGAAGAAGTAGACGAAGAAGAAGACGAAGGAGAAGACGAAGAAGTAGACGAAGAAGTAGACGAAGAAGTAGACGAAGAAGAGACGAAGAAGTAGACGAAGAAGAAGACGAAGGAGACGAAGAAGAAGAAGAAGAATAAGACGAAGAAGAAGTCGAAGAAGAAGACGAAGAAGACGAAGAAGACGGAGAAGAAAACGAAGAAGAAGACGAAGAAGAAGACGAAGAAGAAGACGAAGACGAAGACGAAGAAGTAGACGAAGAAGTAGACGAAGAAGAAGACGAAGAAGTAGACGAAGAAGAAGACGAAGGAGAAGACGAAGAAGTAGACGAAGAAGTAGACGAAGAAGTAGACGAAGAAGAGACGAAGAAGTAGACGAAGAAGAAGACGAAGGAGACGAAGAAGAAGAAGAAGAATAAGACGAAGAAGAAGTCGAAGAAGAAGACGAAGAAGAGGACGAAGAAGAGGACGAAGAAGTAGACGAAGAAGAAGACGAAGAAGTAGACGAAGAAGAAGACGAAGGAGAAGACGAAGAAGTAGACGAAGAAGTAGACGAAGAAGTAGACGAAGAAGAGACGAAGAAGTAGACGAAGAAGAAGACGAAGGAGACGAAGAAGAAGACGAAGGACGAAGAAGTAGACGAAGAAGAAGACGAAGAAGTAGACGAAGAAGAAGACGAAGAAGTAGACGAAGAAGAAGACGAAGGAGAAGAAGAAGAAGAAGACGAAGAAGAAGACGAAGAAGAAGACGAAGTAGTAGACGAAGAAGTAGACGAAGAAGAAGACGAAGACGAAGACGAAGAGGTAGACGAAGAAGTAGACGAAGAAGAAGACGAAGAAGTAGACGAAGAAGTAGACGAAGAAGAAGACGAAGGAGAAGACGAAGAAGTAGACGAAGAAGTAGACGAAGAAGTAGACGAAGAAGAGGACGAAGAAGAGGACGAAGAAGAAGATGAAGAAGAAGATGAAGAAGAAGATGAAGAAGAGGACGAAGAAGAGGACGAAGAAGAAGACGAAGAAGAAGACGGAGAAGAGGACGAAGAAGAAGACGAAGTAGTAGACGAAGAAGTAGACGAAGAAGAAGACGAAGACGAAGACGAAGAGGTAGACGAAGAAGTAGACGAAGAAGAAGACGAAGAAGTAGACGAAGAAGAAGACGAAGGAGAAGAAGAAGAAGAAGACGAAGAAGAAGACGAAGAAGAAGACCAAGTAGTAGACGAAGAAGTAGACGAAGATGAAGACGAAGACGAAGACGAAGAAGTAGACGAAGAAGAAGACGAAGAAGAAGACGAAGTAGTAGACGAAGGAGAAGACGAAGAAGTAGACGAAGAAGTAGACGAAGAAGAAGACGAAGAAGAAGACGAAGAAGTAGACGAAGAAGAAGACGAAGGAGAAGACGAAGAAATAGACGAAGAAGAAGATGAAGAAGAAGGCGAAGAAGCAGACGAAGAAGCAGACGAAGTAGTAGACGAAGAAGTAGACGAAGAAGAAGACGAAGAAGTAGACGAAGAAGTAGACGAAGAAGAACACGAAGAAGAGACGAAGAAGAAGACGAGGAAGAGGACGAAGAAGAAGATGAAGAAGAAGGCGAAGAAGCAGACGAAGAAGCACACGAAGTAGTAGACGAAGAAGTAGACGAAAGAAGAAGACGAAGAAGAAGACGAAGAAGTAGACGAAGAAGAAGACGAAGGAGAAGACGAAGAAGTAGACGAAGAAAAAGATGAAGAAGAAGGCGAAGAAGCAGACGAAGAAGCAGACGAAGTAGTAGACGAAGAAGTAGACGAAGAAGAAGACGAAGGAGAAGACGAAGAAGTAGACGAAGAAGAAGACGAAGAAGTAGACGAAGAAGAAGACGAAGAAGTAGACGAAGAAGAAGACGAAGGAGAAGAAGAAGAAGAAGACGAAGAAGAAGACGAAGTAGTAGACGAAGAAGTAGACGAAGAAGAAGACGAAGACGAAGACGAAGAGGTAGACGAAGAAGTAGACGAAGAAGAAGACGAAGAAGTAGACGAAGAAGTAGACGAAGAAGAAGACGAAGGAGAAGACGAAGAAGTAGACGAAGAAGTAGACGAAGAAGTAGACGAAGAAGAGGACGAAGAAGAGGACGAAGAAGAAGATGAAGAAGAAGATGAAGAAGAAGATGAAGAAGAGGACGAAGAAGAGGACGAAGAAGAAGACGAAGAAGAAGACGGAGAAGAGGACGAAGAAGAAGACGAAGTAGTAGACGAAGAAGTAGACGAAGAAGAAGACGAAGACGAAGACGAAGAGGTAGACGAAGAAGTAGACGAAGAAGAAGACGAAGAAGTAGACGAAGAAGTAGACGAAGAAGAAGACGAAGAAGAAGACGAAGGAGACGAAGAAGAAGAAGAAGAATAAGACGAAGAAGTCGAAGAAGACGAAGAAGACGAAGAAGACGGAGAAGAAGACGAAGAAGAAGACGAAGAAGTAGACGAAGAAGTAGACGAAGAAGAAGACGAAGAAGACGACGAAGAAGAAGACGAAGAAGAAGACGAAGAAGAAGACGAAGTAGTAGACGAAGGAGAAGACGAAGAAGTAGACGAAGAAGTAGACGAAGAAGTAGACGAAGAAGAAGACGAAGAAGAAGACGAAGAAGTAGACGAAGAAGAAGACGAAGGAGAAGACGAAGAAGAAGACGAAGAAGAAGACGAAGAGAAGACGAAGAAGAAGACGAAGAAGAGGACGAAGAGGAAGACGAAGAAGAAAATGAAGAAGAAGAGGAAGAAGAAGACCAAGAAGAAAACGAAGAAGACGAAGAAGAAGACGAAGAAGAAGGCGAAGAAGAAGACAAAGAAGAAGACGAAGAGGAAGACGAAGAAGGAAATGAAGAAGAAGAGGAAGAAGAAGACCAAGAAGAAAACGAAGAAGAAGGCGAAGAAGAAGACGAAGAAGAAGACGAAGAAGAAGACGAAGAAGAAAATGAAGAAGAAGAGGAAGAAGAAAACGAAGAAGAAGACGAAGAAGAAGACGAAGAAGGCGAAGAAGAAGATGAAGAAGAAGACGAAGAAGGATATCTTCAATGAAATGGCCCATGTCCCACCAAACTTTGAAAATTAATCTATCTTGCTAGATATGTCACGGTTTCCGTCAAAACTTGAATCCATCTTCATCTCCAGAATATCGACGTCCACTGGTTCATACGGCTTCGATGTTACCATGGTTTTCGACCCTGGCATTGTTGGGTGGCGATGTTGGTGACTCAGACACTTTTAACACACCTGGGACCACTGAGTGATATCTCGTTTCATGGTTTCCCATTACAGCTCTTTTGACAGTTGTTTGACCACCTCTCTAGAAACAAAGTGTCCAGCCACTGAGCCTAAGTGTGTTTCCTCAATGGCTGCTTTTATTGCCCGCTGGTGTGCCACGAGGCAGTGCTAGGGGGGAGGGCGGCAGACGGTCAGTCGAAGGGCCGAAAACAAAGAAGAACAAGATCAAAAACCAAACAACCAGGGGTTTGTACAAATGGTTTTTGATCTTGTCTCTCCTTGTTCACAGCCCTTCGAGGGGCTGACCCACCGTCTGCCGCCCTCCTCCCCCCTAGCACTGCCTTGTGGCACGCCGGCCGGCGGACTATGAAAGCAGCCAATAACTGCCTTTCTCTTTCCGGGACAACCCTTCCCACGGGACAGTTTTTAGTAGTGCAAAGTACTTATTGCGAAATCTATGTAGCATACACACACATATACACATGTACACACATACACACGCACATACACACACATGCACACACAACAACCACGTACAACACACACATACACGCACACACATGCACACACATACACATACTCACACACACCCATGCACACACACATACACATACATACACACACGTACACACACAGTGACAAACCAACAGCCACACTTAGCTAATTATATATAGTAGGATTTTTCTACTTCTCGTATTTACTCTTGAGACACATATATGTGTGTTTATGTGTAAATATATCATTCCTCAGAGTACTAATCTCATTTCTCGATGACCCGCTCTAAGTTGCAACAGTCACGCGCGGGGAAGTATAACAGTTTAATTCGAATGGTCTTTTGATGATAGTGTAACGCCATTCGCGCGCAAAATGTTGGACTAGAAATGAATAACTCTTGTTCTCGTGGAACCAGTGTTTAAATTTGAGTATAGGCCACAGGACGGGAACACTGACGACAGGACTAGACTCCGCCCACAGGGGTGAGGCGTGGGTGAGAAAATTGTAATTTTGGGCGTAGAGCGTTCAAATTTGGTTCGAAAGGAAGTAAAGGAAGTATTGGGTATAGAGGGGTGGAGAGTGCGTGAAATGAATGCAACCTGAGTAGAAATATGCAGCTGTGTTGGAATGAGTTGAAGTAAACCCTTGCTTAAACATACAGGACTCATGCAGGATTTGCTCACGGCGGGTGGGACGCGCACGGAATGTGTCGGAGTATTTGTGTTGTTTGGCCGGAAATCAATACCTCTCCGTTCTCCTCTATCAAAGTGTCCAGATATGAAAGGGGTCAAACGGCGGGCCAAGTTTAGCGAGAGTCCAGTTTCGGAAGGAAACCCCGATTGGTCAACAATAATACAATACTACGTAGCCTACCTTGATGTGTGTTTGCTCCAGCAATTTGTATGATTGTGTGGTCGAGTCAGAAAAGTTTGTGATACCACGCTTATGAGCGCTTTTGATAAATAAATAAATAAATAAAAACATATAACACACATACACATGTACTCGCATATACACCCTCATGCACACAGACACACACATACCTACAAACATACATTGACAAGCCAATAGACACGCTCAGCGCTATATAAGTATCGCTCAAAAGTCTTCGGTGAAATGGTCCATATTTGGAGCGTGGATGTATTGTGAATATTGACCACTATTAACCTGCAATCTGATCCTGTTCCAGATATTCCGAAGAGCATGAACTCAAAATCGACTGAAAATACAGATGATGACCCATCTAGAATCTCTTTCCTTTTTGTCATATCTAAAGTGTACGAAGGTAACGTCTATTACAATAGATGAGAAAAACCCACATGAGGTGGGAGTAAGTGCAGACGTCAACAACTTTACTTTTAGCAAAATCTGCTACCGCAACAAACGCCTTGCTCTATCTGTGGATATTGCAGCTTTGCAGTCAAATAGTGGTGGATAGGGTGAAATTTGCTCTAGTTAAACATATCCAGATTTTGCGCGACTTGGTCTACTAAGAAAAAAGTTATGAACGAAGAAGCGTCAAAGCATTTCACCGAAGACTTCTGAGCGCCACTGTATATTAGATCTGGGTGAGAAAAAGCGCGGTGATTTTTTTCGGGTTGAAACGGTTGAGTTTCGAGCAGAGCTTAAATCGTTAAGAATGTTCCATCAAAAGGACTCCATTGTGAGCGCTTGCATTAAATTACTCCTGCATAATTCAATATAAAAGGTCCTGGTATTGTTATGGCTGTGATAACGGCTCCATCACGATTTTTCAGTAAAATTATGAGTTTTGGCGGTGCCCATTTTGATTTGCTGTCTAGGCTACAACGCAAGGATGCAACAATCACAGCAGAAACGATTGGCGAGAACAAAACACACATCGAGTTGGACATACACTTCGCAGCACCTCTGCCCAGTTCTCTTGGCAATATCATGAATTGGTAATGACCTACGTAGAAATAGGGCGTGTAGTTGGTAACAATAGAAGAGAATTGGAAAAACGGAAATTTGATTCTCCAGATAACCAAAGCTATGTCAATACACCCATGAAACAGGCAACCATTGTGGGCAAACAGAAAGTGTTTCAGCAATGTTCTCTAGTTGAGCGATCGTCTCATCAATGTCATTGTTTACAATGACGCAATCGAACAAGTGACCAAAGGCTTGACGTAGTATTTCGGACTCTCGCAAAAGTCTTTCAAGGCTTCCGTCAGGCTGGAATAAGCTCTACAATGAAATGTCACTCTGCCATCAAAATATTATAGCTTACATCTTGAAGTCCTTGAAGATTTGGTGCAGCTATGAAAACCACGAACGGTGAATATTCTGCCGTCCTAAGAACCTAAACTACATATGTACGGTTAAACTTAAAGTGATCAAGGGAAGTTGTATGCGATGCATTAAGATCAAGTGCGACAAACTGACTAATATACCTTGAGCGCCTGAGGCTCGACATCTAAGATAGCTACTCTACCGCTCTTATGAATATTCCGTATGGTGTCAAGTTTGGTACCATACATACCTGAAAAGATAATTAACATCATTCTTTACATGTATCAACATTTTGCCATCGTCACAAAACCCAAACACTCCACAAACGGGTCGATCTCGTTGGTGCACTTAGAAAATAGGCAATATGTGGCTTGTTTGAGTGTTTGCAAAAACATAGATTTTTATAAAATTTAACGTGGTAGAGCACATCCCTTGATTGAGACGTTCTAGGACTCGTAACATCACCCTACTGCAATTGCTGCAGTCGGCCTTTTTTCGTAACAGGCGAATCAACTTCTGTGCAACAACTCGGAGTTTTATCAAGAAAAAAGGAGAATGGTTGCAAGTTGTTCACGTAAAGTTAGTCTCCAAGGCAACCCGATAGGACTGTCGCTATTGAATATGAATTGAAATCTTAAATTGTTCACTAGCAAATAAGTAGGCAGTTACCTTTGGGGTGTTCGTAGAAAAAGCACGAGAAGAAGGCAATCCGGATGGATGTCCGCTATGGTTGCTTACTGAATTAGAACTCCTCTTCTACCTCACTGTTGATCGCAAGTCCCCCTGGTTACCCATCAGATGACGACTTGTAACTTCTGGATGATATGTTTTTCAAATTAGCACAAAGAAAGGGGTATGACGTCTACTTTTGCAGAAATTTCTGAATCATTGAGCTTTGCCAGCGAGTGTTACATGTACATTAAGCACATATAAACAGGATTTACGGGCCTTTGATGATAATCAGTCTTATTCCGGTGAATATGTAGTTGGGGTCACAATGTTGGTATATCAAGGAATCAACACGGGTGTTACGGTTTACGCCGCGCTACACCACGAACATGCAATTTTTCGAAGAAACCTTAGAGAGAGAGGGGCTCTGGGGTGAATGGAATTTCAGCTTTTCGCACGAGATAATGTTCCCACCCATCCCGGTGCTCCTACCGTCCCAAAGCTTACAAGGGAAGGAAATTTGGTCGCAGTGGCCATTCAAGATGAGATGTATACCCCCATAGGTGGTTTCAAACGCTAACCTGAAATCGGTGCTCCAAATCTGCCAAACAATTCTGGGAATAAAGTTACGAGACCGATGCCTCCCTGCGTCATACCACAGTAACGAACGGATCACCGGCCGAACAAAGCTGTAACTGTGCAACGGTGGCGCAACTGATAGGACGGTGGACTGGTAGGCATGGCATCAATGTTCGTTTCCTTGATGCATGCGCTCGTCTTGTTTTTTCCATGAAAAGCGTCCTGAACGCTTGCAAAACGTTCTTTGACACAATGTTGGGCATTTACGGAGCTCCCTCTCAACTTAGGAACACGGAAAAGGTATAAGAAGAAAAGTACTTTTTGCCCCTCACCGGCCGAATAAGGGTGGAGCTACATTTGAACAAAAGAGGAATTCTGAACACTTGCTCGAAGTGGGCTCGAGAGGCGTCGAGGAGAAAGGTTCCAAATGATTCATCTGATCAAACGCTCTTCTATATGTCACCAGCAAATCTTCTTACCGAACATTTCCGCTTGATATCGCTTCAAATCAACAATGGAAGACCATAGGGGACAATTTTAAAGCGAGACGTTATTGGATTCAGGGTTTTGAGTACAGCCGTGGTATCATGCTTCACCGCACCATCCATTCACCACATGAAAGGGCCTCTTGAAGGGGCATTCGCCCCATGGATAGAATTAACGGATAATCATATGTACACACAAGGCTGTAAACTACTGTTCTACTGTATTTCTTCAGCAATGCCAATTAACTTGTACCACCGCTTCGAAAGCGCGGACAGTATTCCTAGAATGCATGGACCGTAACCCTCGCAAAGAGGGCCGAGGTTGGATGAGTCATTCGACCGCCGTCTACCGTAAGTGGTGCAGGGAGCTGCCGAAGATTTCGAAACACTATCTTGACTGTTCGAGGTATGAAGGCGTACATGTATATACGGTCAGTAATGGTAAGAAATTTTTATCGGAAAACTATTCCTCGGAATCCTAGATTGAGAGGAAGATCCGCAGATGCCCAACATCGAGGATGCGTTTCATAAAAAGGCAAAACGAGCGCATGCATGTCATGCCTGATGTCATGCCTACCAGTTCACCGTCCTATCAGCTGCGCCGCCGTTGCACAGTTACGGCTTTGTTCGGCTCGGTGATCCTTCCGTTACTGTGGTATAACACAGGGAGGCATCGGCCCCGTAATTCTGTTCTTAGAATCGTTTAGCAGATTCGGAACAGAGTTGAGATCAGCGTTCGAAACCACCTGTGAGGGCATACATTTCATCTCGAACGGCCTAACAAGTAACCTTCCCTTGTTAGTTGAAAAACTAACTCCACTGGCTGACACTTCAAAAAGAACACTTGTTGCACAGAAGGCCTTTGCTTATCTCCCTCCTCGTCCCTGATACAGTGCTACCATGAAAGTATTCTCGTCAGTTTCGGTAATACAACACTCTCGATGAGTTGTAGAGAGCAGGCAGCCCGGTCTACCAATTACGCGAAATCACCTCATCTTAACTACCAACGCAAGTTATGCAATTTATCGGATTTTCTTCTGCAGCGAGTGATCGAAAATTACCCTGATCTTGCAGAGAAGTGTGACACCCAGCACAGCTTGCACTTGGGTATATTAGTCTCCGCATTTGTTTGGCGAAACGCTAATGCAACAGTGTTCACTTACTTTCCGGAACTATGATTGAACCGTTCTCTTCTGATACTAATGGCAGTATATTTCTTGCAACAGGGATGTTGGAAGTGAATATCGTGTGCCAACAAACATCAACGACTGCCTTGTCAAAGCCTGTGTCCTCAATTGCTATTGAGTGTCATGTGTTTCTGCATAAAAAATTCAAGACAGCATTTCTGCAAAAACATTCATTTTCTGGTGCATAAAACTTCGGTACTTGACATGAGCTGTCGATTACGTTTGGATCCTTCATTCTGATCCAACCTAATGGAGCACCATTGACGCTAGCACGCTTGACTCAGGTCTCTTTGTGATATCCGCAGAGAATTCCGGGTTGTCCTCTATCAAGTGATGTTCCAGCTTGAATTCTATATGATTTGTAATATTTTCTATTGGAATGGATTTGTTCTTCTTCCTATTTCGGAGCACTTTATTACTGCAGCTAGGAATGAACAGGAAATCAGTCATATTACAATATACATTGGCTGACTTGTTCTCAACGAGAGCAAGTACACTGCTTTGCATAATGATACAGCCATCCATGGATTACTTTCCGCGGAACTTCAGGAAAAGGCTTGATATGAAAATTGTGCCCTACTCGGACATTAATTTGTAGGTCTACTAAGAGTTTCATCGCAATAACATAGGCAATTTTCCCTTCAATTTTTCAGAAAAGGAGAATTTGCCTATGTTTCCAAATATACAACCACTGACCAAATCAATTTACTCAGCAGCTAGGGCGGCAAAAGGGCAAAAGGTTGGTCTGGTGCCGACTAAACCGAGTGTGGGTGCTCCGGCTGACGGATATCGACGTATTATCATGCATGACTGCGAGGTTCTGCTGCTGATTCTGAATCCGAAGAGGAAGAAGAGCACGGAAGAGGTGAGATTTTTCGGAACAAACTATAAATGAAGAATTTAATGAGAAGAAAATGCCTCCTATACCATGATTCCTCGCCCTTGAAAATTCGTCTGGAAAACTGAAGCTTATCCTTTCTCAGATCGTGTCAGCAGAACCGGCCTCCATCTGTGGCATCACAGTTGAATAGTTTTTCCATAAAAAGACAACCTGCACAACGAAACATCAGGAGAAAGAAGAGTAACAGACAAGCTATGAGAAGGCACCTTACTCTTGTCGGTTCGGATGCAATTCTTTGCGAAGGTAACCCAATTATCGCGATGCTTTCTGGTCATGAAGAATGCCTTCCTCATTCTCGTTCATCAAAGAACAGACATCTATCACGTTCCGATCCGTAATCGTTGGGACATTGAGTTTCAAAGAGGACTTGATCTTGTACATGACTTCGTCGTATTCGACGCTTTCCTCAGAATCCTTCGTTATATCCTTCAGGAAGTAACGTAAGACGTCACGTCTTCTTGTCTTCTGGTCCCATAATCTGTAGAATTCCTGACGAAATTGTCGACGAATGAGTGGCACCGGCCCAAACCTCGAGCGATTTTACCCTTTGACAGTCCGTGTTCCTCTTTTGGAGGAATTTGACCTTTCTCAAAATCGGATAGCACTTTTCCTTCATCCATTACCTGAAATTGAAAAACGTGACACAAATTAAGCAATTGTGTGAGGTGAAATCAAAAACAACGTGGAAATGTGAGGTGCCTGTATCATTTGCAATGTGGCCTTCTCCGATAATGAGGGAAAATTGATCATGCTGAGATGGAACACGTTGTTGGTCTACAAGTTACGGTCCGAAAAGGGCACTATTCCCATATTGAGCTTCTCCAGGAGTGCCCTGGAACGCGAGTTCTGGTGAGATTCATGGGTAGTTGTATCATCATGCAAAGCAGTGTATATCGCAAAGTGCGGAACAAACCATCGCATGAATGAAACTGTCCACTCGAGATTCCTTGTGATGTGGAAATATTATTTACCGAATTGGAGCGAGTCGTCCGTGCCAAGAGAAAAGGTGTAAGGCGGGCGTCAGTTATGTAAACAAGAGTACCCCAGAGTTCTCCAGTGCAGGTGATAACTTATAATGTGCTGTCTCGAATTGTGAGCATTACTAAGTCTTATCATAAGACATGACACAGAACATCGTTTTGTGTAGTTGTCCTCTGTATGATTTGAGGGTTGACGGAAACTGCGCGGGAGGAGCGTTGTTGGCGTGGGACAGTTCTTCGAGTACATTCCATCAACTGGTAGGTTTGCTCCGAACTTAGGGACGTCTCGCTCAAAGCGATTTGTAGCTGAATTGCTCGCTATCCAATGACAAAAAGAGCATTATCAAGTAAAGCTAAATATTATAAAAAAAACAGTGAAACAGTTAGTGAAACAAGTATTATCAAATCAAGCATACAGCTTAACTGATCAATGCTGATATCGGCTCACCGGATCAACACATTGTACGTGTGAGAGTGCTGATAAGCTATCTTACTCATATAATCCGCTAAGTGTGTCTGTTGGTGAGTTTGTGTGCATGTGTGTTTGTCTGAGCCGGAAAATCAAAACTCCTGTCCCACAAAAGCATTCAAATTCGACGGTAGTACAGGCAGCAAAATGGGAACCCCTGTGGTGGGTGACAGGACCGGACTCCGCCCGAAAGGGATGGAGTTTGTGCGAAAGAAGTGTTCGAGCAAAAATAAACACAGAACAATCATATTTTACAGAAGTTCAGGCGACATTGTGTGGGGTACTGATGATAGGTGGCAGGTCTAGACTCCGCCCAGCACAGCGGCGCCTGCGCGAAAATTGTCAATTTTGCCGTGGAGCGTTCAAACTCGGTAGGATTACAAATGGGAACACGTACTATGATTAGTGGCAGGAGTGAACCCTGTCCCCAGAGGGCGGAGCTTGCGCAAAGCAAATGTTGAATTCATGACTCCCGTTTCCATGAACCTAGAGTGTTCAAATTTGGCGGGAGTACATGAGGCAGGAGGGGAATACTTATGGTGGGTAGCATGATCACACCCGCTCATGGAAGCGGGGCTTGCGCGAAAAATGTTAATTCAGGCCTAGAGCACACAAATTTGATAAGAATACGGGAGACAGGATGGGAACACCTGTAGTAGATGGCAGGACAGGTTTCCGCCTGCGGGGGCGGAGCGTGAGCGAGCAATGAGCGTAATCTCAGTAAATTTGCGCAGTCAAGCTAGGAAAAATAGGGGAATAAACCAATTTACTAAAACACACATGAGTTGAGCAGAACTGTGCTCATGACAGGAGAGGCACCCGCAAAACGAGTTTGGTGTGTTTGTGCATGTGTATTAGCTGAAATTTTTTAACCTTTTCTACTGTACCACAGCATCCAAGTTTGGTGAGGACATAGGCAACAGGGCTTTTTTACACGAAAAGGCGGAGCGCCCGGCCTGGCTGGTGGCACATAAGCCATTAATAAGGCGAAGGCAAGCGGGGTCTCAGTAGTATGAAGGATAAAGAGCACGTTCCGAAAAGCACAAATACGGGTTCGAGACCTGTCCGACCTCCAAGCTTCGGTCACAAATCGCCATTCTTATCAGTCTTTCGTATCGCTACTGCGGCCATGAGGCAGCAGTTGACAAAACATCAGGTCAAACCCCTTTATTGAGTTTAGGTCAGAAATATCTAAACAAGACAACCTACCAGAACAACGAGTTAGCTATTCGCACTTACGCGGCAAAGTGCAAAGCTCTTTGGTGCAAGTGCCCTGACACTTTGCCACGGTTTCGTCCTGTTTATACATTCTCCCCTCCTCTTAACTAATTCCACTAATCATTGCTCTATTCTCAACTATACGATCTTTCCTGCTTTTCGAGTCAGCAGATCTGTAGAGCTGCAAACGATACTGCTGCATGTAACCAAAATCTCATGCAGGCCCTTCTCTCGAGATTTACGCCTGTTCCTGAGCATACGACGTCAATACACCGGAGTGGTTTCAAGAGGAAGATAAAGATTTCGGCTTAATACGTCACATATTAAAAATGTCTTATTGGTGATCATATCTCATTAATTCGCCTAAACTTGTGTATAAAACGGCTGATTTTTGTTGCGCTTTGTTTGTCAGTCTGTCGGTTTGTAAGTTTGCCCGTCTGCCTGTTCGTTATCGAAGCTCCCTATGATCACTATAGAAATATTGACATGGCAAACCCACTACAAAGTAAAGGTAGTAACAATTATGAGGAAGCTGAAAATACAGCATTGTGGAATGCCAGTTATAGCACTTAGGCTGCGCTAGATCGTAACATAGATATCATCTTCCCCTGCTTAAAGGCTTAGTTCACGACAATTTTGGGTACACTTCTTAGGTCGAAAAGCGGAAGTTTTGATGTGGAGTCCATAAATATCCAGACTGCCTTTCGCTGTCGCTATGGGTCGTGATGAGTTGTTTGAACTTCCTACAGTAGTTCCCTTATGAATGGCGCAGTCTCTACAAAGCCGTTGAAACTCGTCTACTAGGGGTGTGACATTCACTCGATACAATCTCTAGTTTCTTATTGTGCCCTATCCAAGCCCTTATAACGACAGGTGTGGTATAAGGGTGAGCCTCGAATTTATACTGTACGGAAATCTCAGAAACCATTTTTATCGTGAACTGTGCCTTTAAATCTAACCAACTGATAACCATCAAGATCGATCAGTGGCGTGATTGATTAGATTCACAACTTGGCTATAACGCTAGTAGAAGCAATCAATGTGTTAAGGGAGGCATATAATGGATTTGCTGCCTCAGAATGTGATAACAATTGATAGTGTAAAACTATGACCAACGACCCTCAGTCGCAAACACACACGCGAGTTTTTAAGTAATAGGATTGTGACGTTCTCTTAATCAAACGCAATTGACAGTCGGCTAATCGCCGTGCGTATTTGACAGCGCAATTTTCGCGTCGTAGTGGAACTTCACAGATGCACAGATTCAAAGATCAATAAGGGAGTGGATGGAAACCCAACAATTAAATACACTTGGTCTTTGGGAATACATTGAGAATTGAAGGGAAATACTACGAAGTAGAAACACAGTAAGTATGCCCGAGCATGAGTACGAACAGAAGAAAATAACTAAATCACGGAGCTCTCGAAAAAATGCAATATTCCTCTTCAAAACACGAGGCTCGTGATGCTGCATGCCCATGACAACAGGTATGAACCCTAAGAGGAGGAATGTTCCAGGATACCTCAACTGCTGCATTATATTCTGCAACAAACGTGGCTACAGTTTGTTTCTATTTTTTAATTTTTGGTAACAGTTATCGATTGTGGAAAAGTTTAATTTTAAGAGTTAAAAATAGGTCACCCCAGACATGTTACAATCACCCTCCCTTCCAGCTTTACAAACCACACAGTTTGAGGTTGTACATAGGCGACCGTATAGCCTGTTCCAAACCAGGCGCTTCTTCAGATTGAAGGGTGGCACGTTAACAATAGCAACTGCATATACCAAACCCGATCTCTTTAGACACTTCCTAATAGTGGCACTGACCTCATCAGAGATGAATGGTAGTACAAAAGGAATCTTCCCATCAATCGAGGTACTGCCATGTCTGAGGATCACGCCACCAGAAGATGCTCTTCTTGTAGTTGAAAAATTGCGGTAGCCATTCATCTGAGCAATATCGCATGCCATTTTAATCGACTCTTTTCGGTCATCCTCCCCAGTGCTAACCTTCTTAGCGGTGCGGAAAATATATAAATATTCCTAACAACCGCTCGCGTTATGTAAAAAGGATGAGCTGAGTGATAATGTACCATGGAATTTTTATTGCTAGGCTTTCTGTACCACTTCGTAACAATCATATCGCCCTGTAACCTCACTTGAACATTTGAGAAAGGAAGCCAATTCAGGGTCGGCTTCCCCGAGTTTACTTAATGTGCTCCGATTGTGAGTTCAGCAGGTCAGAACACACATCTACTTCTTCCTGTGTTGCACAGACTATAAAGCAGTCATCGATATACCTGCAGTAAAGTAAGGGCAGGTATTCTAGTACAGGCGGTTCAATTTTAGCCGTAAAAGATAAAGCCAAAACTGGCGCGAGTCGCTGTCCCATAGCTAAGCCTCTAGTCTGTGCGAAATACCTCCCCGACCACTTGAAAATGTTACAACTGAGGCACTCCTTCACAAGTGTCATCAGTCGGGATATAGAAAGCCCTCGCATGCTAATATCGTTCTTGTGCTGACCAGGAGGCTCGAATATGGCTTCCAAAGCAGACCCATTACTGACATTCGTGTAAAGGGCTTCTACATCGAAGGACTTCATGATGCACGAACCATTGAGTTGCAGTGCGCCAAGACGATCCCGAAACATTTGGGTGTTTGTGGATGTTAGGGAATAAACTTGAGGAGCTGCACTAAAATGGTATTAAGAAACCATGCGATCCGGTCAGTAGGACCACCCACCTAGCTTATTATAGAACAGAATTTCATGGAAGCGGGATTGATTGAAGCCGGGTCGTCTGCATCTAAAAATTATGCGTCTTTATGAGCAGATACAGGACTGGACAACACTGCGACTCAAGTTTGAGGCGTGTTAGTAAGGTTGAACTCAGTCCTGCAGACCGTGCTACTGAAACCCAAATCCGGTTTAGTCCACGCAGCTTCGTTTTAAATTTCTCAAGAGAAGCTGGGCGGTAGAGAGAGGTGTCTCCCATATGGTGTTCTGTTATTTCACGATCAAGTTGTCTGGGAGTCACTACAAACTGTCCTCCTTCGTCACTGACGGATAAACTTATGATTCTAAAAGTTATTAGGTCCCGAAGTTCCTTGATTCCACGTGCTTACTACCGTGAAATGTTAGAAGTAGTGTTTTTTTGGAACCTACTCAGCACCTTGAAAATTTCGTCTGAAAAATTCGGAAGTTGGCGTCAGAATCAATGTGTGGTTCCTGCTGTTTGGAAAACGTGGCTGGACATTGAATGTTGAGCACATTTCTATCTCGTTCTGCCACCAAGGAGCCATTATCGCACCTAGCCCTATAGCGGAGTCGATCTTGAGGCTCGTGCAGACTGCACATTACTTTTCGCATTACAACTGTAGAAATGGACTGCGAAGGTGAAAAACTTGGGCCCATTTCTAAGATCGATCGAGTGCAGTCAGATAGAAGGGAGCCTCCCAACACAGCTACTCGGGTTTTCGATGGACTCCACTGACCAGTCGTGTTGGCTTCATGTTTTCTAGAAATCCACTCAGCCTGAGTGCGCGATGACCCCCTTTTAAATCACTTGTTGAACTGCAAAGGTTATTGAACTTCTCTGGCCGTCTTGACCCTAGATCGGATAGAATCACAAATTGAAATTGATCTGCTCACTATTCTCTTCCAGAGATGTTCCTCCAGGTATTGGGCACAAATTGTTCCTTCTGAACACATTTGTTTAACAAAGCAAACATGTTATCACGCTTCGTCCGCGGCGCTATTCGAAGCAATTTTCAATCTGTTTCAAGGTCTAACACTTTGGAGTAATACCCTGAGCCGCCGAATAGATCGCCCAGCTTCTTTTTTGTGATGAACATCGGAGCCATGCGACGATCCATACAGCCGCGGAGAAAGTGAATTCCTTGACGAGCTAAGACAATCTTTTGCCTCAGCGATAGGACTTCTTTTATCAGCCCCTCATACTGAGTTGGTACGTAGCGTAATAATTCCCATGTACGGCTTATTATGAACCTCGCCATAACTGTTCTGTCACTAATTGTCTTCCTAAACTCTTCACGAGGTTTGTATACAAACTTTAGTAGGCTGACTTTTCGGCGGAGTCGCCTTGTTAAGAGCCTAGAAGGATGCGACTATCCATGACTATCCGATCAAACGTCTCCACTGCCACACTGAAGTTCGAGACCCCTAGGGCACGCAGGTGATCAAAGAGAAACACTCATCATAGCTTTGTGGATTCTTCGAAACCTACCGGCAATCGATGATAACAATCGACCAATCTCAATTGGGGTAGGTTTTCATTCAAAATCTCTGTGGGAAAACCAACTTTATGTAAGGCCGCAGCTCTCGCGTGATTGCGATTCATTTTTCTGTATGAATCCTTGATGCTGCGGTGAGTGGTTCTCCTTGATCATCTGCCTGCCCTGAGGGTCTCGACTTCAGTGTGATAGTGGAGACGTTTGATTGTACAGTCACAAATTGTTATGATCTTTTTGGACTTTGAAGAAGGCGACTCCGCCAAAACGCCAGCCTAATGAAGCTTGTCTACAAACCTCGTGAAGAGTTAAAGAAAAGAACTTAGTAACAGAACAATGAATAGATGAATAAAAGGCTGGGTGACACGGAGAGTCGCTTTTTTCACATGATGACGACTCGATCCTTGTCATTTGGAGAGAAAAATTTACAACACTCATTCTTCGGAAGTACTCCATTTCTCAAATTTCGGAAGTACTCGAATGGTGAAAAACTGATAAAATTTTCATTGAAGCCGATAAAAATAAGCACTAAAATTGGAGATTACGCTCGCTATTAAAAATTCAGAAACAACCCAATTCTATAAAATGTGTTGGTGTATACGAATTAGGTCCCGTTTATATTGATACTCTATTTGAACAGCCGCCATTTTCACTTTCACCTGTAACACCTGTACCACCTGTCGTCCCATTGATCATCGACTTCCCCGAGCGACCGCCAGCAAGGTCTCCATTCGTCCCCATCACTAGCTAGTGTGGTCCAGTGAATCGTCCTCGCTTGAAGGAGACGAGGCCCAGCATTCCTTACATTCGGAGCTTTCGTGAAGAAGTCTGACCATCTGATTAGCGGCCGTCCTGATGTTCGCTTTATGTCCCCAGGGATTCAGTCAGTAACCGCCCTGGTCCAACAGTCGTCAATATGTCGCATATCGTGTCCGTCCCGCCTTATCTTCGACTTCTTGGCGTAATCGACGGCGTCTCTCATCTTCACTCAATTCTCTTCTCTCAGAAACTCCGAATTCTCTTCTGCAATTGCGTGTATAGGGAAATTCCGAGCATTGTCCTTTTCAAAGCGCGCTGAGTAACGCTGACAGCATGCTCATCCTGCTTTCATAGAGTCCAAGTCTCCGAGTCAAATGTCAAACCAGGAAGGACAGCAGTGTCGAAAAGGTGAGTTCGGAGCTGATTGTTCTTTGCCTTCTTCACTACATATTCATATTCTTAAACGCTGGCCACGCGGCGCGTTTCCTTCTGCACAGTTCCGAAGCCAGGTCGTTTGTTGACTACCCGACTTCGATACAAGTAGCTGGAGCATTCAGAGATATTCGTTCCGCCCAGCGTGAAAGGAGCATCAGGAACCATTCCGTTTTCTTCATGAACATAGTCTTCGTTAAGTTCAGTCTTGAGCAGATCTTTCCACAAGCACTATCAAACTCGGCCAGCATTCGTTCCGCCTGCTCGATGTTCGGTGTTATAAGCACGAAGTCGTCTGCAAAGCGGAGGTGATGTAGGGAGCGGCCGTCGACCTTCACTCCCAAGTCTTCCCGTTCCAAATGACGCGTGTTATTCTCGAGAGCGGCACTGAAAAGTTTGGGCCAAACGGTTTCGCCCTGCCAGACACCTCTCATCGCGTTGATAATGCCTTCCTCGAAGAATGGTGAAATCCTGGTCGTGGAAATGTCATAGAGCTCAGGAAGCATTTTCATACAGGGTGTCACAAAATTATTGGCGTCAATTCATAGCAATATACTCGAAGCTTCCCAGCTGCGAAAGACGATGGAATTTCTAGGCACGGTAGCTAACACCATTTGCTACAACATACTACGACCACATTCCAAAATGCCCCCCATTAGCGCGCACAGAGGCCCAAAGTTCGCTCTCGACCTGATCGCATGTGGCAAGTGTTCTTCTCCATTTCTTCTTGGCCGTTCTTCAGTCTTGCTTTCTAGAACTCCAAACTGGAATTGCAAACTTGACCGGTCCTCTTCTAATCAGGAAACAAATGGAGGAGTCAAGGGAGTCAAGTTCTGGAAAATAAGATGGCCATTACTTTTCACCGATGAAGTCGTGCAGCTGTCGTGGGCACCCCACGCGGGCAAGCTCGGCTCTGCGGGCTGGAGTAGCGTCCTGCTGAAAGGAATACGAGAAGTTTCAGGGCGTAGACGGTTCAGTGTTTTATTACAACCATCAGTACTTTCTTTGAGCACTGGTCTTAGTCAATCCTCACGCCGGCACCCAAGAAACCACGAGCGTCTCTGGGACACTCTGTATGTTATGCAGCAACACCCTGCTTGCTCAGGGTTCTAATTATCGCTTCTGTCTCGATGGTAACAAAGGCTTTCTTCAAGTCGATGAACGCAAGACATAACGGCATTTTGTACTCTCGCGACACTCAGTGAGTCTTGTAAGAGTGTGGACATGATCGATTGTACTAAAATCTCTTAGAAACCCTGCTTGCTCGCATGGCTGTCCTTCAAATCAATAAACTGTCCTTCAAGTAGTCTGCCAATGCTGTTCAGATAGACGGGTGTGAAAAGCCCGTAGACTACAGATAGCATGCAGATTGGATGGTAGTTGCCAATGTAGTCGGGATCTCCCCTTTTGTTCAGCACCACAGTTTTGCCAGTTTTCCATGATGCGGGCACTTTGCATTCATTCAGGTACCGCGTGAAGAGTCTAGCCAGAGTTCTGACGACAACCGCAGGGAGACTCTTCAGATGTTCTGGTCTGGCCCTATCGGGACCGGGGGCGGTACAATTCTTCATCGACGATTCATGTGATGGCGTATCGAATTTCAGAGGAAGAACCGAAGGGGCGATATATTTGTCCTGCCTAAGATGGTAGGTAGGCTGGTGGACGTGACTGTCGGAGATATCCGAGGAGAAGTCGTAGATGATCTTCTCTAGCGGCCTTCGAGATGCAGTAAGTGTTTCGTCAGGACGACGAAGGGAAGTCATCTTGGTCGTTGCCGGAGCTCCGTCGGGCTTTCCGTATACTCTTTCCGTCTTCGGCGGCTTCGTCCATGACTAAGCTCTTCTCTCTTTCAAATCTTCTTTTATCGCTTCTGTGCATAGCTTCGCAAATTCGGACGTTTGTTGATGTTTGCCTGCAGCTCGAGCGATTCCACGCTGGCGTATCAGCTCGAGAGCCTTCGGAGAGAGTCGTTTCTTCTCTTTTTGTGGGCTCTCTCCTTTCCTAGCACTATCGCGAAGTTGTTCTACTAGCCGATTGTACTCTTCATCGATGTTGTCGATTACGGAATCTTCCCAATGGCTCGCAAGGGAGGCAAAGTGGTCCTAGTTGGTGAACATCTTGGAGCCTCGTTCCCTGAAGTTCATAGCTCTCCCTCCACTCACTGAGAAGCAGAACCTAACGCGGAGGAGACAATGGTCCGATCCCATGTAGAACTATGCAACAACAGCGACATCAGTCAGGCAAAATCTCCGATTCAAGATAATGTGGTCTATTTCATTATGGAACCGTCCACCGTGTGACTCCCATTTTCATCGCAAATCACAGGTAACAACTTCCATGTTCGGTCATCTTGAAACCTGGGCATTTTACATAATTTGTTCGTTTGGAAAAGACGGAGATTGCACACAGCGAGGGACTGTTTATCAACTTCGGTGTTCAGTCTGCGACGAAATATATATTGGTGAGACGGGAAGGATGCTCGACGTACGTGTCAAAGAACATCTGGCAGGAGAAAGGAGTGGAAGTCTACTAGCACTACTTGGGGGGCACCGACTAGAAGGGCATCATGGCAATGATTTCGACATCGAATGTAAAATCCTAGCCTACGAGAATGAGATCGGTGCCAGAAAGATACTGAAGGCATTACATATTCGCACTACAAATCCAGGCCTGAACAACCGAAATGAGTGCTTGGCCATAACAAGTGAACTCTTGCCGTTCATTCCCTTTTGCAGACTTTGGGATCACCTGCGCAGTTCTTATCTTACGATCATCAATGGTATCTCAATGATCCCTTGTTGTTCACATAGAGTGGGACGTAACGCTGGTGGAACCGCAGAAGGTTGGTCTTTCTGCTGGGATCTTTTCCGTATTTTAGTTTCCGGGAGTCGTTGCAACTAGCCTAGCACATTTAGGCGCTTGGTCGGGTAAGTCACAGATCAGGAGCTCCGAACTATTTTCAGGTCCTTAAGGCGACGATTCAGTCGAAACGTTGACCAATAAAGCGATTCAGCTATAACAAACCTGTACGGCAATGCAGTATTAAACATTACGCAAATCACAGGCTTTCTAAATGTGCGAGTTACCATGGATGGTGTGAGACGACAATAAACTCGGAAAACCTTTCACCCTGCTCATTCCATTCTAAGACGTCCTTCTGGGGGCAATCTTGGCGTTGAAATCACCGACGATGACCTTGAAAAAGGTATGGTCTTTTCTGTGAGCCTTTCCGGATCCATATAAAACGCTTCCAACTCCTCTTCTTTTAGCATGATGTTGGTGCATAGGCAACGGAGATAGGTAGAGCTGGGGTTGATCCATGTCTTCCTTATCGCAATCGTCCGGTTTGGGTTGTTAAGCCTTTGTACGAATTGATGTTCATAGCCAAGCGCGTATTGACGAGGAAACCTACGCCGCCGACGTCTCTGCTGTCGCATGTTCCATGATGTCGTATTTGATTTTCATAGCTTGCATCATCAGGTCTTCTATACGCGCTTCCGATGCAAGCGTACGTGCGTTGAAGGCACAGATCGCCATCTAAGTGCTTCTCCTTCTAGGAAGCCTGTTTCAGCCCTGAAACTTTAGCACTCTCTCCCGAGTGGTCCTACCCAACGCTGCCGTATTGGGGGCTCTCTCAGGCTCAGGGGAATGATGTTCATTTTTACTACTGTTTTTGGCGAGTGGATACCCAACGTAAACATGGGGGCTATGTTGACTCCGGAGGCTAGCCAGGCTATCCCGGACGAGGGGCTCTGTTTTTGGTGACAAATCGCCTCACAGATACTTTCCTGTCACTGGAATGCAAACTTTTAGGCTGAGTCGACGGGCCGGATACCAACTGCATGCACAGACTCTTCACACACGTATGCGTGGACTTGCCTGCGATAAACGACACAGCAGAATCGAGGAGTCCATCCCCAGAATCCACCTGCGTCTCTAGGCAAGTACTGGCAACTTTTGGGTGAGTAATTCATCGGCGATTAGTTCCCCTATCCGCCACCTGAGGACTTCCTACGTAGCCCCGTTCCCACCGGCGTCCTTCATTGAAAGCGAACCCTCAATGAAGGAGATCCGTAGTTGTTTACATTATTCATGAAAATACTATCTTCCATCAAAGTAATCACGCGTATCGGTTATCATATGAACAACCAAAATATCGTGCCCTTCCACTAGCAGAAGATATTGAAGCGGCAGGTTCGTTGACGATCTAGGGAATCTTGTTGACGATGTAGCGCGAGCAGAAATCAAGATCATGCTTTTTCAAACGTTTTTTCCTTCGCTCGCTTCAGATCATGCAATCACAAATTGGAGTGCTATCAAAGGAGAGGTCGATCATGGTATCTTGAAGATCACGCACTTCTGGAAACCTGTCAAGAGGATGAATAACAACTTGGATGTCAGCTGACACAATATTTCACACTGCTTTGTTCAACGGGATTGCAACAATTTAACCGCTTTATTCGATTCGAACAAATCGCGTTTTCGAGCCCCGAAAGAATTTCCGAGCTCCTGATTTGTGGTTTCCCCGACCAAGCACTGTGGTGAAATTTATGGGTGGCTGTATCATAAGTGTATGTAGTGAATAATACAAGTCAAGCCATGGCAAGTCGTTGTATAGGGTACATGCGATTCAAACATATCTTCCACGCTGAACGCTTTTTCTGACGAAAAGGTGTTCAGCGTGAAAGATACGTTCAGATCCCAGAGTACACGTATGTTTCTCACTACAAGAGAGTAAGAGGCGAGAATGTTGAGAAAGGTCAGATCGGTTCTCGTAGCTAATCGCTTTTTCCATGATAGTTTGGGCTGGAATCTGTGTCATCAGGTCGATAACGCTCAGTTTGTAGGGAAGAGTATAAAATTATTCACAGTATCTTCATAAGAGACATCTCTCGGCAAGTGCTGCTAAGGTCCGAAGTTTTTTCGAGGGAACGATTTGAAGCTACGGCGTATTCGCCCACGAATGGAAAATTTTCACGACTGGCGCTGAGCCAATATTCGCGACTTTATCCCTGCTTCCAATTACCCTATGAAGTTACCGAGCCGCCATCCAATGGATCAGTGATGTTCGGTGTAATCCTCAATTCAGCGGCATAGCGCGGTCATTGTCTGGAAAGTGATTGAGGGGAACTCCATACGCCAGCTGTGAGGTACATTGGTCAGATACCTGGTACTGAACAGGAAACTCAAGAAGTGTTTGCCGACCGAAGTATATGGATAGTATGGAATCATATGGATGACCTGTTGGGAGTGCCTGTTAAGCGGCGAGAATGACGAGCACAACAGTGACACCGATCGTCAACTCTTCCGAAATGACGAATCGAAACGAGAAGTCGTCTGCCTATTAAAAACTCTAGCTGAAGAACAATATCGTATGGTCAGCAACATCATTCACACTGATTAGTTAAAACAGGACGATACATAAGCAAGTTCAAGTTGGAAGGTTCCAAGCTTGCGAACACATCGGATGAACATTCAAAGATTTCATTCCAGACGACGACGTCGTAATCGCGCACTCAGTAGCATGCTAGATGAACTCCCTAGCTGATCGTATCACTACCTGCAAGAGGGCTTGTGGCGGCATATGATTAATAGGCGGCTGTAAAAGATGACAAATACTATCGTAATGGATGGTACTGCTTTGACAGCTGTAAGAAATACGCTGATTTTTGCAGATGTCCTCTATCTTGGATCCAGAGAAATTTATGAATTACAATGTATATGGGACTGGTGAAGCTTCAGTAGCGTATCAGTTTGGCCGATAAAAGCTATGTTGGCCAGCTACCTTCTGCTCTACGACGAGAAATTCCGGGTGGATAATGAAAATTCTCATATAGAGACATGGATATTCGTCACATTCTAGACTTCAGATTAGTGCATTCACGACACTGAGCCTTTCCATTATAATCTCGGCTACATTTCTATAAAACACATCATGTAGAGCAACCACTAGCAGTTCTCACGCTTATCGTACAGTATGTTACCTATCGCTACTTCTGAGCTTACATATCGTTTCCCTCGTTGCTACCGAGGAACTGGAACAGCTTCAAGTAAGGTGTCGAAATCCTTGTATGTACACACCCTTGAAGAAGCACATACGAACAAGAGGCAATTCATAAAGCCACATACTATTAAGTTTTGAGTTAAAAACATTGTACGTTTCTGAACTTCCCAGAAAATTGGAAGAGAGGGTGACAGTCAGCAGCAATGATTGATCCCAAATTGCAGCACTTCCTTCTAGAATCCCCGACATTATTTTTCCCATGCTGTACCTCGAAAAAACAACTTCAGAAACCCCCCTTGTACATCGAACTCCAAGTTCTCTCATCTTGAAACCTTGGCATTTCTGTTGTTCCTGAAAATGTTAGTTTTGCTTCTGCTTCGAGTTTGTTAGTTGGAAATCGTTATTCTGGCCAACGTTTCAACGGACTCATCGTTTTCAAAGACCTGAAAATGGCTCGAAGCATTTTGATTGCACACTACCCCACCAAGCGCTTCCTCCGCTCTAGCGTTTCTGACGTTCTATCAGGAATGCATGAAAAATGCCCAAAATCAAGATGAGCTCACCTCACTCCCACCGCGAAGTGTAGCACTGCGCTACACGGTTAGTACATTAGTAGCGAATGATGTTACTTCGCTGTCCTTATGCAAAAATATAACTATTATTGCGGATCAGCACGTTCGCTGATTATGGAACTAACTCGCAGTGTTGCTGTTCATATCTGGATTTCTAGCTAAAATCCAGAACGCTTCCAACGCTTTCCTCGACAAAATTTCCGTCTCGTGAGCCAATATCGTACACCTTATGTTGAAATCATTGCCATCATGCTGTTCTACTCTGTGCTTTTCTAACGGAGTTAACACATTACTGCGCCGTTTACCAGCAAGATGCTCTTTGATTCGTACTGATGAAACTCTTACAGTTTCCCTTAAACAGTAGGATTTCGCAGACAAAATAATGAGGCTACGTCGCGCACATGGCTTGCGACGCATTGCGCGGTCACGGTGAAAGCAAATTTCAGGTTACAAAATCGTAACATCTGAATGTACTTCTTTTCAATCGCAGTTACATATGCATTGCGAAATAAAGAGAACTACAAATAATTAAAAGTGCCGGGCCATGTCTAAAGAATGAACTTGCAAATGAAGTTCTAGAGTTGGTGAGCAAGTACCTGAGACTTGATTCACTCGAATATTACACTTAAAAGTTGAACATTTACGTTGCCACACATCACCTAACATTCACGCTATTTCGGTAGAATAGGATGCTATGCTATAATGGTGAACGTTTTACACTACAAAATGTCCCTTTCACATCTACGGATCATTCACTCTTTTTTCGGTGATTCAGACAGAATAGAAAATCAATAAAATCATCAGAATCGAAATGGAATGATGAAGGGCATAAGTGAGGATCGGCATTCGAAAATGCTCTTGCTAGGAGCTCCTGAGTGCATCAACATATGTGCTCCTTGAAGATTCGATCACTCGGTCTCAGAATATGACTTATTTGTCATCATGTTCGGACTTCCATAAAGTCACTCGGCATGGTTGTAACTTGATGTTGTTTTTCTTTGAACTCCCACAAGTCGTTATAAAAAGTTTATTAGCTCACGTTTTACGATATCGCCTTCCTCCGAGCCTGAAAATGGATCAAAAACAATTCGTGGATTTTAGATCAAAGTTCTCCATAAACGAAGGAAATTCGAGACCTTTCAGGGCACCGCGTTACCTGAAGAGGGACACTCACCGTCACTTCGTGGATCCTCGAAATCACCCAGCAACCGAAAGTAGGACTAGTTCAGCTGGACTTGGTCTTTATCGGAATCCCTCTGGGAAGGCCATCTTCTATAAGGCCACACTTTCCGTGTGCAAATTGCCTGGAGAGTTTCTCGCGCGCACAACTGCGATTCCTGTGCTACAACCTTCACGGTAACTTGGAAAACGCCTCTATTACTGCCTTAAAGCGTTTGGCTCCTGAGGCGGTGGACTCCCTCGATCAATTCATCCCATCTAGGTGCTCCTTATTTCCTACGTGGAGTAGTCTTGCCCCGTTTCACTCATATACTCTTCCCCGCTATTACGGAAAGTGACCTTATACTAGACCGCCCCGGCCGTAACGCAATCACCTTCCCTGTCAGTTGGACATACCGCACAATTTGAAGTGGTACATAGGTGATAGTATAGCCGTTTTCAAACATGCGATGCTCAAGATTTATGGGTGATACATTTATGATGCCACTAAATTACCCAAACCAGACCTCTCAGGATATTTTCTAGTTGTGGCGCTGACTTCATAAAAGATAAATGGCAGTACAAAGAGAGGTGCTACCATTTCTTCGTCTGACTCCACTGGAAAAAGGTCCGTGGGTCGTCGGAGAATCGCAGTAGCCATTAAATTGGGTAACGTCGCGTGCCATTTCCAACAACTCTTTTCGCTCATCCTCTCCAGTACAGGCATTCGCTGCGGTACGGAACAAGTCCCTTACAACCACTCGTTTTGTGTGAAGAGGATGAGCTGAGAGACAATGGACGATGACTTTTTATTGCTTGGCTTCCTGTACAACTTCGTAGCAACCATATCACCCTGTAACCTCACTTGAACGTTTGAGAAAGGGAGCCAATCTTCGGTAGGTTCCCGTGATGGCTTGATGTGCTCCCAAATTGTGTTGAGTAAGTCAAAACACGTATCTATTTCTTCCTGCGTCGGACAGACCGTGAAGCACTCATCTATATCCGCACTAGAATAAAGAGGGGGGGGGGTTCCAATGCGGGCGCTTCTACCTTGGCCATAACCGCTACTGCTGAAGTAGGTGCCAGCCGTTGCCCCGTAGCCGAGCATCTAGTCTGTTCCAAATACCCTATCGACCGCCTGGAAATGTTACAACTGAGACACTCTTTCAGAACTGCGATTAGTCGAGAGCAGAGAGCCCTTGCATATTAATATCGGCTTTGCCAGGTGGGATGGTTAACAGAGGCTGGGCGGCATAGGGAGGTATCCGCCAGGGGGTGTTCTGTTGTTTCACGATCGAATTGACTGGGGATCACCACAAATTCGCCTCCTTTGTCATTGGCAGATGATCTTATAAAGCGAAAATTTATTCAGTGTCGAAGTTCCCTTATACCTTGTGCTTGCTCACGCGAGATGTCAGATCTCGTTTTGTTTTTCGGACCAACTGAGCGCGCCTTGGATACTCCGTCGACGGAAACTCGGAAATGGGCATCGGAGTTTATGTAAGGTTCTTGATCTTTGAAGTACGTGGGCGGGAAAGAGATGTTGGGCACCTTTCTAGGCCTGTTCCGCCGTCAAGAGGCCGTTGTCTGACCTAATGTTATAACGGAGTCGGTTTTAGTGTTCGTGTAGGCTGCACATTACCTTTCGCATGATAACTGTGAAATTGGACTGCGAGGGTGGGAAACTTGGGCCACGTCCCGAAATTGAACGAGCGCAGCCAGGTAAGGGGAAGCCTCCCAACACAGTGACTCGACATTTGAACGAGCTCTTCTGAGTGGTCGTGTCGGCTTTATGATTTTCAGAAATTCTCAAGGTAACGATTCGAGATACATGACATATTACATTATTATCAGATCGTGCTTATGTCATTAGACGATGATCGATCTCGTATAATTAGTTTACTGACTTTCCTCGTGCGTGCCGTACTCCAGATATTCGTTATTCTGGATATCTGCCAGCATCTGGTCGTTCGAAACGAAGAAATAGTGTTTACCAGCAACTTCATCTTTCCTCGGGGGCCTTGTCGTGTCTTGAAAAGTTAACATAAATCACTCATTTAGTGTCTCAAAATTGAAATATATTGTTGCCTACGTGGTATAGGATAGGCGAATCGGCCAGGATGTCTGTGTATGAGAGTGTTCTTTATGTGCCTCCGTCCAACACCATGAGCACCCAGCAATACTAGGGTTTTCCTACGATATTGTGATAAACGCATGACCTGTAAATCTCACTGTTAAAAAATCAGCTAGCCTTCGAATCATGTAGTGATAAACTAGATGTAACAGGTCATCTGAAAGCGAAAAAAGTTGCAGAAACCGCGAATGATAACAGAAACCCATCATTCAATATTTGTCAAATTTTGCTTATTCTGTTTGTCGCTTATCTTTGTGCCGGACTAGACTAAGTATAACCAATATCGATTCTGTGACGTCATAGTCATCGTTATAGTCCATGATATTAGAAATAATAACTGGAAAGAATATCCCTTCATACTGCTTTTGGGAGTCGAGGGGAATCTCAAGGGATCGCTGTCATCGTTCCCGTTTGCGTCACTCAGCTTCAGGAACTCGCGGAATTTATTCGATGAGAACAGCCGAGACAGGTGAGCCTCCTTCATGATATCGTCCAACACCATGTAGCTCAAGATACCGACAAAAATTGAAGAGTTAGGCCGGAAAGCCGAAGCGTCACCTCCATATTCTTCTAACATCACCCTCCTCTCTGATTATCGCTCGTTCCTCCCCTTAAAGACATTCTTGATTGAGAAAACTCTCACAGAGTTCGATGGCATGAGACGCGCGGTCGCCGATTTCTTCGGCTCGCGGTGTTCCCAGTGTTGGTGAAGGTGGTTCACTGACCTGGCCCGCGGATTAAACATGGTAATGAATGATAGGGTGAGTGTAATGTTCATTGCTCGTCATTGTGAAATGAATAAAAAAATAAAGAAGAAAAAGCGAATATATCAAGATTTTCGATCAGCATAGTAGAATCATTTTGTGAGCAGTTACACTTTTTTCAAGTCAAATAACCCTCGATCACGTCCACTGGGCTATATCAAGAAAGCACTTGAATTAAATGACTAACTCGATTGAAAAATGGCGAATTTCTACAAAACGAGACTCCACTAATTCCGTGAGAAAACTTCAATATTGATGTTCTCATATACAACGGGGCTCCTTACTTCAGCCGGCAGAACTCCCAGCATTTAAGCGGGTTTTAAGAAGTCTCATCACGTGGCGACGCACGGTACAAGCCTTTATTAGTATCTTCTATTTGTAACTGAGCCATGGCTCACGACCATCATTCTCTTCTCTAAAATGGTAGCTAATCTGCTTTATATACTTTACCGCGGAGATCGGAAAGAACGAAGAGATGACGGGGTATGCTGCTTGATCAGAGACAATCTTTCACTTCCCCTGTTGGAACGACCTGTTCAACTGAAGCCAATGTGCTCTGTTTTTATTAAACCTCTGTTTTCGTATCGCATCACGTATCCGCTTTGTAGTTGTATATCGTCCAGCGAGTCCATTGAAAAATGAGGATGAAAAACTAGTTGAGCTACTCTGGAAATTGTTTCGTTCCAGGCTTATGGCGAAATTGTAATAGGTGACTTTAACCTTTCATCTGCCTGTAAGCACCATAACATATTTGATCCACCCTCAAATGCCTTCTAGGAACCGTTCCAAGAAATGGGCTTTTAGCAGCATGTATGTGAACCAACGCATGGCAATAGCATTCTTAATTCAGACTTGTCTAGGCTTTCCAACACAAATGATGTCAGTTCCACTGGCGAATTCAGATCATTCCATTGTTCACTTCAATTGTTAGAAGAATGCGATGGTGATGGTCATCTAGACTTCTCCGATTTTTCTTCCGCTGACTACGTTGGTCTCGATGAGTACTTGCGCGATGTTGATTGGCTCCAGTCACTCAAAGAATACGTTACTGCCAATGACCCATATGCCAGGTTCTGCAAAGTTGTTTAGAATAGGTTCTCAAAGTCCGTTCCAACGATGTTTCCGGTCCACTCTCACGAGGTATCCATCACATATAAAAAATTATTATTTCAGAAACGCCTTTTCCAAAAAGTGGATTTCAATATGATTTTCCCGCTGTAAGAAAAGTGTGCTCCGATGCTGACAACCATTTAAAAAAGTTTGCTGCTGGTTACGAGCGTCACTTTGGGAAAAATGTTTTCTGCGGCGACTGCAAATTCACCTTCGTAACATCAGGCTGGGGCAAGGCTCTAGTGTCTCTGCTAAGTCTGGAGCTCTCGGTCGTTCTTCGCTAGTGCCTTCATAAAATCAACTATTGCTGGTGGTGAGGTGGAAATTAGCTTGAAGTACATCCACTGTAGTTCGTCTAATATCTACTTCCACCCTGAAGCTCCTCTGCCTTCAGAAGAAAGTTATCGTTACGCCATTTCCAAGCATACTGGAACTGCTACTGTTACTGATTTCAGGCCTATTAGCCTGACTCCCACACCACACTCATGGAGAAAACTATTATATATTCAGGAAATTACTAGCCTGGTTTCGAAAGTTCCACTCTGCCCAGCTGAGCGGCACGGCTTCGCACTCGAGCTTTTACATGTACTGATTTGCTCGATACCTTCTATGATGTTTTCAGAGCTATAAATCAAGGAAAGTCCGTGGACACCATCCATCTTTACCGTTAAGAGGCCTTCGATAAAGTCTTTTATCCGATGCTAAACCAAACTGGAGCTCAACAAAATTCATGGTATAGCCCTGGACTGGATGAAGTTGTACCTTGAGTCGTGCCTGACAGGAGCATAATAGAGCGAGTTGGTACTAGTTACTCTTCTGAGTACATCTGCACTGACGGGATCCCCCAAGATAAAGGGCTATCACCTTTACTGTTCTTGATTTACACCATCGAGCTGCCCCAAATACTTAAAACATGTAGCGACGTTCACGTTCAAGTTTACGCAGATGACATTAAAATGTAAAATGTTGTAATGTTCATATAGAGCAGTCATACAGGATGCACTGGAGTTATCAGTTGATAAAATGAGACCATGGGCAATTAACTGGGATATTTCCTTGAAGGCACAATTCACGATAAAAACTTTTTCTGACTTCCCCCCCCCCTAGGGATACCCAGCGGCTCCCAAAGGTAACAGGAAGGACGCTGTCGAGTCCTAAGACTCAACAGCTAGGGCATAGTGGGGGCCTCGGGAGCGTCGATCGAGGGGCGGATCGCCCGGACTTCCCGCACCTTGATCGACGTCACATCAGATGAGTGTCGAGGCGATACAGATTGCAGTATTCACTCTGGGATCCACACACTATCAGCTGAACGCCGAGTAATGAGGCGATGTTTTTCTGCTACTCCTTCATTCTCTGTTATTCTTTATGTTGCTGCGATCTCTTATTTAATTTTCTACAATCGAGGCTAAAAAGGTGAGCTATTTCTGCCGTTACTAGGGTTTTTGTTAACTAATGAATGAGCGAATGAATTTTGCTCAACGTAGTCAGCTATTCGCAGCAGGACCCACACGTACGCAATGACACACATTGTATAGCCCGTTCAGACGCCCCATTCCTCCTCATTTTTCTGGTCTCATTCTCGTACAGCCCCCTTTTTGACAATTTTTTGAATTCTTTTTGCACTTTAGAAACACCGATTCACGCTTTTTTTGGCATTCATTGCACTCTTTCCACCTTATCTTCCATTTTTCGTCATAATCTGGATTGCATAAAACTATCGTGAACTGTGCCATTGAATATTTGCAACTGCTTGGTGATGCATTTTGGTAAACTCTGCTGGAACTGACTACGTCGTGAATGGAATCCCACTTAGTATTTCGAGTAAAGTCTTTGGAACCAATTTTGATGCCACTAAAGGGTTCTGAGCAAATCAGTGAGACTGTAAAAAAAGCAGTCGCCGCCACGTTCACGATAATGAAGAATATCAGATGCTCGGACTCGACTATACAAATGTGTCTTTACAAAACTTATGTTTTACCCTATCTAGAGTATTGCTAGCTGGTTTGGAACCCTTCTCTCAAAAGATACTCTTAAAATAGAGCGAGTCCTGCAGCACATGTTCACGCGTATTCTTAAGTATAGTCCACACCTTGTGTAGGCCGGCCCGTCTACCCTCGTACACGCCTCGATCGTCTTTCCCTCGAGTCCTTGCAATACAGACGGGTAGCAGCTGATCTTTTGCTGTATTTTAGATTACTTCGAGAAGAGGAAAAGCTGTGTTCATGTAAATACAGGTGTTTCAAACCGATGAGGTGGTTTCAACCTTCACTATGCCAACATTCATCCCAAACAGTACCCTCTGATGTTCAACAATTTTTTAGCGTTGCACGAGATGGCTTGAACTAATGATGCCTGAGGTGCTGGAGGCATCTAGCTGCAAAATATTCAAAAAAGCAAGGTCAATCTATTGCAAACGTGGTGACCTTCAAGAATGAATGAAAGACTTTCATAATTTTCGAGAATTCACGACTTATTGTACTCATTCAATGATTCCTCCTTTTTATTCGCAGGCCTAGTCTACAGATACTCCTTTTCTCCAGATTCAAGAACCTACCACTGTGTTTACTTTGTGTAGCTTTTATTATATATGCAAATTATCCCATTTCTGATACTTATTTAAACGATTATGTGCTTGCCCGTTCCATCTCTTAGTAGCCTATCTGCATTTTATCTCTTAATTTTTTGATGCAAGTAGAAAGCGATGCGGAGAGCAGATTTCGTCGCGCTGTTTTTCAGTTGTGGATACTAATTGTTTCAGGATCATTCGATTTGATGAACCTCTTCGTTTATGATCTCCTTCGGTCTGCTGGCCCGAGGTTCCGAACGAACTTTTCGTAACGGGCTGAGTTGTTGGCCGGCCTCGGTTCTGCTGTCTCATGAGTATGGACTAAGGACCATTGTCTTGCGGAGAGACCCCCTAACCATATTAACACGGAAGAGCAACCTTAAGGCCCCGCAATAAAATGCCTCAGCAATTATTTTTTCACTTATGTCTCGGCGTGCTAATCTATTTGCTTCCATCACCGCTGTTCTTGTTCCAACCTTTTAATCTTGTTCTGTTGTGATGCAATTCTCTTTTTCCTTGCTCATCGAATAATTGCGACTTATTTTGGTGTGATTAGTGGGCACACCCTTGAGGTGTATTTAAATGAATAAATATGTAAGGGATGATATATAAGCTGGTGCTGTATGATAAAACATTCATTCCTCCGTCTTCCAGCTACGCGTAACAGTTGATAGGGACTGATAAGGAGCCGTGAAAGGCAATGACCACCATCACCACCACGTGTTATCAGTGGAATGCTGGCACTTTCGAAGGATGTGTGGTCAAGGGACCATAAGCTGTTTGTGAAATGGAGTAGTAGCAAACGATAGGGGGCGACTTGAAATGTAAAAACCACTAAAATTGTCACGCTTTTCGCATTAACTTTGGAGCACTGACACCTTACCTGCTAGTGTGAGTTGTGACGGTATCATAGATATTCAATGATGGCAGGATGGCATCTGATAGTGGATGATATGGAGCTTCAGAGAGCAAGAGCCACTGGGTCTGTTAGGTTCTTCATGTCAGCAGTGTGTATAAACGGTTGGGTAGCGCATTTTTGCAGTTCAGAGAGATTGTGGATCTCTTTGTTGAATAAGTAGGATAGATGTTTCACTGAGAATGTTTATTCCAATTAACAGCGAAATGCCCTGATTGCGGGTAATGAAGAGGCAAGACTGACGACCATGCTCCTAAGGAGCTAACGTAAACGCGGGTTCTGGCTTATGTCAGAACGAGCAATGAAAGCTTGATATTTTGATGGGTGTTGTGAGGTGTAAAGGAATTGTAGGTGGTCCGCGACATAGACTGATAACAAATAATAGGAGAGGCTGATTAGAAGCCGTAGAAGGCAAAGGCCATAGAGTCGGTTGCACCCTTCGTAATGAAAATCAAACGTTAGCACTTTGGGTAGCTATATAGGATCCACAGGAATTGTGAATGGTCGGCGATAAAGACAACGACAACTGGTCAGCGCTGACAACTGCCACTAGATCACTTCCTCTTTTCGTATTACAGTGGAGTATTGCTACTTCAGCGTGTAATATGGTGGGACTGGGTCGGATAATATATAACAAATAATAAGGCTTCTGTTGAATTGAATGTTTTTACTTCCTACTCCCACCAGTATAAACGATGTAGCCCTGACATTCTGATGTTCCATTGGATAAGAAAGGATGATAGAGCAGTTCGGCAAAAATGAGCGATAAGTGCAGTAATGAGGAGCGATCAAAGTTGTTACCATATTAGGAGAACGAAGTTTGATGTATTCCTTGCCATCAGATTACGACGAGTACGTCTCATACTTATTCTCAATAAGGGACACGTATTGTTTTTATTCCGATATTAGTTGCCACAACCCATAAAACCATAAATCATCAGAATTTTACCGGATTACTTGAAGAATAAGAGGGGTATAATTATGGACTCCTGATAGTGTTATTATCGTCCGACAACAATAGTAGGTGTCGTTCAATATATATTCTGAGCGACTGATCAGGTTGCTAACAAGGGTAGAATGCCAGGTCGCAGTGTCCATACAAGAGGATATAGATATCACTGTAGACGTTTTCGAGCGCTGATCTCAAATCTGCGTTTAAAATCTGTAAAACGATTCTGGGAACCAAGTTACGGGACTGTTCTCAACCCTTGTATTAAAGAGATAAGCGCACCGGGCAGTGCAATGTAACGGCGGAGCGACTGGTAAGGCGGTGAACTCACAGGCATGACATAAAAATTCGAATCTTTGATGCAAGCGCTTGTTTTGCTTGTCATGAAATGTGTACAAAATGTTTGCAAAACGATTTTACGCTTCATATTGGCTATCTGCAGGACTCTGAACATTTCATGAACACTGAAATGTATTCCAGGAGGATTAGAAGTGCAGCTCAATTCAAGCAAAGGAGAAGAATTGCGAAATTTTCGCTCATCGTGGGTTTTCGGAGCTCTAGGGAGAGGTGTGTTACATTGTCCGTTGGATCAAAAAGCTCTTCAACGTTTCATTAGCGAACTGTCCTCCACGAAGACGGTTCAGTCACCTGTTTATTAGAGAACTGTGATACCTGCGACATGACTTCGGTATCATCCAGGAGTAAACGAAGCTGAGGAGGAATTTCCGGTATATATCTTTTGATGCTATATACGACAACCTTGTCATTGACTACGAGAAAGACTAGACCGTGAATGATGATCCCAATAACTTCCCTGGTTATCTGATAATAACAAGGCGACAGACTCATCAGATCGCTTGAGGGAACCTCGTACCTCCTTGGCGTTATTGAGGCTTCAAAGCAAAAGGTAGCCTCCAACTCTGTAATTTTGCCGATGAGCTTCAATTTCATGATACAGATAGAGAAACTTACAACCTTACAAAGTTCCTACTCTACTCTAACGTATGTAAAGCAAATTTTAGTTCTTACCAACCAAATATGACCCATGGAACATGCTTGAAGAAAAGAGAAACCATGTTCTTTCAAATTAGTGCATTTTCGACAGGTAGTGGTTTCTAATGTTGTGTAACTACTAGGTGCAACACGAGTGGATCGATTTGTCAGACATTGAAAACTAGTGGAGAGTTGAAAGAAGTCATCCTTAAATGTTATAAGAATCTTCTGATTGCTCGACAGCAATTTCAACTGATTGCTCAGAAAACAGCAAAGAGGGATCCATAGAGGAAAATTACAAAGCAAGTTGTGATGATTTCGAGTTTCTAGTCGAGGTCATCGCATCACCATGTTCACCTCAAGAAAGGCTTGCTATTGGATTATCCTGAGTGTATCTGAATTTATAACCTATCATTCCAGCAGTATTCTTTCCTAAATGTCAATGTTAAATGTTCTTTCTTTCCAACATTTCCTAACTTACATCGGCACATTTCCGGCCTCCAAATTGGGAGAGTACTGTTCGAAAACGGTAAGGACAACTTTATTCCCAGGAGGGCCCCGATCAGATAAGTCATTCGACCGCTCTTTTCCGAAAGCGCATGGAGCCGAAAACTTCGAGTTGCCACAACGAATGTTTAGGGTATAGAATTTTTACTAGGTTCGTAGCGGTGAAAAAACTTCCCAGGTTATCATCTCCCGAGTCCCTTGGATGTGAGGGAGGTCTGCAAATAGTCAATATGAAGAGTAAAAACGTTTTGCAAGCGTTTAGAACACATTTAATGAAAAAGCAAAGCAAACACTCGCATTAAGGACACCAACCGTCAGGTCACGCTTACGAATCCACCATCCTACCGGGCTCGTTTATCTGTTCGAACAGCGATTCAGCACATAGGGGCTTCCGTAACCAGAATCATTTCGCAGACTTGGAACGCAGATTTTAGATCAGCCTACGAAAATCTCTACAGCGATCTTCATCGCACCTCAAATGACCATTGCCACATAGTATCACTTCATTGTCATTAGCAGAAAAGTCGAGCGCCAGAAAAGGCAATGAAGGAAAGTATTGAATTCCTATTGGATGCTTTTCCTCGAGACTAAGAGTACAGATGAAGATCTTTTGATCATAGGCAATCAGTGCGTGCGCCCATTTGAAATTTGTAATGGCCTCTATTGAGGAAATTCTCCTTCGAAAAGTGTGGCAAAAACCAATCATTTGTTTCAAAGAGAGGACTAAAGGATCAGGCTTGCGTTCAGTTCTGTGAAAAAGAGGAGGAGAGTCTGAGCCGGACAACCGCACTATTTATTAATAGTCTATAAGGTTGTGCTTACTGCAGCAAATATATACAGATACTGTAGTGGATCCTCAAACTGCGGTACACCTGGTGTGGTGCAGTAGGAACGAAATTGCCGCGTCGCGGCGGAGGGACACCGCGCACGAAGGAATGTGGCAGAATGCAGCAGCAAGTAAGAAATACACCGTTCCTACTGCCCGTCTCCCCTGTACACCCGCCCGCTGTTCACACACGTTCACAGCTATACACAGATTTCGCAGTAAACCTTATAAAGCAACTCAAATATCGAAAAAATCCAGTATTTCACCCCCGAATCAGCTCATCAGGCTCGTAATTAGATTAAAGAAGTCAAACTACCGTCATGCTCATCTCAGTGGTTCTGCGGACTTGTAGTTGGTTTATCTTCGAGACAATAGCAAGGTGCATTGTGATTGATTGCTGTATTGCTATTCTCCGATTCACTTATACTCAGAAGAAAAACGGGGGAAGACGATTTCGATTTTCATCTTAATCCACTCAATTCAGGAACCAATAGCTTGCCGTTACAATTTACTCAAATGTTAACGTTTTCTAATAACGCTGCATAGTCGGCTCATGCGAATATCATCCTACTGTATATAACCCGCTAGTCTGTTTCCATGTGTGTATGTGTAATGTAATGTTTAACTTGTGTGTATATGTATGTGTATGTGTATTTGTATGTGTATGTGTACGTATATCTGTGTTCGACAGGAAATTCATAGCTCCTGTTCTCGTGAGCCTAGAGCGTTGAAATATGGTAGGAGCACAGGCGGTATCATGGGAACCTAAATGGTGGATGGCATGACCGGAAACCGCCCACAAAGGCAGGGTTTGCGCGAAAGAAGTTTGAACGGGAAATCATACTTCCGTTCCCGTGGACCTGAAACGTTCAAACCTGAAGGCGGCATAAGCGAAAAGTTCGGAACACTGATGGTAGGTGGTAGGGAGTGATAGCATTTGATAGGAACTGATAGGGCAGAAGGCGAGAGCCGCTGGGTCTGTCACCTTCTCCGTGTTAACCGTGAAGCTTCGGCACTTTACTAGGGGTTGTGAGTAAAGAAGGCACCGTAGATGCCCGATGATCGGATTTCATAACAAAAGTCAGGGTTAGATAACGAGTGAGTGGTGATACGGACTGATACATCTGATAAGACTACGATAGCCACGGAACTGTAACGCCCTTCGTGTTAACAGTGGAACTTTGGCATTCCGATAAGTGATGTAGGATGTGACAGGGTCATAGGTACTCTTAGACAGTATTTGATAACAATAGATAAAAGCTGATAACGGGCCTCACAGATCCAGAGCCACTCGCCAGATGAATCTCAACGCTTTTGGTATTTATGATTCAGCCTCGACTCTTTGAAATGTTCCATCCGATGAGTGAGTGCAGTGCTGGGTAAGACGGATGAAGGCAGTGATAAGGACCGATTAAGGCACTACATATACTGCAGGGAGATGAACTTCGGTTTACTTCTCATTACTGATTTACGATCGCTACTAAGCAAGGTTCCTGAATCAATGAAGGAATGCGATTTCCCATTGTTGCGATGATTTGACAAAATTTATCTGACCGTCAGTAATCTGGAATTATCAACCAATAATATATAGACAAACTACGGATCCCCTTCACATTGAGGTTCTCTCTCACTGAAAGATCCCAGCCGGTTACTGATGAGGCTAGGTAGGGCGCCCCCAGGCGGCAGAAAGGGGAGTAAATCGCCGACCAAAAGTCGCCAGTACTTGCCCAGAAACGCAGGTGGATTCAGGTGTGGACACTCTGGTTCTGCTGTGCTGGTCGATATGTTTCTGTTTCTCGCAAGCTATCCGCGTAGACGTGTTCGGAGGGTCTGTGGGTGCTGTTGGCAGCCTGCCCATCACTCAGCCAAAAGCTCGCATTCGAGTGACTGGGAAGTATCTGGGAGGCGATTTGGGGCCGCCTCCAAAAACGAAGCTTCTCATCCACTTCATGGTATAGCCTGGCTAGCCCCCGGAGTCAACCCAGCCCTCACGTCAGAGCCTGGCAAGCTACACGTTGATTATTCACTCGTCAAAAACAGTAATAAAAATGGGCCTCACTTCCCTGAAGCTGAGGGGGTCCCCGATACGGCAGCGTTGGGGGAACCATACCGCTCGGCGGGGGCTGCCAAAATCTCAGGAAAAAGGCGCCTCAACGGAGAAGGACTAGATGGCGATCTGTGTTTACAAGGCACGTACGCTTGCATCGGAAGCGTGTATAGGAGACCTGATGATGCAAGCCAGGAAGGTCGAGCACGACGTCATCGGACTGACCGAGGCGAGAAGGCATCGCCCGATACACGCTGTAGAGTGGGAAAGAACTGATTCTTGGAACGTGCGACCGTAGAGGCGTTGGCGGCGTAGGTGCCCTCGACAACACACACTTGGCCATGAGCATCGGTTCGTATGAAAGCTTGACAACCCGATTCGGACGTTTGCGATTAAGAAGATAAGGCTCAACCCCAGCTCTAACAATCTTCGTTGCTTACCAACATCTAGCTAAGAACAAGAAGAGTTAGAAGCGTTTTATTTAGATGTGGAGGGGCTCTACAGAGAAGACCACACTTTCTTCAAGGTCATCGCCGGTGATTTCAACGCCAGGATTGCCCCCACAAGAACGTCTGAACAGCTCCATGTCGAGACTAACGGAATGGAATGGAATGAGCAGGGTGGAAGGCTGTCTGAGTCTATCATGTCGACACACACCATCTATGGTAACACGCAGTTCCAGAAGGCCTCTCATTGGCTATGGACATGGGAGTCACCCAGCGAACAGTTCCATAATAAAATAGACCACATCGTCTTTAATCGTAAGTTTCGCCTGACTGCCTAGGCCCACTTCGCTTCCCTATGCGAGTAAATGGGAAGATTCCGCTATCGACAACATCGATGAAGAGTACAATCGACTCGTCAAACATGTTCACGATTGTGCTAGGAAAGCAGAGAGTCTATGAGTAGCCAGGAGAGGAGTCCCTTCAAAGACTCTCGAAATGATACGCCAACGCAGAATCGCCCGAACTGCAGACAATCATCAACAAACAACCGAACTTGCGAAGCTATGCAGAGAAGCGATGAAGGAAGATCTGAAAGAGTGAAGAGCAGCATTATGGACGAATCCACCGAGGCTGGGAAGAGCATTCGCAATGCTCGACGGAGCTTCACCAATCATAAGACCAAGATGACTTCCTCGTCCTGACAAAACAGTTATGTATCTCAAAGGTCAATGGAAAAAGTCACCCGCGACTTCTACTCGATCTTTTCGACAGCCACGTCTATCTGCCTGCTCACCATCTTAGGCAAGAAGAATATATCGCCCCATCGCTCATCCCTTCCGAGACTCGGCGTGCCATCACGCCGATTAAAAATTGTACGGTGCCTCGTCCCGATAGAATCGCACCAGAACATCCGGTGAGTCTTGCACCCCTTATCGTCAAAACCTTGGCTAGGCTCTTCATGCGGTGCCTGTCGGAATGCAAAGTGCCCACTTCGTGGAAAACTAGCAGGACTGTGTTGCTGTATGAAAAGGAAGATCCAGACGGTTTTGACAATCATCGCCCAGTCTACCTGCTGTCTGTAACCTACAAGCTTTTCACACGCGTCTTCCTAAACAGGATTGGCAGAATATCAGATGAAGGACAGCCATGCGAATAAGCAGGGTTTCGGAGAGGGTTCAGTACAATCGAATTGATCATATCCACGTTCATATAAGGCTCAGCAAACTATCGCGAGAGAACAAATGCATTTATGTATCACGTTCATCGATTTGAAGCAGGGTTGACATCGTCGAGACAGAAGCGGTAATTGGAACCCATGGCAACCATTGTGATCCTACTCATTTTCAAGGATGCTTCGCGAACTCTACAACAACATCAAGACCAGGATCTCGCTAATCCATGAAGAAGTCATCATCAACGTGAAGAGAGGGGTTCAACAGGACGATACCATTTCGTCCGATTTTTTCAGTGTCACTCTCGAGATTATCATGAGTCATATGGAGTGAGAAGGCATGAGAGCGATGGTCGGCGGTCGCTACTTACATCATCTCAGCTTTGCAGACGACATCGTGCTTATAACACCGAACGTCGAGCAGGCGGAACAAATGCTGGCCGAGTTTGACAGTGCTTGCGGAAAGATCGGCCTACAACTGAATTTGACAAAGACGACGCACATGAGAATGGGAATGGTTCTTGATGCTTCTTTCACGCTGAACGGAACGAATATATCTGAATGCTCTAGCTACGTGTATCTCGGTCGGGAAGTCAACATGATGAACGTCTTAGCTCCGGGGGAGAGCAGAAGGAAATGCTCCGCGGAGGGAGCGAAAGGAATGCTGGGCTTCGTGTCCCTGAAGATAGGACAATTCACTGGACCACTCTGGTTCGTGACAGGTACGAGTGAAGGCGCTACTGGCGCCCGCTAGAGGAAATCGACGATCGACGGGAAGACAGGTGATACAGGTGAATGTATAGAGAAAAAGTTTCATTGCTAATGACATCGTTTATGTACATGTACAACTGTGTTATTATCACTCGGCTATATTTCATCCAGGGCTATCATTCGCCATTCAAGGCTTTCGTTGTTCAACAGTTGGATCTTCAATGGAAAATCATTTTCAAGATGATGAACAATAGATCAAAACTTTTAATCATAGGCCTAAGCATCGGCACATATTGAATATCACTTGCAACACCCTGTTAGATCTCTGCCAAATTCCGTACGGAAAAGTACCATTTGTTCTACGGAGGGAGTGGCCGGTTAGCTGATTATCACAACTACGTCATAAGAAGGAGGAAAATCAGGCGTCAGCCGGGCGATCCGACCTGTTACAGTCAATTAGTTATAGTTATAGTGTTACAGTGAAAAGCGTGTCCATTTGACCACTCTTTCGGATGTTCAAATCTTTTCAACAATTTCCAGGGACATGCTTCTGACAGCAACAATAACTATTATATAATGACCAATCAACAGTTCATCGAGTACCAAACTATAATAGCTAATCAACGGTTTATCGAGTATCAATGTTCAAACTCAGTGAGATGATGCTCAGCTGTTGCAATTTTCACTTGGAAGTCATTTTCTCTCAACACTTTCCTGTACCTTTACAAAGTGATTTGTCCTATTTTCCAACCTTTTTTGTCAAGGTCTCACTAATGAAGCGCACAACAACATATTCAACCTTTTTTGTCATTTCTTAGGTTTTTAGACAACTCAAAACCTCTAACACAAGTCATGCCCCAATTATCCGTTCTGTTTGTGAACTTATTTTGTTACCAGCCCGCTAACGCTTGTATTTTATCTGCATGGCGGCCCATCTACTATGGATCATCCAGCATAATGCTTGATGTACCAGATTGAGATAGTTCTCTTAAGATTTGAACACTGAAACCGCTTTTAGGGCATCCGCTCGATACATTCCATTGAGCGAACAATAAGTGGTCAATCATAGCCCCATCCACCTCAGTACAGAATCCGTACACTGTGAAAGATTGACAACCCTACTTTCAGCTGCCCCTAACCATCAAATCCGCACTCTAGAAAGGCTTTGAACAGAGTTATGGATCTTTACAGAGGCCCCGCCCAATCATGTGCAAACTTGGCCCCCCTAGCCAGGAACTTGGGCACATCCCTTCTATGTATAACCTCTAACCACTTTTTCCTCGCAATCTAGGACGTTTATGAACAGGGCTATGAATTTTTGATCGTAGCCCCGTCCACCTCTGTGCAAACCCCGACCACTTTAGAGATTTGACCACATTTCTCATACAATATCGGGCACTTTTTTCACCGCATTCTAAAACGTTTCCGAACAAGGCATATCGATTTCCAATAAGAAGCCTCCATTTTGACGCACGCCCATCCACAGTGGGCGGAGCTTCGCTAAGTTTATCATGCCTAGGCGCACAAGGCCTTGCTCTTCCTCTTGTTTTTTCCTAGCTTCCACGCCTTCTTCGAATTGAGTTGTGAACCTGTATGGAAACTACCACCCACTGCGAGAATGCTTCACTTCATTTGTTGGCTCATACCTCATCTTTGCTTTTTCCCGACGTCTGGAATGTTACAATGCCGACCTAGGGAGACTTTTCCAAGGCACCGCTCAGCTCCTCATGTTCTGCCCCTAAGGGGCGGGGCTTCGTGCTCACATGTGCTCTATTGCAGTTGCTCTGAGCTCATCCCATTCAAAACCTACCCCGACCTCTTCAGGAGTTTCTTCATGTAATGTCGAATTTCGTGGCAGACAGACAGACACACAGACGCGAGCACTTTATATAGTCAATCCTTCCCAGAGCATGATGTCATCATAAGAAGCATGAAGGACAAAGTGAAGTGTATTGTGGCGTGCATTATGGTAGTGAGAGAATGGGTGACACTCCAATCAAAATAGCCAATTAATAGCGACTCTCACTCAACAAAACGACTCAGCAACAGTGAGCCCAAGAATGATATATTTTTGAATCTTCACTCTATAAGAAACCGTTCCCAAAGTAGACCGCTGCGAAAGTGTGAAAAAAAACTTCTGCTGTGTCATACTCTTCAGAACAATATTAATGCGGGTACCTCTTCATAGGTGACGAGATCCAGCTGATCGAAAAGTGCTGAATGTTTCTGGAGATATTTTGTTGAATAATACTTCTTTCTCTTGGCGAACCACATACAGTGCGCTTAAAAACCGTACATCTTGTACTGATCGTGTGACAGCAGGAAGAAAGATGTTCGAGAACAACTCAAAATAATCGAAGTAAAACTTATGGGTTCAATGAAGTGCTCATGACATGTTACTTAAAAAACGTTTTCTATTAATACATATTCACTCACAGTTATCCTTAGCCCGCTCCATCGCGAGACATGCAGTCCTCCATTCCTGCAGCTCTGGAGAAGGAATTAGGCCAGCTATATTGCTAGACAGAAGACAAGATGTTCCAAGAGAAGGGAAACGAGACACGAATCTGGCTTGCCACCAATTATGGTCATCTTTCGAGATTACCTGAGAGAATAACCTGTGTTATAGAGAAAAGCGAAACAAAATCATATCCGGGCACACATCTCTAATTCAAATTGAAGTGAAATAACTCATTGCGTAACACTGGGCATGCCTGAACGAAGAGAAATAAGGGTTTGCCGGCAAAATCAAGAAATCGATCAATCAAATCAATGATGAGGGTTTGCTCCTCGCTGACGTCACCATTTTTGCAGAACAAGCCTCCCTTTGAATAAAAGCCCTTGGACCATTTTTTGTTACGAACTCATGTAAGTTATAGGTGCGGTAATAGGTGATAGATAGGTGATGACAAATGATACCCGAAACAAAGCGCTAACAGTAATGAATATCTCGATTTGTGTTTTATTGGGAAGAGGCTTCCCGAAATTGAGCCACCTCGTTAGGCTTGTCAGGACCTGAAAGTCCAATACTCGAATGAATATTATTTTCACAACTGGCAAAACGGTTCCTGAGAAATTCTATTCATGACGGACAAGGCGTCCACGGAGTAAACTGGGTGTGTTCGGTTGTAAACTCATAAGTCCTCTTCTCCGGCACCAGGGCGTCCAAATTTGGGAGAAGCCTGAGATAGCCTGGCGTATGCTGGGCGATCCGAATGGTGAAACAAAATGCTACCCACAGGAGCTAGTCCACAATTTCCACGAAGAATGGAATACTAAGAACTTTGTGCGCAATACTCGGAGGAATATTCAGCGATTCGGCTATGTTGGCGATTGTTGGTGCAGAGGCCGAAACGTGAACTCAAGAAAGCACGGTAAGGCTCAATCTATATGAACCAATGCAAAAATGAGGGTGTGGTGCGATTCGCGCGTCAATATAATGAGGTCATCGGACAAAACGCGCTAAAACATCATGCTTACCATCATAACGGAAAAAATAAGAACTTACAAGTAGAATAAGTAAAGAAGTGATCAAAAGAGTGACGTTTACAGAAGGATTGCGTTTACTAGGGTCAAAAAATTTGGAGTTGTTCTTATTTTGAACTTTTGACAAATTAATTGTTGACCTATGAGGTGAATTCCCAATCTCGAAGGCGCTTCATTGCCATAGTGCAGAGATTTCTCTAAATCATGGTGAAGCCGTGGACTACTGCAAATTTATTTGGTCCATCTCAACAGAAAGGAACTGAAACAATGCTGCGTGCGGCGAAGAGCTGTAATGGGGTCACGTGTGAATCGCGCCCCCCCAAAGATGAAGCTAGGGTTAAGAAAACCACGAACTGTTCTTAGAAACTTGTCATGTGCACTAATATAAATATCCGTTTATTGCTATTTATTATTAACCAGTTTGTCTATGCACGCTAACGCGTGTAATATATGTCGACGGCCACTTATCCACGATAGAGTCATTCAGCGGAATGTTGGATAATCAGAATAAAATAGTTCTCTCTAGATTCGAATGCTGAACTGCTGAGAGTACACGCTCGATATATTTGAGCAGAGTTATTAGTGGGTGATCATAGCTCCGTTCACCTTAGTGCAAACCCTTATAAACTTGACCACCCTTCTTTTGCCACATTTGTCCCACTACCTCTTGACCCCTTTTCCCCGCGTTCTAGAACGTTCCTGAACAGAGTTATGAAATTTTGATCCGAGCTCCGCCCACTTTGGTGCCAAGCCCGCCCACTTCGGGAATTTGGCTAGATTTGTTCCGTTACCTCTAACCACGCTTTTCCCGCGTTCCAGAACGTTTTTGAACAGAGTTATGAAATTTTGATCTCAGCTCCGCCCACTTTGGTGCCACCCCCGCCCACTTCGAGAATTTGACCACATTTGTTCCATTACCTCTGACCACTTTTTTCCCGCATTCCAGAACGTTTCCGAACGAAGTTACACTCATTTTTGAGAAGCAGCTTTCACCTTAACGCACACACCGCCCACCGTGCGCGGTGCTTCGCTAAGCTTACGCATGCCCAGCATGCATAAGGCCTTCCACACTCTTTTTACTTTTTTTGCTGGCCTCGACGCCTTCGTTGAATCGAGTTACGAATCTTTGTGGAAAGTACCGCCCACTGCGAGAACGCTCCGCCCACCGCCGGTGAGTTTCCTTTATTTTATTTGTTGACCCGTCCCTCACCTTTGCACATTTTTCCTGGCGTCTGGACTATTATGAGACCGAAAGAAAAGAATTGGCCCACGACCTCGCCCAGTTCCGGCGCATGCCCCACCCCTTGGGGTCACATGTGCTCTGTTGCACCTACCCTATGCTCAACCCATTCCAAACTTGACCCGACTTCTCCAGGTGTTTCTTCAGGTTATATCGATTTTCCGTACAAACAAAAAACAAACAAACAAACAAACAAACAAACAGACAGACAGACAGACAGAGCGCTTTATATATAGTAGGGATATTATTTGCTCACTTGTTATTACTTCATTTCATGTCCGATGAGATTTGGTGTTACTTGAAATTTTTCACTCTTATTTGGAATTATTCGTCGGCAAGTCATACATATTAATTATACATATGACTTGTAACTGTTTTTTGATGTTCATTACAGATCGCTATTCAATATCACCTATTGTTATAATTACCATTATAATATTGCTACATTTATATTATTACTACTACTAAAAAATTTCTGATTGCGATGAGATCATAACCAAGATTATGACTGGTCATAATCACAATTATTTTTGTTGTGTTTATTACTACCATTATTATTAATATTACCATTATTATTGGCGTTATCATTTTTGTTATTATTAATGTTAATGCTATCATTGTTGGTTCTACTGATTTCACTATCTGTTATTAACACTATTTATTTTGATGATATAATACACTTTCCGCAACGTGAATAAATTCGATCATACCTGAAGTATATCACCAGTTTTGAAAGGAACACCTGCTTCTGGGCATGGGATCAAGTCGTCCTTGAAAGGATCGTAATCAAATTGAGCGCGAACGAATATTTCGCAAGGTGGTGGTGCAGATCGGTATGAAGGCACAATTTTGAACGTCACCTGAACTATGTTTGTTGAATGAAGTGGCGAGATTGTCAAAGAAAGTACGAAACCTGTCCACGAGCGTCTTTAAGCATCTGCTGCAACGAATCGATTGAGCGGTTTGCAACACACACACCACCAATCTCCCGAATCTCATCACCAACATGTAATGTTGCTGAAAGAGAAAGAACCTTCTCTCGAATACTGTGCAGCGTTCCTTGTCTGGAATAAAGTCTCGAGGAGAGCTTGCAATTCTTCATACACCTTCTTGAGATCTCTTTGAAGTTCATCGAAAAAGCATACAACCATATGTGGTGCTACAGTTCCTAATGAGGAAACTAGTCTGAACTGTCAACAGAGAGTTCGCTCGACTATGCCCTGCATGCATAAAAGGTGCTCAAATAATCTCTTTTTCTCAGTCTACCCTTTAAGGAAAACAAGCAGCACAAAAGGTGTCTAACGCGAAATCAGGAGAGACTCCTTATTACACGCAAGGCTACTCCTTCTATGAGTCTGTCCTGTTGGTGAAATTTAAAGAAGAGCTAGATAATATTGGCACCGGGGCAGCTGGAGCAATTTATTTTTGATGCATCCTCCTTGGTTCAGTGTAATCTAGCGATGAATACACGTGTTCTCACAGGTGACACTAACAGAGAAACTCTCGTCAAGGAGGTCGTTTGAGATAGGACTTACTCCACTAGACCCGTCTTTTTGATGCTGATCTCGAATCTGCCGAATTAGCAAAACAATGAATAGAATGAATTTATGAAGACTTGAGGGTTTAGAATACTATGTTGAACACCTAGAAATGACGCACGATAGCTCCAGGTGGAACCTCGGATAACCAGTGTAGAAGGGTCAGCGCAAATTACGCTGAGTCGCATGCAAACTGCTCTTGTTAGTGTTGTGACTTGGTTCTATCAACGACATTTCCTGCCATTTCATTGGTATGAGAGAGGCCTCTGGATAAAATTCCTCCATTTCTCTTTCGGGGAACAACGTGGCCGCTCTCTTTCAGCTCCACTGCTTCTCGTCTCAGGTCATTCTCTGGTCTTCTCAGCAAGCGTTTCTTTTCTTTGCAAGCGTCGTTCTCCCGTTTTTAGCAGGACAGGGAATGCTTGCCTGACCACTCTGGTGCTTTCATTTCTAAACATGCCCACTCGCACCCAGCCGCGGGTCCATCTGAGATACTGGTTCCTGCAAAAAGGATTTATTCCTCATGCTTCTTATTTATGGATCAACACACGCTACCGTGGAGCATCGTAGTCTCAGCACTGTCCGTTATACCTCTCACATGAACGTCCTGCAGCATCACCGATCGCGGTGAACACCATGACTTCCTCCATTCCGTTCATGTCATACTTATTCGAGCTTTTACCGCCTGATCCATGCTACCTTCAGCTGCTGAATCACTCCCTAGTTATAGGAATACCTCTAATATTTTGATGTCCCTACTCTACGTAACGCGCTCGCGTCTGTCTTTTTCCTTTTTGTACGTCAATTCGACATTGCCTGAAGAAGCACCTGAAGTAGTCGAGTCAAGGGTGGGATGAGCGTAGGGCAGTATCCAAGTAAATGTGAGCTCAGAGGAGCTGCACCCACAGGGGCTGAGCATGCTTAGGAGTGGGCGATGTCTGAGGCGAAACGTCTGAATCAGGTTTCATAACAGTCCTGACGCCGGAAAAAAAATGGACAAAGATGAGGTATGGGTCAAAAGCGGACTGAAGAAGATCAACCATTTGTGTGCGGAGCATCCCCATAATACGCGGTAGTTTTCCCATAAGTTTAAGTGGAAGTCACTTCAGGAACATGTGTAATTCTTTCAGAAAACTTCTAGAACGCGGAAAAAGGTCAAATATCATGAAGGAAATGTGGTCATATCCTCGAAGTGGGCGACGACAAGAGCAAAACTTTCAACTCGGTCCAGTAATGTTCCATAGCGAGGAAAAGTGATCAGAGTATGGGGATATGTGGTCAGATACACTAAGTAGGCGGGGTTTGCACTGACATAGGCGAGCTGAGATTGAAAATTCTCAACAATGTTCGAAAACGTTCTGGAACGTGTGAAAAAAATGGCTGGATGTAGCGAGGCTAATATTAAAATTCCTTGATTCTCTTCAATGCCGTTCCAGAGTGCGGCAGACCCCAAAGTGGGCGGGCTTTGCACTATGGTAGGCTAGCCTGAAATCGCAAAACGCAAGACGCTTTATAACAGACTCCATCGATGCTCTTGAAGGATGTCATGAACTTTGATTGTTCTTGCTCGTAATGTGTGCAAACTTATATATGACCTCATTCTCGCCCATGATCTTAAGATCTCCTATATTATATATTGCACCAGTCAGATCACCCTGCTCACGCCAGGCTTCCCTACTTCTTACGACAGGGTTGTAATAATCGGCTGCCCGGCCTCTCTTTCTGGAACAAATGATACTTTTCCGAACAAGAAATTTTGCTCCTGAATAACAGGTAATGCAAGTGGTATTGGTTAGTGGCAATGTTCCACAGCTTATGCATATGTCTAACGTTTTGATCTGTTGCTCTTCATGTATGGAATAATAACCTATCAAAAACTTACTTTCTACTAAGCAACCAAAGCCTTGAGTGGTACTCACAAATGTTGCCGAGTGATAACACCATTATCAAATGACGTTATCAATGAAACCTCTTTTCTGTAAGGATATATCATATATTGGCATCACAGATTCTTGGCGGTGGGATACATTTTATTGCAAATGATATTGAAACAAAGGAAAACAGTGATACTTCATTCAATCTCAAACTTTACTGCGTAGCGGTAGCAATCGGACAGAGGGATAGATTAAATTTTCATCTTCTCCAATGCAGTGGATTTGATCGCTCTTACCACTGCCGTGCCTGCTTTACTTGTCTTATCGGATAAAACATATCGAAGACTCAGAGCTGGATTAATACCAGAGGAAATAGAATTTGATTGATGAGTGGCTCTTATATTCTGAGGCCCCTTTATTAGCTCTTATCAGTTGTGATAGCTTCCTGCCATAGAGACCCCGCCTACATCACCTAATGCATCGCTATGGTTAATCTGTTAACACGAGAGGTTACAGACCTTAGAGTTGTAGCCTTCTATGGCCCTTTATCAGCCCTTTTCACTTGGGATCAGTACTTGTCACCAACCACCTACGGCTCCTTCACACCCCCCCCCCACCACTACTGAAGTGCCGTACCTCCACTGCTAATACAAGGATATTATATACCCAGTGGTTCTCGCCTTTTATGGCTTACCGTAACCAACTTTTATCACCTAACATCTATGATCCCCTCGTAGCCCAGATCTCCTAAGGCGCTAAGGTTTCACTTTTGACTCCTTCTAGTGCTCCTTTTAAGCTCCTATAAGTCGTTATCATTTCCCATCATACACCATCAGTGTTCCCATCGTGCCGCCTGTGCCCCTTCCGAATTTGTACGCTTCTGGTCCAGGAAGACAGGAGTTATGAAGTTGAGGACAAATGCACGCACCGTCTCTTCAACCGTTGTGCAAGATGGCTCTATCTCTTGCCGCTCCACATCCTCTAAGCATCCAACAGTGAAACGTGCAAAAGTAGCCACAGCAATTATGGCCTCATAGACGCTTCAGATGTTTCATAATATACATAGCATTTTCCGTCTACGACTGTGATAACTGTTTTACGTCACTTGCAGAGCTTCCCAAGACAGATAATTGAGATCGCCTTTTCTTTTGCAAGTGCTTTTTGAAATTACTTCCACATACCTTTTCCAATGATAGGTTCCCCTCAAGTAATCAGCGAACCTTGCGACCCGATATGATGGTAGGAGATTATATCACGAAACAAAAACCACCGGTACTTGAACAGAGACGCAAGTGGAATGAGAGGAAGCAATAGATGTTTGTGCTATTTAGGTCAATTTACACCTTCTGTCGCCTCGCAGGCGTGTTCATACCCACATGTGCGCGGGTGGTACACTGCACATCGGCTCAGCCGAAGGCTTGTGTTTGAATGAATGGGAATTACTCAAAGGTGGTTCGGGATCGTCTCTTATAAGTTCATTTTTGTATATGAACACCCACTATCAGCACTCAGAAGGCCACTACGATGGTGAATGGCTAGATGTTCCACAGCAGCCAGGGATTCTATGAAGATTTCCAATGAATTAGACTTTCAACATTTTAATTTTTAGGCAGATTAAAGTTTTGCAGAATCGGATGCTTGGGCTTGTAATTCTCACTAGACGATAACATTAGATTAGACTGGCTTTGTTAAACAGGTCGGATCGCCCGGCTAGCGCCGGGATCTCCTCCTTCTCGTGTTGAAGTTCACATACCACCTGCATTCTTCCGATTTTGAAAGCTCGGGTCCGAGGGAACGGCGGTTATTGATCTCCAGCAAAACACACAAACACCGACACGCGCGGGCGCGTCCCACAAGTCATGAGAGAAGTCGCGCTCGAGTCCCGCATTCTTAGGTAAGCTGTTTTATATCCCACTTATCCCAATTTGACTGCGCATTTTTACTGAGATTACACCCATTTAACGTCCACCTTCTCCATCCCCTTCGCCCTCCAAGGGCCTGACACAGTTCAGTCGCTTTCTTCCACATACCATCAATGTCTTAACTCTGTCGAGTGTTCTCCCACCAAACTTCACGCCCCAGGTCCGAGCTAAGAATTCTCACGCACGACCCACCTCCTTTGGGCAGAGTTCAGCCGTGCCGATCAATATCAGTATTTCTATCGTGCCATTTGTACCACTATCAGGCTTGAACGCTCCGGTTGCACTGAAACACAATCCATGAATTTTCCTCGAAACACTAATTTTTTGCACACACACCTCCCTTTGTGAGTGGGGTGAGTGGGGTCTAGTCCTACCATCTGTTACAAGTGCTTCCATCATGCCACTTGTACTCCTACTAAGTTTGCAGACCCTAAGGCCGAACTGAAAATTCCTGCGCAAGACTCGCTCAATGGGGACGGAGTCCAGTTATGCCAACTACCATCAGTATTCTCATCCTGCCGCCCGTATTCTTATCAATGCCAAACACCCACTGTAACGGGAGCCATGAATTAACCCAGAGACCCAAATTTTGCGCAAACCCCACCACCGTATATGATGTCAAGTCGCACAACATGCCATGTGTGTTCCCATCCTGCGGGCGTGTAGTCCTACCGAATTTGAACGCTCTGGATATACCGCTACGAGAGATGAACCTGCCCTAACACACATATTTTGCGCACGCCCCCTCACCCCTTGTCGGCGGAGTCTAGTCCTGCTATCCACCATAAGTGTCTCCCTGCTGCCTGTACTCCTGCCAAACTTGAACCTTCTAGTTCCACAAGAACGGAAGTTACGAATTTCCGGTCGGAACACACACAAACACAAACACATAATTAACCAACACGCACACTTAGCGCATTATATATATATATATATATATATATATATATAACTATGCGAACTATGTAGCTACTTCCTACTATGTCTTTCTATGAAACTCGGCATAACAGTGCTACTGATTTTTTTGTGCTCTTCAAGAGTTTTGTGAATAAGCTTCATTAAGCTGACGTTTCGGCGGAACCGCCTTCTTACCTGAAAGAATCATAACGAACTGTGACTATCAAACGTTTTCACCAACCCATTAAACAGGTGGTGATCGGAGGAAGAATCGCTTACCGTAACATTGTGGATTCTTCAAAACCACTCAATAAGCCGGCTCTTTCTTACTAACAGGTGTATAGATGAATGATTCATAGTGAGCAAGTGATGCTACCAATCGACCATCGTCAGCTAGGGTATGTCCACATTCAACGTCTCTACGGGAAGGCGGATCACATATAAGGCTCCCAGTGACTCCCACATGATTGCGACACATTCTTCCCTGCGATTCACTTTTAGATTGGTGACCTATATCCAAAACACCTCGAACGCTTTACGTGCACACGATCGCGAGTCCTGTGCCACGACCTTCACAGTGACCTCAGAAACGCCCTCATTATGCCTCCGAAGTCGGTGATTCCCTAAGGCAGAAGACTCTTTCAGTCGCCTCATATCATCTATGTGCTCCTTGACTCTTGCTGAAGTGGTCTTACCGTTTTGCCAATATTGTTATCACCACAATAACGGCAAGTAACTTTATAGACCACCTCGGACATGTTACGATCACACTCCTTTACAGCTGGACAGACCTCGTAGTTTGCGGCTGTACATAGGTGATGGTATAGCCCGACGATTGATCGGATAGTCACAGATTGTTAGATTGTTTCAGGTTCAAAAAAAGGCGACTTCGCCGAGACGTCAGCCTAATAAAACTTACTTATACACCTCGTGAAGAGTTCAAAAAAACTATAAACTCAGTAATACTGTGTAGCTACTGCTCTTATCAAGAAGGTGTGATCATGTTTTTAGTAGCTACTGCAGTGTTATACATACAAGGGAAGGATACCAGGTCGCAGTGGCCATTCAAGATGAGATGTATACCGACGTAGGTATATTCGAGCGCTGATCTCAAATCTCGGTTCTAAATCTGCGAAACGATTCTGGGAACAAAGTTACGGGCCCCCCTTCCCCTGGTGCCATGCCCCTTTGTTGTTTTTATACGAAAACCAAGCCGTGCTTGAACATGAACAAATGGCGCAGTTGGGAGGTCGGCAAAGTGGTGGACGAGACACAAAGGTTCGAATCCTTGACGGATGCGCTTGTTTTGCTTTTTCATAAAAAAAAGGTCCTAAGCTCTTGCGAAACCCTTTTGCACTTCATATACACTACCTACAGCCCTCCCTCAAATTTATAAAACACAATAAATGGTAGCGCAAGTATATTTTTTCGTCGGCTCTACAGACCGAACAATGAGGGATGCACATAGAACCTTTCTGCTCCCGGCATCTAAACTCAGGGCCAATACAACCCAAATAATAAGCAAGGGACTTTGGCTCAATAGGGTCAGATCAAGCGTTGCATCAAGTAGTTTGGCTTCAACCATACCTGTCGTCGACTCATGGAGCTCGTTAAGGGACCATGGGGCTATTCAGATTGCTTTGCCATCTATCAAGGAGGTGAAAGTGCTCAACATCCCACCTGACGCAACTTCTCAAGTTGCGCCTCCCGATGCATATTTTTTCCATTTACTTAAGTGTACTGTCTCTCCTGTAATTGTTCATGATCTGGACCTTCATGTTAGCAAACTCCATTATTCGCATTATCTCACTATTGTAGTGTTTAGCGCACCTAGATTCAAAGAGTTTCTTTCTTACTCATGGTTTGCATCAGGGTACCTGGATAGGGAACTGGGAGAATTTGGAGTTTATATGGGATATCCTCAACTGGACGGGAATTGTGAGAGAGTTACGGGCGAGATGAACTTTCTTTCATGCGGTGCTCTCATTGTGAGAAGCTTTTTTGCTCCAATGACTTTGTGTTAGATTATCATATATGTTCATAAAATGCTCACCTATTGTTTAGATGGTATTTTTGCATAAAAGTGACACCTGAACTGCACCAGCTCACTTCTACCCATAGAGGGGCATTACTCCGTCCAAAAGCGCTTAAAGGCAGTGTTAACGAAAAAGTGGTTCCGGAGCTTCGCCCATGGTTTGAATTCGAGGCCCCCTCTGGTACCATTCGTGCAGGAATGAGGTCGGAAAACGGCTGGATAGGGCACAATAAGGGGCCGGAGAGGTATCCACAGTCGCCCTCCGCCCCTTGATCGGTGTCACGTTAGACGAGTGTCGAGACAAAACAGATTGCTATTATTCGTTTTAGGACCCACGCACGAAAAGCTAACCGCCGAGTGATGAGGTGATGTTTTTCTCCCATTCTTTTTTCCTCTGTTTTTCTGTTTGCTGCCGCGATCCCTTATTTGATTTCCTACTCCTACAGGCTGGAAAAGGTGAGCTACTTTTGCTGTTACTAAGGTTTTTTTGTTTATTTAGGCTTATAAGTGAATGAATTGTGGATTACCATTGTCTGTTCTTCGCACCAGGACCCATACGCGCGCAGTGAAACGCACTCTTGAGCTCGTCCGGGCGCCCCACCTTCTTCATTTTTCTTGTGCCATTCTCGTCCAACCCCCTTTTTAACGGGTTTTCGAACCCTTTTTTCACTTTGGAAACACCGATGCACGCAGTTTCTTCACCTCAGTCGCACTAGTTTCGATCTTGTCTTCCATTTTTCATCATAATCTGAATTACCCGAAATCATGTTAACGGTGCCTTCAAACCTGACGAATCATCCGACAGCCCTCTTTTGAAAGTGTATGGAGCTGTTGTTTTTCTTGACCACATCTTGAGTGCCGGGTGCGGGAGGTACTATGTGCACCCCCCATCAGTCGGTCTGTAAAGCCGACGAAAAAATATCCTTGTGTTACCATTTATTGTGTTTCACAAATATGAGGGAGGGCTGTAGGTAGTGTATATGATGTGCAAAAGGGTTTTGCAAGAGTTTAGGACATTTTTTACGAAAAGCCAAAAAAAGCGCGTGCCTCAAGGATTCAAACCTCCGTGTCACGCCCACCAGTCCGTCGCCCTCCCAACTGCACCATTTGTTCACGTTTAAGCGCGGCTTGGTCCTCGTATAAAAGCAACAAAGGGGCATGGTACCTGGGGAGGGGCCCGTAACTTGTTCCCAGAATCGTTTCGCAGATTGGAACCCAGATTTGAAATCAGCGTTCGAAACTACCTACGTCGGTAGACATCTCATCTTGAATGGTCACTGCGACCTGGTATCATTTCCTTGTTAGTATATTTAGAGGGACAGATCACGATGAAAATGGTTCCTGAATTTTCCCCCTAGGACTACCAAGTGGCCCCCAAGTGTAACAGGAAGAACACTGTTGGGTCCCAAAACCCAACAGCTCGGACATAGTGGGAGCCCCATTATCTGATCGCCCGGATGCCTCGCCTTCAACCGATGATGTGTCAAACGAGTTTCGAGGCAATACAGATTGCAGTAATCACGTCAAGACTTGCACATTCAGCATGCAATCAGCTGAGCGCTTAGTGATGTGACGATGTTTTTCTCCTTCTCTATTACTCGTTTCTATTTCTGTTATTGTTTTTGCTGCTGCGATCCTTATTCTCATTCTCTACCTCAAGATGTGAAAAATGTGGGCAATTTTTGCTGTTACTATGGTTTTTTGTTATTTTCTGCTTATGGTAAATGATTTTTAGCTCACAGCAGTCAGTTATTCGTACCAAAACCCACACGTTCGCAATGACACACGTTGAATAGCTCGTCAAAATGCCCCATTCTTCTTCAGTTTTCTGGTCTCATTTTCGTCCAGCCCTCTTTTTAACGATATTTTCGAAGCCTTTTTTCGCTTTGGAAACACTGATTCACGTTCTTCCTTCGCCTTCATCCCACTATTTTCCATATCTTCAATTTCTCGTCATTATGTGGATTACCCAAAATTGTCGTTAACTATGCCTTTAATGACCAGCTGGATTGCCGGCTAACACCGGGCACCCCCCCCCCCCTTCCTTTCGTGTAAAAATAGCTTGTCGCCATGTCTCTTCCAAATACAGACGCTATGATTTAGCAGTGCAGGAGGTGTAAGTTTCCGGCAGAACCCATACCCCCGACACACTTCCTGAGCACCCCAACTGTCGTGATCCCTGAACTAATGTGCTTCAGTAACTTAGACTATTGTAATATATATGAGTAAAAAGTCTTGATCGACTCATCTCTTTCTAGATTATTTCGTAGGGCCACTCGGAAGGATTCCGTTATGAGTTATGGTATACCGTTTCCGAACCTGTACTTTAGGGAATATATAAGCATGCCCTTGTAAGTGTTTCGCTAATATGACTTCAACATTGAATTGCCGACCGAAGCAGTTTGAGAGCTTCCGTCTACCACGAATTCCTGCAAGGCATAATATATCGACGACTGTCGCAAATATCAGTAGCGCACTCAGAAGAAACATCGTATCTGTACTCACGGATGCCTCATGACGAAGCATCTTCAAAACAGCAGAGCAGTGGATTACATTATAGGTTGATGTAATGTTGGTGGGATTTTCAGAAAATGCTTTACTCTGGATACCTTCGTGAGGGTTCCACCGCACCGCAATCGCCGAGATTCACGCTGTTCAGCTACAGAGTTTGGCTAACGTTATTCGAAAACAGCGTCCGCAGCGAGGAAATGTTTGTCTTTTCCACAACAGCGGTCGCATGTTACAAAACTGTCTCCTCAGAAGATTGCCGAACTTAAATGAGAAGTGCTGCCCCATCCTCCTTATTCTTGATCTGTCTGATCACCATTTTTTCCTTGTCTGAAACATCAACTCCGAGATAGAAAAACTGATTCGAAAAACTGCCGGAACCTTGGATATATGGTGGGATCTACGATGGAGACCATATTACTGTTTGAGATCGTTTTTAATGAAAATGAGACTCTTTGAAATGAAGAAATTTTCGCTCAACTTACAGTAGCGCTCAATAGTCTTCGGTGAAATGCTTTGACGCTTTTTCGTTCATAACTTTTTTCTTAGTAGATCAAATCGCGCGAAATTTGGATATGTTTAACCAGTGTTTACTTTTGAGCGCTACTGTATGTAATAGGTTGATGCATAATTATTGCGGATTTTTTTCGCGGCTTCTTTTCTCTCGATGCAATTTGAATATTGAATTGGGGACTACATAGAAATAATCCTCTTGCTTTTCTCAGAATAAATATTCCTTGAAAGTTCTGTTCATATACGGGACATTCTGCTCTATTAATTTAAGAAAGGTTGAAAGGTGGCACGAATTTCTCGGCGACGGAACTGTCAGCCAAAACCGAATGAGGAATGGAATCTACTCCTACGGCTGCCTTATTCACCAACAGGGACCCCTATGAATTATCATATTAATTGCCCGTTGGGAAAATGGCTAACGAACAGAACATTCAACGAAATGGATGGCTTGTTGGCCGACGTCAAGGCGTGGATCGCCTTCGAGAATCGAAACTTATCCGCCTGTGGAATCCGATTGCCTAGCAAATGGGAAGCAGTACTTGACTTTCTAACGTTCCTTTAAGTAAAATTTTCTGAAAAAACCACAATAATTATGCATCAACCTGATGTCCTTACTATATATTAAGTTGTAAGGAAAGTTCTGGCCGTTTCGTCAGCTATTTTTCAAAACGTTATAACTCATCTCAAAGTGAACATTTTTATTCATAAGCCCCATTCGATTCTACACATGTTTGTCAACGTGATACAAGTCTATCTGTTCCATTCTTATAGAAGTCCGGAGATCTGGATTCCAAAAACTCGAGAAAGGCAGCTCCCACGTCGCCTTGATTTTTGAATACTCGTTCCTTTAAAAAGCTGTTTAGATTTTCGAATAAATGGTAGTCAGTTGGTGATAGGTCTGGTAGGGTGGATGAGGGAGAGCTTCGATTCGCAGCTCGTTCAACTTCTCGAAGACAATTCGTGACACATGCGGTTGCGCATTGTCGTGTAGGAAGCAGTCGACCATGGCGACTGACTAGTGCTGGCTGCATTTGCCCCAGTTTCGTGTACTTCTTGTGAATTTGATCACAATATGACTGTACGGTAATGGTTTGACCTGGAGGAAGAAACGCGTGGTGGATTAATCCATGGTTGGACCACCAAACTGTGACCATTGTCTTCGTGATGTGTAAACTTGGTTTGGGAAATTTTTCGGAGGCTCATCCACACCCACCCACGGAGCAAAACGCCTCATGTCATCATATAGGATCCATTTCTCATCACACGTTACAATACGATGGAGAAAAGTCTCAACATCATTTCTTCTCAACAGCGAACTTAAAACCTCTAAGCGCTTCAGTTGTTGCTGCTCCGTGAAATCGTGTGGCACCCACTTGTCAAGCTCCTTCACCATTTCAAGCAGCTCGAGATGGTCAGCGACGACTGTGTGGGAGACACCCATCTTCTTGGCAATCTCGCTCAAAGGTTAACGTCGATCTTCTTCGACTGCTCTTAGCAAAACATCGTGATCAGCTAACGATGATCGACCAACTCGCTCTTCGTCTTCCACTGTCCCGTCTCCACTTCTAAACTTCTGAAACCAGCGACGAACCGTTCGCTACGATGCAGTGCCTTCTCCACATACAACGTTGATGTTTGTAGCTGCATCCTTCGCAGTTCGACCAATTTTGAACTCGCGAAGTAAAACCGTTCAAAAAGCAGTCTTATCCATTCTGCCAAAAAAACCTCCTAAGGACTCCAAAACCCTACAGACTTTGAGGAAAGCGCTATGACAGAAAGAGCAACTCGAGACTTATCTAAGGAACACAATATGTCGATTAGTCTGAATGGACAGCCGCCAAAATTCGAATTCATATGGCGCGTGCTTGGGAACGGCCAGAACTTTCCTTACAACCTAATACAATATAAAGCGCTCTGTCTGTCTGTTTGCTTGTACGGAAATTCGAAATAACCTGAAGAAGCACCTGAAAAAGTCGGGTCAAGTTTGAAATGGGTTGAGCATAGGGTAAGAGCAACAGAGCAAATGTGAGCCTAGCAGAGCTCCGCCCCAAGGGGCGGGGCATGCGCCGGAATTGGGCAGGGTCATGGGCAAATTCTTCTAATTCAGTCTCATAACAGTCCAGACGACGGGAAAAAGTGTGCCAAGGTGAGGGATGGGTTAGCAATTAAAATAAAGAAAACTTAACGGCGGTGGGTGGAGCGTTCTCGCAGTGGGCGGTACTTTCTATAGAGATTCACAACTCGATTCAGCGAAGGCGTCGAGGCCAGGAAAAAAATAAAAAGAGTGAGCAACGTCTTATGCGTGCTGGGCAAGCGTAAGCTTAGCGAGGCCCCGCCAACGGTGGACGGGGGGCGTGGAGGTGAAAGCTAATTTTCAAAAATGACTGTAACTTCTTCAGAAACGTTCTGGAACGCGGGAAAAGGGCGGCTACAGGTAATGGAACGAATGTGGTCGAATCCTCGAAGTGGCGCCAAAGTGGGAGGGCTTAGATCAAAAACTCATTACTCTATACAGAAATATTTTGGGACGCGGGAAAAAGTGGTAAGGTTCAAAAGAACGAATGTTGTCAAATCCCAGTAGTGGGCGGAGTTGGCACTGAAGTGGGCGGAACTTAAATCAAAAATTTATAACTCTATTTAGAAACGATGTGGGATGCAGGAAAATAGTGGTAAGATGTACTAGAACAAATGTGGTCAGATCCTACAAAAGAGCGGGATTGGCACTGAGGAGGGAGGGGCTTCCATAAAAATTATTAAGTCTCTTCAGATGCGCTTTAGAACGCGGGAAAAAGTGTCTTGAGTTAGTAGAAGCAATGTGGTTTGAAGACTGAAGTGGGTGGGGTTTACAAAAAAGGAGGCGAACTGACATCAGAAATTTATACATCTGTCCTTCACTCTAACCCTGACCACATAGGTTTACAACTAGGGGATACCATTAAACTCTTTCAGAATTACGTTAAAAGTTAGTATCCATGGTTCCACACGCAGTAGTCCCTTCTACACAAGAGCAAATGCACTACATTAACTTCAGACCTCACAAAATTAATTCTACAGTCCCCCGGCCACACAGGTGCATACCCTGTAGAGACGTGTAAATCCCTACAACTACCCAAAGGGTGCTGTTTTTTTGAGGTTAGTGTTCATGGCCACGCGGATCCCGAACTACACAGAGTTTCTCCGACTACATGGACTGCTGAGGTATTTGATTTGGATACATCGGAGCACCCTTCATAGTCGCACAGCCCCGTTTCACAGGAGTACTCATCACGACCACACACAGCCCAAACCAAAACATTTGTTAATTAAGATCAAAAAAGGTTGAAGTTGTTGCTTGATTAATCCCCGTTGCCCTTGCTGAAGAATATTGTGTATTCAGGAGTAATGCTTTGATAAATTACATTTTCAAAAGCGAGTGCTATGTATACCATGCTAATACTCCAGTCGAGCTAAACAAACTTTTCTATTACCCATCAAACACCCCTCTTGAACTGCTTGCCGTTCAGTCCGAATTTCGTGACCTAGCGAAAAAACTTCACGCTCCCCATGAGACAAAAAAATGATGGCCACTACAGAAGTGCCCGGAAAGTGGCTCAGATGATCAAATTCTATGATGAAAATCAGAAGCTCATGTGGCTCCGTCCCTTATGATTAGAGCCCTCAACGCACGCAAATGCGTGCGTAGCCGCCTGGTGTATATACATGGTAATTGTATACACATTCCACAAGTTAGGTTTCGCACACTTACGCGTGCGCCACTACAAGTAACGCCTCAAACACAAATGGCATTCGATTCGAGCATCGCTATCGAGCCTTCCCTTGCCCATTTTTGTCGGTGTGTGGGCTTTCTGGAGCGAAACTTTGAATTTAATATAACTGTACAGCCCATTCCGGAGAATGTTCCACCTCCTATGAGCGGCTATCCTTGCCCGAAGTCCCAGACATCCCAGACTTGACCCGAGTACCGGACAATTATATATATATATATATATATATATATATATATATATATATATATATGTATATTATATATACAGGGTGTCCCAAAATTATTTGCGCCAAAGTTCAGTAATTTTTAAGGTGGAAATAATCTATCAAATTCACATTACCTGCTATTAATTAGTTGCATAAGAAGGTTTCCTTGCAATATGTATGGCTACTGATGTGGAACTCCCAATATCTACCAGATGGAGGAGGCTCTTTCAATGCCACTTGCAATCATTGACGCGCGAGAAGTGGAAGGGCGTTACGAAATTCTTTGGGATTTTTCTAATAACCATATAGGAGGCTATTAAACGGTATAGAAAAGAAGATTGAATCAGAGGCAAACCAGGAAAGATAGAAAGGTAGAATGTTCCTGAAGATAGGACTATTAAAATGGTCCGTATGCCAATCGGTCGGGATCCTGGGCGACCCATCAAAAGGAAGTCAACGGGCACGGCTTACAGGAGTTATCGCGATGGAAGAATGCCATGCAGAAGCTTCACTGCCATTCCTATCGTATGCTCCAATCCCGATCTCAACAGACTCTGCAGGGCCAAAAAATGCAGAAAGTCGCAGTTCCACTTGAGTGATGACACGCAACCCTTCGTCGTTTTCTCTGACCAAAAAATTTTTTACGATAAAACCATCCCTCAACAACCAAAACGTTCGCATTCCGGAAAGAAACATCCAGCGTGTAATATCTCACAAAAAGGTTGCTATCAGAACAGTAAAATGATGTTTTTCGAGGAAATCACCGGCAAGGGTAAACCGCTCGTGGTTTTTTTCGGTGCAGGCGTGAAAATTGACCAAGACCAGTACTCGAACAGCGTACTGATGGAAGTACTGAAGCATTGGTCAGGCAACGTTTTCTGAAACATCTCGTAGTCCTTCCAGCAGGACGCTCCTCCAGCCCACAGAGCCAAGCTTGCCCGCGAGTGGTGCCGGCGACAGCTGCCCGACTTCATTGGTGACGAGGAATAGTCATCCTATTCCAGAACTTGACTCACTTGAATCCCACGAATGGTTCCTGATTAGAAGAGGACCTATCGAGTTTGCAGTCCCAATTTGGAGTCCTGGAATGCAAAAGCTGGAGGACGGCTGGGAAGAAATGGAGAAGGATACCTGCGTGCCTTATGCGATCAAGTCGAAAGCGAACTTTGACTTCTATTCGCGCTCACGGGAGATATTTCGAAATGCGACTTTAGCATGTTGTAGCACATAGTGTTAGCTAGCGTGCATAGAAATTCCATCGTCTTTAGCAGTTGAGGACTTTCAAATATATTGCTATAAATCGGCGCAAATAATTTTGGGACACCCTGTATTTATATATACGGGCTTGAGGCGAGACCGGGATCCCGCAAGGAAAAGGCCCCGCCAAACCCTCTGTCGAATTATTGAAGCTGCTCGAGAATACCACGAACCGCTGATACTAACATTCATCGACTACCGGGAACCATCCGACTCAATAGAACGAGAAAAAGTATGGTCGGCTCTTAACGAACAAGGTATCCATCCCCGTTACACGAATATCTTAAACGAATGCTACTCAGGATCTGTAACAGTGTTCCGGCCGTTCTCCGCGACCTAGAGGTGACTATGGAGAAAGGAGTCCGCCAAGGAGACCCTATCTCCCCAAATCTTTTCGCTGCATGCCTGGAATACACTACACGTCACTGCGCATGGGATTCCAAAGTAATCAAAATCGACGGAAGGTATTTAAGTCACCTGAGATTCGCGGACGACATAGTTCTTATTTCAAGATATAGGATCAAACTTCTCAAATGTTGAATGAATTACATACAGCTGGTATCAAGGCCGGTGTGAACATCAACATGAAGAATACGAAATGCATGAGGAACGAACACTCAGATCGCAATCCTGTTTACCTACAAGGGGAACCTTGGAGGTTGTCCATGAATACGTGTACCTTGGCCGACTACTTAGCATGAAAAATGACCTGAAGAGCGAATTGGTGAGAAGGAAAAAAGCCGGCTGGACTGTGTATAATTCGATCAGAAACGTAATTGAAAATACCAGGGACGAATTGCGAGCAACCTTGTTTAACTCCACGGTGCTACCAGCCCTTAGCTACGCAAGCGAAACGTGGTCTCCGACGAAAAATTTGGAAAACCAGCTACGAAGGATACAAATATCCCTCGAGCGTCGAATGGTGGGGATAACCTTGCATCAACTATGGCTCAACAGGCTGCACAACGAAGACATACGTTCGTTGTCTGAAGTTCGCGATATTATTCTGCACATCGACAAAGCAAAACACTCCTTTGCTAGACATCTGATAAGGCGCGATGACGGTCGTTGGAGTACAACAAGTGTGTGCTGGGAACCACGCGAGAAGAAACGGTTTCGTGGTCCACCTCCTCTACGATGGCAAGACTCTTGCTCACAGAAAAAATATCTGCGATTCTAATTCAATTAAGGTATCAGTCCACTGGTCGACATTGACTCAATATAGAAAATCGTGGAAAAGAAGTGGGGACCCGCGCAAGAGCAATCGCAGCTAATAAAGGGTCGCCAAGTAATCCAGGTAAGTAAGTGCGGCAAAAGTTCTGGCAACGGTAAATATGCCCGTAAAAACGGTCAAATCGATCGATACATGATACAGCTTCAACAGCATTTATCAACGGCTATGTAGATTACAAAAACAAACTAGATCTCGAAATAGCCCCTTTTGCGCGAATACAGGCTGAAAGTCTCCTAGGAAACGCGTCGACGGCGGCACGGAGGTAGTCTTCGTCCAAATCCTCCTATGCTTTAACGAGGGTCGCACGTAAAGCATCCAAACTTCTATGCTGGGTAGAGCAGGCTATCCTCTTGAGAACTGACTACAGGAAGTAGTTCAATGGATTTAGGTCTGGACTGTTTGGGGGCCAATCCTTCGACGAGATGAAGTCTGGTAAGTGCGTTGCGCACCCGTCATGTACCACCTTGAAACTGTGTGCTGGAGCTGAGCCCTGTTGATTAGTCCAAGTCCGGTTGATGAAATGGGATTGTGCCCAGGGGAGTAGCTCCTTCTCCAACACGCTTTTCAATTAGGTCTTGCTATCCACCTTGACCCCTTCATCCAGGAAAATCAGGGGCATCTTGCCGTCCGATGTGATTGCCCCAAAAACCATCAACGACTTGGGGTGTCCAGATCGCTGAGCGATCCCTCCATGTTGGCTGGCTTCTGCAGGGCTCCCCGCTATTATCCTATCGTTTTGGGTGTTTAAGGATTGATCTGTTGAAAACAGACACTCGTCAGTGAGAAGGTTGTTGGTGTGCCGTGCCTGCAAAAATCGCTTTAAAAGCTTTTTACATCTTTCGAGCCTAGTTTTCTTCATACGCACAATTAGCGTGTGCGCTTTTCTAATCTTAAAAGAGCGAAGTCGAAGGTTTCTGGTGACAATCCTTCCAATAGATCGAGCAGAAATACCCACCTCAAGAGCCATTTTTCTCTCGGGCATACGAGGGTGGCGGCGGATTTTCTCTCGAATAGTTTTCACGATTTCCTTTGTTGTTGCACTCTACGGTCTTCCACTTCTAGGCTTGCTCTCCATAGTTCCTGTCGCCTTGTACCTGTTGATGTTGTTGTACACGGTTCTCAAAGGAGTCTGGAGCTGCTTAGAGATATTTTTGCTGTGCATTCAGCCAAATGGAGGTTCAGGATGGATGCTCGTTGGCCTTTCCTTGTCACCATTGTGTAAAATGGCTTACTTGAGAAAGTCCAATTTATGAAATGTATAGAAGAAGACTTGCAGAAAATAGTGGCACAGATCCTGTCGAGATCGAGGGCATCATTTCTTATGGAAGACCCGAAACGGGCATTTGCCAGAACTTTTGCCGCACCCTGTAGTAGCGCTCAATAGTCTTCGGTGAAATGCTTTGACGCTTTTTTGTTCCTAATTTTTTTTATTTGTAGACCAAATCGCGCGAAATTTGGGTATGTTTAACTTGAGCATGTTTCACTCTACCCAACACTATTTGGTTGCAAAACTACAATGCCCACCGATAGAGCAAGGTGTTTGTTGCGGTAGCAGATTGTGCTCAAAGTAAAGTTGTTCACGTCTGCACTTATTCGCACCTTATGTGCGTTTTCTCATCTATTGCATTACGCATTATCGCTCGCACACTTCAGACGTGACAAAAAATAAAGAGATTCTAGAAGGACCATCGTGTGCATTTTCAGGCGATTTTGAGTTCATGCTCTTTGGAATATCTGGAACGTGACTAGATCGTAGGTTATCAGTGGTGAATATTCACAACACAGCCTTGCTACACATATCAAAACTTCGCATGATTAGATTCAGTAGGAAAGGAGTTACGACTGAAAAGTATGACTGAAGAAGCATTTCACCGAAGACTTTTGAGCGCTACTGTATATATATATATATATATATATATATATATATATATATATATATATATATAGTATATATATACATATATATATACATATATAGTATATATATATCAATGTAGTAAGTAGTGATGATGACATAATAGGTAATGTCTGATGATAATGGCTCCATATATAAACGATTCTGGAATGTTGAGGACCACTTTGTACCGAGTTGTGAATTTTTGACCTCAGCTCCGCCAACCTTGATGCAAATCCCATTTACTCTAGAAATTTGACACATTTCTTCGATGGCCTTTAAATACTAGTTTTTCATGTTGTAGAACGTTTTTGAACAGAGTGATAAATTTATGAAAAAAAAGAACGTTACATTTGAACGCAAGCCCCACCCACCGTGGGCAAAGCTTCGATACCTTTGAGTACGCCCTGCACGCATAGAGCCTCTTACCTTCATTCTGGCCTTCCCGCTTTCGTTGTATCGAGTTGCGAACTTGTGTGGCAAGTGCCGCCCACTGCGAGAACGCTCCGCCCTCCGTCAATGAGTTTCCTTCAGTTCACTTGTTGGCCCTACTTCACCTTCGCTCAATTCTTCCCGGCTTGTAGGCTGTTATCAAACCTAATTGAGAAGTTTAGATCATCTCGCCGCCCACTCCTGTGCATGCTCTGCCCCCTGTGGGCGGAGCTCCGCTCAGCTCACACGTACTCGGGAGACGGGCGTTAGGAACGATTTTGGGTAATCGATTTGCCGCACGCGGTTGTCGCGAACCACTCATTCGCCGTTATTACAGCTCTAGCGTTCTTCGTACAGCTCAATCGATATGCACTCATTATTTTATGCATAATTCTACTATTAATATTTCTACTGCTGCATCCTGCTACATTCCTTCGCGCGCGACGCCCCTTTCACCGCGACGCGACCATTTCGTTCCTAACGCACCACACCCCACGTACTCTGCTGGTTTTGTCCTATCGTATTGTTCTCCTTACTGAAATCAGTAGTTTCTCTTTTTGGCAGAGCGCTTCTTCGGAAATTCTGTGAGCTTTTGAAATTTCATAGAGGTTTTTTGCAGAGTGGATAGGGCTGCTTCCGGAACGGTTTTAATTCACGAGTTCGGGCATCGTTGAACTACGAAGTAGGCAGCCACAAACACTAACGTTGCACGAGAAAAAGGCACCGCATTAAGGCAAACGGTTTGCCTCTGGTTTTAGATATTAGAAATGAAGACGAGTCACTGAAAGACAAAGAGCGAGTTGATCGACCGTCATTATTCGATCACGATGCTTTGCCAAGAGCAATCGAAGACGATCGACATCAACGACACTGCCAAGAAGATGTGCGTTTCCCATACAGTCGTCGCTGACCACCCCAAGCAGATCGAAATGGTGAAGAAACTTGAAAAGTGGGCGCCGTACCTAGAATTGTTTACAAAATTATGTTTGGGGAGGGACTCTTCGCCGTAGAGCAATGTGAGAGTTACTGATGTTCTTGCAAATACCCATGCCAGCTCTTGTGACTAATGACGTGTAATGATGCCGGTTTGCGACCGCGAGAGCTGTTGCAGGCGGATGTAAAAAATATGCAATGGTGCCCACTGCAATAACGGTAATCATGCCAGTCCGGAATTTCCGAAACGCGAGGAGTCGCGTTGCATAGCAAAAAATTGGTATTTTGGAAGCCATCGGAAGCTGTTACATGCACCCAAATGTAGAAGAACAGATATCTGTGCAGAAGATTGGTCCTGCGCAAAATGCAACGACGGTCGCGGTCTGAAAGCCATTCTCTGCAGTTCTTCCAGTACCATGTTTCGTGTCGAAGGGTTCGCTTCCAAACGTTTCCGTGACTGAAGGGTAAGCGTGCGCGACGACGGCGTGGCGAGGAGTGGAAATCGCACACTTCTGCCACGCAGATTGGCGGCGAGCAAAAAAAGAGTCATGGACACCGATTTGTGAAAAGACGATGAGGTGTCATCAGGGGACGTGCGATTCGTGCGATTCTGGGCGCTCGCGGCAAATTGCGCGGCGAAATTCGCGATGATTCAAACAACTATGGCGTCTATCATTGGGGCACAAACTTGAAGTTGAGTACTTTAGTAGGTCCGGACAATCCTACTAACCTAGTTTACCTCGAATGTGGGCCCCAATGATAAACGCTGTGGTCGCCCAAATCGCACCGAATTTTGCTGCGCAATTTGCCGCGCGCACCCAGAATCGCACGAATCGCAACACACCCGGTGTCATCATATTAGCTCATTACCGCCGAATGTGACTTTAATGAGCACGTCGGCATAAATGCCGTCCAGAAATACCCTGTGTTCACGTCCTGAATGTTTTAGCCTTATCTCCTAAAAGTCATAGAGGTTACAGGCTGAGAGGTTCACACAATGATTCGTCGTCCAAATCAGTATCGCGATGCTTCATTATTGGACCAGCATTGGTGTTGCCATGTTTTGTCATACGAGTGACCGTAGGATTCTGGATTGCGTACATGCCGATCTGTGAGTCTCGACCAAGCCACAGTTGTTCAGCGATTTGACGAATGCTCGAATCCTGCCGAATTTGAGCCTGCTTACTATCGAGCAGAAGTGAACATCATTATATTCTGCGATATTGCGCAGACAACCCACCTAATCTACATACTGATTTTTTGAGAAGGTCACTTTTTCTGATGAGGCCTTTCACCGTGGCATGACTTAAGACATGGTCAAAATTCAAAAGATCTGAATAGTGACCAAACTCTGGTGAAACCCTTAAATTTGTTCCATTCCACTCGAAAGTCAGTAAACAAGGCTTCATGAGCGCGTCGCTTTGGTGACTTGGTCAACGAGGCACTTTGTCATTGTGTATTCAGTTTGGCGCCTACTTTGGTGTTATGAACTGTAGTCTCCGCACTGTAGCCATATATAATACATTGCGACTAATCATGATACAGCCACCTATGAAAATCACCAGAACTCTCGTTTCAGAGTAGTTCAGGGAGAGGCTTAATATTGAAAGAGTGCTCCGTCCGGAACGTAACTTGTAGATCAACAGGAAGTTCCATCTCGGAACCATGTACAATTTTCCCTTCCATCCTTTTCCCAGAAAAGGTCACTTCGCCTATGTTTCAAAATGATACAGCTACCTCACAGTTCCCCGTTGCGTTCCATTTCCATCTTACACGATAACTTCATTTGCGCAATGTCCTCCAATCTCAGGTACTGGGTGGATGAAAATTGCCATCCTATTTCGAGAAGCTCGACAAATTTTCGCAAAAAAAGAAACGGGACAGTCAAGTTATAGAATCGCTCGAGATTTGGGCCGCCAATAGTCGACAACTTTGTCAGGAATCCATCAGAGTGTGGAACAAAAAGGAGTACGAGACGTCGTTCGTTATTTTGGGGAAGAGACAAGCGATAATTTTAGAGACAAGCGTAGAGCACGACTAAGTCGTGTGCGGAAATCAAGCCCTCCTGGAGCTCCATGTCTTGAAGTCCGTCCATGAGGATTACTATTTGGAACGTGACAAGTAAATTTGAGTTTAATGTAGGGCACCCAAAATGAGGAAGGCACCCTTTATGACTGAAAAGCATCGCGATAACTGGATTTGCCATGAACCTCATCCGAACCGGTGTAGGTGCCTTTTCCCTGTTGTTTCGTTCTCCAGGTTGTTCTTTTCAGTTTAAGAAAATTTAATTGTGACAGACCAGATAGCGACCGGTTCTTCTAGCACATCATAGAAAGGATAAGCTTCAATTTTCCAGGCGAAGTTTCAAGGAGGAGTTGGGAGTGGTTTCAAGAAGTGATGTGGATGGCTATCCCTTCCCATGAACCTTTTCATTTGTTTTGTTCTAAAGAAGCTCAACTGTTCAGGTAATCAAGTCGTAAAGCGCCATGCTCCTCATCTCATGTAGCGTCAGAATTGGCAGCACTCCCTCGTACTCACGCAAGATAATCCCCCGATTCACGTCAGTCGAAGCACTTGGGCCGGATTAGTCGGACAAAATAGACCTATTGAACTGGCCGGCTAACAGCCCTGACTTGAGTTCTATGGAAAACGTTAGGGTATTCATGGTAAGGAAATGGTATGGAAGACTTATGTATGGAACAAGCAACTTGGGGGCATCGGCGAGCTGGAGGAAGCAATAGAACCAGGAACTCATTGACAGCCTTTACTTAAGATTAGACAATGTATTATTGAGGCAAAGTCTTTACTTTAAGTTAGAAAATCGTATCATCAAGGTAATACCAAGGAATAGGTAATAGATTATACATCCCGCGACTTCCTCTCTATGTTATGATTTAGCTGCTGAATAAACCGATTGGGCTAGTGGCCGTATCATCATACTATATATAAACGCGCTTGCGTTTGTCTGTCTGCTTGCACGAAAACTCGTTATTACCTGAAGAAGCACCTGCGAAAGTCAGGTCAAGTGTGGGATGGGTTGGGCATAGGGCAAAACCAAAAAAGCTCATGTGAGCTCAGAGGAGCTCTGCTTACGGGAAGTGGAACGTGCGCAAGAGCGGATGGTATCATGGGAGAAACTTCTTAATGATCGTGACAGCCCAGACGCAGGGAAAACATGATCAAAAGCGGGCAATGGGTCAACAAGTGAAATGAAGGAAACTCATCGGGGGTGGGCGGAGCATTTCGCAGTGGGCAGTGCTTACCACATAAGTTCTTAGCTCGATTCGACGAAAGTGTAGAGGCCAAAAAAAATAAAAGGATTGAGCATGACCTTATACGTGCTGGGCTACGTAAACATGTCGAAGCTCCGCTCATAATGGGCAAGGCGTGCATTCAAATGTAAAGCTTTTTTCTCGAGAATTTATGACTCTTCAAAAACGTTCTACAACGTGGAAAAAAATGGTCAGAGGCTATAGAAGAAATGTGTAAAATTTAAAATCCCCTAAGTGGGCGAGGTTTGCACCCTGCTGGACCAGCATCAACGATTCATAGCTCTCCTCTTTCCACAATATTATTGGACAGAGCTATGAATCTCTGATCAGGAAAAACGCGGGAAGAGTGGTTGAAGAACAGAAGGAATCTGGCCAAGTGCCTGGAATGAGCAGCGTTTTCCCCAAAAGTCAAAAATACATAACTTCGCTCAGAGACGTTGTAGAAAGCGGGCAAAAACATGGTGAAAGGTAATAGGAGAAATGTGTTAAAGTTTGGACGAGCTTTGCACTAAGGAAGCGAGGCCGAGAACAAAAATCCATCAATCTGTTCAGACGTTTCAGAACGCGGGGAGAAGTGGTCAGAGGGTAAAGGAATGTGGTCAAGTTCCTGACTTGAGCCGAGTTCGCACAGGGGTGAGCGGAGCATAACTCCGTTTGAAAACGATCTAGAATGTGGAGAAAATGGGTAGGGGCAGCCAAAGAAGGGTGGTCAAAGTTGTAGTGGGGGGTCTCCATTGAAATAGACAGGGACAAACATTGAAATAATTCTGCTCAAACGAAGTATATAGAGCTTGTGCTCCTCTTAGAGCTGTCTCAGCGTTCAAATTGGAAAAAACTATAACATTCTGGTACATCAAATATTCCGCTGAATAACTCCATTGCAATGTGTGGTCGTGGATGTACAATACACGCATTAGTGTGCATAGCCCGACTGGTTTTATAATGAAGTCGACCTTTTTTGGCGGAATGAAGGGAAAGATTGTCAGTGTTGTGTTATTGATTGAAACTTGCTATTGATGTGCGAGCTAAGGCCTGAGTAAGGCACGTTCTCCATACTGAGACTTTTTCTCAAGTGCCGAATGTTAGCTACAATGGAATTCATAGGCAGCGATCTCATTATTTAACAGACTATAGACTAATAAAAGATATTTTAACACTGCATCTCAAAATGTTTCAGAGACTATCGAAGCAAAGGTCTGCATTTGCTAAGTTCAGATGGATTGTTGCATAGAAGTAAGCTAAAAATCAGAAGTAATTAGAGCTGACTGAGGTGGTCACATAAAGAACGACTTGCTTGCTAAGAGTAGGACAAGCATATCATCATATAAAATCATCGGTAGTTTACCTTGTTTATGAACCATTCCACCATGCATTATTCGAGCCACGAAGCATCTCCCATCTTCCGTAATCTGTAAATCTAGAAATGATATATACAGCAATCAAAACCTCATGAGAAGCAAGTAGCGATGTTTGGGACCAACACAGCCGTCCTCCACAGCTCCTTTTGTTTACTTATCAATATTCGCCAGATATGCAAAGGATTTATATACAGGCATCACATTTAACACATAACTATGGGCCGAGGCAGCAAAACAGGACACCAAAGCAACGCCTGCACTCAAGAGGGAAGGATACCTGGGCGCAGTGGCCATTCAATATGAGATGTATACCCAGTAGGTGGTTTGAGCGCCGATCTCATGCGTCCCAAATCTGCTGAGCGACTCTGAGAACAATATTACGGGGCGAATGCCTCCCTGTGCTATACCATTTAACCCAGCGGACCACCGAACCGAGCAAAGTCGTAACTGTGCAATGGTCCTTGAATCGATTCCCTGATGCATGCGCCCGTTTTGCTTTTCCATAACACGCACTACAAACGCTTGCGAAACGTTTTTGGACTCAGTGTTGGGTATCTACGGAGCTCCCTGACAATTCAGGATTCCGACGAATGGTAATCCAACAAAATTTTTATTACTGGCCGAACATATACGCCTCTCTACCCCTAACACTCAAGATGTTTCGAAACTTTCGGCAGCTCCCTGCTTTTGCGGTATAAGGGGGTCGAATGACTCATCTGAACAAAGACTGGGGGTCAAAAAACTTTCTAGGAATACTGTCCGCACTTTCGAAGCGGTGGAACGAGTTTACTGGCATTCTTGAAGAAGCAATGTAGGACAGCATTTGATGTCTTTATGTGCACATTATCCGCCAATTCTATTATTCCTGAGGTGAACGTTCTTTCGAGAGGCCCTTTTATGTGGTAAACGTGGTGGTGCGGTGAGGCATGATATTACGGCTGTACTCAAAACCTTGAATCCAACAACGACTTGCTTTGAAGTTGTCCCCTATGGTCCTCCATTGTTAATTTGAAGCGATCTCCACTGGAAATGACTGTCGTGCAATGAAACTCTTATATTGATTTTATGATAACCTATCCTTCCAACTTATCCGGTAATCTCCTTGAGGTAGGCAGATTGTTTGTTATTATAGTGACGAGAAGTACGGTTCAAAAGCTCTTTATTACCGCCTTCCTAGTGGAAACCGTCCTCGTTGCTGCAAGAACGAAAGTCCTATCAAATACACTGGTGTGCAAAACTTAGGGACAAGATGGATAATGTAACATGAAACATTGAGGACTGGGTGGAAATAAATGAAAGTGTTCGAGTATATTGCCACATGATGCTATATACCTATACCTATGATGCTTATGCACAGGGAGCTGGACTTTCCTTTCTATAGGAATAGTTCGAATAAAGCGAGAAATAAGGCTGCCTGCACAAATCGAGGCAGTTGATAGGTACGAAAAAATTTTTTTTGTAAATCAGCCAGTAGCTACCAAATGCTGTGGTGGTATCTTTGTATACATCATGTCTCGCAGACATCGTCTGGATGACTTGGCACGAGGAAGGGTCACCGGGAAACACGGGAAAGGTCGAACATGCAGAATGTAGCTCAAGAGCCTATTATCGCTCGCATCATTGTTTCACATGCATGCAGAGCATTCCCAACCAGCGGTGCAGCTGCTCGAAGGAGAGGATATCCTCGATCACGACCAGCTACACCAAACGATGACCGCTACATTAAGCAGCAGGCAAGAAGAGATCTACAGGGTGCGCCATAAATATGGTAACAACTTTTCAGACCTCCCTAAATTCCTTGTTTGGAGGGTTTCTCCAGATCTGCACCTCCCCTTACTTTTATGATGTACCTTAGCCCACATATTTACTTTGGTACTCTCAATTCGTCAAATTTTGAAAAACGGTAGAGCTTCGTAGACATCAATCAACCGTTCCGTCCCTGCGCGCTTTTGAAGAGTGCTTTTACGGGTTCGTTCCTCGTTTCAACATTTCCCACATGACAGTCTCCTGGATCCGTTGCGTAGACAGGTCAATAACAACAACAATAACAAACCTCAATACGGTCGTCTTGTCTCACATACTACCCCTTTTGCGCATACAATTCCTTGGGAAATAGTAAGCTGCGGAACCTGCAGAAACACCAGAAAAATAGATGCTGATTTGCTTGTAGGTTCTAATCCGATGGGAGGAGTCTACCCAGAGCAAATAGAATTGTATCCAGATAAGATTAGGACGCCCTATAAGCTTTTTGACGGGAAGAAATTGAAGAAAAAAATCAAGTGCCGTGCGTTACTTGCGCGCGGCACGCGCTTCGACACACATTTTTTTGACTAAAGGATGTTCAGCGTGGAAGAAATGATGAGATCCCAAAGTATACATATATTCTACACCAAGAGGGCTGAAGCCGTTGATAAGAGTCAGATCGCCTCTCAAAGCCATTACTCCTCTTTCATGATAGTCTGGGCTAGAGTCTCTATCATTAGAGCGATATCGCGAATTTTGGTCAAGAGAAGTACAAGATTAACTCGGCACCTCTTTAAGAAGGGGTTTCCTGAAAGGTTGCAGTTGAGGGTCAAAGATTTTTCTAGGGATCCGATTTGTGAAAACAACGGCGCACTTGCTCATGAATGGGAAAAGATCGAGACTGGTGGTGAAGAAGTGTTCGCGACCATATCCCACCTTCCCATCCTTCTACGAATTTTCCGGACCACAATGTGATGGGTCGCTGGATATAGCCCAGACTAGAGAGGAAGGCCTGCGCTTCAAAATGCACCACTATTGCTGCTCCTAAGGAACCATTGAAAAAATCCCAGGCTGGAGTTTTTTAAGAATCTCTGCGTGCCGCCGTCGATAAGTAGCCCTAGTCTTTGAACTATAATTAGTACAGGAAACGGTTATACGAGATGACCGTATGTTTGTTTTGTAGATGCGATGCATAGTAAATAGTTCACATGAATTCACCATGTATCAATGTTAACTGCTGTTTCTGTAGCCAAATTACTTTGTTGCCATATTTATGGCGCACCCTGTACATTAATCCGCTTCTGTGATTGCCATGCCATTTAACAGGACTTCGAGGCAAGCCATCTCGCGCACTACTGTGGCACGACGACTGCACGTTGGCGGTCTATTCGCCCGACGACCGCTACGTTGTGTTCCTTTGACCCTCGAGCAACGGCGAGACCGTTCAAGGTGGTACCAGGAGCATAGCGAATGGACCGATATGGAATGGAGTCTCGTGCTCTTTACGGATGAGAGCAGATTCAATCTGAGTAGTGATTCTGAACTCACCCTTATACGGCGAGAGGTAGAAACACGCAACTCTCCCAGAAACTGTCGAACGTGATCGTTTTGGTGGTCAAGGTGTATTGGTATGGGGAGGCATCATGCTGCATAGCCGTACTGACCTCCAGATATTCACCGTGGAACCCTTACCAGTCAGTGTTACTGTGACGATGTACTCCTTCCCCGTGTACGTCTTTTCAAAGCTGCAGTGGGCACTGGATTCATTTTTATGGGTGTCAGTGCGCGTCGGATAGCCCATGTGGAGGAGCTCCTGGCACAAGAGAATATTCGGCGAATGGAGTGAACTGCCCGTTCCTCCGACCTAAATTCCATGGTGCACGTGTTGGATGCACTGAGTACACGCGTTGCAGCACGTCCAAATGCACCAGTGACTATCCAACAACTGTCAGTTGTGCTGATTGAGGAGTAGAATGCCTCACCACAGGAACTCCTCACCAACCTTGTGGAAAGTATAGGATCGCGTTGTAGAGCATTTATTGCTGTTCGTGGTGATCACACACACCCTATTGGGAACCGCGTCGCCTTGTTTGAAGTACTAGGATAAATCGTGAGCCACTATGTGTAATCGGTATCTTTGAATAAAAATGTCTTATCTGCTCCTCTTATTTCGATTCCTGTGCAACACCGCAGTGGTCCTCTATCGGTATGGAAAAAATTTCATTGAGCTCTACCATCTGCCAGAGGTACAGTAATCGAAAGTTGCTTTGGTCCCTAAGTTTTGCACACCAGTGTATAATGACACCACTTTCGGCCAGAAGATTCGGTAATAACATGATGAAGGATGTTTGATCCGACGAATCATTTGGAGCCTCTTTTCTCGGAGCTTCTTTAGCCCATTTTGAGCTAATGTTTAGAACTACTTTTTTGCTCGAATGGAGCTCCGCTCCCATTCGGCCGTTAAGGGGCAAAGAAACTCTGCGCTGTAACGATTTTTTCGTTTTAATGGGCATTTTTACTTGAAACCTCAAAAATCCAGCTTGTCATAATTAGAATCTCTCATACACATGGCAGATTCCTTTTTTTCTTCAAAAGAAGATCAAATCAGTATGTACTTCATACTTGGCCACGACCTCCTCTGTAGGTTTGGCGTGATCCCACTTATTTGCAAGTCAACTCACGACGAATGCAGGGGTCGAACAATCTCTTCTAGACTGATAGATCTTTCAAACAGTTTCCTCCAAAGTCTGTACCCCCCAGATGATAATAAAATCAGCATCGTTCACAATATTGAAAATGTCACGGTGAAGCAGGCAAACGATTGAGAATCATGGCAACTACTACAGTACTCGCCGTAAGAACTCAGAAATTTGCGATAATACCGCGAGTTCGCGTCTTTTTCGTCTTTTCTTTATAAATCGCTTTAAAATAAATTAATCGAGGAGAAAAAAATACCGTTGAACTCAGCTCATCGAGCTCTACAAGATGATACCCTGAAATGTTAAAAATGCTTTATTTTGGATTGCGCCATGCACTTGAGCTCCATCCGAAAAGTGATTGTATGCACATGGGTTGAACGCTTTAGTGCTTGAAAGAGCTCATTGGTCCCTGGAGATGATCTGTTCGGAATTTGCTTCGGATTGTGCCACGTACTCGACTTTACGCAGTACAATGTGAAAATGATTATTGGTTTTGTTCAGTCCCCATCGTTCCTTTTTTGGTTTCAAGGCTGTAGATAAGTGCGTCTACGGTCTCTGCACTCAACACTCCTCTCAACACAGGTTCCATTGAGAAAATGACATCAATTTATGGCAAAATAATGGAGTCGATTTTTTTGGCATTTTCCAATTTTTTGAGGAATTTCTCTACGGAATCTGAGGAGGTGGTGTTGAGGCACTCCACTGTCGTAGACTACACTTTGTATTCTGCGAGGCTATTATGGTACACCCTATCATAGATCAAAATTTCTCCCTTGGTATGGCCCCAAACTTCGAACTTCGTCACGCTCAAATTACAAAATTATGCTTTTTCCCCTTACCGCTTGAATTTTTGCAATTAAATTGTATACTGTTAGATTCTCCGTAGAGAGTGCTACTAAGGATTGTTTCTTCCCCCCAGCGGAAAGGAAAAAACGTTGTTTCATGGTTTGGGCTTGACGAAGTTCGAAGTTTGGAGCCATACCAGGAGAAAACCGTAGATCTTTGCTAAGGTGTACCATAACAGCCTCAAAGAACACAAAGAGTAGTCTACAATAGTGGATTGCCTCGCTGCCGTCTCCTCAGGTTCCGCAGAAAAACTCCTCCAAATATTGAAAAATGCCAAAAAATCGGCTCCTTATTTTGCCGTATATCGATGTCATAATCCCAGTGGGACCATTATAAATGAACGATGGAATCCGTTCCTTCAGACCGTCTCAAAACTCCCATTCAAACTGCCCCACTTCCCCGCCACTACAGTACCCCGTCCCCTGCAGATCTTACCCCCCACTAAAGTAATCATTAATCGATCCAACCCCCCTTCTCGCCACTTCAGTACCCCGCCACCAGCAGATCTAATCCCCCATTCAAATAATTATCATTTGAAAGCTTCCAAATTCCCGCCACTACAGTACTCGGCCGCATGCGTATCAAAACACGCCCTGCAGGAAACCGCTCAGTGACAGGCCTACTGCAGGAAGTGGTTGTGGAGGGAGGTTTTCGTCACGGGTCGACCTATATATCATTCGATAGGATTTTTCACGGGGAATCTAACAGTGTACAACGCAGCCTCAAAAAGACCAAGGAGAAGGGAAAAAACATTGTTATATGAATTGGCCTTGACGAAGTTCGAAGTTTGGGGCCATACCAAGGGAGAAATTTTGATCTATGATAGGGTGTACCATAATAGCCTCGCAGAATACAAAGTGTAGTCTACGACAGTGGAGTGCCTCAACACCACCTCCTCAGATTCCGTAGAGAAATTCCTCAAAAAATGGGAAAATGCCAAAAAAATCGACTCCATTATTTTGCCATAAATTGATGTCATTTTCTCAATGGAACCTGTAAAGAGGAGTGTTGAGTGCAGAGACCGTAGACGCACTTATCTACAGCCTTGAAACCAAAAAAGGAACGATGGGGACTGAACAAAACCAATAATCATTTTCACATTGTACTGCGTAAAGTCGAGTACGTGGCACAATCCGAAGCAAATTCCGAACAGATCATCTCCAGGGACCAATGAGCTCTTTCAAGCACTAAAGCGTTCAACCCATGTGCATACAATCACTTTTCGGATGGAGCTCGAGTGCATGGCGCAATCCAAAATAAAGCATTTTTAACATTTCAGGGTATCATCTTGTAGAGCTCGATGAGCTGAGTTCAACGGTATTTTTTTCTCCTCGATTAATTCATTTTAAAGCGATTTATAAAGAAAAGTCGAAAAAGACGCGAACTCGCGGTATTATCGCAAATTTCTGAGTTCTTACGGCGAGTACTGTAGGTCATTAGAAAGGCATCAGCTGGAGAAAGTTCTTCTTTGAAGGTTCCCATGAAACAATATAAGAAAACTGCCCTAATCTTGTGCACAGCATATCTTTGTTCATTTCTGACCAATTTAATCCAAGGACACGTACTCTTAGAGTTGGACACGTGTTTCCTCATGAGTTTGGATCTAGGCATGACATCGAGGTTCGATTCTTTGATGCATACGCTCCCTTTGCATTTTCCATGCAATGCGCTCTAAATGCTTGAAAAGCGTTTTTGGGCTTGATGTTGGGCATCTACGGAGCTCCCCCACAATCTAAGAACACTGGAAAGGTATCACAAGGAGTTTTTGTTTCGCCCATTAGCGGTCGAATAGGAGTGGAGCTCCGTTCGAGCAAAAAAGTAATTCTAAATATTAGCTTAAGTGGGCTAAAGAGGCTCCACGGAGAGAGGCTCTAAATGATTTATCGAATCAAACCCCTTCAGCATGTTACCAGCAAATATTCTGACCGAAGGTGGTGTCACCTATTTAACAGAACTTTTCAAGACACTTGAAAAACTCCTGATTTAGGGGGCACCACGGAAACTCAAGGCATAGTAGTAAAAGAGTGGGTGATTCCTTCCTTCGACTTTTTTGGGGTCAGATATTGCAGAGACTGTGCATATCGCTCTGAAATTTCGTCGTAAGGATGTTAAGGATTGGAAGGGTCAAAACTTTGTCTTTGGTCGATTCAGCCTCTGGAAAGCGCCCCGTACTCAACTCTCATTCACAAGTACGTTCAGAATGCATATATGGCTAGTACAATGATTTGCGGTGACAAAGCAATGTACATTGCTTTCGACTACTCATAAGACATACTCATGGTACAAAATAAACGACCCATGAGGAATGAGGGCTACCGTCTCTGGGATATCCGTGTGCGATAGTGCACCACCTGCTACCACACCGCATTCGTTCCCCTGTGAATAAACCCTGCATAAAGATGCAGAAAAATTGGAGCGATATTGCATGTTTTGGGTTAGAAAGTTGTCATCACAACCACCAAAAAGTCGTAGAACGCGATAAAATAAACATAAAAGTAATCCATAGGGTACAAGGAAAAATCCAACTAAATGCAGCGCTCACGCTTCTCTCAAAATCTGAGCCCTGGTCTCTCGCACATGAAGTCTTACCCTTACCACTGCTCCCAGCTATTGCTGCAGAATCTCGTGTATCCATTTAATTTACCTGAAATCACATTATAACTCCATTCAGAAAACGCTCTCAAATTTGGAAAGCAGATTTGAGATCAGCATACGAAAACACGTCCAGCAGTGTGGGTCTTATTCCAAACAGCCACTTCGACACGGGATCCTTCCCTGGTGAGATTCTTGCCACTACTTCTGTGAAAACCTTTGTTCCTTGTTCTTCTAAGGAACATCTGATCTCTCTGGTGTATGCACGCTCCCAGTGACGCCTGACTCGTTGTGGTTTCACTCGAGAGGCCTTTGCTAACACGTTGGCCACACTTATATCCCTACACCAGATGAAGTACACCTGCTGTTCATTAACTTTGACGAAAATGTCGGTCAATGTGACAGACACCAATCTGTTTTGTGGGACGATGTCGGTCAACGGAGATCGACAGTACTGTAAGTCAGCCAAATGGAGAACTCAGTTTTTTGTTTCAATTTTTACATTTATCTATTAATTCACTGACTTTAACTTCGAGTTATGATCTTTCTGAATCTAAAATTTTTATGGAATAATTGACTATCAGGTGAGGAGTCATACATCATACCAGATCACAATCAAAAAGCCAAGGTAACTAAAACCATTTATCGAAGTCAACAATTATTAACACTTTGAAAGCATTCAAGCCAACAAACTGATCGCATTTAACGCACTTTGTATAGGTGTATTGGTTCGTTTGAAGTATCCCTAGCCGCTATTTGCCATAGTTCCTTGACATGAGGCTGTAGCATTCTTTGCAGAATCTCTTATCCTTGGGCTCCATTCGAGGATCAGAAACAAGCTCTTTTCTGGATGACGGCCTATTCGTAGTTGCTGGTGCAGTGATGTTCTTACCCTCTCACAATAGAGGAACCAACACCAACTGAAGCCGTTTGGGTGATCAGATGTTAAATAGTACAATTTGCTGGCCTTTTATCAGATAAGGTGTGTAAGCGGCCATCTGGTCACTAACAACGGAAGGATCCAAAGTCGAGGAGGCCATTTGAAATGAGACTTATACTGCTATACGTATTTCGAATTTGCCAAACGATTTTCCGAACAAAGTTACGAAGGTGGTTTCAAGTGTGTGCTCAACGCAAACGAGCACTCAAGACATGGAAGCAACAGCGCTGACTACGGTAATTTGGAGCAATGGTAGGCGTGACGCTTTATAGGCATGCGACCATAGATCGGGTTTTGTGAGGTGAGGTAGGAGGTGTCGTTTTCTCACTTCGCATGGAGTTTACCTTGAGGACGGCTAAACCATTGCATGTCGATTTACCAACCTCCCCCCCCCCCCTTGGGGACCTTTTGATGCCAGAGGTGATCCGTTTCCTGTCGAATCCATCGAACCATGGTCACGGTTCCTCTGCTCTTCTCATACACTTCACATCCACAGTATGGTAACTTTCATCGCGTAATAAGCAGGTCTGACAATCTAGCGCAAACATTCGAAACAAAAAAGTTATTCAGCTTAGGAGCAAAGAGTAGAATTTTTTGCGGCAAGGTCATTTCCTTACAATCACTCACGAGACCGAATGGAAATGCAGGCGTTTCGAATCCACACAGATGGCTGCTTAAAATACCAGCAGCATATCAAAGCAAAAGGGGATCTTTTAATTTGAGAGTGCGCAAGTGAAGTGAATGTCGACAAGTATTAGTGAGCGGAAATTATGGTCGTGAGTATGCACGCATAACTTGAGATAATGGGTCCCTACGTATGAGGTAATGTGGTCCTTTGTTTTTTGGGAACATAGGTTAATGCAGAGAGTTCTACAAAAGGCCTGGATCAGCACTAACAGCTCCGACCTAGCAATAAGTAGCCGTCGGCGAAAAGGCAAGACATATGTAGCTGCGAAAGACTGGCTTTTAGCAGAGACTGACTGTACGACCCTTTCCGCTCTCTGACCCTCTCGAGGTTGAAAATTACACTGTGCCTTCCTTTCAGAAATCCCACAGAGGCTTATGTGCATGGGTCAGCAATGAGTTGATAGTGATATTGTACGTTAGGTAAGAAGCGAATCACCTCAGGCGTCAAAAAGGCCTACAAGGAAAACCAACATACAATGGTTTTTCTGCCATTAGGAAAAAGCCCCGCAAGATGCAAAAACCAAAAAAACCACATCTCACACCTCCCCTCACAAAACCCGTCTGTAGAGCCTGTCTATAGAGCATGTCTGTAAAGCATCACGCCTACCATTGCTCCAAATTACCGCAGTCAGCGCTGTGCTTCCATGTCTTAAGTGCTCGTTTGCGTTGAGCACACACTTGAAACCACCTTCGTAACTTCGTTCGGAAAATCGTTTGGCAGAAATACGTAAAGCAGTATAAGTCTCATTTCAGATGGCCACCTCGACTTGGGATCCTTCCCTTGTAGATTCCACAAACACTATCACCACGTTTAGTCGGCAACGACAACAGGTTTCCCAACAGGCTGGCAACTTGCATCGTGTTTGATAGGAAGCATGTGGATAGTTCTTCGATCCCTTCACTTCAGAATCAGCACTCCCCTCTGGTTCTGCTGACAGAAATGTTCACCACGTTTCAGCTCTTTGTCTCTCGGTGCTGAAAGAAGACCTTTCCGATTCCTTCTCATAATACCTACTAGGTCGGAGCGTCTGTGGGCTAGTGGTAAGCTCGTGTACCAGTTGTCTGTGCACAAGCACCTGCCCTGCTTCAGAAATCCATCTATAAGTTCCAACAGTTTCAGCTACTGTCCTCGATCTCTTTGTTTGTCTACCGGCGTAGACTTTTACCTTCAGCGTGTAACCTGCTCAAAGAACACAACTTGAACAGCTTAATCCCAAACCTATGTCTCTTGGCTTCACTATACTGCCAGAAGGGGCTTGCCCACGAAACAGCACCAGACTCATCAATGTACAACTTCTCCTATCTATACATGAACTGAAACAGCTTTCAAGTGGCTCAGTATAGGCTGAATTTTGTAAAATTTGTTACTCCTGTCTGCTATTATGAGCGGAATGAAGGTTTCGTTGAAGCTGTTTGAGTCGATCTCCCAACATAATGTCACCGGCTATGGAATGCCGATTTCTGGCTGAATCCCTAGATTTCAGTGACCAGTAGTTCCTTTGCCTGTCTAAGGGACAAGGCTAAATTTGCAAGCAGAGACCAAAAAACCTTATCTGTCTCTTTCCACGAACGACACCGATGGCCATATATATTCGTTTGTGTCTCAACCATCTCAAGCAAATCCTTAGAAAAGAACAGCTCCTGAAACTAGGAAAGGGTTTTACAGTATTTCACATCTTGATGTACCCCTGTCGGCTAGCTGAAAATCCATCTATCATTGTAGAGTGCATCGTCAGTCCAGGTATTATCTTCCGTGTCGCTGTCGCTATCACATTCGTCGGTGTCATCTCTATCAAAGTCTTCGTAGTCCCGCACAACTGCAGGAACAATACTATGCTTTCCTCATGTTCATATCAGTCCTCAGCGTCGCTCTCGAACAATAAATCGTCGAAAATCTTCCCAGGACATCAGCATCATCGGCCATAGAACCCATATTGACGAAAGTATTAGGACTCTGGAAGTACCCAGGATCACGTTATCCATCACTAATTTGAACTCCTCCCAACGACTCGCGCCTTCGCTCTAATTGTGTTCGCGCCAAACGCGTTGAAACAGTACCTTCTATGAATGTTCCCTATTCAAAGCCTCATACACCGAAATTGTCAACAAAGCCCCATGACTTTGGAATATTCACCCAAATCCCAACGGAATACAAGTTTTTCTTTTGTTTCCAAGACTTTTACTTGTCTCAAACTCATAATAGTTTATGCTTATGTTGCCTGTTACCCGTTGTCCCGTTGATCGTCGATTTCCTCGAGCGGGCGCCAGTAACGACTCCATTCCTCCCTGTCGCGAGCCAGAGAATTATACTCGCTCAAGGGACACGAGGAGAAACATTCCTTTCGTTCAGAACTTTCGTGAAGAAGTCTGACCATCGAGCCGGGAGTCGTACTGGCGTTAATTTGACGTCTCGTGGGATCCAGTGCGTAACTGCCTGTTCCAACGGTCGTCACTATATCGTATGACGTGCCCAGTCCATTAGATTTTCGATTTCTTGGCGTATTCAACGGCATCCCTGACGAGCATCGTCATTTCCACAGCGCGTTGAATGGTGCTAACTGCTTGTCATCCTGCTTTCGCAAAATCCAAGTCTTTGGGCGTATGTCAAAGCAGGAAGGACAGCAGTGTCGAAAAAGTGAGAGCGGAGCAGCGGTTCTTCGTCTTCTTCACCACTCCTTTGATGTGTCTAAACGTCATTAGGGAAGCCATGTTGGTCTATAGTTGACGAAGCTCCGGCGGGCTTTGCGGATGCTTTTCCCAGCATGATAACAGTCAGCCGTAACGACTTCAGTCATAACTTATAATCCTTATGAGTACAGCTCGAAAATGTCGCGCACGTCATAGCTGGTTCACTATAGAACATTTCCCACCTCAATTCCATGAAAACAGAAGTTTGAGCTGGAGAACAATCTATGTAACACCAGTATCAAAAAAAGCGCGTCAAGATAACTCTGAAAAATCGCCCTGTCAACATCACCACTATCTTTGCTCAAGCTTCCGAGAAAATTCTAAAGGAAAAGATTGTGAAAAATCTCAACAATCACCGAATAATTTCTCCGTTACAACATGGCTTTCAAAGTGATAAATCCACCACCAGTGTTATGCTTCAATTGCATAATAACTGGACTACTTCCATGAATTATGGATATTGTGTGGATGGACTTCTCAAAAGCGTTTAATAGGGCTTGCCATTCGAAGTTATTCACTTGACTTTGGCTGATAGGAGTGCACCGTGGGACTAATCATTGGATTCGTGCATTTTTATGTGACCGCATTTTCAAGGTGAGAGTCAATAGTGCTTTCCCCATCCTCGTCCGGCTCCCACTCCTATACTCGTCTGGCTCCTAGGTGATGCGAACGATGTTAATATATTGTGCAAGAAGGTCAGATTATGATCGCCTTTATAGTTCCATAGAGTTAATTAGCAGCTCTATTCCAAAAAGTGGGACCTCTTCTTCAAAAGACAATCTGATTGCACCCTACATTGATGACACTCCTATCAAGTAAGTTGATCTTTAACGAAATTTGGGTTTCATCGTATCCAAAAATCTTGATTTTGATGACCAATACAAGTATGTCGTCCAAAAGGCCACTACTGTGGTGTATAATTTGCTCAAGGTTCTTTCAAGAAATGATAATCAGTGCTAATACGCGCCAACAATACGAAAGTCAAACATGTTGTTGAATATGAGGCACCAGTTTTCAGTCTTTACAAGCCAAAACACTGCATTAGTTGAGAAAATCCGAATCTCCCTCACATGAAAGGTAATGACTAACCAGGGAAGGGTTTCAACTACCCTATAGAACTTTGAATAGAGACCTAGGTATATCGAAAGGGCTTGTTAAGTCATTAGGAACTATGGGGGTCCCGTGGCGTAGTGGTAGTGCTCTTCCTCTCCAGGTGAGCGATGGGGGTTTGCTTCCCGTTATCGTTTTCGCTTTTGCAAAACGTGCGTTCATCCGGATAAAAACTCCTGAACCGTTTTTCTCACTAATTCAAGTTAGCGCTTTGGAACACACATACCCCTACTCAAAGTGGAATAGTTTTGGACACGCGAGAAAAGTCAACATCGATGAAACAACCGAAAAAATAGGTAGAGAAAACGAGTAAATGGGGGTGGTTGTAGGGAGACCGCATGTACAAATGAGGTTCGCATTTTGTGAACAATATATCTGCTTCACTCTTTTCTTGAATTGTTTCATCAATATTAAGTTTTTCACGCAAATCTGTTTTAAGTGATTTGTATTTCCCCCTCCACCTCAACAAATATTATTTAGGTGATAGGTGATATATGGGTGATCGCAAATGATGGCCGAATCAAAGCGTGGTAACTCAAATTAGTAGGAGAAACTGTTTAGAAGCTTCTATCCGGATGAGAGAACAGTTTGCAAAAGCGAAAACGACAACGGAGAGCAAACCCTCATCGCCCATCTGGAGAGGGAGAGCACTGCCACCACGCCACGGAGCCCTTTGCAGCCAATGCGGGCAGCTGGGCTTAGCAACTGGCACTATCGCTCCATGCTTTAAGCATGCAAACTTTGAACGCTCACAACTCTTTTGGTAGGCTCATTTTGCAGTTTGAATTTCCATATTTCTTAATAACGTTACAAGACTATCGATATACCTAGGTCTATTCAAAGTTCCATGGGAAGTTGAAACCCTTCCCTGGTAAGTCTTATATTTCTGTATGACGGTACACCCAGTTGCGTGGAGAGAATTTCCTACAGAAGGAGAAAACTTGACCTTATATTATTCCACATAAATGCTTCAAAACAATGCTGATTCAGGCCCTCACCACTGCACTATGCCGCGGACAACGATGACCACGGGAGAATCAAATTAAGCGGTTCCTCTCCAGTGATAGACGCGACCTGAGATTTCATTTCTTCACAATCAGAGCCGATGTTCGATTCCGATAGAGTCGACGCTTTTCTCCTCATTTACACTTCTGCTCCTTCTATGACGTAAACTGCTCATGACCTGTCTCGATCCAGGGAGGTTTATGGTGATCCATATTTTGAATTCGAATAGTGAGATGTCGTTGTATTTCACTTTCTTTACGAATGCCTTCACTAGAAAATGCATTTTGAAGGAGGTTGACTCGACCTGCTCCCTCCAAATTACACGCTCTGTTCTTTGTAATTGGAACCATTTTAAGGAATTGTAAACCATGCCTACAGATACTTCGCACCTACGACTACATCTACTTACAGGTACAAGCTCTCAAAATGGGTACATATAGGAGACTTATCCGTTTTCAAATATCCTTCCAAAAAACAGCATCGTATGCACTTGCGAAGATGTAGCCACGCACATTTTTTGTTTTTTCAGCGTTATTATGTACGATGTAGGCTGAATCCCAAACTGGACAAGGTCCAGCCCAAGGCAGGTCCAGTGAATCTGATAAAGAGATGTGTAAATGGGAAAGTCACAGAAAGCTTACTCGTCCGTCAACACGGCCACTTTTGGGTATGCACGTCAACCGAGCCGGCTTTGAAGCCCTTTAAACGTCATATCCAAGTCGTATTTCTATCCAACAATGCCCCACGTGCTATCCTTGGTGACCACAGGTTCATCTTACAAGGAAAGCATCCCAAGTCGAAGTGGCCATTTGCTATGAGACTCATACTGCTAGACGTATCTCCTAGCGTTGATTTCAAATCTGCCAAACAATTCTCTGAACAAAGTTATGAGAGTGGGTCCATGTGGGTGATCGACGTGAACAAACACTCGAAGGTGCAATACACAATAATTTTGGCGTATCTAGTTCCAGACGAATAGTGGAAGTGGTAAAACATGAGCTAAAAATAGAGCTAAAAAACGAGAGAAATGTGTTAATCGGAGTATTTAGAGAAAACAAAAGTATTAGAAACGTAGAGTAATGCAGGATATTTTGCACAAAGCCTCGATCAACACGAACAGCTTGTGACTTTACAATAAGTGGTTATAGACGAAAGGCAAGACGTAATCGCGAGGGAATGAGTTCTAGCAGGATGACGCTTTCAACTCTAGTCGAGCCTCTTCAGGCTACAAAATGCAGTGTGTGTTTTTTTCAGAGATCCTCAAGAGAAAATGTTGTGTGTGGATGAGCAGTAAGCTAGTAGAGATATTCCACGAATTAGGTAGGAACCGGATCATTTCAGGCTTCTCAAACATCGCTGAAGGCGGTGAAATCAACATACAGAGTTCTCCTCTACTCTAGAGAAGAGCCTCGCAAATGTGCAAAAGACATCCCTCGCAAACTCGGTCTACGTTTCATGTATGTGAAGCGTCACGCTTACCACGGCTCCAAATCATCTCAGCGAACACGTTACGTATACAGTAGCGCTCAAAAGTCTTCGACCAAATGGTTCTTCAGCCGTACTTTTTCAGTCGCAGCTCCTTGCCAGCTAGATGTAATCATGCGTAATTCCGATATGTGTAGTGTGGGTGTATTGTGAATATTTACCACTATTAACCTACGATCTGATCATGTTCCAGATATCCCGAAGGGCTTGAACTCAAGATCAACCGGAAATACGGATGGTGGTCCTTCTAGAATCCGTAGGGTAGTACTGTACGCTAATGCCGAACACAGTAGAGGAGAAAAACGTACATAAGGTGCGAACAGCTGTAGATCCGAATCCGAAAAACCGAATAGGTGTGATTTTGATTTCAGCAAAGTCTGCTACCACAACAAACACCTTGCTCATAGTTATGTGGACATTGTTGCTTTGCAGTCAAAAAGTGTTGGATAGGGGGAAATATGCTTTAGTTGAACATAACGAAATTTTGCGCGAATTGCTCCACTAAGAAAAAAGTTATGAACGAAAAAGCGTAAGAGCATTTGGCCGAAGACTTTTAAGCGCTGCTGTACGTCCTACGGGCTTTTCGTCTGAGGTGCACACCGAAGATGAAATCAATAATTCAGTTTAGAGAACCGCCTGGCGAGTTCGGAACTTATATTCGAAATCATCCCTGAAATACGTCTAGCAATACAGGTCTCATTTCGAATGATCATTCCCATTTGAGGTCTTTCTCTTGTCACGAGGAAGTCTCAGAAACCATTCTTACAGTGAACTGTCAACTGTGCCTTAGGAACGATTATTCCACAAAAGTTAAACATATAAGGACGAACCCATAGAAGCGCCGAAGTGTTCTTCGCCGGCATGATGGCGTGTCGAATTTCGAAAGAAAGAACTGGAGGAACGACAGACCTGTTCTGCCTAAGATGGAGGTAGTCAGGTTGACGTAGCTGTCGAAGATAATCGAGTAGATTTTCCCCATTGCCGTCAGATGCTGTAATAATTTCATCAGAACGACGGAGAGAAGGCATCTTTGTCTTGTAAGTAGCGAAGCTCCGGCGACCTCTGTATATGCTCTTCCCGGGACCAGAACGATTCCGCACAGGCGTATCAGCTCGAGAGTCTTCGGAAGGAGACATCTCCTTCCAACCTGTGAACTCTTTGCTTCCATAGCACTATCAAGATGTCTGACGGCCGCTTATGTTTCTCACCGACGTTGTCTATAACGAAACCTTTCCATACATTCCCAAGGGAAGCGAAGCGATCTCTGTTGGTGACGATCTTGGGGCTTCTTGTCCTGAACTTCGCGGCTCTCTCTCCGAGCACTGAAAAACAGTATGCGGAGCGGAGGAGATGATGGTCCGGTCTCGTGTGAAACTTTGGAACAACAGCGATGATCAACTTGGACAGTTTTCCACGCTTTCCGTTCCGTTCTTGGGTCCCGATTTGTGGATCGTCAGTCTGGGGGCAATCTTCACGAGCCAACGCCTCTGCGGTAGAATGTTCTAATGAACAGTTCCTGCAGTGTACGATGCCACCTGGTCTCGATGGGTCCGATGACGTTTACTTAATCTTTCTCGCTTGCATCATCAGATCTTCTATACACGGTTTCGAAGCAAGTATTCGTGCATTGAATGTACATATAGCCACCACAGTCCTCCTTTTGGGCAGCCTTTTCTGGTCGCGAGGCTAGAATTAATCTCCTAAGCTCCCAAGAGTAGTACATAGGCCGTGATAAGCATACCACTTCCATCTCCTCCACGTAAGGAGTGATCCTTGAAGATTGTCACCTCCCTCCTTGTTACTTGACATGAAGTGGAGTTTCCCCTTGAACCTTACAGGATTGCTCTCTAATGCTGTTGACGCCCCTCCGTCTTTTTTAACGGCACAGTTTGTGCAACGTCTTCTCGTCGACTATCGACAAAGATGCATTGATATAGAGTTCAAACGAAATATTTCAATCAGATTCCACCTACCGCATTCTCGGCAGCTTACTCGACGACCGGTCTGCTACATTGTTTTCGACCGCATCGAAGGCAATCATCAGTCTATCCATGCCTGTTTCATTTTTATTGCGAATGCCTACGGCTTTCGCCCTCAACTGCGTGGCCGACTTGCATCCTGCACACCCCACTCAGCGCCGTTTTCCCAAGCTCAGCTATACTACAGTAGATGTCTGAATACCAGTACCATGTTCACGTTTTGACTTGCTAAATGTTAATCACTGTCGGAGCTACCGGCGGGCTTCCCACTCTAATGGGCCTAGCGGGGGACTTCGCGGCCTACTCTAGCGCTTTTCCAACATGTCGCTGCTAAATGGCAACTGTTCTTTCATACATTACAGTATGTAGGCTGTTTCCTGAAATATTTTTAACTGGCACGGACTAGCAATCTGCAAACTCTACACCTAACATTCTTCCGTGCCGAGCTCTTGCTTAGCCTTCCTTTGTGCTCCTTGGCCTGCGTTCGCCATGCCATCTGCCTGTTACACCCATCTCTCCGCACTCCCACTTGGTTCACTTCCAGGGTTTCAGCCTGCCGGCCTTCCTCAAAATGTTGAGCAAGTTCTTCTACACGTTAGGATGCTTCCACCTGCTCCGAAGCCTCTTCGATGGCAGTCGCTCCTTCTCTAAAAGGCGCTGTCTCGCCTCTACTGAAAGCTACACACCTATATAAGCACCTAAAAACTGACGTCACAGTGGCATCACGATGATCTTTGATATCTTTGGAGGAGTAGGTGTTCAATGCTCTTTACAGCTCCGCATAAGATTCGTGCAGCGCCTACACCTGCTACTGGATCTTCGACATCAGCTTGATACCGCTCTGCCATACTAGTTTTTTGGGCTAGTAATGCTGCTCCAGTGACGATCGTAGATCTAGTAACGTCGCTTCTTCTAGTCTGCGTCCCTGCTACAGTAATTCCACCAATTCGTAATTTAGTCTCCCACTTTTTGTGGAAATATCAGCCGATGGTCCTGCTCTTCCGTGACTTTCCTAAAAATTAGGAAAACAGCTTCCACCATTATGCCACGATGCCCTCGGGACCACGACCCCGGTAATTTTCAGTACCGAGAATAACCGTTGTTGGGGGGGGGGGTGTATCGGGAATAACCGTGGTTCTTTTCTTTTTGGGCTCCTTCAACTTCCTTGCAGCCTCCTTGTGCGGTCACCGTGTCCCACTGATCGCCAGTTTAGTAGAGTGTGTATGAAAGAACACAGAGGGTAGGAATGGTTTATCGCTTTCTGCAATCCACTTTTATACATCCTCTTCACTAATCACTCCATCTCTTTCATCACTTCCTTATTCTTCCACATGCGCACATCTCCTCTACACTGGCCACTTTAATTTTCGAAAAATGGAGAACTTTCAAGAAGTAGCCATGGAAAGTCCTTATCATCAACCATTACTATCTTCTGTGCGGTTCCTTCAAAAAAATACATGTGCTTCTCTTCTTCGATTTGGAGAATTGCAATAGAGCTGTTCGGCGGGCATTTCAAGAAGTCGGTCTATGACAAGCCTCTTACATCTTCGATCTTACTACAAATTCTCTTCTACAAAGTACTTGTGCTGTCTTTTTCCAGTTTCGAGAGGAGATCCCATAAAGGTACGTTCTAGGAAATCAGCGCTTTGAATTTTAGAAAAACCAGAGAACCTTCGCGAAACAATCACAGGAGCCTTTCACACACGTTATCTCCTTTTATCTATTGAACAGTTCCTTTCTAAAAAACACTTCTTTCTGGTCAAAAAAGTCTTCACTCAATTGAAAACTCAGACATGATAAGCCCTCTACATCTTTCATCTTTTGCATCTTTTTTCACCAGAAAATTTTTCCGCCTTATTTCATTTCAAAAAGAGGTCCAATAAACTTATTGGTGCGCATTTCGGTAGTTCGACTATTTAACTACCACAAAATCACGGAACTTTCCAATAGCGACTCTTCTGCAACTTTCGTCAAGTCTCCCTTCAGTTCACCAGCTACAAATGATAACCAAGACGTCTTTGACTTTTCTTTTCTGATTGCCCGGCTTTTCCCAGATTTTCGAACTCCGCCTAGTATGAGGTTAGGGCGGGAAGAAGGGAAGGGCGTCGCCAAAGCGAAAAAGGCCGCCCTAAGCTCTAACGAAGAGGATGAGATCGTGAAATTGTAGAGAACATCCTCAACTTGCAAGCGTTGGATGGATAACTACATTTACATCAAAGATAGAGTTTCTAGAAAGTCACTGTTGCCAATCGCAGAGAAAATGTGGAAGAAAATCGATATAGGACGCACAGATGGAAAATTAGATGGAAAGTGATCTCAGTACAATTAACAAACCATCCTGGACCGTACACTCCGATTGTTTGGCCGATAAGTCAACTTTCTCATGAAACGATGTTGAGATAACTGAGTCCCCATTATTGTCCCATTTCAATGCGCTGATAGTTGCCTCACAGTGAAAACGCCCCAGTTGTCATCGAGTTCACCAGTGGATGCTTATCCTGTCTTATCTTATCGACTGCCGTCTGATGCTCTGCTCTGCTGTTACAAAAAAGAGAAGTGGCAATCAAAACGGTCCCTGAGCAAAACAAGACTGACGAGGGAATGACCCTCTAAGGCAAACCCCATCAGAATTCTGAGTCCAACAAGCTTCTTCACCCGTACGTTGTTAATGTATAGAAACGTGGAATCCATAAGCAGTTTACATTGCTGAACCCCAGAAATTAAACACCGACAAACGACAGAAACGTTCTACTACGCGGAGCAAATCCAAATTAAATGTTAATTGTCATAAGGATTCCATGTTGGGCGTGAAATCACATGTAGGCTCAGCTTGTAGATCGCTTGCCTATACTCTGTATAGTCACTTCTGCTGCTAACGTTCTTCCTTGAACAAGACTCTGAATTGGATGTTCCGAGCCATAAATGCTCTACAAATCTTGTGAAATCTGCCGCGCGGTCCTCCTTCTAAACCCCGAAGTCTTCATCTTGGGCGAAAGTGAATCACCATTGCAATCAGTATAAGAAATCAGTCATTACTTTCTTGGAAGTATTTATGAGTGGAAAAATCAGGATGAGGCAACAGACGATTAAGGGTCATGCCTGTTTTTTAACCCAAGACGTGACAGCGCCAAATGGCCGTTAGAGCCGAAACGATGTACGAGATTATTCAAGAGATCTTTGCCTCGTGACCTTTGAGCACAACAATGACAATACGCCACAATAACTCGTTCCGTGTCAGAGATCACGCTCTCAAAACTCACATGATAGCCTGTGGAGATTGCGCAGGGCACCACGAAAACGGTGTAGTGTGTTGATATCTCTTCATCTCATGATGAGAACTTCTACCAGAGAACACTGGTTGCAATGGTCAAGAGATTAGTGAAGGTTATAGAACAAAAAACACTTCGTAGTTCACTTTTTGTTCACGTTGACCCACCGCTTACACAGTCCAAAGTTTGAATTCTCTGGTCCAAGAAACTGGAGCTTTTGGTTTCCAGTAGATACCACACACTGACCCACTTCGTGCGTTGAATTCACTCCCTCCTATTACAGCTTGACTGCGTGCTTTCACTTGAATGACGCTCATTCCATGTCCCCCATACTTCCCACCCCATAGCCTTTGCATGTTGATTCAAGTTCTACTACTTACCATCGGTGTCTTAATTCTGCCACCTGCACTCGCTCTGAATTTGAACGCTCTAGGTCAAAATTAGCAATTTTCGTGTACGTCCCGCCTCCTGTAGGCGGAGTCAAGCCATACCACCTCCCACTAGCAACCCCATACTGCCATACATATACATACAGTAGCTATGATTTTTCGCTCAAATCCCGCCCATTTCGGACGGAGTTTGAGCGAAAATTCCTGCCAGCTACCATAAGTGTTCCCATCATGCAACCTGCTGCCAATTCATTTACGAAATTTGATCTTTCTGAGTGCGCGGAAATAGTAGTTATAAACTTTCGCTCAACCCCGCCCATTTAAGCGGAGTCCAGGCTTGCCACCCACCATAAGTGATCCCACATTCCATCCTGTACTCCTGTCAAATTAGAACGCTATAGGTTCACGGGGACAGGGGTCACGAATCCCCAGTCAGACACACACATATACACACACAGACACACAGACCCTAAAACAGGCACACTTACATCGGATTACAGGGTGCAGCAAAAGATCTGGCAACGGTGGATATGCCCGTAAAAAGGTCAAATCGATCGATACGTGGTACAACTCCAACAGCGTTTATCAACAGCTATGTAGATCATAAAAACAAAGCAGACTTCGAAGTAGCCTCCTTTAAGCGAATACAGGCTGACAATCTCCTAGGAAACGCGTCGACGGTGGCACGGAGGTAGTCTTCGTCGAAATCCTCCCATGTTTTAACGAGGGTTGCACGTAGAGCATCCGAATTTTTATGCTGAGTAGAGCAGGCTTTCGTCTTGACAGCTGACCACAAAGTCCATTAGGTTTAGGTCTGGACTGTTTGGGCGCCAATCGTTCAACGAGATGAAGTTTGAAAAGTGCGTTGCGCGCCAGTCCTGTACCAGCTTGAACCTGTGTGCTGGAGCTGATCCCTGTTGATGAGTCCATGTCCGGGTGCTGAAATGGGATTCTGCCCACCGAAGTACCTTCCTATCCAACACGCTTTCTAACTAAATCTCGCTATTCATCTTGACCCCTTTCTCCAACAGAATCGGGGGCATATTACCGTCCGATGTGATTGCCCCAAAATCCATC
>LS997567.1:25619150-25709014 GCA_000469685.2 Haemonchus contortus
AAACCTCAGAATTGCGCACATGTGGAAAACTTTTCGGTCACACACGCAACGATTTCATCTGACGGGGTCTATAACAATGAGTGAGTGGGGGGATATCTGGATTCGAACGGCGTGCCACACTCGCCGAACACGTTCGCGCGCAATGCGTACTATCAAACAAAAGGTTTGATTCTCCAGCTGATAGTGCGCATTGCGCGCGAACGTGTTCGGCGAGTGTGGCACGCCATTGGAATCCAGATACCCCACTCACGGGGGAGCTGGAGAATCAAACCTTTTGTTTGATAGTGCGCAAACCCTTTAAGGTCATCGCTGCGAAACTACTGCGGCGCCCTGGAAATTCGGTTCCGAATACCGTCACCCATAACGAGTTACTTCATCAACAATTCGTGGCTGCAACATCGAGACTACGTGTGATGAGCCGCGCGCCAGATGAGCGGGCTACTTTACAAGTTCACAATAGACTTACTTTACAGCCCATGAGATTCTTCAAATCAAGCTAAAATTCCTTCAGGATTGTGAGTCTCGCTATGATTCTCTGTGAACGCTGTAGGCACTCGGTTTTTTTTTCAAAGGCCCAGACATCGGTTCTGCCTGCTCTTACACTCCTTTAGCTGCTAAGTGAACCTTTTAACTTCGACGACACCCCTTCCCCTCTCCCACCCCAGCAGGAGACGGCTTGAAGCATGTGTTCTCCAACTAGTTGACGCAGAATCTACCTATCCCAACTTGGCTCACTTGTTCAAAGTCATCTTTGGGATGGAACCGTAAAATAGGGGACAAACAGATAGGCCGGCAACAAGTAAAATGACAAACACTAAACAAACCAGTGTTTTTATACATATTAGTTTATCAATAAACTTTGTGGTTCATAAGGTTGTTATCTGAGTACCAGGCGGCTACGCACGCTAGGGGCTCTAGCCATGAGACGGAGCCGCATGAACTGATCTCCATTATAGACCTTCATCGGATTTATGAGTTTCCGCTCAAACCTCGCCTCCTGTAGGCGGAGTCTGGTCCTGCCACCCATCATAAGTGTTCCCATCCTGTCACCTGTACTCCTACTAAGTTTGAACTTTCTAGGTCCACGGGGACAGGAGTTATGAATTTTCGCCCAAACCCCACCCCTTGTGGGAGGAGTCTGGTTCTGCCACCCACCATAAGTTTTTCCACCATGACGCCTGTACTCCTATCAAGTTCGAACTTTCTAGGTCCATAGGAACTGGAGTTATGGATTTTCGCATATGAATGTAGGAGGGGATGTGAGTATTGGGGCACGCTCCGCCCATTGTGAGCGGGCCTCCGCTGACGTCATTTCTGCTGGAGACACCTTCGACAATGCTCCTCCCACATCAACTTTTTCCTGCTCTGTTGGCTTTATCCAAACCGAGTTACAAATTTTTCATAAAGCATTGCATTTCTGGAGAACGCCCCGCTCATCGGGGGTGGGTTTTTCCAGTTGGATCTAACTTGCAAACGCACATCTTTGGCCACCTTTAAACCCCACGTCTTGCAACTAAATTCGAAGTCATGGTCCTCAGTACAGCTCATTTGGATGCACGCCATGCCCAATGTGGGCAGGGCTCCGCCAAGCTGATGCGGGCTTTATACTTCTTGGGACATGGCCCACCCATTCCACGCCTGACCCGGTCTCTCTAGGCAGATCTAAAGGAGCTAAGGAAGTTCGTGACAGACATACAGACAGACCGACGACAGACAGACAGACGACAGACAGACAGACAGACAGACGAACCAAGCGCTGTATAGTAAGAAGGATTGCAAGGCAGAACTTTCCGTTATGGTTGTAGGCTTACCAGTCCTGTTGTATTCCATTCGGAAAATATTTACCCGCCCCAAACAGTATATTTTGTTTTAGTCGTCAGGGTTAAGGTGGATTTCAGGCACGCAAAGAGGGAGGTCAAACATTTAAAAAAATAAGCCAAACAGGCGTCCAAATCATTCCTCATTTATATCGCAAAGAATCACAATGGTGAACGTGTGATTGCTTGGTCACGACTTTTTTTAATATTCCTTTGTCGTGCTGTCCAACCAGCCTCATCGCTTCCTTTTTTGTCCAGTTTCCGGGTCGGAGTAGAGGCCATGACGACTTTTCCAAGTTATACTCTCTCGTACTAACATTGTATTTTGACACGAGATAATGTTCGAGCACTGCTTTCCAGCACTTCCCTGATATACGATTTTATTTGGAACGTCACTGTTATCGGATTTCAACGCCACATGACGCTATGCTTCGTCCACAATAATGTAATCATTACCTCACATTTAGTTTTCTACTGAATATCTCGTTTAACAATCAACGGTGTAATTTACGGTTCTAGTTACATGCTCTTCCAGGGTGGTGATGTCCGTTCCTTCAAGGGGTGCCAATGGGGCTGAGCTGACCGCGGACATTCGAACGCAGGCGACAGGCCCCCGTGATAGGCCGGCTTACGAACACCCCCGTCACATCAAAAGTGGTAATGTCACTTGATGAATCTCGATGTAATGCTACGGCGTTCGCGGGAGCCGACGCGCACTCGTAAGACCCGGTTAGTGTTAAAAGTATGCGAGGGTCTCCGGTGCAGCGACGGCATTGGGGGGCAACTAGGCTAGTCCTAGAGTCTCGCAACGTACGGAAGACTAATGTTGGCACGTTAACGAGGGGCTCGTATGAGTTCGCAGAAGCTCTAGAACGTCGAAGAATTGACTTCTGTGCAGGAAATGAGGTGGTCCTGCTGCAAGTCGAGGGACATTGGCCACGGCTTTGAAGCCGTTCTCTGTGGTGGTCCCAAAACCACCAACGGCCTTGGCATGATTGTCTATGAAAGGTTCCGTGATTCGATAGTGGGCGTGGAGCGCTTCGATGGTCACCTAATGAAGATCATCGTAGTCATCGAACGCAAAAATTACCATTTCTTCTCAGCGTATGCCTCGCAGACTGGGTGTCCGAACAAACCGAGGACAAGTTCTGGAAACTGCTAGACGAAAAGACAGCTGAAGTACCATTACAAGAAGCAGTAGTTGTTGCGGGTGACCTCAATGGTCGCTGCTGAAGTCGCTTATAGCTGTCATGGTGGTTTTGGATATGGTTCACGAAATACTGATGGCGAGCGAATTCTTGAAAATGCAGACTCGCATAATCTCGCCATTGTAAACATGAAATTCCGTAAATGTGACCCTCACCTCATCACCTTCTACAGCGGTGAGAACAGAACACAAATTCATTTCGTCCTTCTCAGGCGCAGCGATCAGCTGCTCATAAAAGTCGCGGAGACAGTACTACTACGAAATGGTTGAAACAGAACACCGACCACTGATTTGTACGCTAAAGATTGCCCCGCCAAAACCGAAATTAACTAAGAGTTGTGGGCTAGCGAGTCAAGCAGTGGCGACTGAAGGAGAAAGAAGCGGCCGTCGTCTTCCGCATTGTGGTACCAGCGGTAACGACTGTCGACGAAACTTAGAGGGGAGCTGCCGAATCGATAACCCTGGATGCTCGCGGTCGGAGCTCAGCATGATCAAGCCTGGACGGCGAAAGGTCGACAATCAAGTGGCTGTAGACGGACCATGTCAGAGAGAAAGACGTGTGAAGAAAAGGACCGTGAGTATCACGCATTCTTTTTCGAGAAAACAGGTGATAACTAGCAGCGCTATCAAATAGAGAAGAAACATGCGAAGGAGGTTGTTTTCACTGGGAGAGCTGCAGTACTATGCCGATCTTAACGAGAAACTCGAGTCTCGAGATTGTGAGCGGTACTCTTACCGACTCGCAAAGACCCACTATCGTCAGACCGAGGATATAGAAAGAGTACTTCGAAAACATTTCAACAGTCGGATTTGCTCATCCCACCATCCCTTGCGTCCCGCCAGTACACGTTCCCGTTCAGGAGATAACCGTGAAGGATAGCCTGCGGTTATAAAGAGTACGAAACTAGGCAAAGCAGCTGGTCCTGATGACTAAGCGGTGGATTTATGAAAATGAAAGGGCTGGAATCTTGCTTGGTGCTTGGTTGACGGAACTCTTCAACTAGGCCGTTGTAGAGAAGAAGGTGCCTGGGAGCTGGCAACAGAGCACGACGATCGCTAACTGGAAAAAGGCAATTCTGATGACCTGATGACTGCAGTTGCTAACGTCCAATTCGCTTGCTCTCGCACAGCATGAAAATCTTTGAACGAATTGTAGACAGTCGTAACCGGGACATCGTAGAGCTGGCCACCAACCAAGTGGATGTGTGTGGTTCCGCGGCTGGTTGCAGCACATCGACACCACCGATGCCATACACGCCACTCGCTTTCTACTAGAAAAGCATCGCGAGAAACAAAGATCGATAAATCTTTCCTTTCTAGACCTAAAGAAGGCTTTTGATCGCGCTCCGCGTGACGTTATAGGTATGTCTCACAACAGCATGAAGTTCCCAAAGAGTTTATCGAGTGGGTTCGCATCATCTAGTCTAGTACAACGAGCCAAGTACAAACGGCAGCAGGCATATCGGAAGATTTTTCATCTCCGTTGGAGTGCACCAAGGCCCTGCGCTATCCCCACTACTGTTTGTTGTTGTCATGAATACCATTACAAGAGATCCCCAGAAGTCGACTCGATGGATTCTTCTTCATGCCGATGACGTAGTGCTCGCCGGCGAAGGCAAAAGCGAGCTCGAGCAACAGGTGCAAAGTGGTCCAATCGTCTGACTATGTTTGGACTTAGGTCAGACGTCAAAAAGACTGAGTACTCGACCACCGATCCGAGCGAGCCAGGCTCTACCAAAATCTGTTGTACTGACCTCGCACGGAGAACAACTTTCAGTATCTTGGAACGGCAATTGCGTCTGACGGCAGCTTGGATTTGAAACGAATTCTCGCGTGAGTGCAGCGTGGTTGAAGTGGCGCTCGATGACAGGCGCGCTCTGTGATAAGAGCATGCCTGAGCGTCCCATATCTAAGATCTATAGAACCGTCATGCGGCCGGTCGCAATCTATGGCGCTGATCGTGAGTGCTGGCCTGCGACAAAAGAAGTGGAAGCACGGTCTCAGTGTGACAAAGACCAAGATGCTGCGCTGCACAGCCAGAGTAACACGTCTAAACCGTATAAGTAATGTCGTCAGCAGGAAGCGATTCGACATAGCGCCCATTGTCGATAAAATGAGCGAAGCCCATGGTATGGTCATGTTCTTCGCGCGAATGAAGACAGTGTTCGTGAGACCGGTCTCAACCTTGATGTGTCCGGAAAGCGGCCTAGAGGGCGCCCAAAGCAGCGATGGCTCGGTACGTTGCAAACCTCAAAACGGTTGACATCCACCCATTTTATCCTTTTCTCCATTTTATCTTTTTGAATTATTGAATTAAAACTCCAACTGATCACTCTTGACAGAATATCTACAAGTGAAATTGAATCAGTTAAATAGCTCAGAGAAAACAGATCAATGAGTTCTCTTACTTCCACGACGCTCGATTGGAGAAGAAGTTGCAATTCCAACGCTCCCGCAGTAGGCTCGAGTAATGAACGAATGTGGGCCACAACCTGAACAGAAAATCCAAAAATCCATATATAATGTTAAACTGAATGCATAAAATTGTGTTTGTGGGCGCGTAATTCAGAAGTAGGAGTTCCGATTGTTTCAATTTGCCAAGAATCCTCTCACATGAACACGAATTTCTCCCAATGCCACACGAAATAATAAGGAGCATAAAGTAGCTGATGCAACGAAGCAGATGAGAATGGATTGCCTCTACACGCTGAAAGAACTCCTCAGTGGATCCTTACCAAACCGCGATACGAGTCAGATGTATGGTACTGAAAATTCGAGCCGCCATGAATGCCGCGGCGCGGACATGTCAATATGCGGCCACGTCAAGAGACATGTCGAGCCCACTATGTGGTGGTTCTCAATCCATCACAAAATTTATGGCTTTTTTGATGAACATCAAAACCTGTGGCACATGGATACACGAGAACATCAACACAGGTGAATAGTAAATCTGACGGGAACAACCGAAAAGAATTCACGGCGGCTTAAAACACAAAGAATGTTAGCGGCTCCCATCACTTAGTAGAAATCCGGCGCACATCTGTTTTGGCAACACCTGACAAGAGAAGAAAGGAGGTAGGCGAAATAAGGAGGCCATTTGGAAGTACTCGGTGATACGTGATGTACTGACAATGAACGCTCACCGTAGAAGAAGATTGTCAGAGAGGGTTCCCATTTCAGGAGGCCAAAACTATGGCGAATGATATAATAAATAAAACCAGTTCAAATTTGTAGTCATCAAGAGAACTGCACTGCTCGTCTTCGGGGATTATTTGAAAGTGATACTTACAAGGGAAGGATCCCAACTCGAAGTGGCCATTTGAAATAACACCTATACTGCTAGACGCGTTTTTGGGCGCTGAATTCAAATCCGCTTTCCAAATCTGCCAAGCGATTCTCTGAACGGAGTTATGAGGATGGTTTTAGGTGACATTACATGAGAAAACTTAAATTACATGGATGCGTTCACACCTCAACGGCGGCTTGGTGTAGTGGTAAGCGTGATGCTTCATGGGCGAGAGGCTAGGGTTCGGATTTTGTGGGGGACCGAGTTTTTGCACTATATAGAATTTTTCCCTCCACGACTAGGAAATACTTTCATTGTGATTTTATCCCGTATTATGACCTTTTAATGCTTTGCTGATACCTTCTCCTACCTACCTACCTTTTACCGAGTGGGAAATTGCGTAAATTTTGGAGGTCCGGGAGAGTAAAACGCATATGATGCGTAATGATGTTGCTAGAGTGGGTGTTGCTGCTAGATTAGGTGCGATGGTACGTAGCAGACCCGGACTCACCTACACCGGCATTGTTGATAGTGGACTCGTGGACATCATTCGAAGACCAGAAAGCTATTCAGTGCGTCTTACCTCCGCAAAAGCAGGTGAAGGGAATTACACCCTGCTCGAGGCTGCCACGAGGCTAATACAGCCGATAGGAGCTCATTTCTTATTTCCTTCTAGAAATATGGTTAAACGCACCACCTCATATGTAATAGCCCGTGATCTCAACTTTTACGTGTACACACGAGACCCCATTCTTTGCTTACTATCGCCTGTCTATTTTCAGTTCTGGGCGGTTAGATTCAGAAAATTTCTCTTCTATTCATGGTATGCCGCCGGCTACTTAAGCACTCACCCGGGTGATTTTGGGACGCTTACACAATTCTGTTTTCCTTCTGATTTGGGTTTAGCGAGTGTAAAGCAATAGGCTGTGACGAGTTCTTTTTTATTCGTTTCTCCCATTGTGAAAAGTTTCTTTGTTTCAAGCGTTTCGTGCTAGAGTATCACATTTGTTCATTAAGTGGCAAAAGTTACCCTACTGTGAATCCTGCTGTGAATATAGAGTGCATGTACATGCGAGTAAAACTGAAGTATTACTTTAAGTGGATAAATATCGGCAAAAGCCTTAAAAGGTCATAAACGTGATAAAATCACCATGAGAGTATTTCCTAGTCCTGAAAGGAAAAATTCTAGATAATGCAAAAACTCGGTCCCCCGCAAAACCCGAACCCTAGCCCCTCGCCCATTAAGCGTCACGCTTACCACTACACCAAGCCGCCGTGGAGGAGTGAGCTGCTTCCATGTAATTTAATGTTTCTCATGTAATGTCACCTAAAACCACCCTCGTAACTCCGTTCAGAGAATCGCTTGGCAAATTTGGAAAGCGGATTTGAATTCAGCGCCCAAAAACACATCTAGCAGTATAGGTCTTATTACAAATGGCCACTTCGAGTTGGGATCCTTCCCTGGTTAGAAGGGTGAGGAAAGCAAAACAACCCTCAATAGGCAGTGGATCGTATGAACTGAGCCGTTCCAACCGATGGAGAATGACTGAAGCGGCATGGATACGCGGGTTGTAATTAACTCTGTGGACTGAGGTACATCGAGGTAACATTTTTCGGATAGCCTCTGCCAGTTCACGCAGTTGCGTTGTGTAGACATCGGTTACTCCTTCGGCAGTTGCTCACACTGAAGTATGCTAGGCAACAGGATTTGCAGAGCAAAACCTCGTAGGCGTGCTGTTAAAACGCGTTAGCACTATAGAATTTGGGGCCCATTCCCCGTCACAATTTGAAAAGATTTCAAAGAAGAATAAAAGAGCTCGGAATCATAAGAACCGCTATTCTATGTTCTGTTTCACAGCTCTGAATAAATAATAATTATCGTACTAGATCTGGAAAATGCGGACGATGAAGCGAAAACTTTCAGCACACTGCCCAAGTTCCCCTTTGAATATCTTTATGACATTTAGGGTACACTTTCATGTCGCAATTCATCCAGTTTGTTCTTTGACGCAGAATTACGTCAGACTTCTCCACTACTATCAACAGTAATTACCACTTTAAAGGCACAATTCATGATAATTCGGAGTATCTACATATTGGTTTTTGACGGATAATGGAAGTAATGGTCCAAAATAGTGCAAAATAGGCTAAGGAGTGGCTCAAAAAATGGCTTATTCAGAGAAAGGTGGGGCTGGAAAGGAGGAAGAATTAGAGATTCGACGAGAATGTGACAACAAAAGTGGCGTGGAAGGAGTATTTGGAGGAGATATTTAAAAGCGCGCCACTGCATGCAGATGGCTGCAATGAGCTACAATTTGTGGGTCCGACGCAAATGGTGCAACCTCTACAGTAGGCTAAGCCGGTCCTTGGGCCCCTGGGTTATCTTTGGGGGTCACATGTTGATAAAAGTAGGAGCTCAGGAACCTTTTTTCGTAAACTATGCCTTTAACACTTGGTAGAAGCTCAGAGTAAGGCATACTGGGCAATTCTGCCAACAGCAGCACGATTTCCGAATGAGATTCAGGTTTTGTTTCCGGTTGTGTAGTTTCTCTTGTAGAGCGAGTATCGTAGTAGTAGGTGAATAACTTTTTCCTTCCAGAACGATGTTAACTCGACAAAATCAGTGGCTGCCAGGGGAAGCAGGACACAACAGAATGGCGAAGGACACTGTCTCCCAATGTAGCACAAACATTTTCTCCTTAGTGGAGAGCCTCAAATGATATTCGAAGTGAATAGTAAGCCAATGAATGGAATTATCAGTTTGAACAACTCTACCCACACGACATATACAATTATATTCTACACGTCTAATAAAGTAACACATTCGAGAACATCCTAGTTGGATACGCCACGAGATCCCACAAAATATATATTGCTTTACCCTGCGACCACTGTATCCTGAGCACGTACGAAAACCCACATAAAGATGACTGATTCTTGTTTGACGTATTCCTAACAAGCATTCTTAAGGCCCACGTGATGGCGGCTGGTCGGCCTCCCTCCACTCCTCCACCAACCTCTCCTCCCTGAACCCAGTGTCTCTACCAGAATAGTCTGGGCTCCACGCCTATCGCTCAACCTCATGGATAACAGAATCAAGCGGCTTATAATTGAAACTCTCAATGCGCGATTCCTTTCGAGCACTGCATATCAACTTGAGCTCGGAAGCTATGGACAAGATTAGATGTGATATACTTAGAGGATGGCGATCTGTATTTTCAATGCACGGACGCTTGCATTGGATATGATGATGCCAGCAAGGAAGATCAAGTACGACGTCGTCGGACTGACCGAGACGAGAAGGCGTCGCCCCGAGAAGGTACTTGAGACTGGAGAAGAACTGTTCCTTGGAACATGCGACAGCAAAGGTGTCGGCGACGTAGGCGTCCTCGTCAATACGCACTTGGCCATGAGCATCGATCAGTGCGAAAGCTTAACAACCCGAATCGGACGTTTGCGACTAAGAAGATGTGGCTCAACCCCAGCTGTAACTATCTTCGTTGCCTACGCACCAACATCACGCTACGAAGAAGAGGAGTTGGAGGCGTTCTATATGGATCTGGAGAGGCTCTACAGACAAGACCACACTTTCTTTGAGGTCATCGTAGGTGATTTTAACGCCAAGATTGGCCCCAGAAGAACGGCTGAAGAGCTCCACTTCGGGACTCACGGAATGGAAAGGAATGAGCAGGGTGAAAGGCTTCATCATGTCGACCCACACCATCTACGGTAACTCGTAATTCTAGAAGCCCTCTCATTTACGATGGACATTGGAGTCACCAGGTGGACAAATCCATAATGAAATAGACCACATCATCTTCAACCGGAGATTTTGCCTGACTGACGTCGCTGTTGTTCCGAAGTTCTACACGGAATCGGACCACTGTCTCCTCCGTTCTAGATTCTGTTTTTCAATGCGCACAGAGTGCTATGAAGTTAAGGAAACGAAGCCCCAAGACTTTCATCAACTGGGACTACTTCGCTTCTCTTACAAGTAAATGGCAAAATCGACAACATCGACGAAGAATACAACCGGCTCGTCGAACATCTCCACGATAGCGCTAGGAAAGCAGAGAGTCTACAAGAAACCAAGAGAAGACTCTCTTCGGAAACTCTCGAGCTGATACGCCAGCGTGGAATCGCGCGAGCTACAGGCAATCATCAACAAACGTCCTGACGGAGCCTGACGGAGCCTCGAAAATTGCAAGACCGAGATGACTTCCCTTCGTCGTCCTGACGGAACAGTTACTGCATCCCGAAGGGCAATGGAGAAGGTCATCTACGACTTCTACTTGGATCTCTTCGACAGCCACGTCTACCTGCCTACCTACTATCTTAGGCAAGACGAATATATCGCTCCTTCAGTTCTCTTCTGAAATACGACATGCCATCACGTCTATGAGGACTTGTACGGCGCCCGGTTCCGATAGGATCAAACCAGAACATCTGAAGAATCTTACACCAGTCATCGTCAGAAATTTAGCCAGGCTCTTCACGCGGTACCTGTCGGAATGCAAAGTGCCCACTTCGTGGAAAACTAGCAAGACTGTGTTGCTGTATAAAAAGGAAGATCCAGACGATATTTGCAATTACCGCCCAATCTGCCTGCTGTCTGTAATCTACAAGCTTTTCACTCGTGTCATCCTGAACAGAATATTCGATGAAGGGCAGCTATGAGAGCAAGCAGGGTTTCGGAGAGGGTTCAGTACAATCGATTATATCCTTACTCTTACAAGACTCATTGAAGTATCACAAGAGTACAAAATGCCGTTATGTCTTACGCTCATAGGTTTGAAGAAAGCCTTTGACACCGTTGAGACAGAAGCGGTAATTGAAACCCTGGGCAACCAGGGTGTCCCTACTCAATATGTAAGGATGCTTCGTGAGCTCTACGACATTAACGAGCAGGATTTCACCATTCTACAAGCAAAGCATTATCAAAGTGAAGAGAGATGTTCGGCAAGGCGATACTATTTCGCCCAAACTTTTCAGTGCCGCCCTCGAGAATATCATGCGTCATTTGGAATGGGAAGACTTGGGAGTGAAGGTCGACGGCCGCTTCCTACATCACCTCCACTTTGCAGACGACATCGTGCTTATAACACCGAACATCGAGCAGGCGGAACGAATGCTGGCCGAGTTTGATAGTGCTTGTGGGAAGATCGGCTTGAGGCTGAACCTAACGAAGACGATGTTCATGAGAAACGGACTGGTACCTGATGCTCCTTTCACGTTAAACGGAACGAATATCTCCGAATGCTCTAGCTATGTGTATCTAGGTCGGGAAGTCAACATGATGAACGACCTAGCTCCAGAGCTGTGCAGAAGGAAACGCGCCGCGTGGGGAGCATTTAAGAATATCGAGGGAGTAGTGAAGAAGACAAAGAACATCCGGCTCCGCGCTCATCTTTTCGACACTGCTGTCCTTCCTGCTTTGACGTACGCCTCGGAGACCTGGACTCTACGAAAGCAGGATGAGCATGCTGTCAGCGTTATTCAACGCGCTTTGGAAAGGACGATGCTCGGAATTTCCCTATACACGCAAGTGCAGAAGGGAATCCGGAGTTTCGAGCTCCGTCATCGAACGAAGATCGGGCATGCCGTTGACCACGCCAGGAAATCCAAGATCGGGTGGATCGGACACGTTATACGATATAGTGGTGACCGTTGGACCAGGGCGGTTACTGACTGGATCCCTCGGGACATCAAACGAACTCCAGGAAGGCCACAAACGAGGTGGTCAGACTTCTTCACGAAAGCTCTGAACGAGAGGAATGTTGGATCTCGTGTCCCTGAAGCGAGGACGATTTACTGGACCACTCTGGCTCGTGACAGGGGCGAATGGAGACGGGGTGCGCTTCGTTGCGCGCGTCCATCGAAACTAGGTCACGCAGCAGCCGTCGCATGCGGCGGGCAAGCCGGCGATACTTGACAAACGTCGCAGTTGTCAGCGGGGCATACGAATTGCTCTCGGTCCCCAACAGTCAGGCAAAGAGACGATAACATCAACAAATGCAAATCATTCGCTCTACCAACACTTGGTGGTACTGTAATGTTGCCTCGAGATCTCAGTTGGGTGCGCCGCACGCGGAGTGGGCGGGGTGACCTACCTTCAACGGACGCCGCAACGGACGTTCGCCATGGAGACGTTGCTAACGCCCGCTCGAGGAAATCGATGATCAACGGGACGACAGGTGATACAGGTGATACTTGGAGTGACAGAGTAAGAATAAAAAGCAACGGCAGCTATATCTTGCCATCAGGTGGAGTCTTATTTCATTCCGGTGATGGCACTGTGCGCATCTAGGTGAGTTTTGTCGAGGAACAGTCTTTGGCTGACATGGTATCTTTTGTACCGGTAAAAGACAGGTCAGCAACCCTCCACCACTATTCACTCAGAATTTTTCTCATACTCTGCTACAGGCCGGCCTCTTCAGGAGATCATGATGGAGCATATCAAGATTTCCTGGAGGAAGTGGAACGAATATGTGGAAAAGCCCCAAAGGGATGCATCCTCGTCCTTCTGGACACATGAATGCCAAACTGGGACGAGACGAAGGGAACGAAAATATCATCGGCAAGTATCCTTTCGGCACACCAAATAATTGTGTACGTTTATTGACCGAAATGATCACCAGACTCGGAATGGGAGCATGGAATACTTTTTTTCCTAAAAAGAAAAGGCCGTTTGGGAACTTGGCGGGGACCCAATGGAGTGATGTACAATCGATTGACGTCGTATTCTCTCCTTCGACTACAACCGTTCTCGACTGTGGAATCGTGAACAACTTCCTGTTCGATACTGATCATCGATTGATCCGCATGCAAATCCGCATCAACCTCCCTCTTCCCGCCTCCGCTTCGACCGCGAGCTGCTTCTTTCCGAACGGATAGCATTGAGGGAAAAGCCCTTCTCGACGGGCCGCATCGGCTATTCTACAACATGCAAAACGGCCAGGATTACTTTACTTGAGGATATGCAAGGGAGAAAGATCACAATAGTGCAAAAAGCAATCGAGAAGGGCGGAAGACTGATCAAAACGCAACGAGTAGGATTCCTCAGGGGAAGAAAATCACTGTCGAAAGACCCGACTACTGAAACGTATTCGAAAAGAGCAAAGAAACTGCATTGACCTCTTACAACGATGAACTTTATAAGTCGTTTTAAATTTCCCTCTTTCCATCCCTTCGTCCTCCGAACCATGCCTTCCCTTCTGCATTGAGGAAGCGGAATTGATCCAGACCGTATTTCATCGGAACAGCCGACTCTTGCAAAGTGGACGATACCTCCCATGCTTACCGCACTCTTGAACAGTGAACTGATCCCGAAAGATTTGACGACCGCTCATGGGAAACTGTTATTCAAGAAAGAGGATTCTAATGATACAAAAAGCTTCCAACCAATGTCTCTTATATCAGGAGTTCTAGAAGCTAGCAAAAGAGCTCCCCTGGACTGGAAGAAATCAGGTTTAGTTCTGAAGAAAGTACTCTAAGCTTGATCACATTCGGATCCTCAATCGAATTGCGGAAAAGAGCGCTGAATATAATTTCCCAATCTATGTTGCTCATGTTGACAATGAAAAGCTTTCGACAGCCTCGAGTGAGTCGCAGTATGGACAGTCCTTGCGAGGAGAGGTGTACATCCAGAGCTGACAGTGATGTTACAGAGGATCTATGAATCCTCCACGTTTGTTATCGTCGACTCTCATCCAGTTCCAGTGACCATCAAAAGGTACAAAACTCTTCACCGCCACCTTGCAAATGGTGCTCAAATCTATAGATTGGGAACGTGTGGACTAAGGATCGGAGGCAAAGTACTTTCTAGTCTTGAATATGCAGATGATATCACGCTGCTGGCTTCATCGTTCGATGCTTGAAAGGAGCTTCAAGTGCTGAATTCATTCACCAAAGCCGGACCTATTCTAAACTCTGAAAAGTCTGCACTAATGACGTACAGTGAAACATTCAAGAACCCAATCTGTATTGATAGACAGACATTCAACTCGTTGAGCAAGTCCTTTATCTTGGCTGCACCTGTCCTTTCTCTTTAGTCGAGAATCTGATATTAGACATCGTGCAAAGGTCATACATCGCAAAGCTGGCTGTGACTCGAAGATGGAAAGAATAATGCTGCTATTGATAGAACCAGGTCAGTGGGCAATGAAAGAGTAAGATCACTAACGAAGCTAAACGACTGATTGAAGGGAGCGAATATGAAGAAACTATAATAAGCATAAAAGATTGGTGAAATGGACAAACACGAATGGGCCCGCAAGAGAACAACGTGTGTCTCGTATGACTACGTAGACCGAGGAAAGGAGGGCATTTTTAGACTCGTTGGCGCGAAATTTGACGGGGATCGGGCAGAACTGGAGGAGTATAACAAAAGAAGAATTCAGAAAGTCATGATACGGCATTCAGATATGAATTGATTCCGTAATAAAAGCTAAACTTAAACTTAATAAGCATTCCAACGCACTAAACAGCATTAACAAGAAATATGAAACTCTGTGATCGATTACAACCCAACACAAAATTCTGGTGCATCTGCACAGTATTTGATTGCGTCTCGTCTCTAGTGAATATCCGAAACTGAGGAAAGGGTTAGATTGCTGGAAAGACACTGGCGCATCTTGCTTCTTCGAATAAGCCCATTGAAGCGTGGAAACACAAATTTCGGTGCATACCCTGAACCGGCAGTGTTATGAAGGGCGAAACTCTCTAAAATTGAGCGAGATAGCGTATTACTGGGAGAGCAAAATTCCACGCAAAAAAAAGTTAAACTCAGCGGAGAGGGTAGTTGAGACAAGAGGAGCGCTGTATCGCAATTAATCTCAGCATACGAAGACAAAGCCTGTAGATGAGCCAATAAAATCTATTCTTGGCGGATAAATTGGCAAAAGTATAAGAAGCTGTCAGAATTGAGGGTAAGGACGTTCAAAGAAACACTCTAAATGGAATTGAAAAATCGATTCACACTGCCAGGCCACGGATAAAACAGCCTAAATATTCCGCTCTAACGGCACCCATCATCGAATACTAACAAGATGCTGGGTGGCAGGGGCCATTCAAAATGATATATATATATATATATATATATATATATATATATATATATATTAGGTTGAGTCATAAGTCCTCGGACAAATTGGCAATGATAATATTTATCCTACAATTTTCAAGCGACAATAGCGAATCATTTGAAATATGCCCCATTGGCATCGATGGTCTTCTGCCAATGCTTGGGCAAACCGTAGATGCCCTTGCTTTAGAACGCTGGGAGCTGGTCCTTGGAGAACTGCACCAGTGCCATTTTAATGTCGTCGCGGGTTTGAAAGTCCTGACCATCCAGATGACGTTGAAGGTGGGGAAAAAGGTGGTAGTCCGAGGGATCCAAGTCTGAGGAACATGGTTGGTGTGGTAAACTTGTCCTGCCGAAATTCGTCAATTCAGTTTCGGTCGTTCTCGCAATGCAAGGGCGAGTGTTGTCGTGCTGGAAGTGAATTTGGTGCTGCTGTGGACGTGTAGCTCCGGGATTTGCCTTCACATTCCTCAGTTGCGTAATGTAGACGTGTGCGGTCACTGTGCATCCTTCGTCTAGCAGCTCCCATTATTCGAAACGGAGAGCGCTCCACCAGAATCAGAGCATAACCTCCTTGGCGTGTACGTTGGGTTTGGAGGAGTCTTCTGCATGCGCACCTTTGTCAATCCATTGAGCACGCCGGTGAACGTTCGAGTAGAGGTTCGACTTCGCACCCCTGGTGACTAGGTACTCGAGCCACGTGTGGTGCTCTTGAGCGTGAGGAGAGGAAGTGCCACGTCGTCGCGGCGGTCTATGTCATACTGCTTCAAAGCATGAGGCATCTATGGACCGAGCTTTCGCACCTTGTCGATTGACTTCAATTCACGAAGAACTGTGGACTGACTCCCCAAGGGTGGCTGCCAGTTCACGAGTAGTTTGATACGGGTCGGCTTCCACCTGGCTCCGCAGCACCTTCAAATCCAACTTCATTGAGCGTCCCGGAAGGTCTTCATTTTAGTCGCAAATAGTCGAATAGTCGCAAGATGTGAACTTCTGATGCAACTTGTAAATTGTACACCTCCTGGTTGTGAACGTCTTCCATACCTCTATCGATTGCTGCGGGTTCATGGCCAGATAAAAAAATAAATATGACGGTGTTGCGGCATGAAATCATGAGGCATAGGCGCTGGGAAGAAAACAGTTAGGTGCCTTCTCCAGTATGCGTTCGGAAGAGCTTTCGGAAGAGCTACTCTATCTAACAATGCCTCGTACGTTCATTTTCGTCACCTCTTTCAAGAGTTATGATCGCTAGAAGTCATCACTATCATTTTGTCCGAGGACTTATGACCCAACCTAATATTTATATATACAATACATATATTAGGTGTGTGCATTAGTTCCCGTCGTTTACTGCGTGCAAAAATATATTTATTACAAAAGAAAACAAAATGTATTCTCCATTGTTAGCTACAACTTCTTGCCATCTTTCTGCTAGCTTGTTGATTCCGCCTGTGAAAAAAACTTCATCTTTCGAGGTTATTCAGTCATCATCCCATTTCTGCACTTCTTCGTCATTTCTGAAGCGTATATCTGCCAAGTTTACTTGCATGAAATTGAATGTCTTAATCCGAAGGAGCTAGATAGGGAGTGTGCGGGCTGAGCAAGCTGATCCCATCCAAGGTCTGCAATTTTTTCATGAGCATTCATTGCAAAATGGGTCCTGGCGTTGTCGAGGTGGAACAGCACCTTATGATGTTTTCTTGCTATCAACAGCCGCTTTTCGATATAGGTATCCGAACAATTGTACGGTTGGTGTTCTTTGGGCAAAAAATGACGAAGGCATCCTTCATTACCGGAGAGCATCGCGATAGCCGCTTTTGCCAGGAATCGCATCCGGACCGACAGAAGTAAGTGCTTTTTATGTCTTGTCCTTTACTCTTCATTATCTTTATGTTTCATACTCCATGTTGTTTTTTTCTCAACGGAAAAAGTTTAACCGTGATGCCCCAGAAGGAAACCACCGGTCTTACTGGCAAGAACTGAGAAAGGATAAGCATTCGTTTCACAGACGAAATTCTAAGGGAGTAGGAATCATCGGCAGTAAAACTTCTTACTCTGCAGGATAATGCCTCGATTCACGTCAGCCGGAGCACTGTGGTGTCTTAGGCGGAAGGGTGACGCCTTTTATATATTCAGAAAGATTGTTGGTCTCTCTGATAAACGAACAAAAAAAGCGGGTAAGTGGTAGGAGATTTATTCAAAAACACAAAACACCCCGGCTGCGGGTGGTGCACAAGAGAGTCTTCTCTAAGCCGCCCCCCCCCCCTAATGAGTGGGGGTGACCGTGGGTTCTTGCCTATGCCAGAGCACTCTTGCCGGCCACATTAGAATAAAACTTATTTACACATCGAAACCAAATTATTTTTTCTTTCTTCAAAGTGTCAGCGTGTTGCCCATCGCCCTCACGGTCGTCGTTTGAAGCCGCCGCCCTGTCCTCGGTTGGCGCACAGCAGCACATTGTGTGGTCTCTCACACGCGGCGCACTGCACGCCACAATCGTCATCTTAGTAGGGCCGAGCCTCGCCAATTGCATGCTTTTCGCAAGCGCGTCGAGGAAGCGGCTGCACCGCGACGTATTGTGACCGTCGTGGTTGTCTACCACAGAAACTGCAGAAAATACAAAACAACCGCGACTCTGACCGCTTCAGCAGCTCGTTAACGGCTGCCTCAAGGCTGTGCAGCAGCCCAACCACGTGCTCTAGGACGGCAATAATATCGGCGTTGGACGGAGACGAGGTGTTTTCAGTTTAGTCGAGCATAGCGCTGACGTCTGATATACAAATGTTTGAAGAAACCGACCGAGCAGAAGTGCATAACGCGCCACATGGAGCTGTGATACATTTAATTGCAGCACACCGAACTTTGAGTAGTACGATAATTGCTATTGGTCCGAGTAAATAAATCAGACTGGTAACTAACGTAAAGGGAACGGCAATGAGTACAACTGCTTTCCAGTGATCCCTGATCGTTGTGAGCAACGGCTACAAATCAGGAAAGTGAAGCTGAGAAAAATCTAGCATAATTACTTGCCCTTCCTCAGAGTTGTGGAAAAATACTTATTCATTCGCGACCAGATGATAAAGCAAGTGTCCATCGAGAGGCATTTCGCTTTTTGATTGACCACATACTATGTAACAAATACCCTAAATAAAGACCTCATTGAAGTTCAAAGTGAGCTCTGTAGTTGTATTGTCAGGGCTGCACTCAACAACAGTTGTGAAGTTGCTGTATTTGATTTCTGCAAATGATTCATAATGCGAAATGCATGTCACATTTGTCTGTGCTCCATGTAGACAACCATAACAACCTTTCAGCTCACTCAATTGTACAATGCATTGGTTGTCAGTAACCACTTCATAGCAGAGCTCTCTGTCAATATCTTATAATCTTACATATAGAGTTCACTACCCCAAATAAGTTTACCACAACGTCGTTGCCTTGAGTGTACATTTCTACAGTACCGGTGGTCATAAGCGGTAAGCGATTGGATTCCTCTGCACGTATATGACTGATCGGGTTTCTTCCGTATTCGCAAATTTGAGGAGACGTTCCAGTACTACAGCTGCATGTCATCTTGTTCTCATATCTTCCAAAATTTGTTTGCGCTTTGTACCGTGTTAAGCATACGACGGGTATCTGGAACGAGTCAGGAAGAATGATGGTCTCAGTTTCCGACGGGGCATAGGTTTTACTCATTGGCAAATGCGGAGGCACCTGCACAGTGACTGCTGTGATATTCATAATCTTCACGTCTGTTGTCTGATATGGCAGTATGCTATATCGCTCCTGTATTGTTCTGCCAAACATATTGCTTAAGATCTCAAGATGAATGGACCAGTCCTGACATTCGAATACTTCATGAATGCCTTCAGTTAGGGGGATATGAGCTACTCCATAGAAGACCCAAGACTGTGTCGGTAAAAGGCATTCAGAAAGCAAGCTTCCACTAGAATAATCACAGGCAGAACATCCTTGTTAAACTTTGGAACCATGAAGTTCTGCAACTATTTCGTTGGGTTTCAGCGAGTCACATTTGTTTTTGTTTTTGTTGCATTGCTTAGACCATGAACAGTGTTTTGTTAACATGACCCGATCTCTGCACATCGATGGGAATAAAATATCTTATGTTGTGTGTCCTTTGTGAAGATCTTGGACGTTTTGGTGCAGGTGAAATGAACGGCATTCACCTCTATACTTATCGTACCAACCGTTTTATTTCGAAGATGAATTTCGATGCATTGTTTCCTCTGCAACTTATTGAAAAGAATTTCGCGTCCAATTTCATAAGAGCACTTATCATCCTGGTTGCAAACCAGCTCAGCATGATGTCTGGATAGCCCATGTTGGCATGCGCTGCTCAGACCTACTATCATGAACAGTACGACTGCTACTGCTGCAATACGACCGCCAAGCGGTGTCGGTCGATATGAATGAAATATGTTCATTTCTATTGTGTGTGATTCTGCCGGTCTCTCGTACATTATGGTGGGTTCGCACCGACTCTTAGACCGGGCTAGATGCTTCAGCGTCCAAGAAATGATCATAACTGTGACAGTAGCGATAAGCGTTATTATCGCCACTGATATTATAGCGCCGATTGGCCAACAGTGTGGATTTCCCAGTAGCGATTTCGAGAGAATTTTGCTGGATTGCAGGCAGAATTCGGGAGGTTCGCATGATAATGATGATGAGAAAGTGGTATCACTCAGGTTCACGTTTACTTTGGCGTTCACTGGTGATACAGGTAACTTGAATCTTATTTCACCAGTTGTATTTGTGAATGCTCTACATTCTTTGTTGAAACATAGATTGTACTCGTTATTCGGCCGTGTCACTTGCATTTCGGTTGCAACTACCATATCTTGCGTATATTCGAGGTTATTTTCGAACTCACGAATAACTTCGTAGGCTCTGTTTTTTGATTTTCTTTCTAGTTTCACTCGAGGAGTGTTTGTAACTCTTTCGACGGGCTTGGGTAGAGCGGGGATCTCAGAACTTCTTATTTCAAGAGGGTAGAGCCTGTTTAATGGGCGATGGAGTATCTTCCGATTCGGTAGCAGTACCTTTGCTGATCTTACCAGATCATCACCGCTTGTGATTATTTCGCAAACCTTTCCATATGACCAGCTGCCGCGAGGCAGGAAATCATCGCTAATGAGTACGATCTCCCCGACGTCAGAGGCATTCCTCGAGACACGTCTTTTTTGTTTGAGATGTTGTTTCTGTTGTCATGTTTTGCTTTCACTTTTTGCTATAAATGAACCCATAAAGTAACGAACTGTGTTAACGAAGGGTCTACTTACTCTGACTTTATCGTTTGGGAGTGGTGACATTTCTGGAGCTCCTAGAGGTCACCCTTGCCAGCGCTTGCAAACAGTGCAATTGTCAATGATCTTTCTGATTAAGCTCGATGGGCGCGATAGCCAGAATTGATTTCTTTACAATGACAGTGTATGCTTGATTTCTTTACAATGACACCGTATGCTCTTTACCAAGGTGTGCATTGGATTTGTGTATGCCCTGCAGGACCAGTGTCGTGGAGGGTATATCGCGGCGTAGAAATACGGGTGAAACAGCGTCTAGGGGTAGCGCTGAATTGTGCAGCCTTGAAGCATATCTTACGATCTCATCACAATCTCGTATGATGTTATGATGACGGAATCGTTTCTGTAGTTTCATGCAGCTTATTCCTTTACGAATCTATGTATTATTCTTTTCTGCTGTTCGAATACCATGAGCCGAGATTTGTGGTTTTATTTCGAACTTGTCTGCCCAGCAGAGTTCTATTTGGACCACGTTTCTATCGTTGGTGCGATTAACCCATTCGAGAAGGCTCTTCCCCATTCTGGCTACTGTACGTAGCAATATTTTCAGGGACGAAAAGCGACGTACGTTAATAAACGTTTCGTTGTGATTCTGACTGGATGTGTGGCAATTGCCAGCTCGACATGAATTGTGCTATTTTCATTCTCTTGAGTTGTAAGTTGATCGGTTGGCCTGACCAACGTTGCTGTTTTACTGTTCGACAGCCATCCAGGGCCTTATACCCAGATATGATCACATATTTATTTGGAACTCAGTTCTATGGTACCGGCATCGGCGGGGTTTGAGTTGGTGGGCACAAGCATGAATTGCACGTTGCAGTTCTTGTCTTCAAGGCTAGCTTTCTATGCCGTGATTCGGTCGCGTTGGTTTGCTACAAATGATGGCATTTTTCGGATTAACTTTAACCATAACAGTGCTATTTCGCTATCACTCACGATTGCTCTTTCTCTAATGAGATAGTTATTCGTGCTTAAGATAGAACATCGAAGGCGAAGAGCGTTAAGTATTCCCAGAAGTTCCAACCTGGGAATGGTTTGTGGTGTTTTCTTTGGCGACAACTTGGTTTTTCCGCTTACATGAGGGGAAGTCGTTTTGACTTGAAAAACTATGTAGATACATGTTCAAAAAGTTTATTTTCTGCGCTGAGAACTCTGAGGATTCAGTCACCGACATTCAAAGGAGGCGCGATATCGCCTAGGAGAAACGTCTTTGTTGGGAGTGTTTCAACAGTAATCACTCAAGCAATCAAGCGTCAAGCCTAGTTGGCCCAACCGTGGCCAGAAACACTATCAAAGCATATGCCTGGCAAGCAGACCAGTCGGCATCAATGTCAGAGTCCACCGGCGAGACCCAGGCCAGCAAGAAATGAGTCTAATCATAAAGCTATGGCAGCAGACCACAGCAATTCGATATCAGGCCTTGCAACCATTATAGCAATGATGTTAGGAGAACACAACATACCAACACCCAGTTCACTTACTTCGAGCAGAATTACGACCGCTCTACGATCGACACCAGTAAAAATGAACAACTGATTCTTATAACAAAAGCAGAAGGCAACCTCTGGAATAACAGAAGCAGAAGATTTGAAAAAGTGCTGTTCTTCTCCGATATGGGAGCTCATAAAACCATGATTGAGGAAAACTCGACAAACGATTTTGAGCTTCCCAGCTCTCCACAGAGACCTGCATAATGTCAGGCATTGGAGGACACGTAGAACGATTGAGTAGCACAACTGTGCCCCTAAAAGTTAAAACCGCATAAGAAAAGAAGCGCGTTCTACTGTACAGATCGAACTAGTCCTGACTGGATGTCATGCCTATCAGTCCACCACACCACCCTTTCGGCCATCGTTGCACAGGTATGGCAATTGCTCGGCTCGGTGATCCGTTCAGGGTAATTGTTTTAGGTTGATGCATAATTATTGCGGATTTTTTCCAGCAAGTTTTACTCAAAGAAACTATAGAAATACTAAACAAAGACATATTCAAATAATTACTCCGGAACTTGCTCACCATCTGCGTCAAGCACTGCTTCCCATCGATTAGTTAGTGGGATCCCAGAAGCGAAAAAGTTTTGATCCTTACAGGCGACCCACGCCTTGACATCGGCCATCAAGTCATCCAAATCGACGTAACTTCTATTCTCTAGCCATTTTTTTCGATGAACGGTTGACGAGATAATCCATAAAAGTTTCTGCTGGTGAACATGGCAGATTTAAGGGCAGATCCAGTTTCTTGGTTGGCTCTGACTGATTGTTCGATCGCCGAAAAGCAACTGAGATCGCGGAATGACTGTGCCACCTTCCGATCTTTCTCGAAGTAGTTAAGCCTAATGGGGGACGGTACGAACGTGCGTCCGAGGGTGCGCGCGGCAAATGGCGCGGCGAAGTTCGTGACGGTTTGTACGACTGCGGCGCCAATTTTCGGGGCACAAACTCGAAGTAGTGTAGTTTAGTAGGGTCAGATAATCCTCCTAATCCACTCTATTTCAAGTTTGGGTCCAAATGACAGGCGCCAAAGTCGTTCAAATCATTGCGAACTTCGCCGCGCAAATTGCCGTGCGCATCCTCGGACGCACGTTCATACACATACCCAAGCCTAATTCCGCGAATATGCGGATGGTTTTTGAGTGTATTCTTGTAGAGGAAATCAAGTAGATCATTTCTAGAAAAAACTCCAACTCAATATTCAAATTCTATCGAGAGAAAAAAGCCGTGAAAAAATCCGCAATAATTATGCTTCAACCTAATATAACACAGGGAGGAAATGGATCCCGTAACTTTGCTCCTAGAATCGTTTAGCAGATTTGAAACATAGGTTTGAGATCAGCGGTCGAGTAGAGGGGTATACATCTCATCTTGAATGGCCACTGCGATCAAGTATCCTTCCCTTGTAAGTGAGTGAATACTGTGCAGTCCCCGCTGCCATTAGAAGGGTAATCTCGTGGATTCCTAGTTCCGGGATTCAAAAGCGCCTCTACTGCAACTTAAGGGTTAAGTCAGTCTAGAAGGGAGGGATCGGAACAGCTGGGGCAATGAGCAGCTGCTCACGCGAAAATCATCGAATTCCGACTGGTATAGTCGGGTACATCGATCACATAAGGGCTGACTTAGATCTCTTTGACAACAACCGTGACCTCGACTTTGTGACTACCGAAAAAAAGGGGAGAATTATTGTAATTGTCATCGCCATTCGAATTCCGTTCGTGCAAGGGTGACATACGAATAGTTGATTTGTTTGACTGCCGGCGCTACCTTGATAGGGGTCCAAATGGACGCGCCAACTAGCAGTCGTTAGAACAGTGCCTCATTGACTGACGCCAAACCACATTATTCAAATTGCCGTCCTCTTGATCCTGATCTGGTGCCCTGTTGATCCTCACTACTTTTCTGTCGAACGCCGTGGAGTGGAACCACGACTTTGATACTTGACTCAATCGCTCATAACCGTGTGAAGTGAAAAGGCATCGCAGCAAGCAGTTTTGTGAAATATTGTTCTCCAGAAAAAAAAAAGTGGAAATGATTGAAGAAACCTAAGCTGTGTGGTTGTTGAATGAATTCCCGAGCCAAGCGACACTCGTGGTAAAGAACCACCAAAGTCAACGCGCATAGATGAGCCTAGGATACAGCGCGGTAACTGTAGTGCGGGAGCAAGTAGCGGATAACCAAGGGCGTCTTCAAACCGCTCCAATACCCCAAAGTTTGTAGCGCTAACTAGAGCAGACGAGAGCGAGTTAGAAGGTAGATCACGTTAGTCAACGTAGTCGAGGAGGTGTAGCGGTCTCTCAGGAGTTGAGAATGAGCTTTAGAATACGAGAAATATGCAAGGACCCGAATGAGAAAAGACACAACTCCACCGAGCTTGGACTGTAACTAGCCCAATGGGCCTCCTAAGTTGAGCAATTGTCCTGAGAATTCGAATACTTGAGGCAACGGAACAAGACGGCCGGCCGGAGTCAGAACGAATTGAGTTGAAATCTGCAAAATAACATGATTTGGTTGCAAAACATGGCCACGCTAACCACACTGCAGAGGCGGTCTGCAAGGATCTTGACCCCATCGCCCGGGCCTTATTGCAAGACTACGCCGAGTGGCGACTCAAGAATATATCAAGGGTCGCGACGCTAGTCAGGCACAGGTTAGTCCACCAAGAGTTCATTCAGTGATTATATTCGCACGACAAGCGCATTTACCACAAGTGAAAACCCATTTGGAATTACAATTCTACCTTTCGGACTCTCAACAAGCCTTGCAGTCTCAACAGGATCAATCCGAAAAACGAAGTATTTGCCCAATGACATCATAGTGGTTACGGTTCCAATTAAGCGATATCACATCGTATTGCTACGGTTCTGGGTGGACGCTATAAGGGGAAGCCATGACTGAAGCCAAAAAGAAGGGAGTTCTTCAAGAACAAAGTGGTGTTTCTGAGACATTATGTTGAAAAGGATAGGGTAAAAGGAGATCCGGAGAGAATAATGATAGCAGAATATCTCACTCCCGGTAGTTAGCTTTTTGGGAATGGCATCTTATTACAAGAAATTCGTAGCAGGCTTCCGAGAAGACGACGGATCTGTACAAGTCGCTAAATTGAAAGTGAAATGAAGTTAGGCGCGTGGAATAAACCAACATTTTGATGATCTAACATCAACAGCAACATAACTTAGAAGACCGCCCCACAGCAGCCGTTTTAAATGAACTAGACGTAGCAGCGGGAGAGCATGGTAACAGACATTCCATATCCCGGTTATGCTGCCACCAGTTGACTGGGTTTTCGCGTGCATCACACGTTCGCAACCGCTTATCTACCATCTTATTCAAGAATGAGCTAGAAAGATTTTCACGCATCGTACCTATCAACGGAGTAGACACGATGCTGCTTCACCAAAAGTTCCGCTTAGGCTTCGTTTCTGGAAATCACGCATGTGGACATAGTACTCAGAAGTAGTGGGCTCTTCAAAGCCACAGTTCAGCATAATTTTGGGTTATCCAGATTATGGCGAAAAATGGGAGAGAAGGCGGAGAATAGTACGATAGAGACGAAGAGGGCACGAGAATCGGTGTTTCGAATGAAATAAAGTGCTTCAAAGAAGAAGATTCAAGTGGGACCGGACGAGAAAAGGACCAAAAAAGACTTGGGAGGGGTGTTTGGACGAGTTATACAATGTGTGTCATTGCGTACAGCTAAACACAGTAAGCAAAAATGTTTATTCATTATATTCAAAATCACGAGCATATATAACAAAAACACGACTAACAGCGAAAATGACACCTTTTCAATCTTCATAAGGAAGAAAAATAGAAAAATGACCGCAGCAGCAAAAGAATGGCAGAGGAACATGAGCGTAAAACACCCCTTCCGCACTCGGGGACCAGCTAATTTCATGCTGAACGTGTTGGTCCTGGTGCGCACAGCGCAAGCTGCATCGCCCCGACACTTCTCACATATCATCAGTCGATGGGCACGGACGTCTTCGAGTCCGATGATAGGGCTCATATTACGCCCTGTCAATTGAATTTCTCGCCTTGACGTCGTCCTTTTTCACCTTTGTGACCACTAGGTAACCCTTAGGGGGAATCGTAAAAATCATTTTCATCGTAAACTGTGCCTTCAAACTGCGCAGCCATCATGAACATTCACATTCAAAACTTCGCTTGAATTTACCTGAGGAGATTGCAGAGAGGGGCCTCAGAGATGTAATGGAAAACAGTCAACAGAGTGTCTGATGATGTCCATGCCAAATGGTGTCACTGTATACGTTTTCCCATCCTATCATCTCTCTTTACTGGAGGTTTCATTGCTCTTTATTAGAAAGGTCCATGTAGGGCTCATCCAGAGACAAAAAAAGAGGGGAGTTATGATTCAGTCGATGACGTCACTAAATGATCACTAATAATATGGGAACCAATGTAAACAATACCAGTATGCCTCCCACTTCATGATACGCAGTCTTTGAAGTTGTGCCACACATGTCTCAGCGGATGAAAGCTTCGACTTGTACGTCGGCTGGCTCCCGCGCGTCATTATGTAGACCAGATGCGCATTTAAAAGGCCACTACGATCCTAAACAGAAGTCGAGTGCGGCGGCAGATCCCAAAAATGAAATTGATTACCGCCAAAGACCTCATCCTTTAGTCACTATACCTTGTAATATATATTTATGCATATATATATATATATAGCGCCAAAAAGTATTCGGCCAACTTTAACTTGCCGTAGCTTCTTTCCCAGCGGAGCAAATCGCATGAAATTTTAATGTTTAACTGAAGCATATTTCACACTATCCAACACTATTTGACTGCAAAGCACAATGTCCACATAATTAAGGGGAAGGCGTTTGAAGAGTATGCTAAAAGCATGTTTGTGACGTCTGCAGTTATTCCCACCTTAAGAGCGTTTTTCTCCTCTAATGAGTTCGACATTAGTGCTCGTACACTTTGGACATGGCTGCAAGTGAAGAAATCTCAGAAGCACCAATGTCCGCACTTCCAGTTGGTTTTGATTTCAAGCTCTTTGGGATATTTGGAACATGATCAGATCGAGGTTTAATAGTGGTAAATATTCATCTACACCCATGCTACACATATTGAAATTTCGCTTGAAAAGCAAGTAGGAAAGGAGTTATGACTGAAAAGTACAAGTGAAGAAGCATTTGGGCATTTGCCCGAATACTTTTGAGCGCTACTGTATATATATATATATATATATATACATATATATATACATATATATATATATATATACGTAGGTTTCGTACTCCTTTTCGTATTAACCATCCTTTCCCGATTTAGACCTCAGGTCCAAAAGAACAAAAGTTATGAATTCCCGTCAAACACACACCCCGCCTTCCACTAGCGTAGTGCTGCTCAAGTCATGTGGTCATTTCGAACTTATTTCAAATTAGCTGCTACCCAACCTTGATTTACCCGAACTACCCTCATTTCACCGACGCATCGCCTTTCGTCCCGCCGATTACGATCGTGCTCCCATACTGTTGCCTGCATCCTTTCCTGATTCAAACTCTTCAGGTGTAAAAGAACAAACTTCGCGCACGCCAGCCCCGTGAAGTGCGCCGTGCCACCAACCGTTACTGCCCCACCCAACGATGCGCTGCCTATCATCAATGCTCCCATCCACCCTTGTGTCCTTTCTTTCCAAATCCGATTGATCGCCTTGATTGAGAGGAACCAAACAAGATCAATCCTGGAAAAGAAAAGAGGTATATTATGTTTCCCAGTCAGTGGCGTCACACAATCATACGTATTGGCTGTAAACTCCAAATGGACATTGGATGGAACCAGATATAGAGCTGAACTTTTATGGGACGGAAACTACGGGCTGATATAGCATTGGCAGCAAGGCCAACCACATAACTGACGCAAAATACAAAAAACAGATGGAGTTGCAGTTCAACAAGCAACAAGGCGCATGGAATCGAGTCTTTAGCCCAGAGAATCCAGTTTTGATATATATATGTGGCAGCAGACGAAAATGGTGCGGTGGAAAAGAACTTCACCGAGCTGAAGAATACTTTGATACGTATACCTGTACTCGTGGCTGATAGGGATGTCTGTTTTTGATATGCAACTCCGAATGCGTATCACTAATATACCACTCTTACCGCAGCTTCCATCTTGAACGGTTGTGGTTGGTCGGCTGTTTTCAGATTACTTGCTCGTCTATGAATTGAATCTTCACTGCCTCTACTACTGTATTGGAAGTATCTCAGTGCTGGAGGAGTATCCAATCGAGATTCCTTGTGGCGGAGATCGAATTCCCTTGTTTGGTTGCCACAAAAACAGGTGCATCTCTTCAAATTTTTCTTCTGCTTCTTCTGCTTGGTGATTCCATACTGTCTGACTGGGTCGTCATTCATTAATGAAACACCACTGCGACTTCCTGTTCCAGTAGCTAAACGAGAACATGGGGAAATCTATTCTTCTGGCAAGGATGATCAAATTTCGAAATTGTTCATTCCGGAGAAGCCGGGATAACTTTGACATAGCTTCGTGGCTATGTCAAAGTTATCCCGGCTTGTTCAAGGAAACTAGGGATCAATTGTTAGCAGTCAATGACCGGTTTATTATGTTATCGGACGATAACGAAAACTCAAGAAGAAGAATGCTGAACTCAAGAAGTCCTTAGGAAGTAAAGAATCCCAATCAAATTCAAGGTACTTCCTCCACCTCTTTCTCTTACATCTTCGACTTGAATCCTGTTGGGAGCGCGTTAGAAGGATCTCGTTTCATCATTATTTCGGGAACTCCTAAATTTTCTTCCGTATCATCGGCTGATAGGGCATGATTATCGTGATTCAAACGCACTCATTCCAGTAATCAATCGTCTTGATGTTCAATGCATTCCTTCCGGAGTATATCGTTTGGGAAAACATGGTGATTTTCGATCACGGCTTGTAAAGGTAGTCTTACCTACTTCTAAATTCCAAAATACTGCTCTTCAACGTGCTCCTCGTTTGCGTTCGTTCTTCCATGAAGAGATCTTCATCCTCACCAAAAAAGGAAGAATATGCATCCGAGAAGCGAGCTTGTCCTGCTCAAGTCAGTCTGCTCACCATCAGCCTTATCATGTTTGTAACGAGCCTACTCGATGAGTTCTTTTGGTTCAATGTCCAGTGATGATATCTCGAAAAAAACATGAAGTCTCTTCGGCGGTTTAGGATTCTGTTGAATTGTTTCTGTACCAATATTCGTTCCTTTTTGAGAAACGCTGATGCTTTGACGGCTCACTCACTAAAACATGGCTGAATTCTTACGTTCCCTCGCTACTAATACATTATTGCTGCCATACACTATACATGTGTTCCAAGTGAATTTATCCTATGAAACTTCGGTTTGAGGTGTATTTGTCCTTCTCGATGAAATAAGATTGATAGCTGTTTACAGAGCACGTGATTGTTCCGCTACTCACAATGACCTGCTTCTTGAGGTCGTTAGTGATCTGGTCTTCTAAAAAACCCTGCGTTACTGCTGGAGTGCTGGAGATTCAAATCTACCACAAATTACATGGTTTCCTCGAGTTGAAAGCCACGATTGCATTAGAACCAAGTTGACTGAATGCATTGCCACTCATGGTTTTATTCAACTCATCTCATTCCCCACTAGAACGGATTCGTTCCTTGATTCATTATTATGCGACAATTCGTCTTCACTACATTCAGTTTCTAGGGAGCCTTCAATGGAAGCACAAACTAGTTTGAAATTTTTCTTATTTTTTTCCAAACACCCCTGTTCACAGGTGGTGTAGAGACTTTAGTAGAGCCACCTTTGGTGTTATGCGTAAATATTTGAATTATGTTGTTTGGGCTCATTTAGGGGTGGAAGGGAGGGAACAGTACGGAGCTCAGTCGTGAATACGCACCTTCTCTTGGAATGGAAAAGATAACAGCTATTTGACAAAAAAATACACTAAGTAAGTGAGTAAATGCTGCTGTGCTTATTTGAGGCTAAAATGTTATCCGAAGGTGAAGTTAAAGGTCTCCACTCAGTTCTGAATTCGATGTTCCCAGATAAGCCATGCATTGCCGTCCAAGTAGGGCAGTAAATAATGGAAACAAAGCTGCGGTGTTAGCTGATACATTTGAGACGCAATTGCTTTATCTTGCCCTGTAACGAAACCTCTGTTGTAAAGATGACCCACATCTTTGACCCTCTTTCGGAAGTTTTCAAGAATGAACGCAATCGCTTTCATCCCCCGCTTCTATAAGAGAGTTTTTTTCCAGAAGGTCCAAAGACCTGTGTTTGAAAGCGGAGGCTTTTTGCTCCAGAATCGTTGACACAGCAAAAACCACAGGATTGAGATCGGTGAGATTGAAGGTCAAACTTGCTCCTCCCCAAAAACCTGGAAGCATGGTTTAACACAATGCAGCATCTTCCTTGCGCTGTGGGCTGGTGCCCAAACCTGGGAAAGGTTTAGCTGACGTTCATCGTGTTCCTTTTCGCCTAAGGGATCACCGCATCCTCCAGCCCAGGAGCCCATAAGTTGATTTTTTTATTGTCCGTCACACTTCATGTGGGTCACCCTGTATCTTAAAGTCTATTGCACAGACCCTGATCCTTGGTTTAAAAAGAGTGGGCATCATCAGCCTCGAGCAACCCTGATTTACTTCCATACTTGGCTGTCAAGCAACGCATTTAAGATACTGGTTCGTTTAAGTTCGTATTCAAACTTAGTTTCATGTAAAATGAAGTACCAAGCAAATGAAAACATGCTCTTGTCATTCCGCTGCCCAAAAGAGGACCACGGTATGATCCCGGAAACTATAGGCGTGTTCGCATGACCTCTATTTTTGCCAGAGTTTTCGAAAAAATTCTAAACAAATGCATGGTTTCTCGACTAGATAAGCTTGGCTTATTTCCAAATTCTCTCCATAGCTTTTGTAAAGGGTAGATCTATCGAGGGTTCACTGCTGGATTCTCTCAGTGACTGGAAAACCCTTGGATGGGTAGAATAACGTAGAGCAGTTTATTTTGATTTAGAAAAAGCATTTGATTGAGTTTCTCATGAGTTGTTGGTTCAAAAGCATCTTGGTCGAAATATCTTGGTTTCCATCCTCTGGTGGAGAGTTGGATAAAAGGATTCCTGTATATGAGGACATTTTGAGTTTCAGTGAAGGACCTTCTGGCATCAGTGCGCACTGTGAAATCAGGAGTACCCCAAGGTGAAGTACTTTCATCAGCTTTGTTTACGCATTTACTTCAGATTTCCTTGGTTCCTCATGGATCTTGATGTTGTTTTCAATATTAATGCAGGTGACGTATAAATTTATGAGGAGGCCTTCGGAAGAGATGCTCATACAAGTCTCCAGAAAGCAACTCATGAAGCAGCTGAATGGTCTGAATGGGTATAATGAACCAGCTTCCATTTCCGCCGAGAAGACACAAATGTTGTGCCTGAACAAACATTCTCAACAACCTTTACATCGTTAAGTGGATCGATTCTTAAAGTGGTATCACAAGTCCGTGACCTGGGATTTCATTACGACAGGATTCTTGTCGTCTCTAGTCATTATAAAATACGAGTTTCAAAAGCCCTCCGTCGGAATTTCAGTGTCGTCAATGTCAAAGTATAATACTTCGCACTAATGACTTACGTTCGTCCATTTTGGAATATGGACCTACTGTTTTCACAACCTATAAAAAAAGATATTCACACTCTGGAAGGAGTACGAAATAATTTCGCTTGTAAACTCATGATTCGATGTCATCGCTTGAATTATGAAATACCTAGTGGAACTGAGCACAATAACTACTTGGTCTAAAGTCTCTTGAATGGAGAAGGAAAAAATTCGATATACTTATGGCATACAAAATTTCAAATGGCATAACTATCGTGAATGCTTCTACATAATATCAAGCTTCAATTCACTTCACGAAGCAATCTCGTTCCCCCAAGTTATTGCGCTTCCAAGGAATATATGGACAAGTGATTTGACTTAGTTGTGTTCATTATAGGATCTTGTTGATTGTTCTAAACTCTTTCTTCAATGGTCAAGTTATTATCCTTTATTTCCCACCTTACAGCATGTCCGCTGATTAATAAATGAATAAACCATGAGACAATTCTTGCACAACCAAGACATGGACCAACTTTTCGAGATGTTCGGCTTATAGCAAAGATACCTGCCTTCCCCCACTCAAATGTCTTGGCACCAGGATGCAACACGGACCAAGCAGCACCAGCGAAAAGCGACATCCGAAAACACGTCTCCGATTGAACCCTCATCACAGGCTTATTTTGGGTTGTGGTAATAAGTAATCCACATTGAGTGTGTCCACACCCGCCGGTCTACCACTTCAACGTGGTGGGAGTGTGGCGTTTAGTCGTGTGAGCGTGTCCGACTTTTCAGGAGATTTTGGTTCATGTAACAAAAATATTTCTGTTTTCTTCCTAATTTTAGTATTTCATCATATGCTCTAATGCAAAGCTCCGGTGTTCGTAAGTCATGGGGAGCCCATCTCGACCGACTTGCGGCTTCGTGTTCGAAGCAGTGCTTAGGAAGATGTGCGAGGAACTGGAGGGATGGCGACACCCCTTGCCTAAATCCCCCTTGTCCGTCCTCCCGAGGTCGCGGTTGAATTCGTTCTTTACGCGTTAAGTTGCGGACAGCAGGCCCGGTACGCTACGTCTAAGTCATCGCGTTCTGGATTAAGGACCAGGACATGCTCGGGAAGTACCCGCCTACAACCAAAGGGGAAGCGTCCTGTCGCCCTGCCACAGGCTTTGGTCACGACCATCAGATGTCGGCTTGTTTGGTCCGAAATCTCTCGCCTAGGCTTTCTACTGCTCGACGGGGTTTTGCTTCGGAGTCTTCATTATTTCAAATTTCATTTATATAAGTAAACATCTACAATAATCAATAGTTCAATGGCACGTCTGCATGTCTGAACGGCTACGTGTAGGCCACCTCAGCTCTCTAATCCAGAGTGGCTAAAGCCATGATGGTGGCCAGCAGCCGGCACTGGCCCTGGCAAGCCAGTGGTGGACTCCACAGGGAGCAAGCTTGCTAAATAGCAATAAAACAGCCTCAGTACCTCGCACAAGCCCTTTCCGGCGTCGGACGGTATGACGACTGGTGAGGGGCGAAGGAATCTCGGGTTGCGCACGACGTCTTGGCTTTCGGACCAAGACAGCACTCCCTCCACATGACACGGAGACCGCTTAATACTTCATACCTGCAACGCGAAAACATTCTCTTCCAATGCCGCTCGACCGACGTACGACGGAAGAATGATGGAACCCTCATCATTCGTGGTGAAAAGCTTCCATCGCGAAACATCGGCGGCGTTGGTTTCGTCGTGCATCCATCTGTCGTCCATCACGTCGATTTTCGCAATTCCTGTCTTCTCTTACGGATACATACCTGAAGACCATTCCTGTCTTCAGCTGCTATTCTACATACTCCAGATGACAAAGTAGAGCTTGATGCATTTTACGACCAGCTCGAGGAAATCATCCACAACGAAAAGTCTTTCTAAAAATTTGCTGCTGGAGATTTCAACGCGGAGCACAAGAGGAGAGTTCAGGACCGGAACTTTCGAAATGGGGGGACAGAAACGAGAACGGAAACCATCTAGCTGTACTCCTGTCCGCAGCTCGACTCGTCCACGGAAACTCCTTCCAGATGAGGAAACAGCGCCGCTGGACATGGGTCTTCAAACGCTACAATCCATGCCGAACTGAACCAAATATTAACCAACAGAAAGTGGCGCTTACCAGATGTTGGTGTGGTACCATCTCACTGCAGCTGTTCTGATCATCGGCTCCTTTGCGCTATGATCAGATTCAGTCGCAGGCTAAAAAAGATCTCTCAACATCGCACAAAGAGCTCGAAGCATGTTGTGTACCACGAAGATGTTCTGAATGACGCCTTGTCCCGATATGAGTGGCAGGTCTTGGATGACCCTACCGAAAACTACGACGCGCTGGTTCGGGGTCTCCTCACTTGTGCTTAAAGGCACCGTTCGCGATGATTCAATGGGCGGGTGTGTCGATGACGTATCCACCTCTCATTCGACGCCACGTCTGACTGTCTGACGTGACATCGAATGAGAGGCGGACACATCATCGACACACCCGCCCATTGAATCATCGCGAACGGTGCCTTTAAGAGAAAAAGCTTCCTCGAGTGGATATCTCCGCTCGCATTTCAGATGTGACGAAGGATCTTCTCAGGACAAGATGAGACTTAAGGCTTCACCAGAACGTCACACATCTTTGAAGACTGCAAGCCAATATCAGCTGCAGACAGGCAGGGCGGCGAGACCTTCAGCTATACAGGGAGAAGAGACTATGGAGGCAGGCTTGAACAGAACTAGTCGGCAAAAGCAATCAGGATCTCCAAGATCACAGTATTCCACTTTCGCGTTTGAAGAAAGAGGAGGGAACACTTACAACATCGAGATTTGAAATTGAGGAAGTTACACGGAGATTTTACACCGACCTGTACCGATCCACGACACACGCGCGGAAACCAAAAATCCCCACTGGCGGAACAGACCTGAAATCCTTCCTTTGTAGAAGAGAATTGCGATTGAGAAGGGGTACTTCAATCCCCGACAAGATCGCAGCCAACCTACTTCGTGCAGGTGACCACAAACTTCTTGCGCTTTTCGCAACACACATGATATCCTACCTTCAAAGGGAGAAGGTAATCAACCAGTGGAGGAACTCGCGGATGATCATCCTTCACGAGAAGGGAGACCGGGATGATCTTTGCAACTACCGTCCAATAAGCTTGTCAAGTGTGCTTTACAATTGTTCACGAAGATCATTCTAACCCGTATATCGCAAACGTTGGATGAAACTCAACCTCTGAAGCAGGCCGTATTGCGAAAGAGATTTAGCTGCTAAGACCACATCCAGGTGGCCGCAATGGTCATCGAAGTGTGCCGAGAAATCCGAATGCCTCTTGTCCTCACCTTTGTCGAATATGAAACAGCTTTTGGCGGCGTCGAAACGAATGCGGTCTATTCTGCACTGGATGGTCAAGGAGTGGACCCTCCTTACATAGGAAGACTAGCTGACTGCATTAGCCGCTGCAGCGCGACGGTGAAGCTGTTTCAACGACCTCTCACCATTCCCATAGGGACCTCACTATTTCGACGAAGCTGTTCACAGCCGCGCGTAGTGGGTTATGAAGTCGCTAGACTGGGACGAAGAGCGCATTCATTCGGATGCACGGTTCCTTTAAAGTCTCCTCCTAGCGGAAGATATCGTTCTCTTTTCAAGCAGTATTGCGGAAGTTGAGACTATGCTCGCTGAGCTTAATGAAGCAGGAAAGGTGGTAGGGCTGCGGATCTACCGAACAAGGGCACAGTTTATGAAGAAAGCTCGGGCTGACGAAGGTCAAATTAAGATCGATGGTAAACTCATCAGAAGCCCTGGTCCTACATTTATCTCGGCGTTCCATGAGTATGAACGACGAAGTGAGGGAAGAACTGGCGAGACGGCAGAAAGAGGCGTGGGTAGTCGTCGGACCTCTTCAAGGCATGGTTCACGATGGAAATGGTTACTGTTCTTCCCTTAGGAATACTCAGGGTCCCATATGGGTGAAAGAACTGTCCCTTTCGCTCCCATAATCTCGACGGTCAGGGCATAGTGGAAGCCCTGTTGCTGTCTTGATGCGCTTTCCCGCCTCTCGATCGATATCACGTCAGACGGGTGTCGAGGCAATACAGATCGCGAATATTCGTTCTAGAACCCACACACAATCAGCTGATCGCTGCGTGATGGGGCGATGTTTTTCTTCCATTCCTTTTTCCTCCGCTATTCTTTTTGCTGCCGCGATTCCTTTTTTAATTTCCTACCCCAGAAGGCTGAAAAGGTGAGCTATTTTTGCTGTAAATAGGTTTTTGTCTACTTATGCTTATAAGCGGATGAATATTTGCTTACCGTAGTCAGATATTTGCACCAGGACCCACACGTACGCAGTGACGCGCTGTGCGTAGCTCGTCCGAACGCCCCACTCTTCTTCATTCTTCTGATCTCATTCTCGTCCAGCCCTCTTTTTAACCGTTTTCGAAGGTTTTTTTTCACTTCGGAAACACCGATCCACGCAGTTCCTTGGCCTCCATCGCACTAGGTTCCTTCTTATCTTTCATTTTTCGCCATAATCTGGGTTACCCAAAATTATCGTGAACTGCCTTTGAGAGGATCACCAACCATCTGGCCGAACCAGAACTTCGCGCTAATCTGTTCGATTCCACATTTCCTTCTGCGCTCTGTTACTGTTACGAGCCGGAAACTTGGGTGACCACTGCATCCATGTCAGGGACTTTGAGCACAAGTCACAGAGCGCTCGAGTGATGTCTTTTGAGATTCAACCGGCTCCCCCAATGTCGAGCCGGACTCCGCAGCTCCGATATCCGCAGAATGTCTCGACTCCGCGATTAGGTGGAATACATGAGGAAGGCGAAATTTCGGTGGTACGATCATATAATGAGAACAGATGATGACAGACGGAAAGAAGAACAGTCTAATGGGCTCTGGTAGGATCTTAACGATCCAAGAGTAGGCCTGCTGCGAGATGGGGGGGGGGGGTTGTGCTTGCCGATCACGTGAAAAAGCTGCGAAGCAGCTGAAGACTCTTCACATCGCCATCTTCGTCGAATCATCAGTCTACCGTGGATGACGATCACGAAAGACAGAAGCGAATGGTTTGTCACCGGTGCTCGCGCATGAGTGAAGACGAGCCGTATAAGCAGGTATAAGTTTGTCCACATATTCTCTGGTGTTCTTCAAAAACTCCGTGTAGCCATATCCACGATCTTTGTGTTTTCTCGTTCCTCTCTGACCAGGGAAGGATCCCAAGTCGAAGTGGCCATTTGGAATGAGACCTACACTGTCAGACGTGTTTTTGGATGCTGAGTTCAGATCTGCCTTCCAAATTTGCCGAGCATTTCTCTGAACGGAGTTATGAGGGTGGTTTCAGGGAGCTTAACATGAGAAAACTTAAATTACATGGATGTTCCTCAGCTCTCAACGGCGGCTTGGTGTGGTGGTAAGCGTGACGCTTTATAGACGAGAGGCTAGGGTTCGGATTTTTCGGGGGACGGGATTTCTGCATTATATAGAATTTCTCCTTTAAGGACTAGAAAATACTCTTATGGTGAGATTATCACGTTTTATGACCTTTTAATGCCTTTGCTGATACCTTCTACCTACCTACCTGTTACCGTGTGGGAGATTCCTCCGTGCGCAAAATCTGGAGGTCCAGGAGGGAAAATGCATATGATGAGCAATGATGGTGCTAGAGTGGGTGTTGCTGCTAGATTAGGTGCGATGGTGCGTAGCAGACCCGGACTCACCTACACCGGCATTGTTGATAGTGGACTCGTGGACATCATTCGAAGACCAGAAAGCTATTCAGTGCGTCTTACCTCCACAAAAGCAGGTGAAGGGAATGACACCCTGCTCGAGGCTGCCACAAGGCTAATACAGCCGATAGGAGCTCATTTCTTATTTCCTTCTAGAAATATGGTTAAACGCACCACCTTATATAAGATAGCTAATAATCTCAACTTTTGCGTGTACACACGAGACCCCATTCCTCGCTCACCATCGCTTGTCCACTTCCAGTTCTGTCCGGCTAGATTTAGGAAATTTCTCGTATATTCATGGTGTGCAACCGGCTACTCAAGCACTCACCCGGGTGATTTTGGGACGCCTACACAATTCTGTTTTCCATCTGATATGGAATTAGTAAGTGTAAAGCAATGGACTGTGACGAGTTCTTTTTCATCCGTTGCTCTCATTTTGAGAAGCTTCTTTGTTTCAAGCATTGCGTACTAGAGTATCACATTTGTTCATTCAAGTGACAGAAGTTATCCTACTGTGAATATAGAGTGCATGGGCATGCGAGTAAAACTGAAGTATTACTTTATGTGGATAAATATCAGTAAAAGCATCAAAAGGTCATAAAACGTGATAAAATCACCATGAGAGTATTTTCTAGTCCTTAAGGGAAAAATTCAATATAATGCAAAAATCCCGTCCCCCAAAAATCCCAAACCCTAGCCTCTCGTCTATAAAGCGTCACGCTTACCACCACACCAAGCCGCCGTTGAGAGCTGAGGAACATCCATGTAATTTAAGTTTTCTCATGTTGAGCTTCCTGAAACCACCCTCATAACTCCGTTCAGAGAAACGCTCGGCAAATTTGGAAAGCAGATCTGAACTCAGCATCCAAAACACGTCTAGCAGTGTAGGTCTCATTTCAAATGGCCACTTCGACTTGGAATCCTTCCCTGATGAGCTCACTGATTAGACGAGAAAATTTCAGAAGTCGACAACTAGACAACATATAATCTCTTGCTTCGACGCGATATTAAAGCTTGGCCTTAAGAGATCCAAAAAATTCATTTGCCAACGTATACAAACAGTAGAGAGTTGCTCTCTAACCACATACGTGAAGAGCAATTAGGGTCCCTACCAATTGTCACCACCTTTGGCCACCCTTGGCCTACAATCCTGTCAAACCACAAATATAATAAAAAATTACTCCGTCAAGACCCAATACTTCCAATATAGGTAACGCAGCCAATTCAATGGCCCCTGTCCCTCATCACTCTTTTATTAGAGTCTTATCTGGTATGATCAATTAGTATCACTCACCACTTATATTCGATCTGACACAACATTCCTTGCGGAGGGCGGCAAGCCAATTCTCAGAGGAAATGCTGCCACGTACCTAGGAGTATTCTATTTTTGCGCCCCTTATCAAATGCCATCTATCCTTCTCCTTTAGGTACGATCCAGTCACATCCCTTCTCACATTTTTCACTCCAGCCAAAGGCTCCCCTATTCTATGAATTTCTCAACTGATCTAGCGGGTTTGCTTCCAACTTATTGCGATGTTGAGCGACTGACACTGTAAGAAATGCATGTCCACTGTCACAAGCAAATTACGTTCTTCGCGGATTTTGCAACAGATTGGTTTTTTTTTTGAAAATGTTCTGGAAGTTTTCATTGAAATGCTGAGCAAGAACACCACTCACCTGCATGCGCATAGCATGTTTGACTCCCTCTTCTTCATCTCTGTTTGCTGCGTTCTTTGCAGTGGCGCACACTAACGTGATGAGATGAATTATCTGATTTGAGCTCCGCCCTTGAAGATTCTTTCTATAGGTGAGTTGGATTAAGAGCTCACGCAAAAAGTTCAAGAACGTTCCGCCCATCGCGGATGAACTTCCTACAACTGCGTTTGCCCGTCTGCATTTAAATTTGACCATTGTACCGCCCCATGCCGGTGCATGTTCCGTCCCATGCGAGCGGGGTTCCCTCGACCTCTTATGCGCTGTGTTGATTTTGCCCTAAGCCTCATCCTCCTAAACTTGACCCGATCTCTCCGCGTGCTTGTTTAGGCATTATGAAACATAGAGAAACAGAGACATAGACTGAAGCGAATTCTAAATATAGAAATATGTGATGAATTCATTGTTAGTGAATAATGATGATGACCTCATATAACAATTTTAGCACGTACGGACGTCTACAGACAAGGCTGTGAGGGATTAATATTAGTGTCACCTATCTTAGAGCAAGCCCTTCCCACTTTGGGTTATGAATATCCTTCTTTCAATTGCCCCTAACCATATGTACCCCTGGTCTGGAAGGTTTTTGGATAGAGTTTGAAAAGAGTTTTTGAGTAGAATTTTGATCTTAGCTCCACCCACCTCGGTGCAGGCCCCTTCTACGTCGGAGGTTTGACCATGTTCCTTCCACAGGCTCTAACTACTTGTTCTCCACATTCTAGAACTTTCTCGAACGTTGTATATCTCACAAGGTTGGCGAGTCATGGACAGAACTCAGCCTCGGATGGGCTCAAACCGGTATACAGGGTGCGCCATAAATAGGGTAACAACTTTCGAACGTTCGTATTTTTCTTGTTTGGAGAGTTTCTCCAATTCTGCACCTCCCCTTGTATTTATGATATATTTTAGACTATATATTTATTCTGGTGCTCTCAATTCGTTAGATTTTGAAAAACGGTGGAGCTTCGTAGACATCCACTAGCCGTTCCGTCTTTGCGCGCATTTGGTGAGTCCCTTTCGGAATCGTTCCTCGTTTCAACATTTTCTACACTGACAGTCCTTGGAATTGCGATGCGTAGACAGCTCAGCGGCAAACCTCAAGACGGTCGTCCTGCCTCACAACAACCCTTTTTCCGAATAGAATGGCTTGGGAAGGAGTACGCTGCAAAACCTGCAGAAATGCGAGAAATATGACTGCTGATTTGTTTGTCTGTTCTACTCCGATGAGAACAGTCTACCGCGAGTGAACACAATTGTATCCAGATAAGAATTGAAAGCCCTAATAGCTTTTTGACGAGAAGAATTCAGAGAGAAAAAACAAATGCCGTACGCTACTTGCGCGCTGCACGCGCTTTGACAACCTTTTCTGATTAAAGTGTGTTCAGCGTGAGAGAAATGTTGAGATCTCATAGTATTCATATATTTCACAATTCGAGTGCTGTAGCCACTGAGATGAGTTAGATCGCCTCTCATAGCCATTTTCCCTCTTTGATGATAGCCTTTGCTAGAATCTCTACCATCAGAGCGATATCTCAAATTTTGGTCGAAAAAGTACAAAATTTCATCCAAAACTTTCTAAGAAGGGTCTTTTTGAAAGGTTGCAGCTGAGGGTCAAAAATGCTTTTAAGGATACAATTGAAAGCTACGGCGCACTTGCTCACGAATGGGAAAATGGGAAGATGGGTGTTGAGGGAATGTTCGCGATTTTGTCCCTGCTTCCAATCCTCTTACGAATTTCCCGGACCACAGCGTGATGGGTAGCTGGATGTAGTCCATACTGGAAAGAGAGCCTGCGCTCAAAACGCACCACTGTTGCAGTTCCTGATAAATCAATGAAAAAAGTGCGGGCTAGTGTTTCTCATGAAACTCTGCGTGCCATCGTCAATGAGTAGCCGAAGCGTCTTCGAGCTATAATTAGTACAGGAGACGGTTATATAAGATGACCGTGTGTTGGTTTTGTACAGGGTTGGCCATAAATATAGCGACAAGGTTTTCATCTTATATCTCAGAAAGCAAAAGTGCAAACGAGTCATGAACATAACATTTATTAAGTAACCACTGGTACATTAGCAACTATAAGTTACTTCTTGATTCGGCCACCTTTGGCACGGACGACAGCGCTGAGTGGCTTGGGGAAGGCATCGATAACCGGACGCAGGAGTGCGTCGTCTATTTCGTTCTATTCTCGGATGAGCGCTGCCCTCAAGAATCCAAGTTGGGATGGGGAGTGGCGCAGGCCTTGCTCTCAAGATAGGACCACAAGTGATTGTCCCAGTGGGTTCAAATCCGGTGACGATGCCGGCTATTCTTCTGCCGAGATGAAGTTGGGGAGTTCGCTCTTGCACCACACTTGGACGACCTTGGCCTAGTGGGAGAGCAGCGAATCTTGCTGGAATGTCCATGGGCGGCCATTGAAGTGGGAATCCGCCCACGGGAGTAGAGATTTTCCAGAATCGTCTTCAGGTAGTGATCTTCGTCGATTTTGTCGCTGGGGTCGACGAATATCAACGACGTCTTCCCCGAAGCACATACCCCTGCCCAAACCATGATGTTAGGCAGGGTGTGCGGCCCGGTGAACGACTATTCCCTTCTTGTCGGCTTCCTCGGCATTCCTTGCGATCACTCTGACGTTCTGAGCGTTGAACTGCTGCTCGACGGTGAAGAGCTTCTCATCCGAAAAGACGATCAAATGGTGGCCCTTGTTGCGCGTCCGAAGCGAAAGCTGTCGGCACTTCTTGACTCGCGCCTGCTGATTCGAGGGGCTGAGGATAGCAGCCTCCTGCGTACGGTGAAGGTACATCTCAAAGTCTTCGCGGACGACCCTTTCTATTGATTTCCGCGAGATTCCCATGTCGCGAGCCATTGTCGAGATGCTCCGAGTCGCGTTCCTTGCTATCAGCTTTCAGACGGCCTCGAGGACCTTCGGCGTGCGAGCAGTACGAGGCCTTCCACTTCTTCGGCGGTCGTCGGGTCCACCAAGGTCTCCATAACGTTGGAGGGTGCGATACACGACGCTGCGGTGGATGCCGAGGTGCTTAGCGATCGTAGCGGGTGGGCGGCCGGCTTTGTGCCCACGAACGATAGCGGAGCGATCAGGAGAAGGCTTCACCATTTCACTATGAATAGACCAAATTCAACCAAATTTTAACAGGAGTTAGAAAAAATGATGTGATTGGAAAATCCATCAAACTGGCGCGTTATGTGCACGAAAGAATGTACGCTAAGTGGAGCAAGTCTTGTCGCTATAACTATGGCCAACCTTGTAGATGTGATGCGTAGTAAATAACCCACGTGAATTCACCATGTATCAGCATGAGCTGCGCTTTTTGTAGCGCAATTCTTTTGTTACCATACTTATGGCGCACCCTGTATTGTTATCCGGGCACATTGCTCTTTCTCCCTCACACTACCGAAGCCCTGCTTGCACTCGTCTTCATATAGTCTTTCATGTCATAGCTTATCAACACTCACACGTAAAATGAGGTGAGCCGGACAGCCGAAATCGCTTCCGCCCGTTCATGATACGCCGACCTTGCGAGACTTTCGAAACGCGTACTGTGGCGAAATAACAGCAATTTACAAAACATCAAGTCAAAATAATTGTCTACATTTTTGAAGGTTACCTTCTATTCGAACGCACGCTCCGTTCACCGTAGGCGGAGCTCCGCTAAGTTTACGCACGCCCAACACATCAAATCTTAACAAAATCTACGAAATTTGAGGCGAAAGTTGTTTCAAAGCATTTCCCTAGCGGCTCTGTGGTGTTCCGTTGTAGCACCTCAAAGCCGTAAACAGGAAGGTCGACGATCAGTTGCGATCTAGTCAAACAACTAATGTATCATAAAATCTGATCTTATCAAGTGTTATACTCATATGAGTGAGAATACTCATTCATAACTTCAATAAGAAGACTTCTTACACTCGTCAAAAAATCTAGATCAATGTCAAATCTTTGGTAAGTTCGTTCCAAATACCCCAATAGTGTACTTGGCAGCCAAAAATCGCGTTATCATGCGATCATTGAAGAGGAGGAGTCTGGTTCACATTTCCACCCCTACACTCGCTGTTAAATGCACTCCTAAGTGACTTGTTGAAGGATGAGCTCAGTAGCGGTTTCCTTCACGAGGATACTGGAAAGCTGTGTGAGCTGCTGGAGAAGGCCATGGATGCTTGAGATTTGGGAAAAGCTCATCATGTATTTCTCGGCCGCTTTTATTTCTATTGAGAACTTATGTTATACCTCTGTGTGAACCATTAATAACCCACAAATAATAATAGTAAGACAAGTTCTCAATTCAAATGGAGAAAAGTTTATTGATGAGGTAAACTCACATTATGACTTATGGTTGATGCTTCCTTGTCTCCTACGATAGGACGGCAGTTGAGTTGTGAGATATAACTATACAACTGAAAAGGAACGTCTGTTTCAACATCTCTTATAACGAGTAAAACGAGAGTTTCTAGTGCATTCAGCTTACAACTAAGCCTGTATTTATCTGATACGGCATTCCAACCTTGCCCAAATTAATCAAAACCTCTTATTCTTACCATGTAGCTCATGTTTCCTGCCGATCATGTTTTTCTGCTTTCCCTTTTATTGCCCATGACCACTCTCACCCGAAGGTCCCAAATAAATCGTATAAAAGCGATAGAATGTGTCCGAACCGAATTCAGAGAGAGGTTTTTTTTCTCGCGGAGATGTACTCTAACGCTGATCTCACATATAATTCCTGTGAACGCTTATCGATATGAGGAATAACATCTTAAATTTCACTTGAAAATCGGAGACAATGCGATTCTGTGGTGTGGAACCACGATAGAACGCCGCGTTTGTTCAAGCCTGGCAGCGTTGACCCTTTGCCGACTACGTGATGTGCGGCGAATTTTTCGAAAGGCAGACAATTTAAGTGCATTCTTTGGAAACTTTTGTGCCACAGAGTAATTTGAGAGACAATCATCCAATCTCCACTTGTTTGAATGTAATGCAGAATGACGTTCTAGAATTGGGCAAAAGGGTGCTGAGAGAAAATTGGGTAAATGAAGTCATGAAGTTACGTCAAAGTGGATCTCCAAAGTGGGAGGAGTTTGCTCTGAGTTGGGCAGGGCCAAGACGAAATTTCATAACTCCTTTCAGAAATAAGCTAGACACGGGAAAAGTGCTCAAAGGCTGTAGAAGAAATGTGCTCGAATCCCTGACCCGGGCCGACTTCGCACAGGGGTAGGCGGGTCTAAGGTCAAAAATTCATAAATCCGTTTAAAAACGCTCTTAAGTGCGAAGAAAATTGTCACAGACAACCAAAACAAGGGCGACCAAACATTTACAGTGGTAAGAGTCTGCACTGAGGTGGACTGTTCCATGATCGACCTCTAATAATTCTGCTCAAATGAAATATATCGAGCAGATGCTCTCAAACCGGTAGTGGCGCTGAAATTTAGAGAACTAACTTAATCTGATAGATCAAACTTTCCGATGCATGGTTCCATCATAGATGAGCGGTCGTGGACCGTGGACATACAGTGCACGCGTTTGTGTGCATATGTAGCCCAACTGGTCTATAAAAAACCACAAGTTTGGTTTCACTAAGGAAAATAATGCTATAATGCAGAGAAATTTGTGACTTATATGATATATACCTACATGGACCAGTAAGTGTCAAAAAACCCTTTCCGTGATGTTAGTATGGTGATGCCGCTGACGGCATACCACAGCTCGACCTGACAGCCTGAATCCATCTGTAAGTTGTTTCGAAGTTGGCCTGTATGGAACATTTTCTCGTGAATCCGTTATCGCGGACAGCGATATCCTCTAAATGGTGAATCCCACTCACCATTCAGAGGATATCGCTATCTGCGGTAAAGATTCTATATACATCTTTGCGATGCCTTCTCCGCTTATCTCCGAAGCCCGGCAAGTCGATCTGATCTAAGCAGATTAATCGATAAGCTTGGCTGCCATATACAAGGTGCGTCATAAATACGGTAGCAAAATATAGTAAATGTCGTGCAGAAACCGTAATCCATATTGATACATGGTGAGTTCTAGGGATGAAGGATAAAGTCTTGAGGTGTTAATCAATCCGGTCTGAAGGGTGTGTCCACGATTTGACTTCCATTCAGAATCGTAGTGGGTATTGAATGCGTATGTGGCCTATATAATGACTTCCGGTGGCCAGCCGAGGTCAGGTCAGTGCTTTTATCCTCCCAGACGAGTCTATTACCATTAACCAACCCCAGAGAGATGGAAGCCTCGGTTGGCCTAGGCGGATATCAACCCGAGATTTGAAACCGTGGCCATGCGTGTAAGAAGTGCGCCACGTGCTACTACACCACCTCCGCCCACATGGTAAGATGCTTTCCAGCTACTCATTCACGACGGCACGCAGAGTTTCTTAAGGAACCCCATTCCAGGCATTTTCAACGATTACTTAGAAGCAGCACCAGAGGTGTATTTTTAAATGCAGGTTTCTCTCTCCAACATGAACTATACCCTTTGACCCATTCGATTGCAGTCCCAGATATCCGTAGGCCAATTGGAAGCAGAAACAAAGTCGCGAGCATTTCCTAAGCATTGTCCTTGATATTTCTCCATTGGTGAGCGAGTGCGCCATGGCTACTGGATATTATCCTCAGAATAATCTTCCACCCTGAGCAGCACCTTCTCACAAATGGACCCAATAGAGATGTATTGATTAACTTTTATACTTGTCTCAACAAAAATAAGCGATACCGCGCTGATGAGCTAATTTCAGCCCAAACCATAACGGTAGCAGGAAAATGGTTACTAGAAACGATCTGACCTATCACATCGGCTTCGGCGCTCGTAGTGAAAAACATACGTGTACGTGTACGTGGTACGTGTACTCTGGGACCTGAATATTTCTTCGACGCTGAACACCCTCTTGTCACGAAGTGTTTCGAAGCGCGTGCCATGCGCAAGTGGGGCACTGTAGTTGTGCTTCCTTTCGAACTTCTTCTCGTCGTGAAGCTTGTAGGTTCTCAAAACCAGTCTGGATCGAATTTACTTAAAAAAAATTTTCTCATTAAAGCAGAACATACAGTACCGGAAAGTGAAGTATGCGTTTTCACTGTTCCAAGCCTGACTTCTTCGCTCGTTTGGCTTTTCCATGAAATGCGTCTTAAACGCTTGCAAAACATTTTGGGCTCAATATTTGGCATCTACGGATCTCTCTCACCAATAAGGACACTGAAAAGGTATCACAAAGAAAGTCTTTTTGCCTCTTACCAACCGATGAAGTGTGGAGCTCCATTTGAGCTAAAGAGGAATTCTAAACATTTCCTCAAAATGGGCTCAAGAGCTACAAGGAGAAACGTTCTAAATAACTCGTCGGGTCAAACGCTCTTCAACATGTCACCAGCGATTTTTCTGACCGCATGTGGTTTCATCATATTTGATGGAGGACATTCGCTCTTCAGCATAACTTGAGCACCATTTGGGAAGAGGCGGCAATGAAGAGCTTTTAAACCACACTTCCCGATGCTATTAAAGTACGCCCGTTAACTTTTGCGAGGGAGTCGAGTCCGTGAAAGGTGATCACAATAATCCTTTGCGGTCGCGTGATGATGACAGCGACGATGGACTCGTAACTTAACTCCTAATTTGTGAGGGCATAGAGGTTCCAAAGTGAAACGTAGCCTTCAACTTTGGGATCTGGCCAATGAGCTCCAATCTTATGGCGCTGGATGAAGAGTCCATGGTGTCTACTATAATTCGAGTGTCAAAAGATGCCTCAACTCCTTGTACACGTAAAACACATTTTGTATCATCACTACAGAGTGCCGTTCACGGAAATTAACCACATAAGAATGAAGAACTATATTTCGAAACTAATTGAGAAATGTTATTACGTCAGGTTGTACTAAAAACCACTAATCTATCTTTTCGTTTCGCCTCTTACAAGGGAAGGATAATAGGTCGCAGTGGCCATACAAGATGAGATGTGTACCGATGTATGTGTTTTCAAACGCTGATTCCAAATTATGAGCCCCTTTTTTCCCCCTGCAGCTTTTATATGCGACTCGAGCAGTTTCGAACGTGCAGTGATTTCCGAGTTCGGATGAAGGTAGACTGGCAGGCGCGACACGAAGTTCGGATCCTTGATGCACTTGCTTGTTTTGCTTTTTTATAAAAGTGTCCTAAACGCTCGCAAAACACATTTACGCATCATATAGACCACTTACAGCCCTCCTCCATATTTACGGAGCACCAGAAATTATAATTTTCTAAATTTTTTACTTTCAAAAAAATTTTATCGCCTACATAGACCGAATAGGGAGGGGTGCACATTGAACCCTTCCGCTCCGTGCACTTAAGATGTGGTCAGGAAATTCAGCAACTCGTCAAACCATAATAGCGCTTTTGGATGAAGTGGTGGCTCCTCTAGGAAGAAAGAAATGCGCTGGTACAATTCAGCTGACATTTTCATGGATAAGTACTGTCGGAATAATAGATGAGCCTTTTATAGACAGATATCGTAATCCAACGCGAAGTGTTCGAAACAGAAAAATTCTCACAATGAGAGCAACTTATGAAGAGTAGTTCATCGCACCCGTCACTCTTACAGTTCCCGTCTAGATGAGATAAAAAACCGAATTTTTGGGGTTTGTAACCAGGTACCCTGCTGCAAGCCATGAACGAGGAAGGAACTCTTTGAATCTAGGCGCGCTAAACATGAAGTATACTGGGGAGATAAGGCGAATTATGGAGTTGGTTGTTGACGTGGAATACAAGATCATGAGAAATTAGGGAAGAGACAATACACTTATACATGACTTTGAATGGTAAGAAGAAATATACATCGAGAGGCTGAATTTGGGAGGTTAACCCAGGTGGAGTGTTGAGCTCTTTCACCTCCTTGAAAGCAAAGCACCCTGAATTACTTCATGGTCTTTGAACGAGCTCCATGAGTCGACGACAAGTAGGGTTGAAGGCAAATCTGTTGGTCCAACGGATGATCTACCACAATCCAGCATAAGCTCTTTGCTCATCATCTAGGTTGTACTGGCCCTGATCTGTAGTTCGAAGTGATCAACAAATGCGATACGACCATTTTTGGGCAGAGCATATTGCTGATAATATGTTGGGAGCACTTTGATCTATTGAATGATTTGATCGAGAGTTTCTGTTGAATACTCCAGATCTTGCTCAAAAATTCGCAATTCTATTTTGAGCACAGCATTCGCAGCTTTTTCCTGATGGACTTATAGTGCACCCGTATTCGTTTCGTATATTATAATCTTTGGTGCTACGTAAATATGGAGGAGGGCTGTAGGTGGTCTACATGATGCGTAAATGTGTTTTGCAAGCGTTCAGGACACTTTTTATAAAAGGACAAAACAAGCAAGTGCATCAAGGATCCGAACTCAGTGTCGCGCCTACCAGTCCACCGTCATCCCAACTCGGCCATCGCTGCACGTTCGAAACTGCTCGAGTAGCATAGAAGCTGCACCGGAGAAAAAGGGCTCCAAACTTTGTTCCCAGAATTGATTCGCAAATCTGGAACTCAGATTTGAAATCAGCGTTTGAAAACGCATACATCGGTATACATCTCATCTTGAAAGGCCAATGCGACCTGGTATCCTTCCCTTGTTAGTCATACGAACCAAAGTCCGTCATCCCTCGAGGCTCGTCAGTGACTAAGTGATGACAAGGAATGGGTGAAAGTTGATCTGCTGTGCAAGAACGAGTAGAAAATGAAAAAAGAATAGGGCATATCAAACAGCTGAGCAGTAATGAAGACAAGGAGACAAATCCCAGGTGTATTCAGGGTTTTGAGTACAGGCATGGCATTTCCCAAGGCACCACCACGTTTATCCCATGAAAGGGCTCGGTGGAAGGGCATTTACATCAAAAGACAATTAGCGGATAGTCATAATACATAAGCACACAAAGCGATGAACTACTGTTCTTCAGTATTTCTTCAACCATGCCATTCAACTTGTACCACCACTTCGAAAGTGCGGACAGTAGTCCTAGAATGTGTGGACTGTGCCTCTCCCAAAGAGGGCTCTGATCAGATGAGTCATTCGACCGCCTTCTACGTAGGCTGCCTTTTATATTTTGAGATTTGGGAACAGAAACAAATATCATTTATTGAAAATCGCTTTATTGCTTTTCAAAATTCTCCACATTAAGATCTATACACCTTTGCATGGGCTTGAACCACTTTTCGAAGCACTTTTGCCACTCTGATGTAGGTAACTCTAAAACATGGATTCTGAACGCATCAACGGCTTCTTCAAGTGTCGAGAAACGTTGACCTCTCATTTTATTTTTTACGTACGGGATGAGTAGAAGTCACCCGGGACTACATGACTGATGCCCTATCAAATCGTTGTTTTGAGTGCTCAAAAATGAAGTTGTTTGAGCCGATGTGTGGGAGCTCGCATTGTCGTGGTGAAGAGTGATCCGTCTTCAGCAGTTGGTTTTCCTGATTTTTTGGAAGTCAACTGGCAAATAAATGGTGGTATACAACTCAGAATTGACTGCTCTGCTTATTCTAGGGGTACGGTTGCGACATGTCCAATTTTTCCAGAAAAAACAGGAGATCAATAGCTCGGAAGTGCTTGGTGCGCGGACAGCTTTTGTTGGATTTGGCTCATCTTGTAATACCCATACGGTCGACTGCTGTTTCCTTCCGGGCTCATACGCATGAATCCATGATCTATCATCTGTTTCGATGCTACAGACGTGTTTCGAAGCACCGCGATCGTATTTTTTGAGCATTTCTTTCGACCAATCGACGAGTCCCTTTTTTGGGGGATTGACAAATTTTTCAAAAACAATTTTTTTTACAGTCAAATGTTCATGCAATATTGAATGTATGCTGGTCCCACTAATGCCTAAGGTTGTCCCAATCTCACGATAGGTCACATGACTGTTTGCAATATTAGTTTGTGCACGGTATCAACCGTTTCCGGAACGACAACTGATTTTGGACGACCTCCACGAAATTCGTCTTCGAGCGAACTACGACCTCGTGTGAACTCACTGTACCATCGATAAACACTGGCCCTGGGTGGAGCTTCATCACCAAAAATTGAACGATGTTCATCCACTCATTGCCGTTGAGTTAGTCCACGTCGAAAGTTGTAGAAAATCATCGCGCGAAAATGCTCACGATTCAACCCCATAACTTGGCCCAAACAAAATCTTATAACTTAGTGTAAACTACACAAATCGCGTACAAATTTCGCAACATATCCTCAAAATAGCCAAACTTTACGATAGTGATGTCAGTTGCTAGATTGCTACACTACTGTTGCCAAATCTCAAAATATAAAAGGCAACCCTCGTACCGTAAGTGCAGGGTGCTGCCGAAAATTTCGAAACACCGTCTTGACTGTCCGGGGCAGAGAGGCGTATATATTCGCTCGGTGAATTGGAAAATTTTTTATCATATTATTACTCCCCGGAATTCTGAATCGTGAGCGACTTTGTAGATGCCCCACATTGAGCCTAAAAACGTTTTGCAAAAACATGAAGCATTTCATGGAAAAGCAAAACGAGCGCCTGCATCAAGATATCGAACCTTGATGTCATTCCTACCAGTCCACCATCCTATCAGCTGTGCCACCGTTACACAGCTACGGCTTTGCTCGGCTCGGCGACCTATTGGGTTTAGTGGTACAACACAGGGAGGCATTGGTCTTGGTTCCCAGAATCGTTTAGCAGATTTGGAACACAGATTTGAGATTAGCGTTCGAAACCAACTACGAGAGTATACATCTCATCTTACATGGCCCCTGCGACCGAGTATCTTCCCCTTGTTAGACGACGAACTTGCGGAAGAAACGGCTGGCAATCTCTATAAAGACATCTTGTTACCGGCATGAACGATGGAAGAATCCCTGTCAGACTGGAAAAAATCGAAGGCAACCTAGGTCAAGATTGGAATGAATCTGAAGGAATGTGTGTCGAACTACGACGCAGTCAACGAAGCTATCCCTTTAGAGGATAGATATCTAAATTTAAAAAAAAGATTCATGGGGTTTCCTCTGACTCCCGATCCATGGAGCTCTCCATGGAGCTTACCCTGTGCACAAAAGTGAAACTGCCAAAACGTAACATAATAAGCCAGCTGAATTCTGTTTGTGATCTATTGGCCCTGCACCACGGCTCATAAAGCTCGAACAATTGATCAGGGAAATTATCTTGTACTGTACTACTATATGGGGCGGAGGTGGTGCAGTAATACGTGGCGCACTTTAGGTAGTGAAGATAGCGAGAAAATTCGCCAATTTCGTGAGAGATAAGGCACCTCAAAAGTGGGGAAAATGAAGGTTGGACGAGATTACCATGATGGAAATAGCATATAGAGGGGTGAGTATTCGGACGAGATTTCAGTTGTTGCAATTGCGCAGAGCTGAACACATCAAGCCAGAACTGCACAGAAGTGCCTTTCACCGTCGCTGTGGGGTAATGACAAGTTGCTTGAGCCTCCTACATGGGTTCCTTTGTGAATGATACAGCCCTTGCACTGCCGGCGAACCTTGTCCGAGGATACATACAATACAATCTTTGAGCTTCTATGACGCACTATGTGGGCCGTTTTCCGACCTGATAGCGCCAGATATGGTATGCAAGGGGGCCTCTAATTGATCCGATGGAGAAATCTTAAAAATCATTTTTTTTCGTGAGTTTTGCCTTTAAATCATGTCGCACGACAAAGGTGCTCCCATCCTGGTCTGTGTTTCTTAAGAAAATGAGCGCTTTAGATCCAAGTTTAAATTTTTTGCACAAACCCCGCCCCATGTGGGTGGAGCCCGGTCCTGCGACCCACAATAAGTGTTCTTATCCTGCCGCATGCACATCCATCAAATTTGAGCGCTCTAGACCTACGGAAATAGGAGCTATGAAATTCCACTCGAACCCGCCCACTGGCCCATTGTGGGCGGAGTCCGGTCTTCCCGCCCAGCGTAAGTGTCCTCATCCTGCTGCTTGTGCTCCTACCAAGTTTGAACGCTTTGAGTCCACGGGAACAGGGGTTATGAATTTTCGCTCAAACCCTGCCCACTGTGGGAGAATTCTGGTTCCACCATACACCATAAGTGTTCCCATCCTGCCGCCTGTACTTCTTCCAAGTTTGAACGCTTTACGTCCACGGGGACAGAAGTTATGACTTTCCGCTCAAACATTTGTTTCGTACGATTCTTGCCCGCTGTGGGGAGAATCCGATCCTGCCACTCACCTTAGGTGTTTCCATCCTGCTGCCCGTACTCCTACCAAATTTGAACACTATAGGTCCATGAGAACCGGAGTTATGAATTTCCGGTCAAACACGCACATACACATACATACATGCACACACTTACGCACAGACAAACCAACACAGAGGGTAGTCTCCGTCGCGTGTCGCGTGCGCGGCTCTTGGCCCGTTGCCAAAAAAGGTACAGTAGCGCTGAAAAGTCATCGGCCAGACGCTCTTGCGCTTTTTCGTTCACAGATTTTTCTCAGTGGAGCAAATCGCGCAGGATTTTGATATATTTATCTATAACATATTTCACACAATATAATTCTACTAGTTGGCCTTCGCACGATACCGTGCGCGTCTCATGGCTTCCGATAAATGAATTTCCTTGAAGACAACCTTGAGCGTAATCGTCTTGGCAACACAGTAACCACCCTCTTCCGAAAAATGGAAAGTACCGTTCTCCCACCCCAAATAATAGCGTAGACGTTTATCGAGAGCGCACATTTCTAGCTAACTGCATTTAGCAACCATTAACATTCATTCATCCATATTCTAACTGAGACCATCATAAAAATCAAGAAAGGACCTTGAAATCATCAATTTCTTGTTTACCCCTTACCATTGTTTAATGCCTGTATTTCACTGGAGACGGAATGGGAATTCAATTACACTTTGACATTTGACCGCACTTGTCGTATCAGGCATTTTGATAGCCTACCAATCGGCGATCTCGTTGGCCAAAATATTGTTTGATGAAATTTATGCAAAAATCGTGGTATGCAGGTCCATATTTGCTATTTTCAAGGAAATTCCACCCACTTGGGTGGAGTCACCTACCATTAGTTTTCCCATCTTGCCGCCTGCTTCTCTGCCAAATTTGAACGCCCCACTTCCAAATTTATTATTTTTGCGGAAGCCCCGCCCCAGTGGGTGGAGCCGACACTTGTCACCTACCATTAGTTTTCCAAGGGTGTGTTGCGATTCGCCCAAGGGTGTGTTGCGATTCGTGCGATTCCGGGTGCGCGCGGCGAGTTGCGCGGCGAAATTCGGTGCGATTTGGACGATAACAGCGTTTACCAATGGGGCCCAAGTTCGAAGTAAACTAGGTTAGTAGGATTGTCCGACCCTACTAAAGTACTCTACTTCAAGTTTGTGCCCCAGTGATAGGCGCCGGAGTTGTTTGAATCACCGCGAATTTCGCCGCGCAAATTGCCGCGCGCGCCCAATATCGCACGAATCGCACGTCCCCCGTTTTCCAATCTTGCCGCCTGCATCTCTGCTAAATTTGAATACTCTGGACCCAGGAGAAAAGGAGTTACAGAATTCCACTCAGCCACAGTTTTCGCGCACGCTCCGCCCCTAATGGGACGCTCCACCCCTGGTGGGCGGAGCTAACTTGAGTCACAAGTGCCCTGGGAGTTCGGCTCATTCCCCACTTGTTCCAACCCGTCTGAGGTGTTCTAGTTGATATCCAAACGACACCATATAAGATAGTGTTACAGACAAACAGACAAACAAACAAACAGACTTTTGCGGTTTATATATAGTAAAGATATTTGACTCAAAGCAGCAATATCCGCGTAACCAATGCAAGGTGTTTTTTGCGGAAACAGAATTCGCTAAATTCAAAGTTAGTAACGTCCAAGTGCGACTGTCGATAAATCTCGGCATTTTTCCTTCAGTTTTGATGTTTACTTTCTAAGTTGTAGAACCGAGATATTAACAAACTTTGTTAGGCTGACGTTCCGGTGCCTACACCTTTCTCAGAGCCTGGAAAGACAAAAGGCACTTGAAAAACCATTCGATCAATCACTTTTTATATCTACAGAGAAATTTCGGAAGGCGTGGACAAGGAAGTTGGAAGTTATTAACTAACCTTTGGGACAGTCGACCTTCGGGGTCCACCGGTCTCCCTAGGCTGGTGTGGCTGCGGTTTAAATAGGGTGAGCCTCAGGTCAACTAGCTTTAGGGGCTTACGAGGGGCTGATCACGTAGATCAAGCCTTTTCAAAAGCCACACAAGGCCGAGCGCGCCCCTGACCCTTTCCCAATCGACCTCTATCGACTACTGTATAAGCCCCCTGACCCAGCCCCGCCGAGAGGACCTCCCGGGGAATCGACAGCGTAGGTCAAAAGCTGCATAGTGCTGCAAAGGGCGCCAGCTCAGTGGTAACCGCCACGCACTGTTCCCTCTCATTAATTGTAGGGGCCCTAGCCATGATCCAAAAGGCCTCTAAAGTTCGCCGCGCCGCAATATCGGCTTCACGTGATAATATCGTGACCGTCACCTCGAACCTCATGTTCCCATGACATCGTACCCCATGTTTTCCCAGAGGAGTAGCTGTTCTCGACCTTTGCATGCCATCATAGGTGCTCCTTTATTCTGTTGCAAAGAGGCCTGCCTGTTACCCCAATATATTCTTCTTTACACTGAAGACACGTTATAAGTATACAACACCGGATGTCATGCAGTCTTCTTCCTTACCATACGGGCATATGACACGGCGCTATGACCTTACGAAGGCGCTGTGCACAGGCAGTCATACAGGCGATTTCGGACCAATTCAGCTTCGAGGTTAGGATAATCACCACTATCACCATGTCCTACAGACCTGCCTCTTTACACATGATCGCATGGTTGCACTTAATTCGTGTGATATGAATGGGACACAAAATGGAACTTTTGTTTTTCTTCCTCCTGACGATTGAGTGCAACCGTTCTTCGCCTGTGTTGAAATGGAAATCCTGAGATTTCGTAGCCGTTTGCCTGTGCTATGCGGAGCGCCTGTTCTATCGACTCTGCTTTTTTCTTCGCCTTCTGGGGGAACTTGAGAGGCGGTGTGCGACATATCTCTTAAGTGGACTAGTAAGTTTATGTTGGTAGGCTTACGATACCATTTAGTCGTGAAGGTACCCGCAATTACTCGAACCTGGACATTGAGGAAGGCGAGCCAATCGTCTGTCGGTTGCTCCCGTGTAAACTTTATATGTTCCGATTGTTGGTTAAACGATCCGATAAACAATTCGAAACAGGTGTCCATCACCAACTGGGTGGAGCACACAATAAAGCAACCGTCTATATACCGACAGCATGAAATGGGTCTACGCTCTAAAACAGGTTGCTCAATTTTCGACATGAATGTAACTGCGAATACTGGAGCAAGCCTTCGCCCCAGCGCTAGTCCTCTAATCTGCTGGTAATACTCTGTTTATCCATCGACGTTTATCGATGGATAAACAGAAACAGAACAGAACAGAACAGAACTGTTTATCTGCTCTAGACTTGGGACCCAGGTTTTCCCCTAGCCGTTCTCTGAGCTACACCATATCACGGACAATTGTGGGTAATCTGCAATCATTGCATGACCGCTTGCGGTACAGGGCAAAAGTCAGAAGACAACATGGGGGTTGCAATAACGTCAGCAGCTCTGGCATACCACCTCCACCCTTTCCCTCTACGTATCTCAGGTCACAGGAGCCGGATCATGAGGCAGAATCCAAGTTCCAGATCTTTTCGGACTCGTTCTTTGCTATTCTGCGTTCTAACATCGTAAAAGCGACGATGAGGAATCCGACCCTGGCTCAAAGAAGGGGTTTAAGGGAGCTAAAACAACATGCAGATGCTGGGGCTATAAAGATCAGTGTGAGCGACGAAGGAGGAGAATTGGTAGTTTTGTCGCAAGATATGAAAAGAGCGATTACTCTTCACACTTACAGGACAGGACCGTTTACCAACCAGCAACATCTAAGGAATTCACACCGACCCATGGCTGACATTTGTACAGAGAGCTTCTACTTCAAAGCGTTCTATAACGCACGAACCACTGGGGTCCAGGGCGCCAAGGCGATCCAAAAACTTCGAGTGTTAGTGAGATGGGAAGGTATAAAGTTGAGAAGCTGCACTAGAATGGTATTAAGAAACCATGCTATTCGGTCAGTAGGACCACCCACGCAGCTTATTATAGAACAGACTATCACAGAAGTGGGATTGATTGAAGCCAGGTCGTCTGCATCTAAAAATCATGCGTCTTTATGAGCAGATATAGGACTGGACAACACTGCGACTCAAGATTGAGGCGTGTTAGTAAGGTTGAATTCAGTCCTGCAGACCGTGCTACTGAAACCCAAATCCGGTTTAGCCCACGCAGCTTCGTTTTCAACTTCTCAAGAGAAAACCATCTCAAAATGCAACACAGACACCCTTTCAGCACCCTGAAGAGCTCCTGCTATAGCAAGAGTAGAAAACCGTGCAAATCTCAGAACTACAAAAGAGATTCCGCAATAAGAAGGTCATCCGTGACGATAAAAACATTATCCGCCAGAATTCCGTCTCCAAAATGCTATGATAGCGTATGATACGAAACCACTAATATTCATTCCAGAACAGTCGAATTGGTTCGGTTGATCATAAGGAAAGTGCATACAGATAACGCTCATAGTGGCAAAATCACACGCTGTCAATTATCCAGCAGCGTTTCTGGATACCGCGCGCAGCAGCCGCCGTAAAGAAATGGCTCGGTAAATGTACAACTTGCAACCGCTACCAAGGATTGTCATTAGGTGCACCTCTGATGCCTCCTCTTCCAGAAGATCGAGTCATATCTACGAAGCCATTCCAAAACGTTTGGATGTGACTATATGGGACCATTCACCTCAAAACAGAGGGAAAAATGTTCATGTGCTTACATTTGCCTTACTACCAGGGCAGTTCACCTTGAAGTGGTCGAAAATCTTTCGACGGGAACCTTTCCGAACTCCTTTGTGAGAATTGTATCACGTAGAAGTGTTCCCAAATGAATACGCTCTAATTGTGACACTAATTTCAAACACAGAGATCAGATAATTGCCACCATGTTTGAAAAAGATAACACAACTGGTACCTCATTAATGTCGTACTGCGCAAGTGGAAAAACCAGGTGATTATTAAACCCCCCAGGAGCCCCACTCATGGGTGGTGTTTGGGAGTGGCTGGTTGGTTCTGTCAAGAAGGCGCTCAATAAAGCAATAGGGCGCACACGACTGAGTTTCAACGAAATGAGTAAAGTATTGACACGAATTAAGGCCATACTTCACACAAGACCACTAACAAAGGTGAATCCTGACGATTTATCCAAAATTCCTTTGCGCCGCATTGATTACTTGCAAGGAAATGTGAAATTCTCCCTTCCCCAAGAAGAAAACATTGACCCAGAGAACCTTGATTACAATCCAGAATGGATCCACTTCGAAAGACAAGCGCTGGAAGCGTTTCGCTTCTCGGAAGAAATCGCCACTAAATTTTGGGAATGTTGGAGGACAGAATATCTAGTATCCCTAAGAAATACTCAGAAAATCCGTCTCAAGCAACCAAGACACTTGATAAGGACGAGTCCAAAAATAGACAAAATAGTCATAGTCGAACAAGACATTCCGAGAGGAACTTGGCCGTCTGGAAAAATATCCGAGATAGTAACCTCAACGGATGGACTTACGCGATCAGCGGAAGTGCTTATGCCATAAACCTGAAAACAATCCAAACGTTAAACAATTTATTCCCTTTGGAAATTCGGAGCAACGTCGAGCAATTGGCACTGCAGAGAGTTGAAGTCGAGCAGAACCCTCAGCAACCTAACACACGACTTATTCTGCAGCGAAGATCAAAGACAGCTATGACATAACCAGTTTGGCTGTGCACGCTAACGCGCGCAGTATATGTTGACGGCCACTCATCCACGATGGAATCATTCAGCGGAATGTTGGATAATCAGAATAAGATAGTTCTCTTTAGATTCGAATGCTGAACTGCTGATAGCACCACGCTCGATATATTTGAGCACAGTTATTAGTGGTTGATCACAGCTCCGTCCACTTTAGTGCAAACCCTTTCCACAATAAACTTGGCCACCCTTCTTTTGACTGCTCCAAACCATTTTTTTCGCATTTCAGAAAGTTTTTGAATAGAGGAATTTTTGGTCCTAGCCCCGCTTCTATGTGCCAGCTCCGCCCCCTTCAAGGACTTAACTACTATGTTCCAATTCCTCTTACCACTTTTTTCCCGCATTCTAGAACGTTTCTGAATTGAGTTATAAATTTTTGATTTAAGCCCCGTCCACTTTCGTGCCAGCCCCGCCCACTTCGAAGACTCGGCCACACTTGTTCCATTACCTCTAACCACGTTTTTCCCACACTCTAGAACGTTTTTGAGCAGATATCCGAGATAGTAACCTCAACGGATGGACTTACGCGATCAGCGGAAGTGCTTATGCCATAAACCATAAAACAATCCAAACGTTAAACAATTTATTCCCTTTGGAAATTCGGAGCAACGTCGAGCAATTGGCACTGCAGAGAGTTGAAGTCGAGCAGAACCCTCAGCAACCTAACACACGACCTATTCTGCAGCGAAGATCAAAGACAGCTATGACATAACCAGTTTGGCTGTGCACGCTAACGCGCGCAGTATATGTTGACGGCCACTCATCCACGATGGAATCATTCAGCGGAATGTTGGATAATCAGAATAAGATAGTTCTCTTTAGATTCGAATGCTGAACTGCTGATAGCACCACGCTCGATATATTTGAGCACAGTTATTAGTGGTTGATCATAGCTCCGTCCACTTTAGTGCAAACCCTTTCCACAATAAACTTGGCCACCCTTCTTTTGACTGCTCCAAACCATTTTTTTCGCATTTCAGAAAGTTTTTGAATAGAGGAATTTTTGGTCCTAGCCCCGCTTCTATGTGCCAGCTCCGCCCCCTTCAAGGACTTAACTACTATGTTCCAATTCCTCTTACCACTTTTTTCCCGCATTCTAGAACGTTTCTGAACAGAGTTATAAATTTTTGTCTAAGCCCCACCCACTTTAGTGCCAACTCCGCCCACTTTAGTGTCCGCCCCACCCACTTCCGGAATTTGACCACACTTGTTCTTTTACACCTTGACACCTTTTTGCCGCATCCCAGAACGTTTCTGAATAGAGTTATAAATTTTTGATCTAAGTCCCGCCCACTTTGGTGCTGACCCTGCCCGCTTTCGGGATTTGACCACATTTGTTCTTTTACACCTTGACACCTTTTTGCCGCATGCCAGAACGTTTCTGAATAGAATTATAAATTTTCGATCTAAGCCTAGCCCACTTTGGTGCCAACCCCGCCCACTTTCGGAATTTGACCACATTTGTCCCATTACCCCTAACCACTTTTTCTCCGCATTCTACAACTTTTCCGAACGAAGTTACACTCATTTTTGAAAAGTAGCTTTCACCTCAACGCACGCCCCGCCCCATACTTATGCATGCTCAGCACGCATAAGGCCTTGCTCACTCTTATCATTTCTTTTCCTGGCCTCGACGCCTTCGTTAAATCGAGTTATGAATCTCTGTGAAAAGTACCGCCCACTGCGAGAACGCTCCGCCCACCGCCGGCAAGTTTCCTTTATTTTGATTGTTGACCCATCCCTCACCTTTGCACATTTTTTCCCGGTGTCTGGAATGTTATGAGACCGAGTTAGAAGAATTCGCCCATGACCCCGCCCAATTCCGGCGCATGCTCCGCCCCTTGAGGGTGGGGCTGTTGCACTTACCCCATGCTCAACTCATTCCAAACTTGACCCGACTTCTCCAGGTGTGTCTTCACGTTATATCGAATTTCCGTACAAACAAACAAACAAACAAACAAACAGACAGACAGAGCGCTTTATATATAGTAAGGATAATTAACTTCGAGAATGAATCAGAAAACCATTAAACAACATCCGTAAACATCCCACTGATTATGCTGGCATTTGTAGCAACTACAATATCACCAGCGGCAGCATTGAGGGAAGCAGCGAATATTAGCTGTGCTCAAGGGAGAATCAACATTTCATTCTTCGAAGGACCATACACGTTGTGCTTCGACGAGGAATGCTAAAGCATAACCAAAGAGAGCAGCGCACCAATGTACAATCTGCCCAACCCACCTACGGATGAAAAGGTTACCGTGCGGTTGCAACCAGCTTACAACCATGAGATAGTGGAAGAGGTCGCACTTTGTGATAGGTTTAAGTTCTGCAGCAATCACTACCTCCTATCAAAAACACGCTCGGTAATCCACATTGTTGTCTAGAGGGTGCTATAGGAACAACAGCTATTTTTGTGTACGTATTGGTTGTTATCCCACTGTTATCCGGAGGTACCCATGTTCCAGCTAACCCCACTGCCTAGAACAGCAAACCTCGTGCTGCGTGCAGTGCTTTGCGCAGTGATGCCCACAGCGCATTCTTGCCAACGCGGATACATGAGGCAAAATGTTGACCACGTTTGCGACGAGCATAGTCAGTGCCACTACGAATACAGTCGCGAACTGCTATTCGACTACAAAAGGAACTTTGCATTGAGATTGTTAACGAAAACAGAACGATCGGAACAGCAAAAATCATTTAAAAACCCGTAGAATTCAAATGCGTGAAAGTAACAGACAATTGCAAAGTTCCACAAGGATTCGGGTATATCGATAGGTGCCCTCTGGATGGGTTATGCGCCGTCCACAAGTGTCGAACCCTCCGCACTACTCGGGTTGCTTCAGCGGCTGCGGCGGACTTACGTGCGGTTGCTTCTTACCACTCCCCGCGTGTTCGTTTACAGGATAGCCCACCGCCCGGTATCGAAAAAAAGTTTTCGAAATCATACGATAACCCCACTGGGTACTACGATCTCGTTCGACGTCGAATGGGTGCTACTCGGTAACAAAAAGACTTTATCCCTATCAACAAAACCTTACGTTACCGAAAACGTAGAGGAATTCAATTTCACTACAATATTACTGCAAAAACCATGATTAGTAGAAGATTCGCAATGTCAGAAGATATGGCTTACGCTCTACCAAACAATTTCAAAGTTCCGGTAGAGCGCAGTAGTTAAAAATAAGCAAAAAACTACTTTGCGACATGCGTGAGCAGAATACGATGCGTTTGTAAGAACTCGGTACAGAGCTGCCAATGCACTGAGGAGTCGATTCGCACCTTACATGGCAGCGATGAGGCCGAGATGCCTCTGGGAACACCTTATGGCAAGATCAGTCGCTCAAGGGACGACATTATTAGCGTATCTGAGGAAGAAGAATTGATTTTGAAAATTGAATTGAAAATAGCAAAGGGACCAGCAGCTATGATACAGCATCTTGACTGTGATATCAAGGTCACACAACTCTCTGGATGTTGCAATTGTCCACAGGGTAGTGCTTTCTCAGTTAACTATACGTTGAACGCTTATAGCATTTTAAAAGTCATCTGTGAAACCCAAGTTTCCTGCGAAATAATCGGGCAAAGCAAATGGATACTGCTGAATTCCCAAAAATCGCTAATTAATGAAAAATGTTTCGTCTCAAGTGTCGCTAATGGTAGCTTTTTCGTATTGCAAGGTAATCTTATTACCCTACCTGATATAGAACCACTTATAAGGATCATCCAACATCATTCTAAATTCGCACTAGGGGTCGTAAGTTCAGCATTAACGTTGGCAATGCTGACACATCTGTTTGCCCTGTTGTAATAATTTATATATTGAAAGCACTACTGCATATATTGGGTGCTGCAGTTGGAATATTTAAAAAATTCGTGTGTAGGGAACGTACACAATCAAGAATCCCAGCCGCGTGAAAACAAAGCTATATTTTGTAAAAAGTCTCTCAAGTTGCGTAAAATTCACGTCGGCAGAATCACCACCCATCTCTCCTCCTCTTCGCCGCCAACGTCATCCTGTTTCAAGCCGCCTCCCTTCAACGACAAGCTGTCTACAGGCACCAACGAGCCGCACCGTAAATTTTCTGTCTGGACATTTGTCAACGAGCCGCCAAGCCGTCTACATCCCAAGACACACCGCTTTTCTTCGATCAGAAGCTGCCAACAGATTTGGAAATTTGAAGTGCATGACTTGTTCTTGTTGCCCCGCGTGAGTGCCGACGACGACCCCCATATAGCTGACCTCTCCCTTTCGACAGGCTTCTCGAGGAGGCGGAGTGCGGGGATTAGGCTCGTGCTAGCTTTTACTGTTACTGCTACTTGCAACTTGCTAAGCGTTGGAAAAAAAACCCGTCCATGCTCATATCACTCTGTTCACAATAAACCGCTTGTAACTCTCCTTGTTCTCTTTGCAACTCTCATAATTCCACTAAACCACTGCAGGGTGTCAATAAAAGGGTCCACCAAAACTCAGCCTCAGCGCCCGCAATATATGCAGACGTTTGATCAATATTTTGATGAAGATCAAGCCTTTGCTACTCTCAGGGTACCTGAACTTCGAAATAGGAAGTTTTCTTAGTTGGAAGACATTTGTCTTTCTGAAAATTCTTCGACTCTTGGTCTCGTTCTAATGTCTACTTTTAAAGTTACAGTTCACGATAATTTTGGGTAATCCAGTTTATTATGAGGAATGGAAGGCAAGATCGAAAATAGTGCGATGAAGGTGAAGAAACTGCGTGAGACGGTGTTTTCAAAGCGAAAAAGGCCTCGAAATCGTTGAGTCGTTGATGAATTCGCCCTCTGGATCCTGAGGAAACTGAGGAAGATCCTGAGAAAAGCAATATATGCAGACGTTTGATCAATATTTTGATGAAGATCAAGCCTTTGCTTCTCTCAGAGTACCTGAACTTCGAAATAGGAAGTTTTCTTAGTTGGAAGAAATCTGTCTTTCTGAAAATTCTTCGACTCTTGGACTCGTTCTAATGTCTACTTTTAAAGATACAGTCCGCGATAATTTTGGGTAACCCCGTTTATTATGAGGAATGGAAGGCAAGATCGAAAATAGTGCGATGAAGGTGAGGAAACTGCGTGAGACGGTGTTATCAAAGTGGAAAAGGCCTCGAAATCGTTGAGTCGTTGATGAATTCGCCCTCTGGATCTTGAGAAAACTTAGTTTTTGTGGTCAAAAGAATTACCACATCGTTCTCGCGTCCTGCAGCGAGTCGACTGTCGTGAGCTTGAAACCACGATCGCCCATCTCTTCTTTCACGTGACGGTTCTGTTCCCTGTAAAAAGCGATGACGCATATGCTCTGAGGGGGAATTCCTACTCCGATCAGTCGGTCTATGCGGTGGCGACAAATGATGGCTTTGTCCTCGTTGTACAAGGACTTACTGGGGGCTCGGACGGCTGTACCTATTGCACGGGATCTTGGGCGAAGGGTAGCGCATCCTGGAGAGGAAGAGGAGGCGTGCCTGCGCGATCGTGCCGCTTACAAGTGTTCCATCATAGGCGATGACATTAGGGAGAGCTATGAGCGCGGGGTGGGATCTAAAGGTAGTAACTAGAGGAGCCACTGGGACTAGCGGGGAAGCCAGGAGAAGGCTCATGGCACTACGTGCACCATGAAGGGCTGGATTCGAGTTTGGCGGACATTTGACGGGCGGGGCCAACTGGTGGATGTCCCCAATATAAACGTGGCGAGCATGAAACAAACGCCCGGCGATGGTTAGGAGAGCTGGTTCCGGTATTTGGGAAGCCTCATCACCTATTACGGTAATAAAATATAAGACTTAAAGATGCCGGAACGTGATGTTGAATTAAGGAGGGAAGAGGTGGTCATACATAATACCGAAGGACGATTCACCGCAGACAAGATTTTAACCATACGTATGAGCGTGCGGGATATGTACTGTTCCGCTACCTCATATTCGTCCCTCTCATCGTCCGTCATGCCCGGGATCGCGTCGGGGTTGCCGACATAATTTTCAACAATGGAACGATACCTTTTAGAACGTCGGCAGACTTCCAAATCCTCTTGCGACAGCTGGTGCCTAAACCTGTCATCCAGGGTAAGAAGTATCTTACTGAGGTCTACGGGTGTTGGCGTGAGATCGTCCGCCGCAGCCGTGTCCGAGATATGGCGCACCACTTGCATATCGGGAAAATCGTCCACTACAGCAGCGTTTCCGTTAATTGAGCTACCGCCGCATTCGTTGATGTTGTAAGGATGACGGTAGTCTTGGGAGTTTTAGCCGAAAGCGCTGCTATAAGTGCTCCTACCAGTGTCTTGCCGGTGCCGAAAGCGGCTTTAATGGCTACTAGCGGAATGCGACTTGCGCCAACTCGGATCGCGTCTCGCTGGTCGGGAGTCAACGTAAGAGTACGTTGATTGACTCTGAATGAGCGAGCCTCCCGAGATAGGGCTGGAAGGGAGCGGAGATATTCCTGCTCACTGGCGCCCACCTCTTGGTTGGCATAAAGAATGTTAATAACCTGGTCACCCATGGAGTACGGATTAAGGCCTGCGATTATATCCATACGGGGTGAGCCAATTTGTGTCCAATTGTAATTACTTCACACCTTCCACCCACCCATCCACTCACTCGCCTGGGGAGAGGCCTCCCTTAATTGGTTGGCTGGTGACCTCACTGTAAGACAGCTAGCCTCACTTCTGACAATATCGATTGTGTCAGTGGGAAACTTCGTTACATTCAAACCATGAGAAATAAAATAAAGCAAAACAAAAAATATGAAACGCATAAATAGTAAAACAAAAGAAGGTGTGAGGCTACAATAACCATTGGAAATATCACAAGAAAAGAAAAAAAAATTCATCGCATTGTGTAAGCATTCAGCATTCATTCTCGCAAGACGCCTGCAGGCAAACTAGTTAACAGAGTGACCTTTCCCCACTCGAAGGTGTTAAATTTAAACATGTAGACGAAAGCATCATAAATCACCTCTATACTGTGTTTGTCATCGAATGAGCACGATGTCTGACTTGTATTACTCCGAATTCGACCGCACCGCCATCTCCGACTTCAACTCATGATTAATTGCTCCTGTTGCTTCTTCTTATTTCTACGAATCTCTATATTTAGCTAGCCCACCACAATACACTGTACCACCTCTATCTCATGTACCTGCACCCCTTCCACCCCTTGCACAGCCCCTTTCTGTTCCCTCGAGTGCTGTAGCTCCGAATTCCTTTTATTTACATTTAGCACCCGCAGGCACAGTGAGCTCCGTGATCCAAAACCTTACGTTTTCTGAGACCCTAGGGGCAGCTTCGGCTACTATGAATCCGGGGCTAACCCAAGTGACGACCTATGTTGGCGAAAGGCAGGTAAGCTAAAGTGGGAAGCATGACGTACTAATATACCGGATTCCAGGCACGACACGTTCTCTAACGTTCTACCAAAAGTACATTGGCAAAGACTATTTTGAAGTGTGTAATAATAATACTAACAAAAAATATTGTACTATTATTAATAATAACAACACAATAATGAAGACCTCAACCCATCCATAAAATCAATATCAGTACACTGAGACTGCTAGCAAGGTCACCAGCCAACCAATTAAGGGAGGTCACCCCTCAGGCGAGTGGTGGATGGGCGAGGAAGGTGCGAAGTAATTACAATTGGACACAAATACCGACTCCCTATCCATACGTGACACCAGGTCATAAATAGGGTTGGCTGCTACGTTAGACCGGCTAAGGCGAATGCAGGCATCAAAGACGCGAGACCCATCAGAGCCGCAGCCGTTTTGCCGAATCGCTCGAAGAAAAGTGGTGTTGGCCCACGGGAACGCTTCAAGGGTAAGGTTGAGCAACTTACGGTCGGAAAAGTTGACGAGGGTGACCACCCTACCAAAACCAAACTGGGAGAACCAACCACCCAAAGAACGACTTGTCGACCGGGAGGCCATCCAGCTTCTGACGCCATGTCGGTGAGACTGAATTGTATCGCTCCGTACACATATTAACGAGAACCAACTTGATTATGACAACTATGTATGTGCTTGCGCATTTATGTACAACACTTCTGTTCACTCGAGCATCAATAATACTCCCTTCTTTCTTATGTTGGGACGCGACCCCGTATTTAATATCGACCTGCTGATCCAACACGATTTGGAAAACCACATAAGCGGATGACTCGGGATTCTACGTTCAAAATTTGGTCACTACCCTTCACGCGGCTTGGCGTTCGGCGATGTCTTTCAACGAGCGGCAACGAATGAAGTTCAAAGCGCAACACGATCGCACCCATCTTCCCCCCCCCCCCCTATCCATTAAGGAAGGCGATCGCGTATACCTTCGTGACCTGGCCCCCAACGTAGGACTGTCCCAAAAGCTTTGTTATCCATGGCTGGGTCAGTTTCGTGTAATTAAGGTGGACCCCCGTCATCTCCTCCCCGCACTCAGCACCTAAGAAAGTTCACATGAATCAGGTTAAACCATGTCATCTCCTGTCCGCACCTGTCTTTACTACCCCATGGCTGCCAGACAACAGCTTGCTCTCGCTGCAGCAGACGCCGTCGACAGCCCCGTGGAAGGCTACGGTCATACCATAGACCAGCCTCCGTCTCCCACACTTTCGGCCCCCTCGCATTCGTATAATACACGCTTCAGATTGAGAGATACATCGCTTTGACCGGTACGGTCGGTAACCAATTTAGATTCCGTTCAAATCACATCGTTGAGTTTAGGGTCTCCCATGAGTTTCTTTCTCATGCCAGGCTTTTCGTTTTCTTTCGGCGCCTGACATTCGCACATGTTTAAATGCCATTGCCTTTATCTGTTAGTCTCCTCGAATGACACGCCCACTTCACTCATTTAAACAGCCTGTCTTCATCAACCGCTCATTGGCCGTCCTCCACTTTCTTTCTCCTTCTCTAGCTTTTTCATAAATGCTTCTACTCTTCTTCAGTGTCACATCAAATCGTATAACGCATACATATACATATATCTCGCGTCATATCTTACTCCCATTTACATAACTGATAATTGATTTTTTCTATAGCAATCGACTTCTACTTTTCTTGTGTTATCCTGTTTACGGTACATATTATAGGTAATCACAAAGACCCGACTTCTGCTCGATCGCTGTACGTTCTTCTGACGTCTCTTTTATTTGTAGTGTGCTATATTCACTTCGTGGTAAGGTCACCGTTTTTTAATTGGTGAGCCGCGTAGCGGACGATACCAACAGTATGTCGTCGAGTCGCACGTCGACCGACTAAGTGGACAATGGCTGCGTAACGGCCGGATCAACAAATATCCTCTCCGAGGTTTCGACCGAGGAGGTTTCCGCCATGGATACATCCGATCCGGTGACCGAGGCACAAGGTTCAAGTTCCCAGAATAGGAATACGGTGTTCTCTCAGAACCCGGAGCCTCCGGTTTTACAGGTTCGATGGGGAGCTCCTGTGACACTAGAGTCGCGCTCACGTCGCTCACCTACTCCGAGCAGCCAGTCTAGCTCCTCCACCGTAGAGCAGCCAACCCTGGAAGCTAAGCCCCAGCAGCTCCGTAAGTCATCACTAGTGGACATGACTGCCTCTTTGGAGCAGCTGGCAGTTGCTCACCTTTCTCCCCATACCCTATGAATGTAGAAGAGGAAGGAGACCGTCCAACAACCCCACCCCCTAAGCTACGTCGCATCGGATCTAGCCGACGCCAGCCGGTTTGAGCGGATGCGTCATCCTCCTCGTGGATCCGCACGCGGAGCTCCCTCCTCGCGACCTCCCGCATCCAGCTCGTCGAGAGCTCGGCCCGCTACCTCGCGGTCACCTGCGCGTGGAACCGTCACAAGAAGACGCGGAGCCCCAAGAGCACCCCCCGCAGCACTGCCTGTAGCACCTCCCGCAACGCCAGTAGTTCTTGCCAGATCCCTCCCCCAAGTGAGTACCTCGCAGTTACCTCGGGAGACCCCACAAGGCTTCACTCACCCTCGTATTAACAACCATCCGTGAGCGCAGTTCGTAAATCCTCGCCCGCTTCACCACCTTCACCCGAATCCACCTCCGGTTACCACGGATCTCGATGTGAACTTGTACCGCCACCTGCCTGACTCGAGATATCTCTCGAAGCGCTTTGATAAGTCGCTATTTCCACAGGCAGTTTTTAAGGAACATAAGCTACCAACATCAATACCCTTTATTAAGTTGCAACACTTAGACGACACTATACGCTTCCGCGAGCAGTCTCAGCAGGTTATTGACCAAATGATGGCGGGTACTTATCAGGAGGTCGACGTTGCTTTCGTACACGCAGACCTCAACCGACTCCACCAGTACGTCACTAAGCCGCGTACCTTCGATTCGATCCACCCTGTTTTGTATCAGGTGGTTTCCACAGGTTACCGGTCAGGCCTTGTACTGAAAGCGAAGGGCTTTTTCATTATGGGTCCGGATAGACGTGACCTCCACTGTATTCTCCTCGATAGGTTCGGTATTGACATCGAAGCGCAAGCACATACATAGTTGTCATAATCAAGTTGGTTCTCGTTAATATGTGTACGGAGCGATACAATTCAGTCTCACCGACATGGCGTCAGAAGCTGGATGGCCTCCCGGTCGACAAGTCGTTCTTTGGGTGGTTGGTTCTCCCAGTTTGGTTTTGGTAAGGTGGTCACCCTCGTCAACTTTTCCGACCGTAAGTTGCTCAACCTTACCCTTGAAGCGTCCCCATGGGCCAACACCACTTTTCTTCGAGCGATTCGGCAAAACGGCTGCGGCTCTGATGGGTCTCGCGTCTTTGATGCCTGAATTCGCCTTAGTCGGTCTAACGTAGCAGCCAACCCTATTTATGACCTGGTGTCACGTATGGATATATTCGCAGGCCTTAATCCGGACTCCATGGATGACCAGGTTATTAACATCCTTTATGCCAACCAAGAGGTGGGCGCCAGTGATCGGGAATATCTCCGCTCCCTTCCAGCCCTATCTTGGGAGGCTCGCTCATTCAGAGTCAATCAACGTACTCTTACGTTGACTCCCGACCAGCGAGACGCGATCCGAGTTGGCGCAAGTCGCATTCCGCTGGTAGCCATCAAAGCCGCTTTCGGCACCGGCAAGACACTGGTAGGAGCACTTATAGCAGCGCTTTCGGCTAAAACTCCCAAGACTACCGTCATCCTTACAACATCAACGAATGCGGCGGTAGCTCAATTAACGGAAACGCTGCTGTGGTGGACGATTTTCCCGATATGCAAGTGGTGCGCCATATCTCGGACACGGCTGCGGCGGACGATCTCACGCCAACACCCGTAGACCTCAGTAAGGTACTTCTTACCCTGGATGACAGGTTTAGGCACCAGCTGTCGCAAGAGGATTTGGAAGTCTGCCGACGTTCTAAAAGGTATCGTTCCATTGTTGAAAATTATGTCGGCAACCCCGACGCGATCCCGGGCATGACGGACGATGAGAGGGACGAATATGAGGTAGCGGAACAGTACATATCCCGCACGCTCATACGTATGGTTAAAATCTTGTCTGCGGTGAATCGTCCTTCGGTATTATGTATGACCACCTCTTCCCTCCTTAATTCAACATCACGTTCCGGCATCTTTAAGTCTTATATTTTATTACCGTAATAGGTGATGAGGCTTCCCAAATACCGGAACCAGCTCTCCTAACCATCGCCGGGCGTTTGTTTCATGCTCGCCACGTTTATATTGGGGACATCCACCAGTTGGCCCCGCCCGTCAAGTGTCCGCCAAACTCGAATCCAGCCCTTCATGGTGCACGTAGTGCCATGAGCCTTCTCCTGGCTTCCCCGCTAGTCCCAGTGGCTCCTCTAGTTACTACCTTTAGATCCCACCCCGCGCTCATAGCTCTCCCTAATGTCATCGCCTATGATGGAACACTTGTAAGTGGCACGATCGCGCAGGCACGCCTCCTCTTCCTCTCCAGGATGCGCTACCCTTCGCCCAAGATCCCGTGCAATAGGTACAGCCGTCCGAGCCCCCAGTAAGTCCTTGTACAACGAGGACAAAGCCATCATTTGTCGCCACCGCATAGACCGACTGATCGGAGTAGGAATTCCCCCTCAGAGCATATGCGTCATCGCTTTTTACACAGAACAGAACCGTCACGTGAAAGAAGAGATGGGCGATCGTGGTTTCAAGCTCACGACAGTCGACTCAGTGCAGGACGCGAGAAGGATGTGGTAATTCTTTTGACCACAAAAACTAAGTTTTCTCAAGATCCAGAGGGCGAATTCATCAACGACTCAACGATTTCGAGGCCTTTTCCACTTTGATAACACCGTCTCACGCAGTTTCCTCACCTTCATCGCACTATTTTCGATCTTGCCTTCCATTCCTCATGATAAACTGGGTTACCCAAAATTATCGCGGACTGTATCTTTAAAAGTAGACATTAGAACGAGTCCAAGAGTCAAAGAATTTTCAGAAAGACAAATTTCTTCCAACTAAGAAAACTTCCTATTTCGAAATTCAGGTACTCTGAGAGAAGCAAAGGCTTGATCTTCATCAAAATATTGATCAAACGTCTGCATATATTGCTTTTCTCAGGATCTTCCTCAGTTTCCTCAGGATCCAGAGGGCAAATTCATGAACGACGCCTGAATGTCGCCGTGACTCGGTCCCGACATGGCCTGTTCGTCGTGGGTCAGGCTAGTACCCTCCGCCAAGTGCCGGTATGGAACACCCTGTTGCGTTGGGCGGACTCCATCAACGCAGTTGTCCTACTAAAGATTCCTCTTTGATAAGACACTTTTTTCTGCTTCCTAATGTGTTAGTAGCTTTCCTAAAAGTCCGGGTCGCATTTTGGGTAAAGGGGGGAGGTGTAAGCCGCGCCGTCACTGTATCAGCGCGGCGATCATATGTTGATGTTTTTAGATGACTCATGAAGGAGTTTCAGGGCGGAGCGCGGAGCAAGAGGACGACACCAGGGAGTCGACGAGATGCTCTCCTCGCGAGCGGCATCTACCAGCTCGCTACCGCCATGGGGGTGAAGCCCTGGCCACCAATATCATATCCCATCGGGATGATCTACTTCTACATGTAGCTCTATCTGATAATCCTTTATCCACATTCTTTGTGTCGTTGCATTCCATTGGATGCTTTGATTCGTTTGTGCCTCACTTATGATTTATGTCGGTTGATTTGCAGATAAATCAGTATTAATCGGTAGTTTCTCCACAGAAGTAGTCATTAAGCACGCTCCGCTGCGCGCGCGAGCTTACTGGAGAAAAAAAGCATGTTATTGAATAAGAGGTGTATGTGTGTATCGGTTGAAAGGTTGAAATAGACACTGCAACGGACTTAAATGCTTAGATGAGGTGAATTGGAGAAAAGTATATCTCCCAAATGTACATCAGTGCTAAAGACGGGGAATAATTTTTAGGAGAGGTGAAGCCGAGGGCTGCGGTGCTGGGGGTGGGTGCATAAAGGAAGGTGGCGTGAAGGATCCTCGAGGTATGAGGTTCCTAAACGGAGGATTGCGCAGAAATGTAAAGGTTGAAAAGCGGAGGAAACGGCACGTATCGAATAAGTGATCCTGAATGGATTCGTGGTGATATAGTTCTTGCAAGCTCTTCTGATCCTGGTTCCCTAATCGAGGATGGCGTGGAAGTCTAAAGGTTCTAGAGTGGAGGGATTGGCACGTATCGAATAGGGGAGGCGGTCGTTTGGCGCGGCCCCTGGCACCCACCTTGCCATTGGGGCGCATGGGCTCGTTAATTGCCTCTTTGGCGCCGCCCATCCGACTCGGTTTGTGAGCTGGGCAACTCGTCCACCTGATTCAACCTCCTGACAATGCTAATCAGCCTACCTACTGCCCATCCAGCTGATGGACGCCCGATCGATAACGCCGCTATGATTAGACGCCGAATTGACCTACCTGTATCCTGTCTACTTCTACTGCAAATTTGGCTATTTTTTCGCCCTTTTTTTGCTTCCCGAGATTTTCCAACCCATTTTCCAGTGAATACTGCAAAGTTACAATGGAGTGGAAGTATCATGGTCGTTTTGGAGCCTGATACTTACCACTTCAAAGTAATTTGCAGGTACATATATTGTGTGGTAAGTGTTTTATTATTTCTTCTTTGAAAAACATTTGTTCATCATAATATTTATTTCCATCATTTACTTTATTGTCACGCACATTATTAGTCTTTCCGGATACATATCTCGACATATATTTGCAATACCCCCTCTTTTGACAAAGTTTTAGTAATCGGCTAACTCTTCACTCCTTCTTTGAAAAAAAAAAATTTTTGTGTACACGAAGTTTGACACAGCACTAACAGAGCAGAGCAACTGGTTTCCAATGTAAGTCGGTGCTTACGCCTTCTTTTAGGAGTCTCGATCTTTTGCTCTCGTTTTTGAAAGTGAACACCCTATAATGACTCAACTGTTAGGCAACTAATGTCTTGGGTGGTACTCACAAATGTTCCGAGTGATAATAACACCATTATCATATGTCGTTATCAAGGGACCTTGTTCTTCACGAAGACATCATTAGTTGGGAATTCAAAATTACTGGCGGTTGGTTAACTTTTGTCGCAAATGATATCGACCAAAGAGGATCCTTCATCGAGTTACAGATCTTGTTGGGAAGCGGTCGTAATCTAATAGCAAGAAATGAACAGAATGCTCTCCTGCTTATCGTAGTGCTTCTAATGGGGCCCTATCGCTGCACTTACCACTCACACAGCAAAGAAATAAGGAACAATTACACCTCATAGTAAACTTAATGCTAGCAATGCTATACTATAATCGGGACGCTTACAATAAATTTAACATAATAAATGTTGTGAAGAAAGAAGAAATGGAAATCATGTCTGAAGTTTCAATACATCACACGATAATCTGTATTTCAATAAAGTTAACGATAGAAATAAGTATTATGTCGAACGTTTTCAAAGAAAAAACAACAAAACACTCACCACACTATCAGTTCAGCAAAGATATGTACCGCAAATTACTTTAAAGCGGTAAGTATCAGGCTCCAAAACGACCATGATACTTCCACTCCATTGTAACTTTGCAGTATTCACTGGAAAATGGGTTGGAAAATCTCGGGAAGCAAAAAAGGGCGAAAAAATAGCCAAATTTGCAGTAGAAGTAGACAGGATACAGGTAGGTCAATTCGGCGTCTAATCATAGCGGCGTTATCGATCGGGCGTCCATCAGCTGGATGGGCAGCAGGTAGGCTGATTAGCATTGTCAGGAGGTTGAATCAGGTGGACGAGTTGCCCAGCTCACAAACCGAGTCGGATGGGCGGCGCCAAAGAGGCAATTAACGAGCCCATGCGCCCCAATGGCAAGGTGGGTGCGAGGGGCCGCGCCAAACGACATACACCCATCGAATAGTAATCGTAATGGTTTTGGTGATAATATAGTTCTAGCGACCGCTTCTCACGGCGCTGTATTCAGCCCTGAATCTCCGGAAATCTTGTAAAAGGAGAGAGATAACGCAACTATTCCGCCGAATAGTATTCGATGGCTATTTCACAACTAGCAACCAGGGTGAGCCAATTTGTGTCCAGTTGTAATTACTTCACACCTTCCTCGCTCACCCACTCAGTCGCCTCAGGGGGGTGACCTCTCTTAATTGGTTGGCTGGTGACCTCTCTGTCAGACAACTAGCGTCACGTCTAACATTATCGATTATGTGAGTGAAGAACTTCTTTACATTCAAAGCATGAGAAATAAAATAAAGCAAAACGAAAAATATAAAACGCATAAATAAATAATAAAACAAAAGAAAGTGTGGAGGCTAAAAGAACCAATGGAAATATCATAAGAAGAGAGAAAAGAATTTATCGAGTGACCTTTCACATTTTTCAACACCATGTATCGTTTTTTTTTGACACGGCCAGTAGGTCAATCGAAGGTGTTTGAACATGTGGATGAAAGCATCGTAAGTCACCTCTGTACTGTGTTTGTCATCGCGTGAACACGACGTCTGGCTTGTACTACTTTCGCTCCTTCTTATTACTACGAATCTTTATATTTAGCTAGCCCACCACGATACACTGTACCACCTCTATTTCATGTATCTGCACCCCGTCGACCCCTTGCACCTCCCCTTTCCGTTCCCTCGAGTGCTGTAGCTCCGAATTCCTTTTGTTTACCCTCAGCACCCGCAAGCACTGTGAGCTGTGAACCAAAACCCTACGTTTTCCGAGACCCTAGGGGCAGCTACGGCTACTACAAATCCGGGGCACACCCAAGTGCCAACCTATGCTGGCGAAAGGCAGGTAAGCAAAAGTGGGAAGCATGACGTGCTAATATACCGGACTCCAGGCGCAACACGTTCTCTAACGTTCTACCGAGAGTACGTAGGCAAACACTATTTTGAAATGTGTAATAATAATAATATTAACAATAATTATTATACTATTATTAATAATAACACAATAAGAAAGACTTCAATTAATAAAATCAATATCAGTACACTGAGAATGCCAGAAAGGTCACCAGACAACCAATTAAGGGAGGTCACCCCACATGCGAGCGGTGGATGGGCGAGTAAGGTGCGAAGTAATTACAATTGGACACAAATACCGACTCCCCTAGCAACTACAACACCAACTATTTATCTGATATAGGTTTTGCATGTTATTTGTTTGATGATTTTTTCTAAACGCTTCACTTTCATATTGTCCCCTTCATTGTATCATGGCACACTTAATTACGACATGGGAGCATTATGTTGGTATTTAATTTTGCATCTAACTAAGTTACTTTTCACTCGGGTGCGCGATAAGTGTACGCCCATCTCAAGATTCCCATAACCCTCTAAGTGTATTTCGCAGAACATCCTAAACATCAGCTACTTCCTTGAGTCTTCTTAGGACAGACTTCCTCTCCACACTGTTGGACTCCTTTCCTGGGGCAAAAATCCACCCTCTCTCCAAATTCCGGTTCATCTATTCGAAAATCGCGAACTTCGGATATCAAGTTGACACTGTACTGGAGGCGTAAAATACTGCGCTCCCACGTCACTTGCTTGACCCACGGCGAAACAAACATTTCTTGGGGAGACTCTCCCCTTCCCTACCCTGGGGGTTATGCATACGGCCCAAGGACTGGCTCGCACCAAGACTCATGGCCTAATTACTGCAAGGGTCAGTGCCACTAAAGAACATTCGCTTCTGTTTCCTACTCAACCCCATTTTGGATTTGATTAGATGGATTAAAATATGCAAAAAGCACTGCGAGATATGCTATAAATTTTTAGTTGTGCATTTCGTGTACCAATTACCCATGTTATCGTCATCTACGGACGAGGAGCCCCTACAATTATTTCGTCGTCTCACTGTCTGAGGCGACTCCCTAACTTAGCCCACGCGCCTAAATGATATGGGGTCAAGCGGGACCACCAAAAATCGTGGTCCCCACCTCTACCTCTAACAACGTCAAGGGCGAGACGTAGGTTCTGCGCTTTTTAAGATAAAGACTTATTTACTATTCTTCTGTGTTTTACTAGCGGTAACATCCGCGCTCATTACTTACTTGTTTTATTTTACTCCGAAGTAACCGGAGCATAAAAACACCACTGAACCGCCAGCATGTGATCAATTTCAAGGATTAAACTACCCTGAAAAATCGGGATTATGCACCGAGTTCCTTACGACTGTTGTATACCGAATACCAATTCAAAACTGGATTGGTGCTCTGGATGACCCGACCGAAGAATACGACGCGCTGGTTCGGGGTCTCCTCACCTGTGCTGAACAGGGTAAGCTTCCGCGAGTGGATACCTCCGCGCGCATTTCAAATGCCACGAAGGATCTTCTCAGAACAGGAAGAAGCTTGAGGTTTGACCAGAACGCCACACATCTAGAAAGGCTGCAAGCAAATATCAGCTGCAGACAAGCAGTGCGGCATGACCTTCAGCTATACAGGGAGAGGAGACTATGGAGGCAGACTTGAACAGAACTAGTCGGCAAAAGCAATCAGGATCTCCAAGATCACAGTATTCCACTTTCGTGTTTGAAGAAAGAGGACGGAACACTTACAACATCGAGATTTGAAATAGAGGAAGTTAGACGGAGATTTTACTCCGACCTGTACCGATCCACGACACACGCGCGGAGACCAAAAACCCCACTGGCTGAGCAGCGCCTCGGATCCTTCCTTTGGAGGTGAGAGTTGCGCTTGCGAGCATGAAAAGGGGTACTTCAATCCCTGACAAGATCGCAACCAACCTACTTCGTGCATGTGGCCACAAACTTCATGCGCACACACACACATGATACACACGATGCACAACACACATGATATCCTACCTTCAGAGGGAGAAGATCCTCAACCAGTGGAGGAACTCGCGGATGATCATCCTTCACAAGAAGGGAGACCGGGATGATCTTTGCAACTACCGTCTTGTCAAGTGTATTGTTCACGAAGATCATTCTAACCCGTATATCGCAAAGGTTAGATGAAACTCAACCTCTAAAGCAGGCCGTATTGCGGAAGAGATTTAGCTGCTTAGACCACATCCAAGTGGTCGCAATGGTCATCGAAGTGTGCCGAGAAATCCGAATGCCTCTTGTCCCCACCTTTGTCGACTATGAAACAGCTTTCGACGGCGTCGAAACGAATGCGGTCCATTCTGCACTGGATGGTCAAGGAGTGGACCCTCCCTACATGGGAACACTAGCTGACTGCAGTAGCCGCTGCAGCGCGACGGTGAAGCTGTTTCAACGACCTCTCACCATTCCCATAGGGACCTCACTATTTCGACGAAGCTGTTCACAGCCGCGCGTAGTGGGTTATGAAGTCGCTAGACTGGGGCGAAAAGGGCATTAATTCGGATGCACGGTTCCTCTAAAGTCTCCGCTTTGCGGAAGGTATTGTTCTCTTTTCAAGCAGTATTGCGGAAGCTGAGACTATGCTTGCTGAGCTTAATGAAGCAGGAAAGGTGGTAGGGCTGCGCATCTACCCAAAAAAGGCACAGTTTATGAAGAATGCTCGGGCTGACGAAGGTCAAATAAAGATCGATGGTAAACTCATCAGAAGACCTCGTCCTACATTTATCTCGGGCGTTCCATGAGTATGAACAATGATGTGAGGGAAGAACTGGCGAGACGGCAGAAAGCGTCGTGGGCAGTCTTCGGACCTCTGAAAGAGGTTACCAACCATCTGGCTGACCCGGAACGTCGCGCTAATCTGTTCGATTCCACAGTTCTCCCTGCGCTCTGTTACGGGTCGGAGACTAGGTGACCAGTGCATCCACGTCAAGGGCACTGAGCACAAGTCACAGAGCGCTCGAGCGATATCTTTTGAGGTTCAACCGACTCACGCAATGTCGAGCCGGACTCCGCAGCTCCGATATGCACAGAATGTCTCGACTCCGCGATCCGGTGGATTACATGAAGAACGCAAAATTTCGGTGGTCATATAATGAGAAGATATGACGACAGATGGACAAGAAGATCTGTCGAGTGGGCTCCCATAGAATCTTCCCGATCTAAGGGTAGGCCTGCTGCGAGATGGGGGATGTGCTTGCGATCACGAAAAACAGCTGCGACAGCAGTTGAACGACCCCTCACATCGCCGTCTTCGTCGACTCCTTAGTCTACCGTGGATAGCGATCGCGAAAGACAGAAGCGAATGGTTTTTTGCTGGAAGTATAACTATAAGTTGGTGCTCTCCAAAAATAGATTCAGGTGCCGAAAAAAAAAGAACGGTCATTTGCTTGTAACATGGAAGCACTGCGGATAATCTTTGAATTGAACAGATTGACTTCCTCGGAACACAAGAAGTGTAACGGATAACAACTGATGTTGGTGCCGACTCAGAACATGGCTTTGCACATCATGGTCAAAAATAAAAGTTTATGAAGGCAGTCGTTCTCAACGTCTCACTTCACACTGAACCTACCAGGGCAATAGGCTTAATAGATGTTTTCCCTTCATACGCTACTGTATTATTCCAAGAAAAATATAGGCAAGCCGAAACGGTGGATTAAATGCAATAGAGAAATCGTCGATAATGACGAATAGGTACTTTACACTTTTTTGACTCTATTAGGGTTAAACGCTCTAAAAGGTTATACAAAGGAGAAAGTCAGGAAAGAAATGATCCTAGACATTCTGAGTATAAGATGATAGGATATCAACTTCAGTGGTCCGTAATTATGGCACTAAAATTATTCAAAACAAAGTTTCATCCCTGGTAACCTACAATTTGTGAACATTGAACATCTCAAGGGTGTTTATATGCATTCGACTGGAGCATAAATGATTGCAAAAGATCTTATCGTCAGTTCACTTTGAAACAACAGATTTACTAACCTGCTGAGGAACTGTGACTTTGGCAACCTGCGAGTAGTGCGGCATGCCGCGCACACACTGCGGCATCGATTCAGCCGCCATCACGGCACCGCCCATTCGACTCATTCATTCGATTGTTACTGTTCGATCTCAGATTTGTTGATATCGATCAGCTGCTGAGTCATGTCTCTTGTTATGGATACGTAAAAAGTCGGATTTGCAACTGTTTGTGAGTGATTATATTCAATCTGGAGGTAATGGTTTATGCATTATGTACGCATCTTTCTTACTAAATTTGCGCCCTGGCGAATAATCAGGAGAGTTCTGCACGACTGCTATCTTGGTTGGTAACTTGGATTGCTTTCGCTTGTTTTTGCATACTTGTTGTAGGTGGATTGCTTTTGCATGCCGAATGGCCTTGCAATTGGTAAATTCTCAGCATATCTTAACGACATTTGATCGGAACATCGCTTTGTTGGTACAGTTTATGTAAGAGGTGAGACAGTTCGGTATGGCTGCAGTCTTTCTGAATCGAATATTTTCCCGTGAATAGAACTGGTTTATTCATTCTTTCATGAAGATGAATCGCAGGCTTTAAATGAGAAGTTGGTATGCAGGACGCTCACCGATCCTTCATTGGTTCGGATTTCCCTTTGAGTTTTAGGTCAGGTCAAGTTTGGAATGGATTGAGCATAGGGTAATTGCAACAGGGTACACGTGAGCCTAGCGGAGCTCCTCCTCCAAGGGGCAGGGTATTCGCCGGAATTGGGTGGTGCCATGGGCAAATCTTTCTCGTTCGGTCTCATACTAGCCCAGACGTCGGAAAAAAGTGAGCAGGAGGTGAGGGATGAGTCTGATTAAATGAAGGAGACTCATCAGCGGTGGGCAGAGCGTTCAGGCGGTACTTTCCACATAGGTTCGTGACTCACTTCAACAAAGCGTTGAGGCCCAGAAAAATTTGAAAGAGTGTGCAAAGCCTAATGCGTGCTGGGCACGCGTAAGCTTAGCGAAGCTTCGTCCATGATGGGCGGGGCGTCTGTTGAAATGTAAGCTACTTTTTAGAAACGAATATACCTTCGTTCGGAAACGTTCTAGAACGCGGGAAAAAAGTAGTTAGAGGTAATGGATCAAACGTGGTCAAATTTTCGAAGTTAGCGGGGTTTACATTAAAGTGAGTGGAGCTCAGATCAAAAGTTCGTCACACTGTCCCGAAACATTCTATTAGGTTGATGCATAATTATTGCAGATTTTTTCGCGGTTTCTTTTCCCTCGATAGACTTCGAATATTGAACTCGGCATTTCTGTGGAAGTAATCCTCAAGAGGATGTGTCTAAGAAGTGATCTTCATATTCGCGACATTATGCTCTACTACTTCGACAAAGTTGGAAGGTGGAAGAGTCATTTCGCGATCTCAACTAACTTTTCGGGAAGGAATAATCAGTCAAAGCCAAGCGAAGAATAAGATCTGCTTCTATATCCGTCATATTCACCGATAGAAACTTCTATGGATTAGCACGTCAGCCGTTCGTTGAAAAATTGGCTAGCCAACAGCCCTCACGACGAAATGGATGACTTGATGGGCGATGTCAAGGCGTGGATCTCCTCAAAGAACCGAAACCAATTAGAAAAGCTACTGCCCAGGAAATGGAAAGCAGGGCTTGACGTAGATGGTAGACACCTTCCAGAGTAATTATTTGAACATTTTTTTATTCGGTATTTTCATCTTTTCGTTGAATAAAATCTGGTGAAAAAATCCGCAATAACTATGCATCAACCTAATAGGATGCGGGAAGAAAGTAGTTGGAGGTAATAGCACAAATGTGGTCAAATTCTCGAAATGGGCGGGGCTTGCACTAAAGTGGGCGAAGTCTCAATTGTGGACAAAACCTCTAAACGGGCAGGGTTTGCACTAAAGTGGGCGGAGCTCAAATCAAAAGTTCACAACTCTGTTCAGAAACGTTCTAGAACGTGGGAAAAAAGTGATTAGAAGTAATGGAACAAAATTTGGTCAAATTCATGAAGTGGGTGGGATCTGCACAGGGTGGGCGGAACTAAAGTCTAAGTTTTATAACTATGTCTGTAAAAGTTCTAGAATGCTGAGAAAAATGGGTATAATTAGTCGAGAAAAGGTGATTAATTCCCTGATTCGGGCCGAGTTTGCACAAGATTGGACGGGACTAGACCGAATATTCATAAATTTGTTCGAAACCTCTCTAAAATGCGGAGAAAATGGTTAGGGGAAGTTAAATGAAGAGTGGTCAATCTTCTACAGTGGGAGGGGTCTGCACTGAAGTGGTCGAGGCTATGATTTTCCACTAGTAATTCTACTCATATGAAATATATCGAGCGTTTTGCTCTCAAAGCGTTTCAGCTCCAAAGATAAGATTCAGCTAGATAAGCGGTCGTCGACATATAATGCACGCGTAAGCGTGCATAGCCCAAATGGTGTAATATAAGATGATTGTTAGTTTTATATCTTCAGCTGTGCAAACCGAGAATTTGGCAATACTTTATTAGCTCTATATTTTCGCCGCTTCCGCTTTCTCGAAGCCTGGAAAGTCAAAAGCCATTTAAGGAATTATTCGATCAAGCACTTTTCAATCTACAGAGGAGGTTCAGAGGGAGCGTGGATCACTATTATGAGATCAGAAAATGATAACCAACCTTTAGGACAGTCGACCTGTGCTGTTCACCGATCACCTCAACCTGGAAAACTTCGGTCCTAATAGGGTGAACCTCGGGTCAGCTTGCTTCAGGGGTTTCCAGGGGACTGATCACGAGATCGAATCTTTCCAGAAGCTAATTAAGCCCGCTAAGTGGCTAGCGGCTAAGCGACTAAGCGCCGCTGGTCCTTCTCCATCATCTCCTATCGATTACTGCATAAGCCCCCTTGACCCCGCCCCGCCGGGAGATCCTCCGAGGTGATCGACGACGTACGTCAAAAGTTGCATAGTGCTGCAAAGGGCGCCAGATGTGTGGTTACCTCCATACACTATTCCCTTCTCTTGATTTTAGGGGCCCTTTGCCGTGATGCAGAGGGCCTCTAAAGTCCGTCGCGCCGCAATATCGTGTCAGTATAAAATGAAACATTGGATTGTTTGGAAAATTATCGCTATTTTCGAGCGTTATTAATGGTGGTGAAGAAAGCTCAACCACCGATGTTTGACCTATTCTGTTCGATTATCTTTTGCTGTCCCTTTGGTAATTTCGTCGCTCCTACCGCATAGAACTTCCCGTTTTTGGGCACAAAACTGGACTACATAAGAGTGGGGGACGGAACTTACGTGCGTCCGAGGATGCGCGCGGCGAAGTGCGTGGCGATTTGAACGACTTCAGCGCCTAACATTGGGGCCCAAATTCGAAGCAAAGTAGATTAGAAGGATCATCTGGTCATACTCAACCACTCTACTTCAAGTTTGTGCCCCAATAATAGCCGCCAGGGTCGTTTAAACAGCCACGCACTTCGCCGCGCAATTTGCCGCGCGCATCCTCGGACGCACGTATGTACCCATACCCCATGAGACTTGGTATCCTCACCTTTGGCAAAGATTTTCCCATTCGAGAAGTTCTGCAACGATCGGAATAAGTGTTATCAAACATAGATGACCCGAAATCAGTGTTATACAGTGCGTTTCATAATTATAAGGTCACCCTCGATTTTTGCGATTCTGAGGAAAGCAGCCACAACGGAATTTTGTGGCAAACACTGGCAGATTCCTCATCACAATCTACCTCCGTATTCAAATTTTGGTCGCAACACCTTTCACCTCAACTCTTTTAAGAATTTTTTAAAGATAGTGTCAGTTTTTAAACCGTTTCACAATCATAAGGTCACCCTGAAAAAGTGGATGAGTTATTAACGTTGATGGCATATGTACAACAGTTAATGATCTGTAGATCCTTTTTTAAGAGCAACATCAAAGAGCTTGCGTGGCATAATAGAAACTAGGTTTCGAAGTTACTCCTCATCAATTGCTCTCCATGCTTCGATAATCGCCTGCTTCAGATCTTCTGTGCTCTGAAACTGACGGTTGTTCGCATAAACTTGTCTGACTATTATGCCCCATATATTTGCCATAAGATTGTGATCGGGACTATAGGCTGGCCATGGCATGTCAGGACGCTTATGTTTTGGCATTGTGGCCAGTCATTCGTTGCGCGACGCATGTGAATGGAGGCGCTGTATTGTTGAAAGACAAATTTAAGGTGACGGTGACGGCTCAGAAAGGGTACTATATGATGTTCCAAGTCTTCTGGTAATCCTTGGAATCCATTCTGCAACTCATTAAGGCTAGATCTAACTCGACATCGTTGCAGAATTCACCCCACACCATAAGACTTCCTCCACTGAAATTGTGACGGCTGAAGTAGACTGATTCCTTCCTCATGTCGCACCAGTAGTACTTGTTCCCGTCAGGACCGTCCGAGTTGAAATTCTTTTCATTTATTTATTTATGGACGCAGCATGACTGCGTGGTAAAACACAACCAACAACGAAACCAGATCATACAATCGTCTCGATAAAGAGCGCATCAATTTAGTGTGCTATGCTATACTACTAAAACAATGAGGAAACATTTGATCAATTATAGACATAGTCATGGCAAAGTCATGGCAATCATGGCAATCAATCGTACCTCACCGGATTTCAGGGAATTTCTGCCCTGACTAAATTTATGGCTTTACGGAGCGAGAACTGGCGAATAAGTAGAATGGGGCAGCACTGCCCATCCAAATTCGGCAATTTACTGACAAAACAATTTCGCAACATGCGGTTGAGCGCTGTCGTGAACATTTTCGCGCTGCGGACGCTTCATTCGAACAACGTCGGCCAAACTCTGTAGCTGAGAAGCGTAAATCCCAGTGGTCACGGTGGAACCCTGAGCAAGTTATCCAAAGTAGAGCATTCCCTGAAAACGTCCACCGACGACACAGTAAGACCTTCCTCGGACATAATCTACTTCTCTATTAGTCTTGGAGGTGTTTCGCCTCGAGCACCCGTGAGACGACGGTGGACGTGAGGTGAGATGCAGTGACCGTTCTGGATGCACCACAGATATTTGCGACAGCCGTCGGTGGATTATGCCCTTACAGTGATTCGTGATAGACGATAACTCGCAGACAGCTTCGGACGAGAGTTGAAGGTTGAAGTCATTTTTGCGAAGCACTTACAAGGGAATGCTTATATAGCCCCCTAAAAATACAGGTTAGGGATCGGTCTACCATAACCGATTACGAAGTCTTTCCGAGCGGTCCTACAAAAAAATCTAGAAAGGGACGAAAAGTTGATCAAAACTTTTTACTCAACCTGATACCTTTCTATTTCGTGATCCCTTGAGGCGCGCTTTTCGAAGCTTGAATGTAAAACCTACTTTCAACTACTTATTGCTACTTAGTATGTTGATTAATAAAATGAAAAGCACACAAAAATGTCCTACATAATAAATATTCCGCTCCAACAAATGTTTGTACTGACATACAAATGGCCGGAATAGAAGAATACTTGAACAATACTATACAACTCGACCATCTGACACCGCAGTGCGAAGTGAGGAGATCCAGATTACCGGAGAATGCGCGAATTCGGACGACGGAGAGCAAGGAGCCACTGAAGAAGAAGTAGATGATATGGAAGAAGATATGGAATCTAAATTAGAAGAAGAACAATTCGATAGTGAAAGCATGGTGGTTAAGCGATGCTTCGCCGCGCGATGCTTGGACTTTTAGTGGTGTCTCGGTGTTACATGATGTTGTTTGTGACTGTCAGGAACCAACAGACTTCTACGAACTGTTTCTGAATAGAGAGATTCTGGCCTCATCGTTAGAGAAACCAATAGGTACGGGATTCGACAAAATGAAGAATTTCAATGAGAATGAGCGCTGATGAAGTGAGAGAACATTCTTTCGACTGCTACTAATTAACTATCAATAGCTTGCTTCCAATGTTTTTATTTTACTTGTTTTTGATCTCAATATAAATGCCGATGTTTAAAGTGGGCCCAAACTTCTGTGAGGATCAGAAAACCTGTGCAAAGATGGAGCATATCTGATCTTTCGATGGACCACTATGTTTCTAGTTTTTGATCTGTAATATAAACACAAAACATTTTAATAAATCACGCATGCGCTTAAAAAATTGGGAGATGAGCGCGGGACACATGTGTCCCGCGTTGTCGTCAACGTGTTAAAATCCACTATTTAGTTCAAAAACGTCCTTAACATTCTAAAATCATTTTACACATTACTTACTACCCACCTCAGCACTTCTTATATGCAAAGGATTCGTTTTGTCTGTCTATTCTCTTTGGGCTTCAGTATTACCAGAAAGGGTAGCTCAAGTTTGGAATGGTCGGAACCTCAAGCACTTCATAATCTTGCTTCATAAAGTCCTAACACCGAGAAAAAAGGGCAGAAATTAGGAAGAGGACAAGAACTCATCCTTAGTCAGCTACGCGTTCACGAACTGTTTGCATAAAACCATACCTCTCCTTCCCTGTGTCTTAAAACTGAATTAAATTGCCAATACCTACACCTTTGCAGATGATGCGAAAGCGTTCACTACCTCACAATGGTAATCTTCCTGAAGCTTTTGTTTGTGCAGTTTAGCAGTTTGCTGAGCAGTGTAATTAATCGCATGGCTTATCGGAGTAACAAGTGGGCCTAAGACTGAATATTGATGAGACCTGAGTGCTCTTTTCGGGGTGAACAATCGTCTGAGCTTTCACGCGATGGCCTGCCAACGGGTTCTACCCTAACTCAGTGACGGGATTTGCGCGCAGTCGCTTCTGAACCACTTGGCTGGGAATTGCTCTATCGATGAGATAGCTATTTGTCGCCTCTACAGTTTGCTTAGAATTGTTAGGTGCACCCACCCAGCTACTCTAATCATACTCTACAAGGCATATGTTCCTCCAAGGATCGAATATTGTACCAAAGTCTGGAGACCTAGTGTGAGAAAGCCCATCACAAAGGCTGAGAAGGTACAAATGACCTGACTCTTGTACTACCGCGTCCTTCCTGACTCGGGTAACCCGGGTCTCTACCAATTTACTGTATCCGACTAGAGGAACTCGGCATGAGAAGCTTTCTATATAGACAAACGTTTTTTGATTTTGGTCTTTTAAACCATCGTGTACAAGCAATCCTTGCTATAACATCAGTACCTGCAGGACTTGCAGAGCCAGTTACCGTCTCCGCTTGCAGAACAATGTTGCCAGAAACCTTCTTCTATAAGACGTCCGTCTGGTTGAATGAACTCCCCCTGGAACTTCTAGAAAAGAAAAGACATCCTTCTTCTAAAGAGCTTTATTAAAAAGTGGCTTTATGCCTATGGTTGGCATTCGTGATTTTTAGTCCTGTATTGGCTGTAATGCTGTCGTTTTCACTCATTTTTGGTTCGCCTGACTTTCCGGCTGTTTTTATTCGCTTTGCTTTCAATGTATGGAAAAACTTTCGCCTACGCATAATAACCTCAGCTTTTTATAGCGTTTTAGCTGCTATTTTTGGGACAAGCGAATACAATTAAGAAATGATTCGGCTGCAATCTCACTCATTCCTGGTATCACTCACGTGTCTTGGCGTATACTCAAATTTTACATGGCGGTTGAGGATCAATAAGTGTGTGGTGGCGGTTCAGTGGTTTTCCTACACTCCAGTGATTACGGAATGAAAATACAACAAATGGAATAACGAGGGCGGTTGTTACCGCTATGAATGCACAGAAAGATAGTCAGTAAGTCTTCATCTTAGATGGCACAAATCCTACGTCTCGCCCTTGACGGTGTTAGAGGTAGAATGGGGGACCCACTTACCTCGGGGCCTCTTGACCCCGCACCATTTAGGGGTGTGGTTTAGCTAGGGAGTCGTCTTAGACAGTGAGACGACGAAGTACTGAAGGGGATCGTCGCCGTAGACGACGACAAAGTGCGCGCTTTTTACAGGTACGTATTTGTATGTGGGTCTTACGCCTTAGGTTCGTAATTAGGTAAAAAATAGACAACTCCATGAGCCTGCCTCGGAGTGGCATTAGTTAGTTGCGTTGCCCAGACTGTCTTCTCCTCGGTTATCTCCAGCAGCAGACACTTCATTTCAACGGTGGGTATTCATTCCTGGATACCTTTAGACATGCGATATCTCAACTTGACAACTACTGATGCATTATACATGCGTCACTCGCCCCGTAAAGGTTATGCGGTCACTGCCCATGTCTTTCCGCCACACCTTCGGGCTTCATTGTTACAACCAGGGAATAGAGAGGTGGAGTGTATGAATGAGATGGTACAAGTCTTCTAGAAAGAGCAGGATGGCAAAAACGGATCCGAAAAAATAGGAAAGCCATCAGAAAACGTGTCAGGATCACGAAATAGAAAGGTAGAATCGAAAGAAAGAGAGGGTGCAAGTCTTCTAGAAAGAGCAGGATGGCAAAAACGGATCTGAAATACGAAGTAGGAAATCTATTCTAAACGTGTCATAACCATTAAATAGAAAGGTGGAATGTAAGAATAAGATGGGACAAGTCTTCTAGAAAGAGCAGGATGGCCAAAACGGATACGAAAAAAACGGGAAGGGAATTCGAAAGCGTGTCATAACCAGGAAATAGAAAGGTGGAATGTAAGAATGAGATGGTACAGGTCTCCTAGAAAGAGCAGGATGGCAAAAATTAATCCGAAAAACAAAATAGGAAATCTATTCGAAAGCGTCACGGGACCGCGAAATAGAAAGGTAGAATCGGAAGAAAGAGAGGGTACAAGTCTAGAAAGTTCTAGAAAGAACAGGATGGCAAAAACGGATCCGAAAAACAAAATAGGAAAGCAATCCGAAAACGTGCCAGGATCACGAAAAAGAAAGGTAGAATCGAAAGAAAGAGAGGGTGCAAGTCTTCTAGAAAGAGCGGGATGGCAAAAACGGATCCGAAAAACAAAATAGGAAAGCAATCCGAAAACGTGCCAGGATCACGAAAAAGAAAGGTAGAATCGGAAGAAAGAGAGGGTACAAGTCTAGAAAGTTCTAGAAAGAACAGGATGGCAAAAACGGATCCGAAAAATAAAATAGGAAAGCTATTCGAAAACATGTCAGGATCACGAAATAGAAAGGTAAAATCGAAAGAAAGAGAGGGCGCAAGTCTTCTAGAAAGAGCAGGATGGAAAAAACGGATACGAAAAAGACGGGAAGGGAATTGGAAGCGTGTCATAACCAGGAAATAGAAAGGTGGAATGTAAGAATGAGATGGTACAGGTCTCCTAGAAAGAACAGGATGGCAAAAACGGATCCGAAAAACAAAATAGGAAAGCTATTCGAAAACATGTCAGGATCACGAAATAGAAAGGTAGAGTGTAAGAAAGAGATTGAACAAGTCTTCAATAAAGGACAGGATGGCAAAAATTAATCCGAAAAACAAAATAGGAAAGCTATTCGAAAACATGTCAGGATCACGAAATAGAAAGGTAAAATCGAAAGAAAGAGAGGGCGCAAGTCTTCTAGAAAGAGCAGGATGGAAAAAACTGATACGAAAAAGACGGGAAGGGAATTCGAAAGCGTGTCATAACCAGGAAATAGAAAGTGGAATGTAAGAATGAGATGGTACAGGTTTCCTAGAAAGAGCAGGATGGCAAAAATCAATCGGAAAACAAAATAGGAAATCTATTCGAAAGCGTCACGGGACCGCGAAATAGAAAGGTAGAATCGGAAGAAAGAGAGGGTACAAGTCTAGAAAGTTCTAGAAAGAACAGGATGGCAAAAACGGATCCGAAAAACAAAATAGGAAAGCAATCCGAAAACGTGCCAGGATCACGAAATAGAAAGGTAGAATCGAAAGAAAGAGAGGGTGCAAGTCTTCTAGAAAGAGCAGGATGGCAAAAACGGATCTGAAATACGAAGTAGGAAATCTATTCTAAACGTGTCATAACCAGGAAATAGAAAGGTGGAATGCAAGAAAGAGAGGGCGCAAGTCTTCTAGAAAGAGCAGGATGGAAAAAACGGATACGAAAAAGACGGGAAGGGAATTCGAAAGCGTCACTGGACCGCGAAATAGAAAGGTAGAATCGGAAGAAAGAGAGGGTGCAAGTCTTCTAGAAAGAGCAGGATGGCAAAAACTGATCTGAAATACGAAGTAGGAAATCTATTCTAAACGTGTCATAACCAGGAAATAGAAAGGTGGAATGTAAGAATGAGATGGTAAAAGTCTTCAATAAAGAACAGGATGGCAAAAACGGATCCGAAAAACAAAATAGGAAAGCAATCCGAAAACGTGCCAGGATCACGAAATAGAAAGGTAGAATCGAAAGAAAGAGAGGGTGCAAGTCTTCTAGAAAGAGCGGGATGGCAAAAATTAATCCGAAAAACAAAATAGGAAAGCTATCCGAAAACGTGTCAGGATCACGAAATAGAAAGGTAGATTGTAAGAAAGAGAGGGAACAAGTCTTCAATAAAGGACAGGATGGCAAAAATTAATCCGAAAAAACAAAATAGGAAAGCTATTCGAAAGCGTGTCATAACCAGAAAATAGAAAGGTGGAATGTAAGAATGAGATGGTACAAGTCTCCCAGAAAGAGCAGGATGGCCAAAACGGATCCGAAGAAAAATAGGAAGGGAATTCGAAAGCGTGTCATAACCAGGAAATAGAAAGGTGGAATGTAAGAATGAGATGGTGCAGGTCTTCTAGAAAGAGCAGGATGGCAAAAAATTAATCGGAAAACAAAATAGGGAAATCTATTCGAAAGCGTCACGGGACCGCGAAATAGAAAGGTAGAATCGGAAGAAAGAGAGGGTACAAGTCTAGAAAGTTCTAGAAAGAACAGGATGGCAAAAAACGGATCCGAAAAACAAATAGGAAAGCAATCCGAAAACGTGTCAGGATCACGAAATAGAAAGGTAGAATCCAAAGAAAGAGAGGGTGCAAGTCTTCTAGAAAGAGCGGGATGGAAAAAAACGGATACGAAAAAGACGGGAAGGAATTGGAAGCGTGTCATAACCAGGAAATAGAAAGGTGGAATGTAAGAATGAGATGGTACAGGTCTCCTAGAAAGAGCAGGATGGCAAAAACGGATCCGAAAAACAAAATAGGAAATCTATTCGAAAACATGTCAGGATCACGAAATAGAAAGGTAAAATCGAAAGAAAGAGAGGGCCCAAGTCTTCTAGAAAGAGCAGGATGGAAAAAACGGATCCGAAGAAAAATAGGAAGGGAATTCGAAAGCGTGTCATAACCAGGAAATAGAAAGGTGGAATGTAAGAATGAGATGGTACAGGTCTCCTAGAAAGAGCAGGATGGGAAAAATTAATCCGAAAAAACAAAATAGGAAATCTATTCGAAAGCGTCACGGGACCGCGAAATAGAAAGGTAGAATCGAAAGAAAGAGAGGGTACAAGTCTTCATAGAAAGAACAGGATGGCAAAAAACGGATCCGAAAAAGAACGGGAAGGA
>LS997567.1:25720978-25775978 GCA_000469685.2 Haemonchus contortus
TCCAAAACGGATCCGAAGAACAGATAGGAAAGGGAATTCTAAACATGTCAGGATCACGAAATAGAAAGGCAGAATCGAAAGAAAGAGAGGGCGCAAGTCTTCTAGAAAGAGCAGGATGGAAAAAACGGGAAGGGAATTCGAAAGCGTCACTGGACCGCGAAATAGAAAGGTAGAATGTAAGAAAGAGAGGGAACAAGTCTTCAATAAAGGACAGGATGGCAAAAATTAATCCGAAAAAACAAAATAGGAAAGCTATTCGAAAGCGTGTCATAACCAGGAAATAGAAAGGTGGAATGTAAGAACGAGATGGTACAAGTCTTCCCAGAAAGAGCAGGATGGCCAAAACGGATCCGAAAAAAATAGGAAAGCCATCCAAAAACGTGTCAGGATCACGAAATAGAAAGGTAGAATCGAAAGAAAGAGAGGGTGCAAGTCTTCAATAAAGGACAGGATGGCAAAAATTAATCCGAAAAAACAAAATAGGAAAGCTATTCGAAAGCGTGTCATAACCAGGAAATAGAAAGGTGGAATGTAAGAACGAGATGGTACAAGTCTCCCAGAAAGAGCAGGATGGCCAAAACGGATCCGAAGAAAAATAGGAAGGGAATTCGAAAGCGTGTCATGACCAGGAAATAGAAAGCTGGAATGTAAGAATGAGATGGTACAAGTCTCCTAGAAAGAGCAGGATGGCAAAAATTAATCCGAAAACAAAATAGGAAATCTATTCGAAAGCGTCACGGGACCGCGAAATAGAAAGGTAGAATGTAAGAAAGAGAGGGAACAAGTCTTCAATAAAGGACAGGATGGCAAAAAACGGGAAGGGAATTCGAAAGCGTCACTGGACCGCGAAATAGAAAGGTAGAATGTAAGAAAGAGATGGTACAAGTCTCCTAGAAAGAGCAGGATGGCCAAAACGGATCCGAAAAAAATAGGAAAGCCATCCAAAAACGTGTCAGGATCACGAAATAGAAAGGTAGAATCGAAAGAAAGAGAGGGTGCGAGTCTTCAATAAAGGACAGGATGGCAAAAATTAATCCGAAAAAACAAAATAGGAAAGCTATTCGAAAGCGTGTCATAACCAGGAAATAGAAAGGTGGAATGTAAGAACGAGATGGTACAAGTCTCCCAGAAAGAGCAGGATGGCCAAAACGGATCCGAAGAAAAATAGGAAGGGAATTCGAAAGCGTGTCATAACCAGGAAATAGAAAGGTGAAATGTAAGAATGAGATGGTACAGGTCTCCTAGAAAGAGCAGGATGGCAAAAATTTATCCGAAAAACAAAATAGGAAATCTATTCGAAAACATGTCAGGATCACGAAATAGAAAGGTAGAATCGAAAGAAAGAGAAGGCGCACGTCTTCTAGAAAGAACAGGATAGAAAAAACGGGAAGGGAATTCGAAGGCGTCACTGGACCGCGAAATAGAAAGGTGGAATGTAAGAAAGAGAGGGAACAAGTCTTCAATAAAGGACAGGATGGCAAAAATTAATCCGAAAAACAAAATAGGAAAGCTATCCGAAAGCGTGTCATAACCAGGAAATAGAAAGGTGGAATGTAAGAATGAGATGGTACAAGTCTTTTAGAAAGAGCAGGACGGCAAAAACGGATCCGAAAAAAATAGGGAAAGCCATCCAAAAACGTGTCAGGATCACGAAATAGAAAGGTAGAATCGAAAGAAAGATAGGGTGCAAGTCTTCTAGAAAGAGCAGGATGGCAAAAACGGATCTGAAATACGAAGTAGGAAATCTATTCTAAACGTGTCATAACCAGGAAATAGAAAGGTGGAATGTAAGAACGAGATGGTACAAGTCTCCCAGAAAGAGCAGGATGGCCAAAACGGAACCGAAGAAAAATAGGAAGGGAATTCGAAAGCGTGTCATGACCAGGAAATAGAAAGCTGGAATGTAAGAATGAGATGGTACAAGTCTCCTAGAAAGGGCAGGATGGTCAAAACGGATCCGAAGAAAAATAGGAAGGGAATTCGAAAGCGTGTCATAACCAGGAAATAGAAAGGTGGAATGTAAGAAAGAGAGGGAACAAGTCTTCAATAAAGGACAGGATGGCAAAAACGGGAAGGGAATTCGAAAGCGTCACTGGACCGCGAAATAGAAAGGTAGAATGTAAGAAAGAGATGGTACAGGTCTCCTAGAAAGAGCAGGATGGCAAAAATTAATACGAAAAACAAAATAGGAAATCTATTCGAAAACATGTCAGGATCACGAAATAGAAAGGTAGAATCGAAAGAAAGAGAGAGCGCAAGTCTTCTAGAAAGAGCAGGATGGAAAAAACGGGAAGGGAATTCGAAAGCGTCACTGGACCGCGAAATAGAAAGGTGGAATGTAAGAAAGAGAGGGAACAAGTCTTCAATAAAGGACAGGATGGCAAAAATTAATCCGAAAAACAAAATAGGAAAGCTATCCGAAAGCGTGTCATAACCAGGAAATAGAAAGGTGGAATGTAAGAATGAGATGGTACAAGTCTTTTAGAAAGAGCAGGACGGCAAAAACGGATCCGAAAAAATAGGGAAGCCATCCAAAAACGTGTCAGGATCACGAAATAGAAAGGTAGAATCGAAAGAAAGATAGGGTGCAAGTCTTCTAGAAAGAGCAGGATGGCAAAAACGGATCTGAAATACGAAGTAGGAAATCTATTCTAAACGTGTCATAACCAGGAAATAGAAAGGTGGAATGTAAGAACGAGATGGTACAAGTCTCCCAGAAAGAGCAGGATGGCCAAAACGGATCCGAAGAAAAATAGGAAGGGAATTCGAAAGCGTGTCATGACCAGGAAATAGAAAGCTGGAATGTAAGAATGAGATGGTACAAGTCTCCTAGAAAGAGCAGGATGGCAAAAATTAATCCGAAAACAAAATAGGAAATCTATTCGAAAGCGTCACGGGACCGCGAAATAGAAAGGTAGAATGTAAGAAAGAGAGGGAACAAGTCTTCAATAAAGGACAGGATGGCAAAAACGGGAAGGGAATTCGAAAGCGTCACTGGACCGCGAAATAGAAAGGTAGAATGTAAGAAAGAGATGGTACAGGTCTCCTAGAAAGAGCAGGATGGCAAAAATTAATACGAAAAACAAAATAGGAAATCTATTCGAAAACATGTCAGGATCACGAAATAGAAAGGTAGAATCGAAAGAAAGAGAGAGCGCGAGTCTTCTAGAAAGAGCAGGATGGAAAAAACGGGAAGGGAATTCGAAAGCGTCACTGGACCGCGAAATAGAAAGGTAGAATGTAAGAAAGAGATGGTACAAGTCTTCTAGAAAGAGCAGGATGGCAAAAACGGATCCGAAAAACAAAATAGGAAATTTATCCGAAAACGTGTCATAACCAGGAAATAGAAAGGTGGAAGGTAAGAATGAGATGGTACGGGTCTTCTAGAAAGAGCAGGATAGCAAAAAACTGATTCGAAAAAAATAGGAAATTTATTCGACAACGTGTCATAACCAGGAAATAGAAAGGTGGAAGGTAAGAATGAGATGGTACAGGTCTCCTAGAAAGAGCAGGATGGCCAAAACGGATTCGAAAAAAATAGGAAATTTATTCGACAACGTGTCATAACCAGGAAATAGAAAGGTGGAATGTAAGAATGAGATGGTACAAGTCTTCTAGAAAGAGCAGGATAGCAAAAAACGGATTCGAAAAAAATAGGAAATTTATTCGACAACCTGTCAGGATCAAGAAATAGAAAGGTAGAATCGAAAGAGAGGGTGCAAGTCTTCTAGAAAGAGCAGGATGGCAAAAACGGATCTGAAATACGAAGTAGGAAATCTATTCTAAACGTGTCATAACCAGGAAATAGAAAGGTGGAATGTAAGAATGAGATGGTACAAGTCTTCTAGAAAGAGCAGGATAGCAAAAAACGGATTCGAAAAAAATAGGAAATTTATTCGACAACATGTCATAACCAGGAAATAGAAAGGTGGAATGTAAGAATGAGATGGTACAAGTCTTCTGGAAAGAGCTGTATAGCAAAAAACGGATACGAAAAAACAGGAAAGGAATTCGAAAGCGTCTCGGGACCACGAAACAGAAAGGTAGAATCGGAAGAAGGGAATGGGCAAATATTCAAGAAAGAGCAGGATGGCAAAAACGGATCCGAAAAACAAAATAGGAAAGCTATTCGAAAACGTGTTAGGATCACGAAATAGAAAGGTAGAATCGAAAGAAAGGGAGGGTGCAAGTCTTCTAGAAAGAGCAGGATGAAAAAAACGGATACGAAAAACAAAATAGGAAAGCTATTCGAAAACGTGTCATAACCAGGAAATAGAAAGGTGGAATGTATGAATGAGATGGTGCAAGTCTCCTAGAAAGAGCAGGATAGCAAAAAAACGGATTCGAAAAAAACGAAGTAGGAAATCTATTCGAAACGTGTCATAACCAGAAAATAGAAAGTTGGAATGTAAGAGTGAGATGTTACAAGTCTTCTAGAAAGAGCAGGATGGCAAAAACGGATCCGAAAAACAAAATAGGAAATTTATTCGAAAACGTGTCATAACCAGGAAATAGAAAGGTGGAAGGTAAGAATGAGATGGTACAGGTCTTCTAGAAAGAGCAGGATAGCAAAAAACTGATTCGAAAAAAATAGGAAATTTATTCGACAACGTGTCATAACCAGGAAATAGAAAGGTGGAAGGTAAGAATGAGATGGTACAAGTCTTCTGGAAAGAGCTGTATAGCAAAAAACGGATACGAAAAAACAGGAAAGGAATTCGAAAGCGTCTCGGGACCACGAAACAGAAAGGTAGAATCGGAAGAAGGGAATGGGCAAATATTCAAGAAAGAGCAGGATGGCAAAAACGGATCCGAAAAACAAAATAGGAAAGCTATTCGAAAACGTGTTAGGATCACGAAATAGAAAGGTAGAATCGAAAGAAAGAGAGGGTGCAAGTCTTCTAGAAAGAGCAGGATGAAAAAAACGGATACGAAAAACAAAATAGGAAAGCTATTCGAAAACGTGTCATAACCAGGAAATAGAAAGGTGGAATGTATGAATGAGATGGTGCAAGTCTCCTAGAAAGAGCAGGATAGCAAAAAACGGATTCGAAAAAAACGAAGTAGGAAATCTATTCGAAACGTGTCATAACCAGAAAATAGAAAGTTGGAATGTAAGAGTGAGATGTTACAAGTCTTCTAGAAAGAGCAGGATGGCAAAAACGGATCCGAAAAACAAAATAGGAAATTTATTCGAAAACGTGTCATAACCAGGAAATAGAAAGGTGGAAGGTAAGAATGAGATGGTACAGGTCTTCTAGAAAGAGCAGGATAGCAAAAAACTGATTCGAAAAAAATAGGAAATTTATTCGACAACGTGTCATAACCAGGAAATAGAAAGGTGGAAGGTAAGAATGAGATGGTGCAAGTCTTCTAGAAAGAGCAGTATGGAAAAAACGGATCTGAAAAACGAAGTAGGAAATCTATTCAAAACGTGTCATAACCAGGAAATAGAAAGGTGGAATGTAAGAATGAGATGGTACAAGTCTTTCAGAAAGAGCAGGATGGCAAAAACGGATCCGAAAAAAATAGGAAAGCCATCCAAAAACGTGTCAGGATCACGAAATAGAAAGGTAGAATCGAAAGAAAGAGAGGGTGCAAGTCTTCTAGAAAGAGCAGGATGGCAAAAACGGATCTGAAGTACGAAGTAGGAAATCTATTCTAAACGTGTCATAACCAGGGAATAGAAAGCTGCAAGGTAAGAATGAGATGGTACAGGTCTCCTATATCCTAATGAGTATCTAGAGCCATGATGACTTTCTCGTTTCTTGCAGTTTTATTTTTATTAACATCAACCTCCCCTACGCTTTTTTTAAACTACCTCTTACATAAGTGTGGTTACTGCGTGCTTTTGTTCCTGGAGTTTGTGTTTTTCTTTTTTTTACAAACTGATTATGCCACATGACTCACGTCATGTAATAAGTATATATATACTCAAAATGATGAGAAGGTGATCAGTTGTCGATAGATCTGCGACCTTTTTTGTCTCCCTGGAAGGAAGAAGAGCATTTGTAAGCGTAATATCTGATTCCATAACTTTGATTAAAAAAAAGATCGATATTACGGGAACATTTCGGAAAAGAAGGCATCTGCCTATGAGCGTGTAGAAGTTCCTTTTTTCCTTTTTGTATTTGCCTAGACTGGGTTTCTGCCGAAGGGGCCGACCTCAACGGATATAGCTACAGCTCAAGAGCGCGGGCTTCACCTCTATCATTTCATTTCAAAGTCTTTCAAACTTTCATTGTTATCACTTCCTCGCTATTGCTTTACGAAACCATCTTCCTATTTGTCATGGGGTTTAGCACGGGTGGTCACTTAATAGAGCGAGTTCCTACCAGACAACGAGAACAATATCGAATTCAACAATTCCTTACCGCGTTCCATCAAAGCTTACACCAATCATAACCGGTTCAGGACCAGTATGCAGATCATATCAGAGAATTTCGTAATATTTATTATTCATAGCTCGTGACTGTGCAGATATTCCGTAATGAGCCACTGAATCAATTCTTCATTCCGCCCAACACTGCCTGGGCTGCAGGACGTCTCATTTTTCGTTCTGATTACTGCCATATATTGTCTCAATTATTTGCTTGTTGACAAATTACGATGAGTTTAAAAATTACCATGCTAGAAATGATGCCAGCTTCTCTATGGACACGTGAAATGTGTAATAAGGTCATTCGTCAGAAAACTATCTATTTGCACCTGCGAGTGGTTCATTTTTACACGAGCGAGCAAATCGAGGAGATGAAGGTTCAAGGTGTTGCTCGAAAGGGGGGTTGTTTGTCCTTTGTGTAGGAACAGTCTTGAAACGAAGAGCAGCTTGCAAAGCACTGTGAAGGTCCACATGAAGAGGAGCAAATAGACAGCCGCAGGGCTATACACTATTCACGCTCAACTTTGATTATGAACAAAGGTTCGACATAAGTTTGAAAAAATGCACATTTGATGGCCAGTTCCAAAATATCTGCTGTATTATCGGAGAATAATCCTTGCAAGAATGGTTAAAGGAACGGCGACAGCACCCTGGAGCATCTTTTTATACTTATGACAGTTCGAGTGCTAGGGTAGCCTTTGACTTGAGGTAGCTATAAATTCATTTTCATTACACATTCCGATGATCTCCGGTGAATAAGTTCACATCAGATGCCCCAGGGCAGGCATGTACGTCAGGAAGACGGAAACCCAAGCAACACACATTAAAAGGATGTATCACCTTGTTCCTGTTTTCTCAACTTTGAAAAAGCGGGGCAGCGCATCTGTAACCGTGAAAGGCTGTCTTGGACATGTTGGGCACGAACCCGATGTCGCTCTTTTACGTCTCACCCACGCTCAACGAGTTCTTTGAAAGGGTTACTGGAAGTTGCGTTAAAGCGATATCAGCTCGAATTCGCAGTGACTCAATCCTTTTGAAAATCCGCATGAATACACCACAAACCTCCTCAGGGAGGTTACCCGGCAAACACACCAAGGTTAAATTATGTGGCCAGAGGAGACCTCTGGAGGTTTATTAACCCATTGACGACCGCGTGGCCCGTATACGGGCCACGCCCTGTCGTGCTCCTGGGACCGCGTGGCCCGTATACGGGCCACAGTTTTATTTTCCATGTATAACATTCATTTTCGATTTTTTTGACCCTTTCAAGTATCGAGCAGGTTTATGACCTACTATGGAATCTTGACGCGCAATGGCCCGTAAAACGTTTACTTCTGACTTTGATAATAAGAGAAAACAAAGTTACTTCTGAGGGCATTGGTAAAGGAGCAAAACCAAAGGTGACCAAATTCATGTAAGAAGGATGTAAAGGGACTTTGCTGAGGTATTCGATGATTCAAAACATGCCATTCTCATCTCGTCTGCTTCCTCATGTCTAGACAGAGTCGCATTTGGAAATGATTTTGTAAAAACTCTCACCCCCCTTGAGCAATCAACATTAGATGCCATAATGTAGCTCTAAATAGTGTGTATGACTTACATCCTTTACATGCCACATTTTAAAAAAAACTTTTTTGTCGGCTGGAAATGCTTACGAAAAGATTTACTTGTTCCTAGAACCGTGTGGCCCACCAGCGGGCCACAGCAGCAGCCCGCGGAAAGGGTGCTCGGTCCCACACGCCAGACACGCAAAAAAGGCGCGGTCGCCAATGGGTTAAGCGATTTGAACTCAGACCTGGATTCCGTCTGAGTGAGGGATGTTCACACCATAACAAAACATCACCATAAAAGTTCGTTTCCAGCGAGTATTACTCCTCAGAAAGTGAAATGGTCGAAGGGCCTCTCAGACAGAAGAATCTTTATGAATGACACTAATAACGCAACAAGCTACAGCCTCAAACTAGCAACTGTAATGGTTTCGCGTGGAAAGGACGGGTGTTTCAGGGTAGACGACTCTATCATCTTCAAAGTATCTAAAGGGTGCGCCATAAATATGGTAATAAAAGAATTGAGCTACAGAAACCGCAGTTCATATTCTTACATGGTGGATTCATGTGAGTTATTTACTGTGCATCGCATCTACAATACAAAACGAACACAGGATCATCTTACATAACCGTCTCCTCTATTACAGTGAATACCAACTTTTTCAGAATTTGTAATATTTTATTCAGTTTCTTGCACTTCACAAGGTAGATTACATTGTTTTCCAGTGATATGAACGTTTGGCAGACTTCAAAAATGATGGAAGCGTCGCTACCTCGTGAAGCAATCATCGCTTTGCATTTGCAAGTACTTTTCGCACGGTACATCTCCAGATGAATCATTGCAGCAAGTCAGCTGGTATAGTCGACCATCAGACGCTTTGAAGGATTGGGAACAACTGTAGATCGGAGGGGTAGACAGAAGAGGCCTACGGCTGCATTTGGGAGGAGTGTTAAGAAAACAAGGTGAAAGTATGCGTAGCAGTCAAGTTCACTCTGAGCGCAAAAGGGCTGAAGTAATGGATATCTCATCACAGTTTCTTCGTGAAATCATGAACATTCATCTGCATAACGCAAGCCGTACACGAAATACAAAGAACAGCTCACATCAACTGCTATACCGTTTCATAAGAAATCATTGTAGGGAACTTCTAGTCACAAACGAGGAGATACTCACGGTGAAAAATGTGCCCTGCAGGCGAAACGACAGAATTTACGCGGAGCCGAAAGAAAAGGAATTGGTATAGCGCTAGGCTCACCAACTTTCTGTGATGGCCTTAGCGAGCATCACCGCCGAGACAAAGGCACCGATTATTTTTGTCATTTAATGCGTCAAAGTTAATTCGGAGACCTGTTTTTTATCGCGCCGTGTGAAATTAGACACTTTGACAATTCATACCGGACATATTGTCGATATGGGACTCCTTATCGCGAATCAGATATTGTCCAGAAATTTCGTAAGAGGAGTCCCCCGACCTCATAGCCTTCGATCAGTGGCCACTTAAGAGCCCTGACCTAGAACATATGAATCCATTAGTGTGGTTAAGCTTGGAAGTAAAATCATGCGGCAGTCCAAGCAAGCACTGAAATAATCTAGAAAATGCCTGGCAAAAAAAGCCGTAATTAGCTCGTCGACCTTAGCTGCGCGCCTCCCTCGACGCCCTCTATCGTCGTCTTCGGGCTTGAGTGAAAGCAGAAGGCAACAGATCTCGGCTTTATTGTGCTATTTTAATGCGAGACTAAAGATAAACACTTATTCGGAAGAGTTTGTTTATTGGTTTTCTATTCGTTTTTGAGGATGTGATATCTGTGTAATCATAATATTGCCCCCTGTAATTATAGCTCGAAGACGCTTCCGCTACTCATAGACGGTAGCACGCGGAGTTTCTCGAAAAACTCTAGCCAGAGCTTTTTTACAGGTTTTTGGGAGCACCAATAGTGGTGCGTTTTGAAGCGAAGGCTTTCCTTCTTGGTATGGACTATATCCAGCGACCCATCAAATTGTGGACCGAGAATTTCGTAGTCGGATTGGAAGCTGGGATAGATTCGCGAACATCTCCTCAACACTAGTCTTCGTCTTTTCCCATTCGTGAGCGAGTGCGCCTTAGTTTTCGAATCGTATCTCTGAAAAAATCTTCGACCCTCAACTGCATCCATTCAAAAAAATACATCCTAAAGAGGTTTGGATGGAATTCTGTAGTTTTCTCTACAAAAATTAGCGATTTGGCTCTGATGGAAGAGATTTTAGCCCAAACCATCATGAAAGAGGAACAATGTCTACAAGAGGCGATCTGACTCTTCTCAGCGGCTTCAGCACTCGTAATGTGAAATATACGTATACTTTGGGCTCTCACGGCATTTTTTCTTTCCAACTTCTTCTCGCCAATACATACATAAACCAAACTTGTGGATTATATATAGTAGGGTAGTAAGGGTTATATACAGTAAAACTAGACTTTAGGTACCGTTTAAGGACTTCTTCTACAAACTCTAACCCTTTTTGATTGCGCTTTGGAACTATTCAGAACATTCTTGAATAATCGATTCTCGCACCGTCCACCGTGGTGCAAACCAGCCCACTTTGAATATTTGACCACATTTGTTCAGCAGCCTCTGAATGTGGATTCATAGTAATGAATACATATGGGAAGTACGTCCCACTTTTAGCCCGCTTGGCCCACAGCAGATGGGGCTCCTTAATCTGACTTGTGACCCATTCCTTCCCTTGATCTATTTTTCCGGTGTCGGTGCTTTTTTTGAAACCGAAATAAGACCCTAGTCCCTTGTCCTCGCCCGTGGCAACGCTTGTCGCATCTCTTAAAAACCAAGCCCAGCAAGCCTGATATGCGCTCTGTCCATTGATTTTGGACTAGGCACCCACCCATCCCGTACTTGGCTCAACTTCGTCAGGCGTTTCTTAGCTAAAATCGTATTTCGCGACGCACAAACATGCACCCATAAGTGCAAAAGACACATCAAACTTGTGCATTATATAAAGTAGGGATGGCCTCTGACCATTTTCCTCCGCTTTTGGAAAGCTTTTGAGCAGAGATGTAAGCTTTTGATCTTAGCCCCGCTCACCTGTGCCTACCCCGCCCACTTTGGAGTTTTGACAACATATCCTCTTTAAACTCCGACCACTTTTTTCCCGTGCTATGTATGTATGTATGTATGTATGTATGTATGTATGTATGTATGTATGTATGTATGTATGTATGTATGTATGTATGTATGTATGTATGTATGTATGTATGTATGTATGTATGTATGTATGTATGTATGTATGTATGTATGTATGTATGTATGTATGTATGTATGTATGTATGTATGTATGTATGTATGTATGTATGTATGTATGTATGTATGTATGTATGTATGTATGTATGTATGTATGTATGTATGTATGTATGTATGTATGTATGTATGTATGTATGTATGTATGTATGTATGTATGTATGTATGTATGTATGTATGTATGTATGTATGTATGTATGTATGTATGTATGTATGTATGTATGTATGTATGTATGTATGTATGTATGTATGTATGTATGTATGTATGTATGTATGTATGTATGTATGTATGTATGTATGTATGTATGTATGTATGTATGTATGTATGTATGTATGTATGTAATGTATGTATGTATGTATGTATGTATGTATGTATGTATGTATGTATGTATGTATGGTATGTATGTATGTATGTATGTATGTATGTATGTATGTATGTATGTATGTATGTATGGTATGTATGTATGATGTATGTATGTATGTATGTATGTATGTATGTATTGTATGTATGTATGTATAGATGTATGTATGTATGTATGTATTGTATGTATGTATGTATGTATGTATGTATGTACTGTAGTGTATGGTATGTATGTATGTATGTATGTATGATGTATGTATGTATGTATGTATGTATGTATGTATGTATGTATGTATGTATGTATGTATGTATGTATGTATGTATGTATGTATGTATGTATGTATGGTATGTATGTATTGATGTATGTATGTATGTATGTATGTGATGTATTGGTATGTATGTATGTATGGATGTATGTATGTATGGTATGTATGTATGTATGTATGTATGTCATGATTTGTATGTTATGTATGTATGTATGGTATGTATGTATGTATGTATGTATGTTATGTATGTATGTATGTATGTATGTATGTATGTATTGTATGTATGTATGTATGTATGTATGATGTATGTATGTATGGTATGTATGTATGTATGTATGTATGTATGGTTATGTATGTATGTATGTATGTATGTATGTATGTTGTATGTATGTATGGTTGTTGTATGTATGTATGGTATGTATGTGTATGTATGTATGTTGTATGTATGTATGTATGTATGTATGTATGTATGTATGTATGTATGTATGTATGTATGTATGTATGTATTGTATGTATGTATGTATGTATGTATGTATGTAGTATGTATGTATGTATGTATGTATGTATGTATGTATGTATGTATGTATGTATGTATGTATGTATGTATGTATGGTATGTATTGTATGTATGTATGTATGTATGTATGTATGTAATGTATGTATGTATGTATGTATGTATGTATGTATGTATGTATGTATGTATGTATGTATGTATGTATGTATGTATTGTATGTATGTATGTATGTATGTATGTATGTATGTATGTATGTATGTATGTATGTATGTATGTATGTATGTATGTATGTATGTATGTATGTATGTATGTATGTATGTATGTATGTATGTATGTATGTATGTATGTATGTATGTATGTATGTATGTATGTATGTATGTATGTATGTATGTATGTATGTATGTATGTATGTATGTATGTATGTATGTATGTATGTATGTATGTATGTATGTATGTATGTATGTATGTATGTATGTATGTATGTATGTATGTATGTATGTATGTATGTATGTATGTATGTATGTATGTATGTATGTATGTATGTATGTATGTATGTATGTATGTATGTATGTATGTATGTATGTATGTATGTATGTATGTATGTATGTATGTATGTATGTATGTATGTATGTATGTATGTATGTATGTATGTATGTATGTATGTATGTATGTATGTATGTATGTATGTATGTATGTATGTATGTATGTATGTATGTATGTATGTATGTATGTATGTATGTATGTATGTATGTATGTATGTATGTATGTATGTATGTATGTATGTATGTATGTACGTGAGTGGAAAAGAAAAGCACCAAGGAAAGGCAGCACGAATCGAGTTGAAGGATCCGGTCCCTCGCTCTCTTGGTCTCAACTGAACTACCTGATTTATAAGCCAAATAGTTGCCGCTATAAATGAATTGATGCCGCGCACAACTCGTCCGCCATTTTTTCGGAGGTTAGGTTTAGGTGCGTGGACTCGCAGCTGAACCTACCCCTGCTGTGAAGGAGCAGTCGCCGATACACAGGAGTCGTTTGTTACATAGGGAACAATAAGAAGTGATTGATTGAACCTCACTCCATGAGAGGGTCTGTATACTACACTTATTTATATTGATACTAGGTCAATGAGCGGCGAAAACACTCCCGCCCCGGAAAAAGATGAACGCCTCTTTTTTTTCTTCTTCTTCTTCTTCTTCCTCTTCTTCTTCTCCTTCTTCTTCTTCTTCTTCTTATTCTTAATCCTAATGCGACGAGTTACTGCTTTTCTTCCAGACATTATCTTCCCTAGTTTCGTGTTCATTGGGTAATGTCCACTAGGCAATGTCGAGGAACGGAAATCAGAGGAAAGGATCAATTGCCAAAAGCGGTCCACACCAATAGGAATTCCTGTGCATCCATGTTTTTTGGATGCGAAGAGCTGTGGTCAATCTCGTTCGGTAGAGACTGGAGGTCGTAGGACAAGGCCAGGGATTTTGTGAGAAAAGGAAGAGCTTGTGCTTTCATAGGGTATAGGGAGTTGTTTGGTAATAGAATGCGGATATTGTACTGCTTTGATGATACTGTCTGTGCCTCCTTATTTCCGAATGTGTAAAGCGTGATGGCCTTTCCCTTGGTTTGGCTTGGTTCCATCTTCTCAGCAATCTCTCTTGTGATATAATATATGGATGTGTGACCCACTATCCAGAAAAGCCAAAGTTCTTGTTGTCTTGCTGTTATCATCCGGATTAACTAGTGTGACTTCCGTACACATTAGCACGACTTCTTCGATGTTATTTCGCTGTTCGTTTTCCTCTGCTTCAACTGTTCTTGGGTTGGTTGTGGAGTAACAGAGACTACTTTTCGAATTCGGTTCTCTCTTTTCATCGTTTTCACTTTCGGTGTCGTTAACTGTCACATCCTTTGAGAGATTCACCATATTTACCAGGGAGCAAGCTTGTTCGAGTGCCCTACCGTCTTGAAATCGATTGCAGTTCGTATCTCTGATTCCTCTCAGCCGATCATTGATTTGAACTTTTGAAAATGCAGAGTTGTTCTCGGTGAAATTATTGGCGCTTCTTCCGGATAAGGTTCTGTTTTGCAGTGGTTTGGAGTGATAACAAAGGGAGGAATGATGATTGTGGTTACACATGTTGCAGGGCGGTCGGTTGCACCATTTTGTTCAGTGATTCGGTTGTAGACATTTGAAAGACAAGTCATTCTGTTCACTGTGGTCGCGTCCTTCGTCTGCGGTGTTGAAATTGCTCCATTGGAGTACATCGTGATTAGTCCTGAAGCAGAAGGGGCAAGACGTTTGGCGTGTATTTGTGGGAGATGTGGGCTTTCTGATCAATTGTGTATCTCCTGCTGTTGAGGCCCGAAAGTTGGGGTTATTTGGGTAGTAGGAGTTGATGGGATGGTCGATCTGTCCTAATGTGACTCCCTTCCTTACCATGTCTGAGAGTAGGTCTATCAATTGATTCGAGGTAGGGCTCATCTGTCCTCCTGTTTTATCGTATATCATGGATTGAACGAATCGCGGCAATTCATTGTAAAGTAGTGCTCCAAGCCCACATTCCGGCGAGTCTGGTGTGATGGAGGTGTACGAACCTGACAAGACGGAGCATTTTTAGATAGATCTCCTGAAGTCGTCTCCCTTCCTGGTCGCACTTTGGGAGATTGGCAAGCTCGGTGTAAATTAGGTGGCGCAGGGTTGAGGGGTTGTTGTACATATGATGTAGGATATCCACGGCTGTACTATAATTTTCGTCGGCCACGAAGATACCTTCAATAGACTGTAAAGCTTGTCCTTGCAAACGACTTTTTAGCTATGAGAATTTCGTTGCGTTTGAAATGTCTATTTCGAGAGGACGAGAGATTGGTACCGGGAGCAAAACGTGGGGAAATCGAGGAGGCTCCCGGAGAAACGAGGCATCTCTAGCCCCAATAGCAGGGCAGCGTCCAAATAATTTAGCGGTAAGGCTCCTCGGATCCTTTCATGTGAGCTAGCGAGATCGTACCTGTTAAAATGGATATGTATGACCCGTTGACAATATAATATATGTATATAATGTGTATCTCCAGATAGGCGTGTGGATAGTGTATATCTTCTGTCCAGATGTGGTGGTCCAGTAGTAGTATACTATTTATTCAGTACAGCAAATAACAGCAACAAGCGAATAACTGGCAGCACAGAATAAATCCAGGACTTCGAGGCGTGGGCGAATGAAGAGGAAGAATGAACCCATTGATTGATGGGTGGCCTATTTATACCTCCAGGCCAAAAACCGAAGTTCAGACTGCCATTCCCGCCAGATCACCTACAGTTGCAGATCTAACATTTTTTGAACGCGAACGTCGCGATATTCCCCACCACTTAGGGTCCGTTCTGTAACCCATGTTAGACAATATGAAACGTATTAGTGACGAACAATTCAACACTTCGTAAAATTCACGCCGGGTAGACCTGTCTCTGTAGCTCCTCCAGCCGCTCCTTTAACTCACTGATCCTCCGCAGACCTCCCTGGTAGGTTGCAGACGGAACTATGGTGTCCATACCTTTTGCAGTGATAACATTTCACGTTGTACTTGCGACAAATATGTGATGGAATCTTATTTTAAGGAAGCAGGCGCATCTATGTTCTCCCTTCAGTATCGATCTGCGCACCGAGCTTTCCTTGCGAATCTCACAAGAATCGCTGTAGTGTTCTCCGATTCCCTGGCAGAAAACACAGCAAATCGTTCTTTCGTCCACCGTCTTATGACCCCTCTGCTTACGTCCCTGGGTTCACATTTGGGTTCTCTTTTGAGTTTAGCGATGAGATTGTGGAGTTCCTCAAATTCTGCGTAAGCGTCGAAGATCTCTATCTATTTAAGGTCTGCGCTGCCACATCACAGCCTCGTATTCTTATCCTCTTCGTCCACTGCGACATCTCCATAAATTCCGCATTCTGCTGGATAACCTCCGCTTACTCAGGGGGGTCCGGCTCTGGATGAAGCACCTCAGTGCCCTCTCCCTCGCCATTGCTATCGTCTCAACCGTCGTCTATAGCGTCTTCCGAAGCTGCCGGTGGGGACGATTTTTCAATGGCGTCGGTAACTGCGTTGCGCACGTGATCTATGCCCGAAGCGATGAGCTCTTGAAGTTTCGACGTCTTGTTTTGAACAATCGTATCCAATTCCTCGAAACAGTTGTGATCGTAGCCCGGAAGAATGCTTTGGAATCCAACTTTCGCTGATTCTTTGACTTCCGTCAAGGCTGATAGCACGGTTTCCTGGAATTTCTCTTCCTGGTGAACTTCCTCGTCTTTGATTTCGTGTCTCAGCTCAGCCAGCGTCAATCTGTACTCTTCGAGAATGTCCAACCGGTCCGAGATTACATGCTCCAGCTGGTGTTGATCCAGTACAAACGGCTTTCCTCAGTCGTCTCGTTGTGGCTTGTTGATCAGGGTGTTCCAATCGTCTTCAGATATCATCTCTAAGGCGATTGCCAATGGCACAACGGCGAATAGCGTGCGGATCTCTGCACGTAGATGCATAAATTCAGCCCATGCCTTTTCCCTCAGGGATTCTGACAATTTCAACTGCGCCCAGCGTTCTTTTGGATCTTTTTGGATACTCTCAAGTACTGAATACGACAAAATAAATCACACGTAAAGCGAGTCGCTACACGTAGTTGCATGCTTTTGTGTACCATCTTGTTGTACAGCGTGTATGGATCGGGAAGCGGCGGAATGGCTTCCTTGACTCGGCGTGAGCGTTGAACCTCCTCGTCCGAGTCCATGTTCTGAAGGAGTAATGTTGGCGTGAACCGAATGCGTTTTGTTAGCTGTATATTTTTGTTTACCGATTGACTTTTCTATGTCATGGAGCGTTTTTTATTGTTATTTTTGAGCGTGAAGATCAAACGAGTTGTGAGCGCATTGTTTTTCTCGAGACCAAAACAAGGTGGGTGGTCATGAACCCGATTTTGTTTCCACGAGCTCAGTGTATCGCAAAAAAGGTCAAAGGTGGCCAGACCATAACAGCTCGGTGGAAAATCTCAAATTATTATAGGCGCCCACCGCTTGGGTCTCGATGCGAATCTCAAGGGGCACCTGTGCTCGATATTGTTGAGTGGTGTCTCACCAGCTTGCGAGGTCTTTGCTCTTAATGAACGTCCATGACTACTTGGCTCCAAAAACGCCGTATAATCATACTTTGTTATGAACGATGGTGATCGAGATGTGTACGGTAGCGCTATGATAAAGGGTGAATGAGCGTAAACTTTTTGGGATTTGTGTACGGTTTGCGCAATAACTTGTACCATTTTGGCGCAGATCGTAGCGTTCGTATGTGGATTCCCATTCGACCCTTGAAAAAGGGAAAGAAGCATTATGCAGAAAAGGAACCACTTTTTAGACACGGCGCGCGTTTTCTGTGTGGGGATAGCAGTCTTTACATAATGAGGGCTGCGTAATTACGCGCGTGGCCGTAGGTTGTAGGGTCCCTGTGTCGTAGGTTTTTCTTGGACTGGAAAGTCTAGACAATCCCCGTCTTCACTCGATGTTGCTTCTTTGTCGTCCTTGAGCTCCAACGGCACGATGAGGTTGATGGGCCGCTTCATTGACCGTCTCGTTCCCGTAACCGATTCCAACTCCCGGATTTGACCGTCGTTCCCCGCGATGGTTCGTGTTATTCGCGCGAGCTTCCAGTCATTCCTTGGGAGAATAGGGTTGCTTACGAAACTAATTTCTCCAACTCTTGGAGTACAGTCGTGATCATGTTTGGAAGAAGTATGTCGTTTGTGGCTCTCCCGCAGGCTGGTTTAGTAGTTCTTCTCCCACACCTTCCAAAAGTGGTCCGGCAGGATGAGGCCAATGCTTTCTCTGCTTCAATTTTCGTTCCCAGAGCACGACTTTCGACTTTCCGCTGATGGAAGGTAATCTGGATCTGCCGTTTGACTTGGAATTTCGTACAGAAATGTCAGCACAATGTCTTCCTGAAGGAAATCAATAGGGAGAATGGAGTCCAGTCCCATTTCGAACCTTGATAGGTTAGCGGCCTGGAGTTCAAGCAGGCCTTGATTTCCGTCAAAGTCCCTTAAGGCTTTCCCTTAAGCGATTTGTGAAGTGCGTGTTTTATGGACTTTACCGGGCAATCATAAAACCCCTTTTGCCAGGGTGCGTAGGGCGTAATGTTCTTTCATTTCATCTCGTATTGTGCCTTTACTTGGTCGATGTTTGGACTGATCTGCGATGAGCTTACTGTGGTGGATAGAATTTCTGCAGCAAGGAGGAAAGTATGCGCATTGTCACTTGTGATGGTAGATGGTACCCCCATGCGAGCTACAAATCTCCGCAGAGCGTTCAGGAAATCTCCTATCGGCATGCTTCGCACCAGCAGTCGCGTCACCGCGCACGTAAGAATGCACCCATAGGTCTTACACTCTTTCTCGTTTTCCTTAACAACAGGGTGGTCGAAAAAATCAAGACCAATATGTTGAAATGCGTGACTGCGTACTACGCGTCGACTTGGCAAATCCTTTGATACTGGGTAAGCATAGGGTAGCGCCTTGAATCTGCGACATTTCATGCAGTGTTGTACTAGATGGCGTACTTGTTGCCTCAGTTTTGGTATCCAATTGTAGATCCCGTGGGCTTCCTTCACGATAAGATCGCCCAGCGGAGTTTTGGGAAATACAAAAACAGGGCTTTTGGCGTCTGCGTTCGGAATGGCGTTTCCAATACGACCTTTTGACCGCCAGGGGTGGTCCTCATCTTTGTAAAGGCGCAACCTATTTTCTATGGATTTCCGGTAGTCGTCCGTGAGGCGGAGGGCCTGATGGTTGCGTACAATGGCTCTTCGAGACGCAGCCAAAGCCTAACCCCCTATAGCCTGAGGGTAGATGGGGGTGTGCCTAAGTTCTAGAATTTTCCCCTGTACTGCTTCTTTCCGTGCCTGGGGTAAGCGTTCCACTGGCTTTTTAACGAACACGACCACGAGCGCCATCACTCTTTTTGCTCTGGTCAGTGAACTAAAGCGAGACAGGTCAATTACTTGCTTCTCCGTCTCTTGCATGGGCCCTAATCCCAGTGCACTTATGGGTGCTGACGCCCGGTCGACGAAGGAGCGGACCACGTGTCTATGGGGTCGCGTAAGAAGTTGGGCCCTCCCACCATGAAGCATGGTCCAACTGCGTTTCTGTGAGACCTCGAGTATCAGCATCAGCTGGATTCTGATTTGTCGGCACAAATTTTAATTGCGCTTGAACTCCTTCGCTGTTGAGGGCTTCTATAATGCGTCGTATTTCTATATATATTATATTAACGAGCCCCGTACATGGGTTCTACCTTGTCGCGGTGTACGGGCTTGAGGCGAGACCGCGATCCCGCAAGGGGAAGGCCCGCCGAACCCTCTGACCGGCTCTCGTGACTAAAGAACCTGAAGTGCTCAAGCTCATGGTGGGACGGCGCCCTCCTTGAGCAACAGGAACGTCCCAGCAAGGCTATCCTGTGAGACGAAAAACGCTACGACCACTTCTGCCACTCGCCTTAGTCCCCTGCAGACTGTCCCTGCCCAGTCCGGTAGCGCTGGATCAGCACACAGTCAAAGGCGAAGAAATCTCAAGGCCGTAGGCTACCATAGGAAAAGGACAAGGATGAGCCACCTGATCACATGCACTTATAACTGCAGGAGTGTCAGTACGGCCATTCAGCTCTCAACCTTGATTGAAGAACCACAACGAATTTCATATCATGTGATTGGACTGAGTGAAACGAAACGGAAAGAGCCTTTAACGTGTACATAGAGTGATGGAACTGCGGTTTTTCTCGGCGCTCGCGAGACAGGAACAACATCAGGAGGAGTTGGCTTTATAGTGGCACCCGAGTTTGCAAAGAAAGTTACGAGTGTCACATTTTACAGTCATCGATTGGGTATCCTGACCGCGACTTTGACCAAGAACATCAGCGTCTCTATCATTCAAGTATACGCCCCCACCAGTGATTGTTCCGACGATCAACGTGAGGACTTTTACGACTATCTCGGCGAGCTCGTTCGGTCGCAGAAAAGCAGCTACATAGTGTATCTGGTGATTTGAACGCACGAGTTGGTGGAAGAAGATCAGGAGAACGCTTTATCGGACCAAACTGTGCTGAACAACGGAACGCCGCTGGAGAGAGGCTGGCGAACTTTTGCGAGATACATCACATGTTTCCTGGTAACAGCGAGTTCGTTAAAGCGCCAACGAAAAGATGAATATACGTGTCCCCGAATGGACAATACTACCACGAACTAGACCATATCCTGTGTAGCAGAAGAGCCATCACAGATGTCGGAGTAGTCGCATCATTCAATACTGGAAGTGATCATCGACTTCTACGCGTACTACTGCACTTCGAGCGAAGCCATGTGCGCCTGTCGAGAACCCAATCGAGACAACCTCGAGCGACTTTTCTCGATACAAATACTCTGAAGGCGTTGATAGAGAACGTACCTTTGCATATGAAAGAGGATATAAACGAGGACTACGACTACTTTCTGAACACTCTCTCTACTCTTGCTTCACAGTCAAGCATTATGGTTCCTAACCACAGCTCTCGTAGAATGTCTGATGCCACACGAAATCTTCTTGCTAAGAGGAGGCAAATGGACAGGAAAAAAATCACGTTGAATACACATTGCTAAATCGGCTCTGTAGGCAAAGACTTGCTGATGATCTCAAAAATATCTCCCGTTACCGTCTATTAGAAGCTGCGTCCAACAGGCGTAGTGTGAAAAAGACAAAACGAGAGCTGGCGCAGTACCGCTTGACGATTTCTTGCTTGAAAGGGTTCCAGAACTACGTCGCGACCAGAAATGGAATCGATCTTGACGAATTTCTATTCGAATCTTTTTAAAATCTGACCACGGCATCTCTACTGAACAGATACCTATCGGAGAAGTGGTGCCATCATTTTTACCATCAGAGGTTCGTCACGCAATTGAAACAATGCAGAAAGGAAAAGCCCCTGGAGCTGACGGGTTATCCTTGAAGGCCCTACAAGCATGTAGTCATAAAATTCACTGTGCTTTAGCCCAACGCTTCACTCGCTACGTCAATGACGGCAAAGCACCAGACGCATGGAGAAAATCTAACACAATTCTGCTGTTCAAAAAAGGAGACAAAGAAGACTTGACAACTATCGACCAATTACGCTCCTGCCGGTGATATACAAAGTATTCACACGCTGCCTCCTCGCTCGAATGAGGAGGCAACTTGATGAAGCCCAACCGGTCGAACAGGCAGGGTTCCGGCGGAAATTCAGCACTTTGGACCACATCATTACTTGCTGTCGAATTATTGAAGCAGCTCGTGAATACCACGAACCGCTGATACTAACATTCATCGACTATCGGAAGGCATTCGATTCAATAGAACGAGAAATAATATGGTCGGCTCTTAAGAACACTGTATCGATCCCCGTTACACGAAAATCTTGAAGGAATGCTACTCAGGATCTGTAACAGTGTTCCGGCCGTTCTTCCGCGACCTAGAGGAAGTTCGCCAAGGAGACCCTATCTCCCCAAACCTTTTCGCTGCATGTTTCGTAGTTCTCATTTCAAGAACATCGGATGAAACTTCTCAAATGTTAAATGACTTACATGCAGCTGGTATCAAGGCCGGTTTAAACATCAACATGAAGAAAACGAAATGTATGAGAAACGAATACTCAGATCGCAATTCTGTTTACCTTCAAGGAGAACCCTTAGAGGATGTCGATGAATACGTGTACCTTGGCCGACTACTTAACATGAAAAATGACCTAAAGAGCGAATTGATGAGAAGGAAAAAAGCCGGCTGGGCTTCGTATAACTCGATCAGGAACGTAATCGAACATACTAAGGACGACGAATTGCGAGCAACCCTGTTTAACTCCACGGTGCTACCAGCCCTGAGCTACGCAAGCGAAACTTGGTCTCTGACGAAAAATTTGGAAAACAAGCTACAAAGGATACAAATATCCCTCGAGCGTCCACAACGAAGACATACGTTCGTTGTCTAAAGTTCGCGATATCATTCTGCACATCGACAAAGCAAAACACACCTTTGCTGGACATCTGATAAGGGCAATGACGGTCGTTGGAGTACAAGTGTGTGCTGGGAACCTCACGAGAAGAAACGGCCTCGTGGCCGACCTCCTCTACGATGGCAACACTCTCTTCCTCACAGAAACAATATCTACGATTCTAATTCAATTAAGGTATCAGTCCACTGGACAACATTGGCTCAAGATAGAAAATTGTGGAAAAGAAGTTGGGACCCGTGCACGAGCATTCGCAGCTGACAAGGGGTCGCCAAGTAAGTAATATTAACGAGCATTCCTAGATTTGATGCGACTGGATTTGAGGCTAGCCAGCTTAGCGCCACTTGCGAATCGGAGAAGATATAGGCGCTTCTCAGACCCTAGGGAATGCGTTCCTTGAGCGTTTGGAATACTGTGAGTGCTAGGCGTAATGCTATCGCCAATGCGTTCATTTCCATTTTGGGTATAGTCGGATTACTTTTATGGAGGGTAGTTTGCATTTCGCCGTAACCAATGTAGACTGCTCACACCCGAAGATATAATCGCATGCCGACATAGCAATGGAGCTGGCGTCAGAAAAGACCGCTAAACTGCTGCGTTCTGGTTTGCTCACGAGGCGTCTACAGAAAGTGCGCTCAAATCCATGTGCATTTTCACAAAGCGTATTCCAGCGCTTTTGCAGGTCTTCAGGTAATGGTGTGTCCCAGCCATATTGCGCTTCCACAAGTCTTGTTGGAATCTTTTTGCTTGGGTGAGAAGTGGGACGAGCCACCCAAAGGGATCGTATACTGAAGCAATTAGTCTTGCTACGATGCGTTTGGTAAGGTGTGGCGCATGTGGGAGATTGCATCGGATTGATAGCTTTTCGCTTCTGCTGTCTCACGGTATTCCCAAGACCATTTGCTGCGCTGTACTCGCTCGAGACTCTTGCGCGAGTCCTTCGTTCACGGCTCTATCATTGGAGAGAAACTCTCGCAGATTCATGCCCATTTCTGCAAAAATTCTGGTACATCTGGATTTTGTACCGCTTCCTCTGGGGTTTCCGCTGCTAGGACGAGATTGTCGACGTAGAGGTTATCCCTTATCTCCTTCTCCAGCCTTTTGTCGTTCACTGCGTTGCGAAGGTGGAAGTGGACTGTTGCTCCAAGGAGAAAGGGCTATGCGTCAAGGCCGAACGTAACCCTGGTGAATCGATAGGTAATCAGATTTTCCTCTTCAGGGTCCATTTCATAGTCGCGTACCCAAAAGAAACGCGTTGCATCGCGATCGAGTTCGTGTAAACGAACTTGAAGGAACGCTTTCTCTACATCTGATGTGACAACGAACTTCGGAATTCGAAAGCGTAATAGCATAGCGTAGAGTTCAGGTAAGATAAGGGGGCCCCGATGTAAGGCGTCATTCAAAGCAGGGCAATTCCTGAAGTGTGAGGAAGCGTCGAAAACTATGCGTAACTTGGTGGTTTGCTCATGGGGTGTGACGACCGTTTGGTGTGGGATATAATGAACCAACTCCCCGTCTCTGTTGTGAGGTTCTGGTACTTCTTCAATGATGCCCTCAATCTTGTGGGATTTGAAAGTGTTGTAGTAATCCTCCTTTTGTGTTGGACCTCAGCGTGTTCAACACGCTACTGAGTCTCTTTAGCGCAATCGTTTTGTTGGAGGGAAGAGGGGGATGGTTTTTTTGTATGGCACGCGTCGTAGTAGTCATCGCTTCTCCCTTCAAAGGTCTTGTCGAAAACGAAAGCACTTCATCGTTAATTGCGACCTTTCGGCGTCGATTGTGCCGGTGTATTCACACATCTCTGCCGTGTCCGTGGCCCAGTATTCATCTCATCTGAAAAGATCATCTTCTTCACCTATGATGGTTTGATACCATATTGGGTGTAACCCCAATCCACTGCTCGGAAGTGGTGGGCAACCGTTCCCAGTATTTAAATATCCCAGTTTTGAGGGGATGAGCGCCGGTAAATTACTGCATAGTTGCTGATTGGAATAATTCTGGAATCTTTCTTAAATAACCCTAGGATCACGATGCAAGAGTGCGCGCGCTAACTGGGGTAACTTTGGAAATAGAAAGAAAATCTGCTTATTCAAAACCTAAATTGCTCCATAGCAGCGACTGCATCAATGTTAAAAAAACTGGTAGCTAGTTGCAGCAGTAAAATAAAAGCAGACAATAGTTGTCGAATTCGGCAGCAGAAATAAGGTGAATATGCACACAGACGAATAGTGCAGCGAATAGCGGAGTAACGGTATACGTGACCATCGGCGCTCCAGTTCAGTTCTAAGGATACAGGGGTGCCCAAAAAAAAGAGACACTATACATGGGGCCTAATCCAGGGCGGAATACGTCGCACCGATTGAAGCAGCAGAAGAATGTGATTGGGTAAATTGTACTAAGAATGTTGCTTGATGAAAGGAAGCAGGAACTCGTGTGGTTCCTATATCGGCATCAAAATATGAAGCCGTCTTTCATTGCGGACGCGCTCAAGACGACTTATGGGATATCGGTCGGCAACAAGCAGATACGCAACTTTCTCAGTCAAATCGCTCACGTACAGATTCCTGGGCATCGTCGCTTAGGATCTGGAAGACCGCCGACTTCCTGTAGCCCCGATAACTCCGCAATGGTCTGCGATGTCGTGGGAGGCGAGTATCGCCGACCTCAGACGACGCATCAAATTTGCGTGGCAAAAACTTTTGATTTCGTTCGTGCGGAAGGCCATTGAAGAATTCCGTGATCGAGAACAATGTGTTGTTGATTTTGCGGGTGGTAATATTCAGTCAAAATTTAATAAAGTTTGATTACATTGGTGGTACAAGCCGAGCAGTGAAAGTGTCTCTTTTTTTTGGCACCCCTGTATATTCATCTCCGCCTTGGGTAGGGAGTGAATGGAGTCGCGCGTCTCCGAGCTCTCGCTAAGGTAAGGTCGCAGAGGCCAATGTCACATGATTGTCGAGGGCCGTCGGTTCTTCACCTGTTTATGTGAAAACTTTGCTCCATTGCAAACATCTTGACACAGAACGAATTCGAAAACACTATTTGAACATCCGCGCCCTTTGCAAACATATTCTCGGGGAGACTCTCCCCTTCCCCACCCTGGGCGTTATGCATACGGCCCCAAGTTCGAGTAGGAATGGGGAGTAATGTCTCATTCGCCGCGACGCGACCGCTTACGCGTTGTGCTTGTCCTACACTGTTCTTCAAGTTCTTCTTCACATATTTTATTAGATCTGGCCAACTCTAATTGTACTTTCCATCGAATGGTGGCCTTTATGGTAAGTTGAATAGTGGCAACCTCGTCGTCTGAGGGAGCGAAAGACCTTGACTTCAACAGTTTCTGGCCTCGGAATATTTTTCCTGTTCCTTCCTTCTTTCCTATTTATCACGTTATAGGTTGATCGGGCCTATACCTGAATCTGTAGCGGACGTAGGGATGATTCGTATAAAGGCGTATCTATGTACATGTCTATTATATAATACATATTAATTACAGTAGGAAGAAGACAAAAGGGTGGAGGGGGAGAGGACAGGACGAGAGGGCTTGAGATAGCCTCGACGAACGGTCGTGGTTAGCCCGGTCTCTAAGACGACATCCGAGTCGACGACCTCCATGCCAAGGGGCGGCTGCTTTTAGGCCGTGTCTCCTGTGGATGGCATACAGCTTTCTCGTAGGTGTAGCGGCAAGGCTGACGAAATCCTGGAGGCTGTCTCGAGCTGACGCATGACTCTACACAGCTGACGTATGACTCGACTCTCCATTCCTTACATAAAGCACGTCCTCGAGCAGGACCGTTCCATATGATGTTAAGCATTTGATGTGAGATGTGCAGACATGGAGGAGAATTGTGAGCCAGTAATAATTTGCGAGGAAATTGAACTGCCAAACTAGACAGTGATACAGGCTACCCTCACAAAAGGCTGGTGTGTCACTCGGTCGAGAAAAAGCTCGTCTTTGAGTTGAACATATGGGAACTACATGGTAATGGTTCACAGGTGCGGAGTAGTTGTAATGCAGATGATAGTAGGTCACATTAGTGGTGCTATATGAGTTGTGGTCATACAGTACGGTTTTAATTGGGTAATATTAGGGTACATCAATGGTTCTATATCAGTTATGGTTATATAATAAGATTTTATTGTCAAAAACAACATTATGAACATTATAAATATCATTCTTAGGTGTGACAATATCAGTATGTCGTTTGAATAAACATAATTTCACTCGTAAATGATAGTCAGCTCGTGTACAATACTAGTTACTAGTCTGGTTAAGGTATACGAATAGTAGACTAGTAATATGACGAAGCATATATTGGTCTTGATAGTATTTGACTGATATACGAACAAGTGAAGATACTATGGTACGGATACTAGTCTTGGCACAGCACACTTGTTTCGACTAGTATAGTATAAGCGCGTAATTTCGGTATTATAGCAGGAGAAGAATGCACGCACTGTTTCCTTGAACCGCCCATTTAAGGAGATGTGTGTTTTTAAGATGATGTGAAGTTGAAAAATTTGACTTACGAAGGTTGTGATCTCGATGTAAGAACAATATTTCGGCTCAATCATGTTGGTCTGTTGAGCGTTCTTGATTCTCCTGAAAACGAAAAGACCGTCGTATTACGATTTGTTCAATGTCTCTCGATGCTTCTATATCTGGTGGTTTAAGTGGTGGTGTGATGTTTGTGGTAGAAGCTTCAGGTGGCATTGAGCGAGGGAAATACAATTTTAGACGATCATATGAGCTGCTGTCGCACTGGGCGACCTACAAAATTAGTAATTGTTATGTTGAGACGATTGATCTATTCATTCACGAAAGACACCATCGAAGGACATATACGATGAAATATGGATCGTAGCTTTCATCCACATGGGGACAAACAATTTCGCCTTATGGTGTATGGTGTAGAATAGAAAGTTGTTGTACATTGAGAATAGTTTGATGGTACTGTCAATTCGCATTATTCATTATTATTCTTGAAGAAGTTCCTTGAGTTGTGTAGTGAGAAATTCGTATTTGGAACCATACTTCGAATTTCTCTGGCTCTCTTGAGTTTCTTCGAGAGGGAAACGATCGCGCTATGTTCGAGTTGACACGTGATGAAGGAAGACGGCAAAAAATCATAGTATGAACTGTGTTTTCCCGCGCGATATTCTATTGAAATATCGTAGGATTGGATTGCTAACTGATATTAAGCGAGGTGCCCTACTGAATCAGATCGGTGCATTAGTGATTTGAGAGGTGCGTGATCCGACACTACGCGCATTAGCTACATATGGATAACATTGGTTTAAGGAGGCGAATACTATTGCCAGTGCCTCTAGTTCGATCACTGCATAGTTCTTTTCATGTTTGTTCAGTGATCGGGTAAAGTAGGCAATCGGTTGTCCTCCCTGGGTTTTTGGGGTTCGATTGCAATAGGCATACACATAACCCAGTTGTGGAGGCATCTGTGTGTATAACATATGGCTGTCCAAAAATTGGAGGAATTAGAAGAGGTGCCTCCACAAGGGCTTTCTTAAAGGCACAGTTATAGACAATTCGAGTCAGTCGATGTCACGTCAGACGAGTGTCGAGGCGATACAGATTGCAACTATTCGTTCTAGGACCCATACACAAACAGCTGATCGCCGAGTGATGAGGCGATGTTCTCCCATCCTTTTTCCTCCGTTATTCTTTTTGCTGCCGCGATCCCTTATTCAATTCCCTACTTTTAGAGGCTGAAATAAAAGTGAGTGAAGAAAGTATTTCACTGTTACTGGGGTTTTTTGTTTTTTTATGCTTATAAGTGAATGAACTTTTTGCTTAGTCTGTTATCAGTCGTAGTCTGTTATTTGCCATGTACGGCTATCTTAAACCTCGGCATAGTGCATACGTTGGTTCTCTCTGCATGAACTCGGACGAGGTTGATAAAAATCCTTTATTTTGGCTTACGTTTCGGCGTGGATCGCCTTCTTTAGAGCCTGGAAAGATCGAAGCAATTTATGACTACTCGACAAAACGCCTCAACTACCCTAGGGGAATTCGACACTCGGAGGTCATCACGTAATTGTAAATTGGGCCACCTACCGTAAATCATTCCGATCCTCGCGACCACTTAGAAGCCAGCAGCGGTCCAGTAAGCTTTCCGGACTGGATGTGATTCAGACTCACTGGTGGAAGGCCAACCTTATATACGGCCTTGATTGTGAGGCATTCTTCCCTCCGGTTCAGTTTTGGCCTAGTGACCTGGATCCAGAATGCCTCGAGGATTTTTTGTGTGGGTGTTTGCGATTCTCGCGCCAAGACCTCGGCCGTGACCTCGAAGTCGGCTCCGTAATGAGTTTCCACCCTGTGGGCGCCTAAGGCAGTTGACATGCGTGACCTGACCTTGCCCTCTTGAGTGCTCCTTGATGCGTACGCATAGCGGTCTAGATGTTTCGCCGATGTACACCTCTCCAAAGCTGCAACATGTGATCCTGTAGATCACTCCTGCGATTGTACAGTCGCCTTCCTTGCCGGATGGGCAGACCACACAATTAGGGGTGGTGCATTAGCGGTCGTAGAGCCGATTGCGAACCAGTCTATGCTTTAGGTTGTAGGGGAGTACATTCAAAATGGCAACTAGATTTTCCAGACCCGACCTCCTCAGACACTTCCTTATAGAAGTGCTGACCTCATCAGAGACGAATGGTACAGTGCCGTTCAGTAAAGTACCACGGGGTCTCTTTCTCTGTGGGAGGTCGAAGAATGTACGTAGCCATTGAGCGCAGCTATTTCGCGTGCCATTTTTACCGATTCTTTTCGCTCATCTTCTCCACTGCAAACACTGGCTGCTGTACAGAACATATTCCTTACAACGGCCCGCTTGGTCTGAAAAGGATGAGCCGAGTGGCAATGCACGATGATATTCTTGTTGCTGGGCCGCTATGCAGCCTCACTTGAACATTCAGAAATGGGATCCAGCTTTCAGAGGGTCGTTTACCTGGCACCTGGCAGTCGGATGTGCTCGGATTGAGTGTTGAGTAGGTCAAAACACATGTCCATCTGTTTTTGCGTCGAGCAAATTACGAAGCAGTCATCAATATAGCGGCAGTAGAGCATGGGGCGGTGCTCCAAAACTGGCGCTTCAACTTTGGACATAAAGGCTATGGCCAGAGTAGGCGCCAGATGTTGTCCCGTAGCTAAGCCCCTGATCTGCTCGAAATACTCTCCCGACCACCTGAAGATGTTGCAACTGAGACATCCATTTGACAATAACATCACCTGATCAATAGAGAGTCCATGCATGTTGGTCATGCCTTGATGCTGATTTAGCAGTTCCAGTACTGCTTCCATGGCGGAAACATTACTCACGTTAGTGTAGAGACTCTCTACATCAAATGATTCCATGAGGCAGGCACTATCGGGTTGAAGTGCCTGAAGCTCGTTCAGGAACATCTGGGTGTTAGTCAGGTGGGAGGGTATGTATTTGAGAAGCTGCATCAAGATTACGTTAAGAAACCATGCTATCCGATCGGTGGGACCCCCCACGCAGCTTCCAAACGTGGGGGGTCTGTCATTTGCATCAGGACCCACACTTACGCAATGACCCACATTGTATAGTTCGTCCAAACGTCCCATTCTTCGTTACTTTTCAGAATTCATTCTCGTCCAGCTCCCTTTTTAACAATTTTTCGAAGCCTTTCTCACTCTGGAAATACCGATTCACGCAGTTCCTTCGCCTTCATCACACTATATTCCGTCTTATCTTTTTCGTAGTAATCTGGATTACCCAAAATTATCGTGAACTGTGCCTTCAAGGGCCGAGAATGCTCGTTCTTTAGCCTCGGTCCATTCAAATGGCGCATTTGTGAGCAATAAGTCGTGAAGAGGGGTAGATATGATGGAGAAGCGTGGGATATAGCGTCGAAAATAGGAGGCTGCTACAAGGAAAGATTCAATTGCTTCGACGTTTGTCGGACGTGAAATGTTGGCTATACCGGCGACCTTGTGCGGATTTGGACGGGTGAATTTTTTACTGATGAGAACACCTGAATATTACACTTCCGTCTGGAGAAATGAGCATTTTTCCATAGTTTCATTCCAAACGCCTGGGTGCGTTGGAAGATTTCCTCGAGATCGATGAGGTGCTGGTCCACCGATTGGCTTGCTATGATTATGTCGTCGATATAGGCAAAACACCAAGAGCGTAATCCACTTATGAGGACATTGGCGACTCGTTGAACGTAACTGAGGCGCCTCCGGACCTTGTGTCATTACAGCGAAGTGGTATAGTCCTAGATAGGATAAAAAAGCAGTGCGCTCCATGTGTTTCGGAGCCAATGATATTTGGGAAGGAACCGATTTTAAAGTCGAAAACTGTGTGCAGTTCTTTGCCACTTACAAGGTCTAAAATGTCCTGCATATGTGGTATGCAGTACGTCTCAGTTTCCGTGATGGAAGTTACTTGCCGATAATCAACGAATAATCGACGATGGTCCTTATTGAGACCTTTCTTAACTATTATAGAACAAGAGGTGATGCAAATTTGCTAGTGTTTAGTTTGATTATATTTATTCTTAACTTTCTTTAATCTGACGTTCTATTACTTGTCGTTTTTCTAGAGGGACGCGGTGGACGCGGTTAGGTTTTACCTAAGAATCTTCGGGTAAGGTATGAAGTCAAAGGTGTGAGTAATTGGACAATTGTGTCGGCCCGAGTCACCGTCATTGCGCAGAGAACAGCTGCTATAATTTTAAAAAAGTTGTTGAAATTGTTGGAGATGTTTCGAGTTTAAGAGTGAACAATCAAGCTTAATTTGCTTACAGACTGGTAAGGCGTCAGAGGTTGTTTGAAGCAAGGCAGGTTTTTGGCAATGTCGGCTTTGGGTGATATGTATTCTGTTAGTTGGGGTGTGTAGGATATTCATCTTTATGTACTGAAAAAGATGGGTGGCCGTGGGTATTAGTTTCCATTGAAGTTGTTACGGTCATTTTAGTGTTCTTTGGTAAAGTTATTGGTAAGGACGCGAGTTTGAATTGAACTTTGGTTTCATATTACGGTTACGTGGAAATGAGGGAACTCGGGAGTAGTTATATGATGGAGTTGAAGCATTGGTTGCCTCATCAAGCTATTAGAGGATTACCTGATGCACTACTGTCGGAGTTGATTAGGTTCCATGTCCTCTCTTTATCACGCACTAGTTGGTCATAATCAGTAGATAACGGCTCAAAAAGTTTAAGGCGTTGTTTGATTGAGTTGGATAGGGCATTAGTGAAAATCATATGTTGCAAAAGTTGTCGTTTGTCAGCCAATTGTGGGCTAGGATAGGCGTGTAATTTCTACTCCCGTATTCTACTAGAAAAGACTACGGGTTATTCTCGTGGTTTCATTTTCATTTCTACAATTTCTTTCGTGCTCTATCAAGAAAATGGTTAGCAGAGACGTGTTCTTTAAGCTTAGTAATCGCCACACGCCAATTTTGCTTTTCTGAATCAGAGAAGCCCTGAAACACCGCCTTTGCTGTTTCTTTCGAATGAGCGGGAAGAAGACGGACCATCTTGCCCATGACCAGTAAGACCCATTCGTTTCCTATTTCGTTAAATTTTTCAAGAAATGCATGAGACCTGCACTCTCTTTATCCCCTGCAGACGTTGGTAACTTGTTTGCATAAGAAGATAGACAGAGTTTATCGAAGGCATTGTCACGTCTGTCAATGATATTATTCTCAACTATATCCATGTTTCCGCACTGAGGAATTGGGTTACTATCGATGAAGTGTACTAATCGAGGAAGAGGGGTGGAGAGAGAAGAGGGTCAATCAGAAATGGATCTTCAGAGATTGCTATAGTGTGAGAGGGTTGATCCGGACGAGGTTGTTCTGAATGAGGTTGCGGTGGAATATTATAATTTACGAAAATTTGTTGATTGTTACTTGAAACTACTTGTTTTTACCTTTTGTGGACCACGGTAGAACGGATAAACGTTGGGTTAACTTGTATGTTGATTTGACGGGTCCTAGGATCTTTGGTAGCCACAAAAGGTTGAGAATTGAAAAAGAGCAGAGTAGGTTACACCCTGAGAAGTTCGCTGGTTGTATGTGTTGTGCTGCCTGGCCTGATGGAAAAGAAACGTGAAGGATTGGTTTATTGCAGGGATCCTTCCAAAGAATTTGTTGGTTCACTATTCCCCGAAATCCTAAGTCGTGAGGCAGCCTTGTAGATGCCCAACAATGAGCCCAGAAAGTTTTGCAAGCGTTTAGAACGCACTTCATGGAAAAGCAAAACGAGCGCATGCATCAAGGAATCGAACTTGGATGTCATGCCTACCAGTTCACCATACCACCCGCTAGGCCACCGTTGCACAGGTCAGGGCCTTGCTCGGCTTGGTGATCCGTTCAGTGCAGTGATATAACACAGGGAGGCATCCATTTCTATTCAACCCACACCTGTTCCCTTACCAATTTATTTGCTTTTTCTCCTACTAAATACCGTGTTGTTCGGTCGGTCGGTCGGAAGGCACGTCGGTGATCCTTCAGAGCAACCGGAGACTGCTTTAACGTCTGATTCGCTCAGCGAGAGAATTTCTGGTTGACAACAGCCTTGTAACCTCTAAGGCTAACAAGGGAAAGATACCAGGTCGCAGTGGGCATTTAAGATGAGTTGTATACTGACGTACGTACTATCCAGCGCTGATCTCAAATCTGTGTTCCAAATCTGTGATACGATTCTGGAAACAAAGTTACATTCACACTTTCCCCAGTTGTCATGTCATTCGTTGCTTTTATACGGAACCAACCACTACCAAACGTACACGGCGGTTTGAGTCCTTGATGCTTGCGCTTGTTTTGCTTTCTTATAAAAAGTGCCCTAATTGCTTGCAAAAGCCTTTTACGCATCATATAGACCACCTACAGCCCTCCTTCGATTTATGGAGCACCAAAATGCCCTCCTTCAATTTATGGAGCACCAATATTACAATTTAATTTTTCCAACTGATTCTTTCCACGGCATCCACAGACTGAATAGGGGTGTACATAAAACCCTTCCGCTTCGGGCACGCAAGACGTGGTCGCAGAGTTTATCAGCTTCATGCCCTTTCGAAAGAGGGCGATCGGATGACTCGTCAAGCTATAGCGCTTTTGGACGGAGTAATGCTCTCTGTATTGTAGAAGTGAGCTGGTACAAGTCAGCTGTCATATTTATGCAAAAATACTATCCGAACAATAGGTGAGCATTCATGAACAGATCTGATAATCCAACACAAAATGTTTGAAACAGATGAGCTTCTTACAATGTGAGCAACGTATAAAAAGTACAGGGATAAGAGCACGGTCCCCGGAAAGGACAAGTGCGGGTTTGAGTCCCGTCTGAGACTAAAGTTTTGTCTGTGAATCGCCAACTTTGTGAGACTTTCGGAACGCGTACTGCGTCGATATAACATCAGTTAACAAAACATCAAGCCAAAATAAGTTATATCATGTAAAGCTTCCAGCTTGACGGTCCAGTGCTGGTATGGGCCCACCGGTTCAACACGTTATACGTGTGAGTGCTGATAAGCTGTGGCATATAAGCCATTACGAAGGCGAGGGCAAGCGGGGTCTCGGTAGTGTAAGGGATAAGAGCACGGTTCTCGGAAGGACATGTACGGGCGTGTCCCGTCCGAGACTGAAGTTTTGTCCATAAATTGCCAACCTTGCGTAAAAAATCGTTCCCCACACCCGCCGCTCTCACAGATTCCGTCTAGATGAGATGAGGAACAATATTGTACACGAGTTTCAAATTCTCCCGGGCCCGTATCTAGGCATCCTGCTGCAAACCATGAATGAGAAAGAAGCTTTCTGAATCTCGGTGCGCTAAACAAGAAGTATACTAGTGAGATGAGGCAAATTATGGAATCGCGGTTACCAACATAGAAGTCCAAATCATGAGCAATTACGAAAGAAACAGAACATTCATACATGGCTTCAAATGGTAAGAAAAATATACGTCAAGAGGCTGAATTTGCGAAGTAGCACTTTCACCTCCATGCCAGTTGGCAAAACACTCTGAATCGCTTCATGGTCTCTGAACGAGCTCCACTTCGAGTCGGCAGTCAGTCAGGTTGAATACAACTCTGTCGATCCGACGCACGATCTACCCCAATTCAGCACAAGTTCTTCACTCCTCCCGCTTAACTTGTATGAATTTGATAACGCAGTACGCCAATGTGACCGTGCAGGTAAAACAACTTTTTCTAGCCTAGGACCTGTCTCACTCATTTTGCCCATACGGTACATTTCGGCCGTTCTGCATTCTACACCCAAGATATCCAGGACATTCGTTACCTTGCCCTCCAAGTCAAGTTGTTTTCGGGAAGGCGTGAGATTAACTGAAGCTTCAGGTAAACCAGACAAAATAATTGTACGCGCTCTTTTCTCACTTTCAATCCCTTCTGAGATTTCCAAAGGTATTTTCGAAATAACGGCCTTAATCATCTCATTGATTACAGGATCCTTATTTCTTTCCTTTATCGCGTTCAACAGCTCTGTGATAGAAATTCCAGAATAATCGCACTGAGAGGGGTTCAACTCCTCCTCAACGACGGGATTATCTGGTGAATTAGCTGGTAACTGTTGCCCTTTTGAGACAGCTACCTTGATCTGTCGACGCGTGGTATTCATATTCCAAAAAATAAACTTTGTACTTTGACCCGGCTCAAAAAATCAATTCAACAGGATCACAAAACGTTCAACAGAAAAGCAACAAAAACAATCGAGTACCAATAGGAAGCTGTCTTTAGAAGAGGTAAAGCACTACCAGAGCAAACAGATTAGAACAATTAACAGTAAGAAAAAAGCTGAGGAAAGAGAGTGATGAGAGATCCTTAATGCATGCGCTTGTTTTGCTTTCTTATATGAAGTGCCTCAAACGCTTGCAAAACCCTTTTATGCATCATATAGACTGCCTACAGCCCTCCTTCAAATTTATAGAGCGCCAAAAACGTAATAAACTGAACGAGCACGGGTGCATCTCAAGTCCAGTAGGGAAGAGATGCGAAAGCTTCACTCAAAGGAGAATTACGGAATTTGATGCGATTTTTGGAGGGTATGACAGGTAAAAACACGATCAAAATCATTAATTCGATCAACATATTTTATTCGATCCCACATATTACTTGCAGTATTCTGCACCAAAGTGGTGGTATTGCATTTGTCAAAAGAGTTTGGATTCTGCGACATAATGCGAGCACCATCCAAGAGGGAACAATAGGTCATAGATAGCTTCTCGTCCATGATGCATGGTGTGATGTGATGCACGACAGTCCCGTCATCGACTATGAGAAAGAGGAGCCCGTGGAAGAATATGACCCGACGGGCCCAAAACATCTCGAAAAGGAACCTCTTACCTTTTTGGAGATGCAGAGGTATCAAAGGGAATGTTAATCTTCTACTTTAGAATTCACCTGTATCACCTGTCGTCCCGTTGATCGTCGATTTCCTCGAGCGGGCGCCAGTAACGTCTCCATTCGTCCCTGTTACGAGCCAGAGTGGTCCAATGAATCGTTCCAGGGACACGAGGATTCACATTCCTTTCGTTCAGAGCTTTCGTGAAGAAGTCTGACCATCTCGTTGGCGGCCTTCCTGGAGTTCGTTTGATGTCCCGAGGGATCCAGTCAGTAACCGCCCTGGTCCAACGGTCATCACTATATCGCATAACGTGTCCGGCCCACCTGATCTTCGATTTCTTGGCGTAGTCAACGGCATCCCTGATCTTCGTTCGTTGACGGAGCTCGGAACTCCGGATTCCCTTCTGCACTTGCGTGTATAGGGAAATTCCGAGCATCGTCCTTTCCAAAGCGCGTTGAGCAACGCTGACAGCATGCTCATCCTGCTTTCGTAGAGTCCAAGTCTCTGAGGCGTACGTCAAAGCAGGAAGAACAGCAGTGTCGAAAAGGTGAGCGCGGAGCCGGATGTTCTTTGTCTTCTTCACTACTCCCTCGATATTCTTAAATGCTCCCCACGCAGCGCGTTTCCTTCTGCACAGCTCCGGAGCTAGGTCGTTCATCATGTTGACTTCCCGACCTAGATACACATAGCTAGAGCATTCGGAGATATTCTTTCCGTTTAGCGTGAAGGGAGCATCAGGTACCAAACCGTTTTTCATGAACATCGTCTTCGTTAAGTTCAGTCTTAATCCGATCTTTCCACAAGCATTGTCAAACTCGGCCAGCATTCGTTCCGCCTGCTCGATGTTCGGTGTTATGAGAACGATGTCGTCTGCAAAGCGGAGGTGATGTAGATAGCGGCCGTCGACCTTCACTCCCAAGTCTTCCCATTCCAAATGACGCATGATATTCTCGAGAGCGGCACTGAAAAGTTTGGGCGATATGGTATCGCCCTGCCGAACACCTCTCTTCACGTTGATAATGACTTCCTTGTAGAATGGTGAAATCCTGGTCGTGAAGTTGTCGTAGAGCTCACGAAGCATCCTTATATACTGAGTAGGAACACCCTGGTTGCCCAGGGCTTCGATTACCGCTTTTGTCTCGACAGTGTCAAAGGCTTTCTTCAAATCGATGAACGTAAGACACAGCGGCATTTTGTACTCTCGCGACACTTCAATGAGCCTTGTTAGGGTGTGGATATGATCGATTGTACTGAACCCTCTCCGAAACCCTGCTTGCTCGCATGGCTGTCCTTCATCTAATATTCTGCCAATCCTGTTTAGGATGACACGAGTGAAAAGCTTGTAGATTACGGACAGCAGGCTACTTTAGAATTATGTCCATGATCTCCACTTTTATGGTGCAGGTAGACGAGGCCATGGCCTTTTATCGCTACCAAAAAGTACAAAAAAGTAGTCGCGCACATTCGCGCATGAAGGGCAAGTCCCGTTTTACTACGGATACTCCGTAGTAAAAAAAATCTAATACTCCGTAGTAAAAAAAATCTAATAAAACGGAACTTGCCCTTTTAAAGTAGAAGATTAACATTCCTTTGATACCTCTGCATCTTCAAAAAGGTAAGAGGTTCCTTTTCGAGATGTTTTGGGCCCGTCGGGTCATATTCTTCCACGGGCTCCTCTTTCTCATAGTCGATGACGAGACTGTCGTGCATCACATCACACCATGCATCATGGACGAGAAGCTATCTATGACCTATTGTTCCCTCCTGGATGGTGCTCGCATTATGTCGCAGAATCCAAACTCTTTTAACAAATGCAATACCACCACTTCGGGGCAGAATACTGCAAGTAATATGTGGGAATAAAATATGTTGATCGAATTAATGATTTTGATCGTGTTTTTACCTGTCATACCCTCCAAAAATCGCATCAAATTCCGTAATTCTCCTCTGAGTGAAGCTTTCGCATCTCTTCCCTACTGGACTTAAGATGCACCCGTGCTCGTTCAGTTTATTACGTTTTTGGCGCTCTATAAATTTGAAGGAGGGCTGTAGGCAGTCTATACGGTGCATAAAAGGGTTTTGCAAGCGTTTGAGGCACTTTTTATAAGAAAGCAAAACAAGCGCATGCATTAAGGATCTCTCATCACTCTCTTTCCTCAGCTGTTTTCTTATTGTTAATTGTTCTAATCTGTTTGCTCTGGTAGTGCTTTACCTCTTCTAAAGACAGCTTCCTATTGGTACTCGATTGTTTTTGTTGCTTTTCCGTTGAACGTTTTGTGATCCTGTTGAATTGATTTTTTGAGCCGGGTCAAAGTACAAAGTTTATTTTTTGGAATATGAATACCACGCGTCGACAGGTCAAGGTAGCTGTCTCAAAAGGGCAACAGTTACCAGCTAATTCACCAGATAATCCTGTCGTTGAGGAGGAGTTGAACCCCTCTAAGTGCGATTATTCTGGAATTTCTATCACAGAGCTGTTGAACGCGATAAAGGAAAGAAATAAGGATCCTGTAATCAATGAGATGATTAAGGCCGTTATTTCGAAAATACCTTTGGAAATCTCAGAAGGGATTGAAAGTGAGAAAAGAGCGCGTACAATTATTTTGTCTGGTTTACCTGAAGCTTCAGTTAATCTCACGCCTTCCCAAAAACAACTTGACTTGGAGGGCAAGGTAACGAATATCCTGGATATCTTGGGTGTAGAATGCAGACCGGTCGAAATGTACCGTATGGGCAAAATGAGTGAGACACGTCCTAGGATAGAGAAAGTTGTTTTACCTGCACTGTCACATTGGCGTACTGCGTTATCAAATTCATACAAGTTGAGCGGCTCTTCATTTCCTCATGTCCGGGTTCGTAAAAGTATGACTGATGAGGAAAGAAGGAAAGATTATGAATTGAGATAAGAGTGTAAAGCACGTAACAGTCGGTGCAATAGTAAGGTTCGGGTTGTCTGTCGAGGCGAGTTGAGACGCTCCGCAGATTTAAACGGTACTACTCGTCAGGGAAACGTCTCTCTCGTTTCGGACAACGCATCGATTTTCGTCGCTTTTCTTTTGATTCGTTTACCATGTTGTCTATACGAAACAAGTTTTTTCTATCAAATGCTCGTTCTTTAGTCAATAAGGTTCCCGACTTCAACCTTATCTTGTCACAGGGTCCGTGTGCTGTTTTTGTAACTGAAACATGGTGCAAGCAATATCAAATTCATGACGCCACTCTAAGTTATCAACGAAGATATGCTATCTATCGCTGCGACCGAGAAGGTGGAAGGCCTGGAGGCGGAGTTCTAGTTGCAGTTCACATGGGTATATCCCACAGGTGCATTGCAACTAGGAATTTCTAAGAATATTGCCAGATGGTTATTCTTGAGATGTTTATTGGCCCCCTTCCCGTACTGATGGATGTCATGCCCAAGAATCGTTGTCAAGTCATGATCATGGGAGGCTTTAACTTTCCTTTGATTGATTGGCCATCGCGCAGTCATCGTGGTAACATCAGCACTGCCTCTTCGTCGGACCTTGTCGATTTTTGTGCATCATTCGACCTTAGTCAGGTAGTAGCAGAACCCACCATGGCCTAAACATTCTTAATATTGTTCTGTTCTGTTCTTGGTCGGAAGGGTTAAAGTTTTACCTCCCTTCAGCACACCCGACCACTGCTGTGTGAACGTTTTGTTGTCCAGTCCTGTTCCCTACCGGTCGCAGTTGATTAGATATAGTCCCAATTTCGCCAAGCGCGATTTTGTAAGCATTTGTAAAGAGCTTGGTGAAATTGATTGGGTAGCTCTTATGGGCGGTGGCACTGCAAATGAGTCTTACTCGAAATTTGTTGATGTTTGCCACTGGCTTATTCGTCGATGTTCCAATATTGAGAACAAGATTCGGTACTGAAGCAAATACCATGCCGAGATATATTCTCCGGCTAAGGGCTAGAGTTAATCGTATGTATGCTAACTGAAGTATATGCAGTCGTCACAAATATTATAAGTGTGCTCACAGACTCGACCGCGCAGTAGCCCGCTTCACCGGCACAGAAGAGAAAAGGTTGTCGAGAAGGAAAAACATGCGACGTTTTTCCGATCACTGCAATGAAAGGTTAAAAGTGTCGCACGGAATCCCGGACCTTCTCCATAACTACAGCGTTGTTAGAGAGGATCTTGATAAAGTGGAAGCGTTTGCGGAGTTTTTCCGTGCTGTTTATAAAAGCCCGTATAACCCTTCCAGCCCTGCTATCCCTCCCACTCATACCTTAGACTGGATATTTCCACAGAGTCTGTATATGATTCGCTATGGAAACTACCTAACAGATACCCGACTCCGCCTGATGAGATCCCCCACGTATTTCTCAAGAATGCCGCCCTTGGTCTCGCTAGTCCACTTACTTTGCTTTTCAACAGGTTCCTGTTGTTAGGCGAGTGTCCTGATATTTGGAGAGTTGGACTAGTCAGATCTGTTCATAAAAAAGGCCCTCGAAATTTACCTGAGAACTACCAACCTATTTGTCTTACCTGTTGCACCAGCAAAGTCATGGAAAGATTACTGTGTTGTCACATCACTGCCTACCTAGAAGAATATAATCTGCTGCATCCTGCCCAGCACGGATTCCTCAGTAAACGCTCCACTGCTACTGCCTTACTTTCAACTTTACCGCGCTGGCATAGAGAGCTTGATAAAGGCAGTTATGAGTCGGTATGTTCTGTGGACTTTGGGAAGGCGTTCGATTCAATCCCGATCTCTCTGCTGCTCAACAAGTCTGAAAGCTTGGGTATAAGTGGTTGCCTTTTGCGCTTTATTCGTTCCTTTTTGTGTAATAGATGCCAGTCCGTTGTAATCAATGATGTTAGGTCTTGTGTGTACCCACTACCAGTGGAGTTCCTCAGGGAAGCTGTATAGGTCCCCTAATGTTCCTGCTATACGTTAACGATATGCCTACTATCCTACCGCCTGGGGTTTTTATTTCCATGTATGCTGATAATAGTAAGTTATTCACTATCAACGATGCGAGCCTACTACAGGATGGGCTAAAGTCTTTGGATGAATAGGCACGAAATGGGGTCTTGACATATCTCAAGAGAAAACAACCATCATGTGCTTAGGTAAAAACCATCCCGATATCACATTCCAACTATGTGGTTGCCCGCTGAAACTTTCGAGTTCCATTCGAGATCTTGGTATCACTTACGATGATAACCTAGTTTTTGAATGTTACATATCAGAGATGGTAACCAAAGCCACCTTCCGGTCTAACTTTTTACTGCGTGCCTTCGAGACTCGCGACCCCAAGCTTCTCTTCACTATTTATGTGCGACATTTGCTCGAATATTTTACGCCTGTATGTTCGCCATACAAAGCATTTCCTATTGAGAAAATTGAACAGGTGCAAAAGCGTTTCACCTACAGGATTTTCGCTCGGAAGGGTCTGTATAGAATGCCATATGTGACTCGCCTTATCCTTCCCGACGCACCAACATTAGAGGATCGGCGGAGTATTGCCGATTTGGGCTTTTTGTATAGAATTGTATCCCATGAAGCTGATATTTCACTCTCTGATCTGTTTCGCGTATCTCCATTCGCCAGCATCACTAGGGGCCATCCCTACAGACTCTGCTTAGATGGTGCAAATAGTGCGTCTTATAGAGGTTCGTTTTCTTGCAGAGTTGTGCTCCCTTGGAACAACCTCAGTAATGACTTCTTTAAATTTAGGAATGCTTCAGGCTTCAAGCTAGCTCTGGTAAGAGATTTTAAAAATCGTATGTTTGCTGGCGCCAAATGTCCGAATGAAGTAGAATAGTTACTGTTATATCAAGGCGTCCTCATCATGTGCCACGAATGTTTCACAAATGATGGCCGTCTAAGTTGCGCTACAGACGTCAGTGATATCCCTGTTTTCCGTGACACTGCATCTGGTCTCATCTCATCAAGCAAATATCTTGTCTTGACTTCCTTTATGCACCACCTTTATGATGATTATCGTTGTCTAACAAGGCAACCAGCTTTCAAGGTCTACTTGTTTGCTGCTCTACCCCTCTCAAATTGTGGCCTAAATGTTTCATTGTTCTGTTTAGTTTCTTTTTTTCCTGTCGTGGTTTGGTTCTTTCCTTATTTTTACCTCTTTTCTTTCTTAATGCCTGGTGCTAGCCGCCGTAATTTTTATGTGGGCGGCACTACTTTCGTTTTACATTATTGTTTGCTTCTGTCTTTTGTCTGGTCCGAGCATACTCTCATGAGTGTAATAAAAATAAATAAATAAGGATGCGAGCCTCCGTGTCACGCCTACCGATCCGCCGTCCTCCCAACTGCGCCATCGCTGCACATTTGGTACTGGTTGGTTCCCGTATACATGACATGACAAACTTGTAACAAAGTGCCATGACACCTGAGGAAAGTGGGCTTGTGACTTTGTTCCTAGAATCGTTTCGCAGATCAGATTTGTCACCCAGATTTGAGATCGGCGTTCGAAAAGTCGGTATATATCCCATCTTGAATGGCCTCTGCGACCTGGTATCCTTTCCTCGTAAGTAAATGGCACCTATGTTTCACTCTTACAGTCGTGTAATAAGTACATAGAGTTAGTTGCTATCACTTTTCACTCACAGTGACCATGCGAAATCTCCTAAACTGATTTCTGTATACCTTTACGAGGCTCGAGCTGTCTCTAAACAGTAAAACGAATTTTCTCTTTTACTTCTTGCATCGAGGTCCACGTTTTGCTCTTCTCTCTGTAAACATTTACTTTCTCATGCACTGCCTGTTCATTTTCCCTCTCCCTTCAGGAAATGTCCAAACGCAGTGATCAGATTTTAGTTTTTTCTATCTCCTTTTCAGTGCACCCATCATCTACTGTTAACCAATCAACCTTCCCTTCTCCAGTCTCTGCCTTGTTTTCGTGTTCTAGGCCGTTCTTGAGTGGGGTTGAGGATTTTGATTCTAGACTAATGACCTTAAGTCCGTACTCAGTACCTAGCCACTTTTACTAGATTCTGAGTTGTTTTTGAAGAGTTTCGAATTGCTAATTTTGCCTCGTTTATACCTTAAACATACCTATTTTTCGGTCACTGGACTGTACAGGAATCGGCTGTCAGGTTTTCTAATAAATCCCTCCCTCCAATAATGCGTCTTCTTCATCTCATTCGCGTTTGATGTTTGATGATTTGATGCGTACACTTTCTCCGTCATTTTATGTGGAGCTCAGCTCCCATGTGCATAGTTCATCCTCCCGTCCACCCCCCCCCTTCTACCTCCGTGAAGAATTGTTCCCGCTTCACAGGCTGAACTGGCTTCTCGTATTGGACACCGCGCTCCCCGAGAGAGCAAGGGTAACAATTGAGTGGAGAAACTGACGGTGGAAGCTGTATCAAATGAAAAAGATGAGCTCAATCCAAGAATACTCGGCATGTTTGCTGGACCGGTCCTTGCCCACGGACCCTAAAGGACCGGTCTAGCAAACATGCGGAGGTCATACTGCGGTGAGCTAAAGAAATCTTGCGTGACACACAGGGAGGATTCAGATAAGACACGGCAGCATGGTTATGAAACGATGAAGTCCGACAAATGTAAAGCAGAAGAAGGGCGCATACAAGCGCTGGCAACTAGCGAGATCTCTAGAATACCTAGCTGTCTTTAGAAGTTGCAGTCTGTACGATAATCTCGATAGTCGAGAGGGTGAGAAATTTGTCATCCAATTTGCCAAAGCCGTGATAGGCCTACTCAGAATATCGGGGTAGTGAGAGCTCAAATGATTCTAACGCAGGTTAGAGAAATAGTTCAAAAAACTTCTAACCGAAGAGATCAATCTTGAAAGCAGTGTCCAGGTAGGTGCGACAGTTAGACCCACATACTCTGGACAGATGGTGAGGTCCGTCGAGCAAGAAGGGAGGTGAAAGTCCAAAAAGCGACTGATCCGTGGATGCGGTACCAGCCGAGGCACGGAAGGCCCTCGAAGTGCATGGGACTATTTGGCTTACACGCTCCCCAAATCTTGTGACCTCTGAAGGGAGTATACCAGATGCGTGTAGGAGCACTAAAATTGTTCCTCTTCCTTCTAACATTGGATGACATCACAAAAGGACTCACGGATGGACCACTGAAGACCATTCTCTACTCTGATAATACCGCTTTGATAGCGGAGATGAAGAAGAACTCCAGGTCAAGCTACAGAAATGGCAGAACGTTCTGGCGGAAAATGGGCATGGGCTTAACGTAAAGAAACCGAAGTTATCAGCCAGAAGAGTGTGTAGAGCCAGTCGCAGATTGTCTTGGGCAGCGCGTCCTGTTGAGGGATAATGAGAAGCAATTTCACACAGCAGAAAAGAGGTTGTTGAGATGATGCCATAGTTGGACGTGCTTGGACGGTTTTAGAACCGAAGGTGTCAGAAGGGTCTCCCTTCCCATCACGGCCGAAGGTGATAGAGATCTGGTATGGACATGTGCAGAGAGTGGCACCGAATTGGCATTGGCAATGGCACAGGATTGGTGGGCCTGGGGAGTTTCGATCCAGTAGTGGAACCTGGGTATGTGGAATTACGTGTCCGAGGATGCGCGCAGCAAACTGCGCGGCGAAGTTCGTGACGATTTGTACGACTCTGACGCCAATTTTCGGGGCACAAACTCGAAGAAGAGTAGTTTAGTAGGGATAGATGATCCTTCTGATCTACTCCACTTCAAGCTTGGGCCCCAATAATAGACGCTAATGGTTCAAATCTTTACGAACTTCGCCGCGCAATTTGCCGCGCGCGTCCTCGAACGCACGTAGTGCACGTCCCCCGTGAACTTGGGCCATATGTGTGTTCCAGTGCAGCACCACTTCCGCCCTATCTCTCCTCAGTTCCAATTTGACCGGCCTACGTCGGACCTCTTCCCTTACTTTTACAAAATAGTGAGAAAATGATGTCAGAGGGGGGGGGGGGAATCACTTCTATTGGCTGAGGGCAAGAGTGCAGAGAAAAAGGTTTGAGAGGGTATATGGTTTTTACCTAAGTCTCTAAGGAGAGGGGGGAGGAGCGTAGCGGGGGGGGGGGGGTTGTGAAAGTTACATCGTGCAAAAAGCTAGGATGGGGTATAAGTTGGATTTCTAATTGACTCACACACATGCTCCATCCCTCCCAGAGACCTGCATATTCTCGGCTAAGAAACGTTTTTGAGCACAATTATAGCCTCATCTCCTTACCTAGCACTCATTGTTGAAAAAAAAAATAGAGTTCTCCCAACTACATTATCAGCTCCGGCTTTTGTATAGACGTAAATAAATACCACGATGCCAGTACAGATCGAAATCACAGTTTTGAAGTACCCACTTCACTCCACGTTATTCACTTCACTCTACATTATTCACTTCACATAGCAGTACTCTACTCAATTATCCTCCCAGCCAAGTAACTGATTTATATATAAGGAGGAAATGGGCTAGGTGGATCAAAAAATCTTGATAGGGCTTTATAAAAAGTGCGGGATTTTCGATTTTTGACCTATATCCATATCTATCATGTGAAAGTTGTAGAACATTTTGGGAGCCCTTCGCGTGCGCCTACCTAAGTATAAGCACGATGTCAGTTTCTGAAGACTATCTTTATGAAATCTGGATCGCTAACGAGCACCATGCCGTCTGGCTCCCGCGAGGAGAACAGGTGCCGACGCAAGCCAAATCCGGCCTCCACCCCAAGAGGTTTCTCCTTTGCTGCTTCTGGGATTCAAAAGGAATGTGTACTACCACTTGCTCAAGGAAGGCCATACCGTCACCGCTCCCTGTTACGCTGGTCAGCTGCAGAAACTTGCGGAAGCCGTTCAAGAAAAAACAGTCTAGACGAACTTCGGTGCACCTCCTCCATGACAACGCCAGGCCTAACATAGATCACTGCAAAATTCGAGATATTGCTCCCTCAGATCAACACCGTTCCGGCCCCTCAAGGCTTTCCTAGCAAAAAAAAACAATGGTCAGTGACTTCTTTGACTCTCAATCTTCCCGCAAACAGGAAAACCGACGCTTTATAAACTAAGTTGCTGCTTTATAAATTTTGTATATATACATATATATATCAGTCGTATCGCCCGGCTAACGCCGAGCTTTCTCCTTTCCCATAAAGAATAATCGGCGCCTCCTTGTTTGGACCAAATGATACTTTTATCTGAGTAGTATGCATACAATATAGATATATATACCTGTATATATACATATATATCTTTACAAATATCCTTACTATATATAAAACGTTTGCCTATCTCTCACGAAATTCGATACCACCAGAGGAAATACCTGCAGGGGTCGGGTTAGGTCTGGAGTAGATTGAGCTAGGGCAATGCCAACAGAACCCACGTGAGTCTATTGGAGCGTGGGGCGCCGGAGTAGGGCAATACCATGGGCAAATCTTCCTAATTTGGTCTCATAACAGTCCAGACGCCGAAAAAAATGAGGAAAGGTGAGGGATGGGTCAACAAATGGATTGAAGCAGACTCGCCAGCGGTGGGCGGAGCGTTGTCGCAGTGGGTGGTACTTTCCGCATAAAGTCATGACTCGATTCAAAGAAGGCGTCGAGGCCAGAAATAAAAGGAGTGAGTATGGATTGTGCGTGCTGAGCATGCGAACTTAGCGAAACTCTGCCCATGATGGCGGAGCGTGCGTAAAAATGGAAGTTACTTCCTAAAACCCGTTAAGAAACGTTCTAGAATGCTGGAAGAAAGTGGTTGGAGGTAGTAGAAGAAATGTGGTCAAATTGCAGAAGTATACGGGTTTTGCTTTCGAGGTGGGCGTACCCAAGGTCATAACTCTGTTCAGAAATGTTCAAAATGCGGGAAAAAGTGGTTGGATGCGGTAGGAGAAATGTGGTCGAATTCCTGAAATGGGCGGAGTACGCAGCAAGGTGAACGGAGCAGGAAGAAAATTTCATAGCTGCTCATAAACGTTCTAGGATACAAAAAAATTGTTGTTAGAGCTATTAGAGAAAGTGACGAACTTCTCAAAGTGTGCAGAGCTTGCGTTGAGTGAGCGGTGCGTTTAGAATGTTTTAGTGAATGTTTTAGAATGGGATGAAAGATGGCCAGAGGTTGCAGAAGGAGTGTGATATAATTATCTAATTGGGCGGAATTCGCCCAAAATAGGCGGGACTAAAATCAGAAATACTTGACTCTGCTCAATGGCACTCCAGAAGGCGGAAAAGAGGTGGTTAGAGACCGTTATACGAAAAATAATTACATTCTCAAATGGGCATTGAGTGGGTGGGTCACGATCATTGGTTCATAACTATGTTCAAATATTCTATAGTAGGTCGAGAGAAAAATGGTCGCAGATTATTAGGGGAAGAACGATCAATTTCTCGATGTGGGTGGGCTTTGCCGAGTGGGGGAGCAAGCGTCGAAAATTCATACTTCGTTTCATAAACGTTTTAGCATGTAGAACCAAATTGGGTAGAGGAAGTAGAGAAATGTGGCCTTCTTCTTTGAAGTGGGCGGTGCCAAGATAAAAATTCATAATCCTGTTCAGAAACACTATAGAATCCGGAAAACTGTTTAGAGACTAATAGAGGGAGAATGAACAAATTGCAATAAGGCCGGGGCTTGTCTTGAGTGAGCAGGGCTAACATCAGAAGTTCACAACTCTGTTCTAAAATGCCCTAGAATGTGATAAAAGGTGGTTAGAAGTTATAGAAGAAATGTTGTATAATCCTCGGAGTGGGTGGGACTTGCACAAAGTAGGCGGGGCTAAGATCAGAAATTCATAACTCTGTTCAGTGAGATAGTGGTGCAACCAAATTTCTCGGAGTTGACGGAGTTTGCATTGGGATGGACGGAACTAAATGCAAAATTAAAGATTCATGGTTTTTTCCTTTTAGACCCTTGAGAATGCCTAGAAAATGGTTGAGGGCACGAAAAAGTAGTGTCCCAAAGTGGACGGGGTCTGCATTGAGGTGGACTGAGCTAAGATTCAAAATTCACTACTTAGTTGCAAGACGTCCTTAACGTTTCAAAATCGTTCTGTACATAAAGCCATTATTGTTCACCACCTATGAAATCATCATCGCCACTTACTATATGCAATGGATTCGATTCTTTCTCTCTATCTGTCCAGAGATTCGCTGATGAGAGACAGATTCGCTATTACCTGAGGAGGTGGGTCACTTTGGACAGTTCATGAATTTTTCGATCTGAGTTGCAACTCTTAAGAATGTGACCTATGACTTATGGTGGAAGCGAATTATGAACTAATGTAGAAAATACCGACCACATCGAGGGCGCTCAGCCCACCGTGAGTGTGGATCCTTCATCTGGCTTGTTGACCCATTCCTAATCAGTTTCCATTTTTCCAGTGCATGAGCTTTTCTGGAATCAAAGCGAGTTTTACTCTTGGCTCTGCTCACTCTTGCGCATATACCGCCTCCCGTGGGTGAAGCTCTACGGGGTCCGGGAACTTCTCCCCTAACACGGCGTCGCACCCGTCGCATCCGCCGCCTATCGCAGGATTGCGATGGAAGATTGGAGCGCGCAATTTGTGAGGTAGGGAGTCCTTTAATTATTTGAATTGGCTGGCCGCTCTTTTCAATTCCAATGCGGTCTTGATCGTCGTTTAGATAGGAGGAGTCATTTCAATTGAACAAGTCTAATAAACATGAAAACTAAAAAGAAACAGAAGAAAAAACGATAAAATCCACTGAAAAAGCAATCCAGTCAAGGAAAAATATCGCGTCCTATCGATTGGCGGGGGGCGGGGTGAGTACGGTAACTGCAATGGCATTTGCCGCATGCCGCAAGGGAGAATGCCGCGATAGGGGAGAAGTTCCGTTACCCAAGCTCTACGAGCTCATTTGTGCTCTGCTGATCTGGCTCCAGTCCCACCCATCACCACTTGATCTGGTGTGACGACCAGGTACTCAGAATGAAATGCGCAACACAACACAACGTTTCTAAAGTTATAAGCCATACCTTTCCACCGATTATGCGATTATTCACTCTAATTGAGGTGAAAATGTAGTTTGGGGGGGGGGGGAGTGATAGCGCCCTTCCGTCTCGTTGCTCTGCGTCTCTCACCCAGGCGGCAGGGTACCCAGAGACCGCACTGAAGCGTGTATTCTTTAACAAGGGGAGGAGCTTTGGGGTGGGTGATAAGTAAACGTAGTGCAAGGACAAGAGAAAGTTGTGATAAAGTAGAAAAGAGTGGACTGGGTTAAACTTGAGGAGTATGACTGCAATAAGGATTGCGCACCGTAGACGCACCGCACGCGTCGACTAAAGTTGCTATTAAAAAGCTATTCTAAATCACTTCGACTTTTTGCACAACCTTGACTTCTCACCCACCCCGGAGCTCCTCCCCTTGGTAAGGAATACATTCCCTATTACTATTAAGAGGTCGTATCCGCGCTCCAGTGCGGTCTCTGGGTACTCTGCCGCCTGGGTGAGAGACGCAGAGCAACGAGACGGAAGAGCGCTGGCACTCTCGCCACCGGCTGCCGTCTGAGTTATTTTCCCGCGCGCGGATATTTGATTCAGAGCACTGGGGCAGCTAGGCCGTATTGGAGCGCATATCTTATACTGCGCCGTATTCTTACTTTTTAACATATCAGCTGTTCTCCTTTCTTCCAGTGTATTATTGAATTCTACTTGATTTACTTAATTTCTTCTATTTCACAGATGTCTCCTCAGCTTTTTTGGAGGATCTTTGTCAAAACGTTCACGTTTTACTCATAGTTTTCGCATTCCTTACTGTTCCTATTCAATATACGTATTCAGATTTAGAGTTTCTGTATTCTGCCGACTCCTACCACCTGTGTACCGCCCCAGTTCGCATTCAACTTTCACTCATTCTATTCAATGTGCTCTGCTTTCTATTTTCCATATTTTCTGTATTCCACCACGCCATATTTTCTGTACTCCACTACGGCCATATTTTCTGTATTCTACTGCGTCTAATACGTCATCAACCACAACTTATTCCTTCTGCTGCTCATTTCTAATTGCTAGCTGCTCGACAACGGGAAAGGTACGTCTTTAATTTAGACTTCGTACTGTTATTTGAACGACCCCACCACCATCGCTTGTCATTGTTTTCGAGTGTGATAGTGGTTTTGCAAACTGAAGTATTGTAAACCCACTATTTTCACTTCGAAAATGAGAAGATCGTTCTCACATAGCTTTAGCGGCATCCACACCCCTGTTGATCCACACCCCTGTTGATCTTTCACGATTTTCGCAACATCCACACCCCTGTTGGTCTTTCGCGATTTTCGCAACATGGATGAAAAAGGCAAATATCAAGATATTTGCCTTTTTCATCCATTTGCGAAAATCGCGAAAGAGCAGCAAACATGATTTTTTGTTTTTGATAAGAAAGAAAGCATATTTTTATTTCCGTCAAGAAGAAAACATGTTTTTGACCTACTCGATTACTGGGATCTCAGAAAGGCATGAGGGAAGAAGTATATAGGGACATGATCCATCAAAATCCATTTTATCCCCATGACCCTCCTGGTCACCCTTTACGAAGCATTCCATTTATCTACATTCGTAAACGTTTTCACAGTTCTATCAACGTGGTTTTTACTCATTTATACAACTTCTCCTTTACTCCCTCCGATTTAACATTGCATTGCAACCCATCTGGTTGAACAATGATATCTCGTTGAATACTGATACGACAGCGTCTTGAGTTGAATAATCATCGAATTCTATCTATAAAGAAATGTATTGGAGTAATAAGTGTAATTAGGAACTGAATGTCAGGTAAAGTCAAACCATCTGTGTGTTAGTCTCAGGAAAGCAGTAAGTTTTACAAAATCATAGAAGGATTTGGAGACCAAATGATTTGATATAAGGATGTAAGGAAAACACGAATCACCAGACATATCGTGCACGAGGTCTTCTTCTCTAACTACGTTTTTTCTTGGCCTACACAACATGTTTTCCTATTTGAGCTCTACTGCAATGAATATTGAAGTGAATGTCGCTGTGAAGCTTCCAATCCATGCTCAAACTTCCAATTTATGCTCTGACAGCTCCGCCATGGGGCTGCGATACCGTGAAGCAGGCTCAGAATCTATTCCATTCCATCCGGTTCGCAAGAGTTTATTAATGTTCGCCCAATGTTGCACCATAGTTCTCTAATAATTCATTATTCAGAATGTCTTCTGCTTCTATGTGGAATTGCCCATTTTGCGGGAGAGTAATATTAAAAAAGAATCTGTAAAGTCATTTGAAAGTAGTCCATCGAACGGTAGCCGATGAAGTTTTCCGAATACGAGAGCAAATCAGTAGAGAACGGAACCGCAACGGTTATCTGCCCGCTATGCGAAGAGAGCTTTACTACGTATGATGAGCTCGCCCAGCACTGTGGAGCCACACATGCTGACGATGGCGCCGGAGGGCGGCCACAGAACTATTCTATAGTCTCTGAGGAGTTCACTAATCGTCAAGAATATGAGGTGTGTTAGCGCAATTGTCACCTTGGCGAAAAAGATTTCTATTTATTAGCTCTGGCTAACAAGAAGGTGTGAAGATACATGCACCTCACTGTTCAAGACACGAGTCAGAACTTCGGGTGCATCATCTCGTCTGACTCTTTTGTAAGTTCCGTGATCATCTGGTTGAAGTGGAGATAACATAATCGTTTACTTTTAATCAGATGCAACCGATCTGGAACGTATAAGAAAACTGGAATACAGAGAGCCAGTGTCACTAAAAAGGACGTTCGTTACTGTTCGTGTCATCTTAATGTTACTTTCAACGAAGGCGAAACAGCTACGGTAAACGGATGGTTTGGTCATGTGGGGCATGATCTAAACCCTGCTCTGCTCAAGTTTTCGAGTCAGCAGAGAATCTACTTGAAGACACTGCTCGAAGGTAATAAGTGTACTGACTTAGCTTTTTGGACATTATCTAACGCAACTCAAATTAGAACACTCCATAGACCACATCATCAGTCGACTACGCAAAGAGGATGCAACAAAATCTACAAAGCTCTATTTTGTCGTGAAGCAGGATCTTCGTAACATAATAGGGAAGTACCGTATGGCGCCAGGGTGGATGGATGACGATGATGTGACCTCCCTGAAAAACGTTACGAGGAGAACAACCCTGACGACGGGATTAGATAAATGGAGCTACCACGAGATCCGAGTGGAAAAGGTCTTCAAGTAGGTAGGGAATTTAGCGCTTCAGTTCAACTAAGGAAGATACTGTTATGAAAGCGTGTATTTGCATGATGAAATGGTGATTATGTAAAATTCAGTGATAATAACGCCACTTATTCTAGAGTGGCTAATAAAGTACTCTTCCGAAGGCGTTTCTCTTGACGACAAATTCCACACACGAGGTACAACTAGAGATTAACGACTCTAATGGTCTTGGATGAACGAGATCGTGGGCTTCCCGGAGTTATTTTGATATAGCCTTTATAAATATACCAGTCGGGCCGCCCGGCTAACGCCGGGCTTCCCTCCTTATAGGTTCGCCCGGCTACGCCGGGCGCTCTCTCTCTCTCTCTCTTTCTCTCTAACATGTCTGCAGAAACATGTCCGTCTGTGCTGCAAGAACATCCATAAATGGAAGCTATTTCAGAAGTCCGAATTAGGAGCGGCCTTCAAGTTACAACGGTCTGGGTTCGAACTAACAGTATTTATTCACGCCCAGCCCTTTGGGACGATGTTTAGTCTTGCAACCTATCATCAGTGTTCCTATCCTTCCTTCTGTATTCCTACCAATGGTCGCTCTAACAAGGGAAGGATAATTGATCGCAGTGGCCATTCAAGATGAGATGTATACCCCCGTAGGTGGTTTCGAACGCTGATCTCAAATCTGTATTCCAAATCTGCGAAACGGTTCTGGGAACAAAGTTACGGGCTCGGGGCCTCCCTGTGTTATACCACTGCGCTGAACGGATCACCGAGCCGAGCAAGGCTTTACCTGTGCAACGGTGGCCTGGGGGATAGTGCGGTGGACTGATAGGCATGACATCAAGGTTCGAATCCTTGATGCATGGGCTCGTTTTGCTTTTCCATAAAATGCGTCCTAAACGCATGCAAAACGTTTTTGGGCTCAATGTTGGGCGTCTAGAGGGTTCCCTCACAATTTAGGACTCCGTAGAATAGTAATCCAATAAAATTTTTCTTACCGCTATTGGCCGAATATATGCATTCGTATCTCTACCCTGAACGATCGAGATGGTGTTTTGAAATCTTCGGCAGCTCCCCGTACTTACGGTAGGCGGCGGTTGAATGACTCATCCGACCAGAGCCCTCTTTGGGAGAGATACGGCCCACAGATTCTAGGAATGGTGCCCACGCTTTCGAAGGGGTGGTACAAGTTAACGGGCATTGTTGAAAAAATACTGTAGAACAATAGTTTATCTCTTTGTGTGCACATATGATTATCCGTTGATTCTATTCATGGGGTAAATGCCCTTTCAAGAGGCCCTTTCATTAGGTAAGCGTGGTGGAGCGGTAGGGCATGGTACCACGGCTGTCCTCGAAACCCTATATCCACCTGTGAATTGTTCTGAATTTCCCCCCTATGAGCCTTCATTGTTGATTTGAAGCGGTATCCACTGGAAATGACTGTCGCGCAATGGGACTCCTTTATTAATTTTAGCATAACTCATCCTTACAATTTATCCACTAATCTTCATAAGTAGGCAGACCGACTAGCTTGTTTTGCATCTGATAGTTGCGACCACATAATACATCGTAAGTTGTCAATACCAAATAATTTCGAAAGCTCATGCTCTCTTAATTTCCGTAGATGGCCCTTTGTCGTGATAATACAAAACGTGTTTCTCATGCTCGAGAAGGTGCGGCTTCTTTTGAAACTCGAGCTTCAGAAGACTATGGACTCTTCCACCAGTGCCACAAAATTGGAGCTCATGGGCCAGATCACAAACATGAGGGCTACGTCTCACTTCGGAGCCTCTATATCCTCACAAATGTAGGAAGTTTCATTTGCGAAGCTACGGGTCCATCGTCGCTCTCCTCATCAGGCGACCGGAGAGGATAATTGTGATCGTCTTTCACGAATTCGACTTCTTCGCAAAGGATAACGGGCTTTTCCTAGTATCGATAAGTACCGCTCGAAACCACTTAATTACCGCCTCTTGGATAGTGTTGGTGTCTACTTCATGCTACAAGAAAGAACTTCCTCCACCAAATATGATGATCCCACATTCGTTCAGAAGATTCGCTGGTAACGTGTTGAAGAGCGTTCGACCCGATAAATCATTTGAAATCTTCCTCCTTGAAGCCTTTGAGGTTCATTTTAAGCAAATAGTTAAAATTCCTCTTTTCTTGAATGGAGCTCCACCCTTAATCGGCCCGTGGGCGTCAAAAAAAAACTTGCCTTGTAGTACCTCTCCAGTGTTCCTTATTTGTGAGGAAGCCTTGTAGACGCCCAACATAGAGCCCAAAGACGTTTTGCAAGCGTTTAGGACGCATTTTATGGAAAGGCAAAACGAGCCCATGCATCAAGGATTCGAACCTTGATGTCATGCCTATCAGTCCACCGCACTATCCCCCAGGCCACCGTTGCACAGGTAAGGCCTTTGCTCGGCTCGGTGATCCGTTCAGCGCAGTGGTATAACACAGGGAGGCCCCGAGCCCGTAACTTTGTTCCCAGAATCGTTTCGCAGATTTGGAATACAGATTTGAGATCAGCGTTCGAAACCACCTACGGGGGTATACATCTCATCTTGAATGGCCACTGCGACCAATTATCCTTCCCTTGTAAGTCCATTCTGACATTTCTCCACAAGCCCCGGCCCTGAAGGGTTATGAGTCCTCGCACAAACCCCGCCCCTTGTGGGCGGAGTCCGGTCCTGCCACCCACCATAAATGTTCCCATCCTGCCGCCTGTGCACCTTCCAAATTTGAACGCTTGAGGTCAAAGTTTAGATTTTTCACACAAACCCCGCCCCTTGTGAGCGGAGTCCGGTCCTGCTACCCACCATGAATGTTCCCATCCTGCCGCCTGTGCTCTTGTCGATTTTGAACTTTCTAGGTCCACAGGGACAGGAGTTTTGAATTTCTGCCCAATCTCCGCCCATCGTGGGCGGGGCTCAATCCTGCTATTTATTATAAGCGTTCCCATCCTATCTTGGGTAATCCTACCAAATTTGGACGCTCTAGGTCCACGGGGACTGCAGTTATGATTTTCCGCACGAACCCCGCCCCCTGTGGCCGGGGTCCGATCCTGCCACCCACCGTAATTGTTCCCATCCAGCCGCCTGTACTCCTACCAAATTTGAACTCTCTAGGTCCACGGGGACAGATGTTATGGCTTTCTGCTCTAATATTTA
>LS997567.1:25778478-25855978 GCA_000469685.2 Haemonchus contortus
TAAGCTCGACGCCGACGAGGCGATGGACCATTCGAAGAAGATTTTACATCACATACAACTGACAGCAGAAATCGGTCCACTTTTTCCATCAAGTACCCTGGCCGTACGTCCAGAATTGGCGCAAATTGGAGGCAAGCCTGAATGATCGAAAATACCACTCCACCAGGTGCCCATTTACTCGATTGAAGGATTGGGAATGCACTATCTTCTTACTAAATCTTTTCAGGGGCGGAAGGTAAAGAAAGAAAGAGAACCAACTAAAGACCTCCACGAAGAGGTAAGACGATTAATGGAGACGTCATCCGATGAGGAGCAAAACTCCTGAGCAAGGTGAATTCAGCTTTCTTACTTTTCGCTCATCTCTCTTCTCTCTGTTGTACGCTTGTCGCAATTTCCCATTTTTCCGAGAAAAAAGAATGACTAATACGACCCTTCATTCCTACTTACTACACAGTTCCAAACATGCAAGTTACAGTAAAAACCAAAAGCTTCGAAACCCTTTCAGGCCACCGGTAACAACAAGCTGCACGTCGAGCGAGACGTCCGTGCCACTTCTACTCGTACTATAAAGCAACCTGTCTAGGCGGAAGGGTGGCGCCTTTTATGTAGTCAGAGAGATTGTTGTCCCTCTGATAACGAACGAACAAGTAAACACGAAGGTTCAGTGGTATATATTTATTAATAAGCAACAAAACACCCTGATGCGGGTCGTGTGCGAGAGAAGTGCGATACTTAAGCCCCGCCCCTAAGGAGCGGGGTGACCGCGGGTTCTGGCCTATGCCAGAACACTCCCGCCGGCCACAATAAATTAGAATTTATTTACATATAATAACGAAAGGAAAATTTCTTTGTTTCGTGATGTCAGCGCGTTGCCCATATCGTATCGTCCTCATGGTCGTCGTCTTCTGAAGCCGCCGCCGCCTTGTCCTCGGTTGGCGCACAGTAGCACATTGTGTGGTCTCCCACACGCTGCGCACTGCACACCACAGTCCTCGTCGTCATGTGCAGGCTTGAGGCAACGACCACAAAGGCCGAGCCTTGCCACCTGCATGCTTTTTGCAACCGCATCAGGAAAGCGGTTGCACCGCGACGTATTGTGTCCGTCGCGGTTATCTGTCACAGGGCAGGAAATACAAGAAGATCGCGGCTCTGACCGCTTCAGCAGTTCGTTGACGGCTGCCTCAAGAGTGTGCAGCCGCCCAACTACGTGCTCGAGTGCCGCCATAATATCAGCGTTAGTTGGAGACGAAGTCGATTCGGCCTGGTCGAGCATAGCGCTTTGATAGATCCATGTGCTGACTTGTGTCAGTGCTGAGCTTATATACACTTTTTACTCAAAGGAGAACCCCGTAGGGAAAATGTAAATATGCGGTGCAACATAAGCGTGTCAGAAGCGCGCTTTTATCTACGGTACGACTATGTGTTTGAAGAAACCGACCGAGCAGAAGTGCATAACGCGCCACATGGTGCTGTGATACATCTAATGGCAGCACACAGAACATTGAGTAGTACGATAATCGCTATTGGTCCGAATAAATAAATCAGACCGGTTACTAGTGTACAAGCAACGGCAATGAGTACAGCTGCTTTCCAGTGATCCCTGATTGTTGTGAGCAACGGCTTCAAATCAGGCAAATAGAACTGAGGAAAATCTAGCATACTTACTTGTCCCTCCTCAGAGTTGTGGAAAAAAGACTGAATCATTTGCGACCGGATGATAGAACAAGTGTTCTTCGAGGAGCATTTCACTTTTTGATTGGCCACATGCTATGAAACAAATATCCTTAATAAAGGCCTCATTGAAGTTTAAACTAAGCTCTGTAGTTGTATTGTCTGGGCTACACTTAACAACAGTTGTGAAGTTGCTGCATTTGATTTCTGCAAACGATTCATAATGTGAAATGCATGTCACATTTGTCTGTGCTCCATGTAGACAACCATAACAACCTTTCGGCTCGCTCAACTGTGCAGTGCATTGGTTGCCGGTAACTAGTTCAGAGCTCTCTGTCATTATCTTGGATCTTACATATAGAGTTACTTCCTCAAATGAGTTTACCACAACGTCGTTACCTTGAGTGTACATCTCTATAGTACCGGTCTTAAGTGGTAAGTGATTGGATTCCTCTGCACGTATATGACCGATCGAGTTTCTTCCGCATTCGCTTGTTCGTACCGTGCTGAGCATACAACCGGTATTTGGAAGGAGTCAGGAAGAATGATGGTCTCAGTTTCCGACTGGGCATACGTTTTACTCATTGGCGAATGCGAGGGCATCTGCACAGTGACTGCTGTGATATTCATGATCTTCACGTCTGTTGTCTGATATGGCAGTATGCTATATCGATCTTGTACTGTTTTGCCAAACATACTGCTCAAGATCTCAAGATGAATGGACGGAGACCAGTCTTGGCATTCGAATACTTCATAAATGTCTTCAGTGAGGGGGATATGAGCTACTCTATAGAAGACACAAGAAGGAGTCGGTAAGAGGCATCCAGAAAGTAAACCTCCACTGGAATAATCACAGGCAGAATATCCTGGGTAAGCTCTGGAACCATGAAGTTCTGCAACTGTTTCGTTGGGTTTCAGCGAGTCACATTTGTTTTGTGAACATGACCCCATCTCTGAACATCGATGGGAATAAAATATTTTATGTTGTGTGTTCTTTGTGAAGAACTTGGACGTTTTGGTGCAGGTGAAATGAAAGGCTTTCACCTCTATACTTATCGTCCCAACCGTTTTATTTTGAAGATGAATTTCGATGCATTTTTTCTTCTGCAACTTATTGAAAAGAATTTTGCGTCCAATTTCATAAGAGCACTTATCATCCTGGTTGCAAACCAGCTCAGCATGATGTCTGGATAGCCCATGTTGGCATGCGTTGCTCAGACCTACTATCATGAACAGTACGACTGCTACTGCTGTAATACGACCGCCAAGCGGTGTCGGTCGATATGAATGAAATATGTTCATTTCTATTGTGCGTGATTCTGCTGGTTTTTCGTACATTATGGTGGGTTCGCACCGACTCTTAGACCTGGCTAGATGCTTCAACATCCAAGAAATGATCATAACTGTGACAGTAGCGATAAGCGTTATTATCGCCACTGATATTATAGCGCCGATTGGCCAACAGTGCAGATTTCCCAGTAGCGATTTCGAGAGAATTCTGCTGGACTGCAGGCAGAATTCGGGAGGTTCGCATGATAATTGTGAGAAAGTGGTATCACTCAGGTTCACGTTTGCTTTGGCGTTCACTGGTTATACAGGTAACTTTAATCTTATTTCACCTGTTGTATTTGTGAATGCTCTACATTCTTTGTTGAAACATAGATTGTACTCTTTATTCGGTGGCTGTATGATTACCGCTCCGTGGTGACATTTGATGCTCGTAGCATTTCCTGATGTTAAGTGCATTATTGCCATGAGCACTGCCATTGGCAATAGTGAAAAGTGATTATTGATGGGTCGCCTATGAGTCGACCGTGTCACTTGCATTTCGGTTGCAACTACCATATCTTGCGTATCTTCGAGGTCATTTTCGAACTCACGAATTACTTCGTAAGCTCTGTTTTTTGATTTTCTTTATAGTTTCACTCGAGGAGTATCTGTGACTCTTTCGACGGGCTTCGGTAGAGCGGGGATCTCAGAACTTCTTATTTCGAGAGGATAAAGCCCGTTTAATGGGCGATGGAGTATCTTTCGATTCGGTAGCAGTACCTTTGCTAATCTTACCAGATCATCAGCGCTTGTGATTATTTCGCAAACCTTTCCAAAGGACCAGCTGCCGCGAGGCAGGAAATCATCGCTAATGAGTACGATCTCTCCGACTTCGGGAACATTCTTCGAGACATGCCTTTTTTGTTTGAGATGTTGCTTCTGCGAATCTCTTAAGCAGAGCAGATACTCATTGTTCCATCTTTCCCAGAATTTGGTAGCAATTCTTTCAGAAGATTCTAACGCTTCCTTGGCTTGTTTTACTGTTTGAATCAAGTCTGGATCATACCCCTCGTCATCATTTGTGAGGGTGTCACTGCAGGGAAGTGAAAATTTCATGTTTCCTTGAAGGAAATCGACCAGCCTCAACGGGATTTCGGAAATGTCCGTCAAATTTGTTTTCGTCAGAGGACGAGTGTTAATGATAGCTTCTATTTTTGCCATTGCTGTGCTCATTTTGGTATAGGATAGTTTTCTACGACCGACACTTTTATTTAAGCACTTTTTGACTGAACCAACCAGTCTTTCCCAAACACCGCCCATCCATGGACTTGCTGGTGGGTTGAAGATCCATCTGATACCGACAGAAGCACAGTATGACATCAAAGGGTTATCACTGTTGCTGTTTTCAAACATTTTTTGAGATCATTTTCGAGCCGAGTTTGAAATTAGAGCCGCAATCGCTCCGCATTAGCGAAGGTACACCGTGTCTTGAGACAAAACGGATGAAACTGTTGAGCAATGCTCCTGTTGTCATGTTTTCTACAACTTCAAGGTGCACAGCGCGAGTAGTAAGGCAAGTATAGAGACAGACATACATGTTTTCGTTAGCAAAGGGTCTGCTCGCTCTGACCCTATATTCGGGAGTGGTGGCATTTCTGGAGCTCCGAAAGGTAACCCTTGCCAACGTTCGCAAACAGCGCAGTTGTCGATGATCTTTCTGATTGAGCTCGATGGGCGCGGTAGCCAGAATCGATTTCTTAGCAATGAAAGTGTATGCTCTTTACCACAGTGTGCGTTAGATCTGTGTATGTCCTGCAAGACCAGTGTCGTGAAGGGTACATCGCGAGGTAAAAATACGGGTGAAACCGCGTCTAGGGGTAGCACCGAATTCTGTAGCCTCGATGCATGTCTATGATCCCATCACAATCTCGTATGATTTTGTGATGATGGAATCGTTTTTGTAGTTCTTTGCAGTCTATTCCTTTATGAATTTGCTGTATTATTGCATTTTCTGCTGTTCGATTGTCATGGGCCGATATCTGTGGGTCTACGTCGAACCTGTTTGCCCAGCAGAGTTTGATGTGGACTACGTTTCTATCGTTGGTGCGATTGGCCCATTTGAGAAGGCACTTCCCTATTCTGGCTACTGTACCTAGCAGTATTTTCAGGGACGAAAAGCGACGTACGTTAATAAACGTTTTGTTTTGATCCTGACTAGATGTTGTGGCATTTGCCAGCTCAACGCGAATTGTATTGCTTTCATTTTCTTGAGCTGTAATTTGATATTGGCCTGACCAACGTTGCTGTCTTACTGTTCGACAGCCATTTAGGGCCTTGGATCCTGATATGATCACATATTTGTTTGGAACTCAGTTCTCTGGTACCGGCATCGGCGGGGTTTGAGTTGGTGGGCACAAGCATGAATTCCACGTTGCAGTTCTTGTCTTCAAGGCTAGCTTTCAATGCCGTGATTCGGTCGCGTTGGTTTGCTACGAATGGTGGCAATTTTCGGTCTGACCTTCAACCAGCACAGTGCTATTTCGCTATCACTCACGATTGCTATTTCTCTAATGAGGTAGTTATTCGTCCTTAAGATAGAACATCCAAGACGAAGAGCGATAAGTATTCCTCGAAGTTCCAACCTGGGAGTGGTTTGTGGTGTTTTCTTTGGCGACAACTTGGTTTTTCCACTTACAAGAGGGGAAGTTGTTTTGTATTGAAAAACTATGTAGGAACATGTCGCTATAGCTTCCTTGCTTGCATCCGCAAAGACCCATAGACCCTCTTCAAGAGGTTTATTCTCTGCGCTGAAAACTCTTGGGATTGTTATCTTAGCGTTGTTGACTGCTGCACATAACGCACTCCATTTTTTGTGGAATTCCGTCATCCCAACTTGAATGCCTGATAAAGATTTCCCTCATTAAAGATTTCAGTCCAATTAATAGAGGACCAACAACACCGAGCGGGTCGTATAGAGATTTATTTGGCTAACTATATCTCTTTTCGTCAACGTCGTCTTCATTTCGAAGTTTGTCTTTACGGTGAAGCGGTCATTCTCCGTATCATAATGAACGCCAAGAAGTTTCATTTCGCCAGATGGAGCCCGGTCGTTTTTTGGTATGGCCATGCTGACACTGTTTGAGTTAGAAATGTACTTTCGGAGATTCATACCGGTTTTTGAGAACAAGGTCTTCGATTTTTCGTATTTTTGAAGAGCCTGCCTTTCAGTTTGTGCTTGGAGTAGAATGTTGTCCACATATAGATTTCTGCTTATTTCTGCTGATAATAGGTCCCTTCCGAGCGTAAGAATGCTAGAAGCGCCATATTTAGTATACTGGGTGACGCAGTGATACCGAATGGTAAGCGATTGAAGCGGTATTCTATTATGTTCGACCTTATAATAGGCTTAGTGGTGTCTTTTACCCAGAAAAGCGGCATAAGTCTTTGTGTACGTCTTTAAGCCTGATCTGTGTGAACGCGGCCTCGTTGTCGCAGAGTAACGAGTATTTGCTGAAGCGACTTGAAATGAGAATGTCATGGAATTTGTTCACGAATGATTCGCCTTTGTGGATAACATCATTCAGCGAGAACTGTCCCCTTTTCTTAGATGAGGCATCAAATACCATCCTCAGGGGTGTTGCCTTGTGGGGCCGCCACACGGCTGAATGAGGCATGTAATATGTGCCTACAGCATCTTGATCTTTTTCGAAAACTCGTTCGATGATTCCTTGGTTTTCGTAGTCGTTAAGGATCTTAGAATACCAGTACGCCTGGTCACTGTGCATTTTCAACTGATTCTGAAGAGATGCCAGTCGTTTGATAGCGACAGAATAGTTGTCCTCTAATTGTGCAACATTGCATTTTAGGGGAAATGGTGCTGTGACATAGCCATTGTCAAACGATATTGAGTTTGAGTAGTCTTCGAAATACTGCTGAACTTTATCGTCCGAAGCACAGTCATTGGAAGAAATTCCGAGGCCCTCAAGTTCAAAGAGTTTCTCTAACATTTGGCTCTCCGAGCCTTCATGAATAGCCGTCAATCCGAAGGAAATAGGCTGGCTTCCTGCAGGACTATCTAACTTGCCGCGACCATAAATTGCTTGCCCGAAAAGGGTTTTTGCAATACACATTCCTGAAGGAGTGCTCTGTGGAGCCTCATCTTCTATAACTAAGTCATAATATCTGTCAAGTCCGACTAAAATTTTGGGGACTTGCTGTTCTCCCTGGAACTTTGAACTTGCGATGCAGATTTGGTGCTGCTCGAGGAAACTGGCGTCTTGCTGAGTTAACTTGACTGAAGAGAATCCACCAGTTATGACTGGTTTGGTCTGTACAGTAAAGCGCACCTCTTTTCCGTATACGGTCTGAACTTTCAGAGGCACAGTTGTGCTACTAAATCGTTCTACGTGTCCTCCGATGCCTGACATTATGCAGGTCTCTGCAGAGAGCTTTGGGAGCTCAAAATCATTTGCTAAGTTTTCTTCACTTATAGTTTTCTGAGCTCCAGTATCGAAGAAGAAGAGCACTTTTTCAAATCTTTCGCTTCTGTTGTTCCAGAGGAATGCTGTCTGCTGTCATAAGAATCAGTTGTTCATTTTGACTGGTGTCGATCGTAGCGCGGTCGTAATCCTGCTCAAATTGAGTAACCTGTGTGTTGGTCTGTTGTGTTCTCCTAGCATCATTGCTATAACGGTTGTAAGGTCTGGTATCAGACTGCTGTGGTCTGCTGCCATAGTTTTGTTGATTAGACTCATTTCTAGCTGGCCTGGGATTTGCCGGTGGGGCTGACATTGGTGCCGGCTGGTCTGCTCGCCAGACATATGCTTTGGTGATGTTTTTGGCCACAGCTGGGACAACTAGGTTTCTGCATTGATTGCTTGAGTGGTTATTGTTGAAACATTTCCAGCAGAGACGTTTTTCCTTGGCGATATCGCGCCTTTTTTGGATATCGGTGACTGTTCTGCACAGTGCAGAATGGTGATTGTTGCGTCCGCAGAAGACGCAGGTTTGGGTGAACCCAAACCGGTTTAGTGTTCTATGTTCATTGGTGGACCTAGTTTCCTTGGTATACTCTCTGTTGGAGCCCCAATGTGTCTCGACGAAGAGTTTGGAAGATATTTCTTTTTCCAACAGGGTTATAAGATTCCCTATTGTAATATTTTTGTCGTCCTGATATTTTGCTAGGACGTCCTTTATTACTGTGTAAGGGAACTTTTTTATTATTGTTTCAGGCCACATAGGTTCGCTATTGGCTCTGATGTCATAGTCCGTGGAGACCATTCGGTTCATAAGTGCTTTGATGGAGTCCAAGCAGTCATCACAGCTTTTTGCATAGTGTGCGGCAGCTTTCAAGTCGAAAAGTTTCTGCACTATTTTTGACCTGTTGACCGGTCGAATGCCGAATTTGTCTTTAAGAGACTGTACAATCCACTCATCATTTTTTGCTATCGGCTGTATTCCTTTGATGGCTCTTTCGGCCTTCTCTCTCAAGCTGTCTTTGAGTAGAACAATCTTCTCAATTGTGCTCAGGTCATTGCTCGAGTGAATGAGCGATTCATAACCTGCCCAGTACTCTGGGAATTCTTCTTCGCTACCGTAAAATTTCAGCAGGCTGATATTGGGCGGTTTGATTGACCTCATCCTGGAGGTGCTCTCAGAAATCGGCTCCTCCAAGTTTCCTTGAGGCCAATTTGTTTGGTTACTATTGTGGGTTGATGAACCTTCACTGTCATTATTAGCGGAAGGTAATTTAAGCTTCCTTTGAGCTTACACCAAAAAATGTGGTGTTTAGGCGGAAGGGTGGCGCCTTTTATGTAGTCAGAGAGATTGTTGTCTCTCTGATAACGAACGAACAAGTAAACACGAAGGTTCAATGGTATATATTTATTAATAAGCAACAAAACACCCTGGTGCGGGTCGTGTGCGAGAGAAGTGCGATACTTAAGTCCCGCCCCTAAGGGGCGGGAGTGACCGCGGGTTCTGGCCTATGCCAGAACACAACCTGTACTGGGAAAATGGCCGAAAATGTACATACGCACGATATTGTAATAATAATCACGAGATAATATATTGGATTAATAATTGCGAAATAAAGATTCGAATGTTAACATCTTGTTCCTGAATCTCATTCTGAGAAGTGGATGCATCTCGCTTGTCAAGGAAACTATAGTGACTGAAAATTCTAGAAATCGTGAGGGCGAGGTGAGTGGTGCTACAGAGCGGGATGTATCAGAGAGCATCCTCCGCCAACCGCGTGCGGCCGCGTAGCGCGTAGCCTTCTGCTCCTCTGGCATTGGAGCGCGATATTGTTTGCACGCCATTTTCAAAAATGCACCACGCGACCCCTAGCTGCCCGAAAACTAGCACGTCTCCTTGCCCAGAGTCCCTTTTTCATGCGTCGTATATGTGGTGGGTGGAAATCTGGGCATTCAAATGAGATTATGCCGTGAAGTAAAATGTATTTTCTACAGAAATTCTGCATAATTCGGAGGATGCTCTTTGATACACTCCGCTCTGTACCGTCACTTAGGCGAGGGACTTAAGTTTATCACAGACTGCTTGGTATAGACATTATCGAGAATACAATCGCAAAAACAATTCCACTTTTGACGTAACTTTATTGAAGAATCCCTGTCCCAAAGAATGTGCCAGAGAGGGGCAACTTTAAACGAAACCCAAGCATTCATTCGACCTCGCTTTCACAAGCACATGATGCGCCCCAACCGCACCTCATCATGCATAATTTAAAGATCCGCGCGCGGAAAATAATTCAAGCGGCAGCCGGTGGCGAGATTTAATCGCGTTCCCAATTACATTTTCACCCTAATTGAAATCCTGATTTGTATAGAAAAGCTTACCGAACTCTCAGTGATACTCTACAGTTCAAGTTCTCAGAGAAACATCTAGGAGCTTATTTCTAGTTATTGGACTGCGAAGGCATACATTTCTTGTTTTATTTGATTCAACAAATCACGGATCAGGCAGTTAATTGTACGTTGGCTACTTTTTATTGAGAAGCTGGCATGGGAAATATACCGAGTGTTAGTATCAACGTTGTAACTGCCAAAACACAGTTCTAACTTTGTTTCGTTTGTAATTGTGTGATTGAATTGATTCATGTTATTCGAGGTCATCTTTTAGCAACAGTACCCGTTGTGTCTTTGAAGACGCTGAGGATTTTTTGGAAAGTAGTATTGGAAGGGGCTTAACAGTCTGCCTGCTCTTCAAAAAGCTTGTGTTATTTTTGAGGGGCAAGCTTGGTGCATGATAGTCTGTTGTGTATAGTTTAGGGTGAAAATGTAGTTGGGGGGTGCCAGCGCCCCTCCGTCACGTTGCTCTGCGTCTCTGACCAAGGCGGCAGAGTATCCAGAGACCGCACTGGAGCGCGGCTAGGGTCTCTCGATAGTGATAGGGAACCTATTCTTTGGCAAGGGGAGGAGCTCCGGGGTGGGTGCGAAGTAAACGTTGTGCATAAAGTTGAAATGTATAGAACAGCTCTTTAGTAGCAACTTTTATTCGTCTTAAACACATGAAACGTTTACTTCGCACCCACCCCGGAGCTCCTCCCCTTGCCAAAGAATAGGTTCCCTATCACTATCGAGAGACCCTAGCCGCGCTCCAGTGCGGTCTCTGGATACTCTGCCGCCTTGGTCAGAGACGCAGAGCAACGTGACGGAGGGGCGCTGGCACCCCCCAACTACATTTTCACCAAGTTTAGAATTTGGGGTTATTTTGCCTATCCGAATAGGGAAAGCTGGATTGAGTCACCTTTTGTTATTCGGACAGGTCTGGATGGCGTGTTCGGTTTCTTTACTGCGCCAGCAATACGGTCCAACGATGGCGGCGGCGTTATCGTCTAAATGGCGACGACTAATCAACTTTCGCCGTCATCGACCTAGGTCCACAATAGTTCTTAGTCATTTCAATTACTCTTTTCTCATAATCGTTGACAATTGCCGTCGCTCTCCTCTAACGTTTCCGGCCGTACACTGCTTAATTCTAGGTGACCACACTTTGCCCGCGCCTCTAGGTCTTCGGGATGTCCTTCTTCGGTAGGGTGAAAAACCTGTTCCGAAGTTCCGCATCTGAAGAGACACGGTGGCAGTTACCATCAATCATCGAGGTGAGCTACTAGTCCTCCGTTTTCCTTTCGCATTTATTTTCTTGTTTTTCTCATAATCGCTCATACACTGTCTCTTGCTGCCCTTCCGTTTCATATATAATATGATGAACCTTTTAAGTCGGTCTTTACTTAAGGTTAATGTCAATCCAAAAGATTTCTGGGAAATAGTTGGGGACCTTGGAGATGGTGCCTTTGGTAAAGTTGAAAAAGCGGTTTCGAAAGCAGACCAATCTTTATTTGCGGCGGCTAAGGTGAACGATTGTCACCGTTTGAAGTCACTTTCAGAACCTTGTTTTGAATATCGCTTTCCTTTCCAGGCTATTGAGGTTCAAGAAGGTGAGGAGTTGAAGGATTTCCTAGTTGAAATCGATATTTTGACGTCGTGCAAGCATGCCAATATCGTGAACTTATATGCTTGTTACTTTTTTGAAAATAAGTTACACGTAAGTTGCTAAGTGTTTGCTCTGGCGTTTTTATCTGTTTTTGTTTCCACCCACTTATCTTTTGTGTTTGGGTGCTCTGTGTTTTTTTTTGTTTGACCTGTATGGTGCTGCGCCTCGTTGACCTGGCGGTACGTGTTCTTCGTTTAGATGCTGTTGGAATTTTGTGGTGGAGGAGCTGTTGACGCGATCATGATTGAATTAGAGAAACCTCTAACCGAAAAGCAGATCGCCTATGTTGCAAGGTTGATAGTGCTATGTGTGGAAAAGTTTACGTTCATTTTCCTTTTCATATATGCGATATTTTTGAAGGTACACATGTGAAGCAGTCGCTTTTCTTCATGACAACAACGTTATTCATCGTGATCTAAAAGCCGGAAACATTCTTCTCACTAGTGATGGAGTAGTCAAATTGGGTTAGTTTATACTCAATCCACATCAAGCTGTTAGTGCATAGACTTCTTTTTCAGCTGATTTCGGAGTTTCCGCAAAATTGAAGGATCGTAATGAGAAAAGAGATACGTTTATTGGGACACCTTACTGGTCAGTCAAGTTGCTCGATCATACATAAAATTAGGCAATTTGAGAATATTCGACATAGCATACCATTATAAGGATGGCTCCTGAAGTGATGATGTGTGAAACATTCAAAGATCAGCCATATGGAACGAGATCGGATATTTGGTCTTTAGGTATCACGCTTATTGAAATGGCTCAAATGGAGCCACCCCATGCCAACGTAGGTTTCAAGTTGCCGGCCTCTCTTGTATTTACATTTATTTCTGTCGAACTACTTATGAAGGCATCTTATATTGTTGTTCCTCACTAGTTCGTAGTTAATAGAACAGTTCCAATAACTTTTTATAGGTTAACGTTGAAGGGCCGCAGTTCAACAGCATTCATCTCTTGGTTCTATTATAGGTATCACCAATGCGAGTTCTGATAAAGGTTCAGAAGTCAGCACCACCAACGCTTGACAATCCTTCCAGCTGGTCTGTATTTTTCGCTGATTTTCTCAGTCAGTGTTTGGTAAAAAATCCAGCTGAGCGAAAAACAGCCAAACAAATATTATCGGTACGACTGGTCGTCTTTCAAAGCTTTCCTATGAGACATGTGGATGCCATATACTGCTATGTTGTTTTTTAGCATCCCTTCATAGCAAATGCGACCGATCCTCATCCTGTCCTGGCGTTATTAGCTGAAGTGAATGCGGATATTGAAGAAGAGCTCGTCGTTGATGAGGATCATGCGAGTTGCGGTGAAAGTTGTGCTGATTCTGAGGATCACTGTATGTTTCGAAGGCTTCCGTTTATCTCTTTCTTTATTTATTCTTTTAATGCAAGTGAAGTGAATCGAAAGATACGTTCGACAAAAGATAACATCTGAGTTAAGATCAATCATTTGTGGTCAAGTTTTTTAATGCAAGCAGCTTGCGTTGGTTTGCATTGTTGTAGGGTTGGGCTGCATATAACTCCTCAGTTTAGTATGTTTAGGTTATGAGGTTAATCCACCCATTGTATCCCGATTAGCCCTCAATGGTGAGCTGTAAATTAAGAACAAATTTTCCACAACTCAATAAGGCTTGATTGGGGGTTTCAATGAAAGAACAGTTTTATCCAATTGTTGGAAAACAATGTTATGGAGTCAGGATGCTTAGGAGTCAGAGAATAGAAGAGAAATGAAAAAGAGCGATTGATCCACAAGAAAGACGGATTCGATTAAGCCGGATTAAATTGGTTTTTAGCGCCAGTGGAAGCTCTGTGGGCAACTTCGATTCAAATCCCGTCACTTGCTAAGAATGTAGCTGCACCGACGAGCAACATTTCAACAGAAAAACGATCCATTCCTTCACCACCGCTCATAGCTCAGGTATTTATTTCTGGCGCTATATTCACAAGTACGATGCTGTTTATACTGATTTCGTTAAGCTGCCAAGCTCACACTCAAAACATGTTACCTTTCACTCCCTATCGCTAGGCTGTGTTTTCTTCTATCAATCCACTTTTTTGTCTTCAGTTTAGTGTAGAGTGCTATGACTTACCAGAACAGAGGAGTGTTCGAGTACCAATTAGGCCATGCGGTGCCTTTCCAGCTCCATTCGCAACTTCATGCTCTGCGTTCAAATTAAAATCTGACCTGAGAGATGTGTCTCGATCCGTGGCATGGCGAAAAGCTTCCTCCTCTTGACCTCTTGGTAATCTGGTGAATGCACTTGCAATCTCTCCATAATATGTCTCTTGAATAGCAGATCGAATACTAGCAATCTATGTGCGGATCCAACTGCACACACATCTGGCATTAACGAACGCGTTGATCTCACTGATCGTTTCTGCCCCATTTCTCCTATTGTTCTGGTCATATATGTATGTGAAGCGTGCTCTGTTTGGGCTATCGTGCACATATTCGCACATGCGATTCATTAATAACAACACAGATATCAGCGCTCATTATGACAGAGTGCTGGGTAATTGCTGTAAAATATCAAAGAATAATCTGTGGTCGAGTGGCTGCGCTACCATATTTTACTGCCCTCCCATAGTATGGCTGCTCATATTCTGGACCAGTCGGATCGGCCGGCTAATGCCGGGCTCTCTTCCTTTTTGTGACGAAGGTACTATGCCCGAAAATGTTGAATTGAAGGAATTCTTTCCCCTTGCAAGTTGTTTTCGTTGTTCCGCTGAGTGAGAGTACAAAACTGAAGCAGAGTTTGATTAGCTCATGCCGTCGTAGCATATCTTAGAGGCGATTTTTCGAAGAGAAAAGAAGAAGGAGCTTGGGAGGCGTACTTTGACCTATCTTCTGTGCAGCCTGAATAATCTTGTCCTTACTATCCTTACTATATTTGAAGCGCTCGCGTCTGTCTGTCTGTTTGCACGGAAATTCGATATCACTTGATAGAGTACCTGCAGAAGCTTTAAGCCTATGAATTAGCGTTGTGAACAATGCATGCATAGCTGAACTGGTACTGTTTCAAGCGCTCGCGTCTGTTGGTCTGTCCGTTTGCACGGAAATTCAAAACTCCTGTCCCCGTGGACCTAACACGCGGACTCCGCCTACAGGGGGCGGGGTTTGCGCAGAATGAATGTTTGAGCGGAACATCATAACTCCTATCCGGGTGGACCTAGAGCATTCGAATTTGGTAGGAATATACTGGAGGCAGAATGAAACCATTCATGATGGGTGGCAAAACCGGACACCGCCCAAAGTGGGCCAATGGGATTTGAGCGGAAAATCATAGCTCCTGTTCGCGTGCACCTAGAGCGTTCGAATTTCGTAAGGATACAGGTGGCAGGATGAGATCACTGATGATAGGTGATAGGAAAACATATGGCATGTATGATATGATGGGGTCGAGCTGATAACAACTGCTGAAGAGCTGATACGTGGCCACAGAAAGTAAGACCTATCTACGAAATAGAACCCTGAAATCAGTCCGGTGTTAAAGGTGTGTAGTCTTGACTCTTTAGTATGTTTCATTCGGTAGGACGGGATGGTAAAGTGGGATGACAAGAACTTAGTGGTACGTGCAATGATAGAGGCCGATCAAGCTTCTTTTTTTTATGAAGAGATGAAAGCTTGGTTCATTTATTGCTGTTATATTATGACCGCTATCCAGCAAGGTTTGTGACTCAATGAGGGACCACGGTTCTCTTTGTTTTGATGTTATTCGCTATAAAACTTATCCAAAAGCCAAATCTAGGAATCTCTTCTGATGATATATCCTTAGAGAAAAGATCCTTTGGCAACATCCACCTATTCTTGCAGTCTGCTTCTCCTTGAGATATGAAGGGTCACTAGGCCTTTTTTTTTAGAAGACATCGCTCATAAATATGGTTTGATTTGATTTATTACACGACTGATTCGTGTGAAATTGAACAACGGGAAACAAGCAAAAGCAACTACAACACAATAAAAATCGACCAAAGAACTACTTATGCGTAGTCACTACACCAAAAAAACAAGAGGTAGAGAAAAAAAAGCTATAATATAACGAAGAAGTGAAGTACAAGAGTAAAACAAAATGTGAAAAAAGCAATATAGTGAGTGCAACCAATTGTTAGTAGCGATAGGAAGAGTTCTCCCTGCCTCTGTGAGCCAATCATTTAACACGTTGACGACGAGCCGATTTTTTCGTGTCTGTCCCGTGGGACGACACAGTTTCTTTCTTACAAATTTGTTATTTCTCGAAAAAATGAGTGATTACATTCAAAAACATTTGAAATCCGCAAACCTTTCAGCAGTATTCAAATTTTGCCAAAGATTTGCGGCTTCTCGGGGTAACTTCAAATTTGGCGGTGATAAATTTGAATTAGGGGTATATAAATAGGATCTCTGGGAGCATTATTATCCTCGCGGCTAATTCTGCCATCATGAGTGTCCCGGATATTGAAATGGAAGTCCCAACGAAACTTTTGACCACTGGCTGCTCGACAGCGACGACGACGCTGCAGGGACTTAGATAGCGACAATATGGTTCCTGCGGTTGGTCCTGTCTTGTATTTGTATTATTCATCTTGGAATTGATTTGATAGGTGGCCGATGCTTTTTTGGACACGTATAAGCCTAAATTGAAAAGCTGCACAAAAAACGGAGCGAGCACACACACTTTAATCGAAGAATGCACCGTCGCGCAGCATTGCGCGACATCGTCCCATGGGACAGACTGGCTGTCGCGCACCATTGCGCGACATCGTCGTCAACGTGTTAAGTAACTTCTACGGTGAGTGATGCTTTTGACTACATGATCACTGCGTATCCAGATCAATTGATTGATTAATTAATATGCGCGCTTTGGCTTGCGTAGCCCAACTGGTTCACTAATAGCGGAACTTTCAACGGCGCAAATGGAGAAGCAGTTCCGGGAAAAGAGTAAATACGATCTCGTTGCAGATTGCCATATCCACTGTCATCAACCTTCGAGCTTATTTTTGCTGTAGTTTTATTAATGAGCCCCGATTAACATCTCCAATACTCAACTTAAGTAACGAATTTACTTTCGTCTTCATGGCAGCAGATGGCAACAAATTTGCAGCTGTTCATGTCCTGGCGGTCTACACCCCTTTTTCATTCGATCAATAGCAATGTCATATACGGTGTTGTATATGAAGGTTTTCCCACTCCCCCCTGTGCCACCTATGAACATGCAGAGGTTCTAAGAGCTATCTAATGCATCCCTAATTTCGTCAGCCGCAGCTTTTGCCTCGTATTGGGACTTTCATATCTACGATGGCCTATCCTTTTCCTCATTATTCACCTTTACATTCGGTATCACAAGGCGTTCTACAACAGGAGGAGAGACATCGTCTCTAAGTTCCTTGCCTATCATGGTCATTTTGTCTAGTTCATCGAAGTACGCAAGTGCTGTAGCAAGCTCTCTGTCTATTCCTTGAATAATATAGTCAGCTGTCGTTGCGTCTGCGAACTCGTACCACAAATGTTGTGCTGTGGCCACCTCATAGTAGCAAAGTAAGCAAGCAAAAAAGCTCGAATTCACACCACAGATTGGTGCTGAGTGGCCTCCTGCAAGCTGAGGCGGTAATGTCTATCGTCATCTGGGAAGCCAGCCTGTTTTGCCGCCTCGGCGAAGGTTTAGTAAGTAACGCCGTTCACTGTTTGTAAGTCATCAAAAGAAATCCTTCTTGAGTATTTAGAAGAAGAATTCTAAGGAACATCGTTCATTATCTCGAGGTGAAACTGTATACATCCGTCCAATTTGCTTCCTTTTGCGTCTTTTAGCTCAAAATGCGCCATTGAAGTTGTGACAGACCGCTCAACCTGCTCGAAGTTTGCAGCTCCCTTGCTCCCTTCTATGAACGAGTGTACCACTTGAAACTCAGGCAAATGAACAATCAGACCGTGTAAACCGTGCAAGACTTGTAGGTATATATATATATGTATATATATACATATATATACACAATATATATATATGTATAGGCGGAGGTGGTGTAGTGGCAAGTGGCCCACTCTATCACACGCACGGTTAGGGGTTCGAATCCCGGACAGATGCCCGCCTAGGCCAACCAAGTATTCCATCCCTCGGGGATCGGTGAATTGGTACCAGACTCGTCTGGGAGGATAAAAGCACTGACTTGTACATCGGCTGGTCACCGCAAGTCATTGTATAGGCCACATGCGCACTCATTACGCCACTACGATTCTGAATGGAAGTCGAGTGCGGGGGCGCATCCCTCCGACGGGATTGATTAACGCCAGAAACTTATATATATATATATATATATATATATATATCCTTCTTATATATAAAGCAGTAACTTGGTTTGTCGGTTTTATATATACCAGGCGGCTACGCACGCTATTTCGTGCGCTAAGGGCTCTAGCCATAAGGGACGGAGCCACATGGCTTCTGATTCTCATTGTAGACCCTTATCATCTGAGCCTCTTCCAGGACACTTCTGTAGCGGCCATCATTTTGGGATGTGAAAAGGGGCTGTGTGTGGCCATGAAGAGTACTCCGATGTATCCAAATCAAATACCTCTGCAGTCCACGTAGTCGAAGGAACCCTGTGTAGTTTGGGACTGTGTGGCCGTGAACACCAAATTTGAAGGAAAAGCCCCTTTGGGTATTTGTAGGGTTTTACACGTCTCTACAGGGTATGCACCTGTGTGGCCGAGGTTATTGTAGAATTTATTTTATGAGGTCTGAAGTTAGTGTGGTGCATTTTCTTCTGAGAAGAATGGACTACTGCGTGTGGAACCACGGATAATAACTTAAAAAATTTTCAGCCTAATTTTTGAAAGAGTTTAGTGGTATCCCCTGATTGTACACCTATGTGGTCAGGGTCAGTGTGAAGGACACATGTATAAATTCTTGATCTCAGACCCGCCCTCCTCTTTGCAAACCTCACCCACTTCAGACTTCGAACCATATTACTTTTATGACCTCCAGACACCTTTTTCCCGCCTTCTAAATCGCACCTGAAAAGACTCAATAATTTTGATCTAAGCCCCGCCCACGTAGTGCCAACCACGCCGACCTCTAGGATTTGACCACATTTGTTCTTAAACAATTTACCACTTTTTTTACCGCATCCTGGAACGTTTCTGAACAGTTATAAATTTTTGATCTACGCCCCGCCCACTTTAGTGCCAACCACGCCCACTTCTGGGATTTGATCACATTTGTTCTTTAACAACTTACCACTTTTTTGCCGCATCCTGAAACGTTTCTGAACAGAGTTATAAATTTTTGATCTAAGCCCCGCCCACTTTAGTGCCAACCACGCCCACTTCTGGGATTTGATCACATTTGTTCCATTACCTCTAACCACTTTTTTCCCGCACTCTAAAACGTTTCCAAGCAAAGTTGCGTTCATTTTTGAAAAGTGGCTTTCGTCTCAACGCACGCCCCGCCCATCGTGGGCGGGGCTTCGCTAAGCTTACGCATGCCCAACACGCATGCGACCCTGCTCACTTTTCTTCTCTTTTTCCTGACCTCTGCGCCTTAATTGAATCGAGTTATGAAAACATTTGAAAAGTACCGCCCATTGTTAGAAAGCTCCGCCCACAGCACGTGAGTGTCCTCCTTCTGGTTTGTTGACCCAATGCTCACCTTTGAACATTTTTCCCCGGTGTTTGAGCTTTTTCGAAGCGAAAATAAGATGTTTGACTGTTGGCACCGCCCACTCCGGCAGATGCCCCGCCCCCGGTGGGCGGAGCTCCGCAGAGCTCAAATGTGCTCTGTTAATCTTGTCCCAGGCTCCACCAATCCCGAACTTGTCCCGACCTCTAAAGGTGTTTTTTTCCGGTGAAACAGAATTGCGTGAACACACAGACATACATACATATTAGGTTGAGTCATAAGTCCTCGGACAAATTGGCAATGATAATATTTATCTTACAATTTCTAAACGACAATAGTGAATCATTTGAAATATGCCCCATTGGCATCGATGGTCTTCTGCCAATGCTTGGGCAAATCGGAGATGCCCTTGCTTTAGAACGCCGGAAGCTGGCCCTTGGAGAAGTGCACCAGTGCCATTTTGATGTCGTCGCGGGTTTGAAAGTCCTGACCATCCAGATGACGTTGAAGATGGGGAAAAAGGTGGTAATTCGAGGGATCCAAGTCTGAGGAACAAGGTTGGTGTGGTAAACTTGTCCTGCCGAAATTCGTCAGTACAGTTTTGGTCGTTCTTGCAATGTGAGGGCGAGCGTTGTCGCGCTGGAAGTGAACTTTGTGCTGCTGTGGACGTGTAGCTTCGAGATTCGCCTTCAAATTCCTTAGTTGCGTAATATAGACGTGTGCGGTCACTGTGCATCCTTCGTCTAGCAGCTCCCATTATTCGACACGGAGAGCGCTCCACCAGAATCAGAGCATAGCCTCCTTGGCGTGTACTTTGGGTTTGGGGGAGTCTTCTGCATGCGCACCTTTGTCAATCCACTGAGCACGCCGGTGAACGTTAGAGTAGAGGTTCGACTTCGCAACCCTGGTGACTAGGTACTCGAGCCACGTGTGGTGCCCTTGAGCGTGAGGAGAGAAAGTGCCACGTCGTCGCGGCGGTCTATGTCATACTGCTTCAAAGTATGAGGCGTCTATGGACCGAGCTTTCGCACCTTGTCGATTGACTTCAATCCACGAAGAACTGTGTACTGACTCTCCAAGGGTGACTGCCACTTCACGAGTAGTTTGATACGGATCGGCTTCCACCTGGCTCCGCAGCACCTTCAAATCCAACTTCATTGAGCGTCCCGGACGGTCTTCATTTTCGACGGAATAGTCGCCCGATGTGAACTTCTGGTGCCACTTGTAAATTGTACGTCTCCTGCATGTGAACATCCTTCATACCTCTATCGATTGCCGCGGGTTCATGGCCAGATAAAAAAATAAATATGATGGTGTTGCGGATGTGGAGTTGCGACGGCTTGAAATCATGAGGCATAGTTGCTGGAAAGGAAACAGTTAGGTGCCTTCTCCAGTATGCGTTCGGAAGAGCTTTCCATATCCTATCTAACAATGCCTCGCACGTTCATTTTCGTCACCTCTTTCAAAAGTTATGATCGCTAGAAGTCATCACTATCATTTTGTCCGAGGACTTATGACTCAACCTAATACATACAAACAAACAGACACACCAAACTTGTGGATTATATATAGAGAGATAAAACACAGAACTCGCGGCTCAGCAGTGTTTTGGGAATGCAAGAAAGCTGAATTTAGTCCAGAATTGGCGGTGAACTGTTCCAAGTGTAGCATGAAGCAGGCAGAAATCGCATTGGCTACTCGAGAAAGTCGAACACCAGTCCATGTTCGCATGATCTTTGAGGAGAGTACTAAAAGAGGCTTAGAACGCCAGCAATATGATCTCCCCACTGCAAATGAATTTGCAGTAATCTACGTAAGTGAGCACAACGATGTGCCTGCGAAGAGAATCCTCGCAGTTAATAAGTACGCCCAGAGCAACGATCAACTAACAAAGATTCGCCGCATTGACAAGATATGTGACCCGTTGACGTATCCACTCCTCTTTCCGGCTGTAGAAGATGCTGACCCCAGTATGACAAACGTAGTGGGAGGGCGCGTCACTCAGATGGACTATAATTTGTTTTCAATACGTGACGGATTCAGTCTTATTCTATATGCAGGAAAGTTATGTCAGCAATTTGCTGAAAATTGAACAAAATCATCTCAGTTTCTAGTCGAGAAACCAGCTCGTTTTACACCGCGAAACTTTCAGAGGGCTGCAGGATTATTCAACCGTAGATGACAACTATGGACCACCCGGAAGTCGAGTGATTTTATGGTCGTCGCATCAGCGTAGCCCATATACTATACAGGAAGCATAACAGGACGCAATGGCGATTGTAGGTCGGGTGGAAAGCCGACGTACTTTCTGACGATGACATGTAACCCACAATGGAGGAAATTGAGAGAGAGGCTCTTTCAAGGCCAGTCAGCATCCGATCGTACCTGATTTAGTGGCGCGTATCTTCAACGCAAAATTACAAGAGCTACGTACTGACTTATTTAAAAGACGTTCTAGGAAAAGCGCAGGCTTGTGTGTACGTCATCTAGTTTCAAAAGCGCGGTAAACCTCACTGTGATATGCTTGTCATCATGAAAAATGAATGGAGGGTGCGCAGAGCGGAAGACGTGGATAGAGGCATTCTTGCCGGTATTCCGAATAAAGAAACAGAACCTGAGCTCTACACCGCTGTGGCTTCGTACATGATTCACTGGCAGTGCGTATCTATGGATCTATGTACTCTGTATGAGCGGAGGCTCATGTTTTAAGCGTTTTCCCAACTTGATTTGTGACAGAACTACCGTGGACGTTGACGGCTGCCTGATTATCGGCGTCGTAACCTTTCACCAACGTGCTTCTGGCAGGGGTGTCCTCCCTGTAAACTTCCGTCATACATCGATTGCCGCGGGTTCTCGGCCAGATGAAAAAAGAAAAAGGATGGTGTTGCGGAGGTGGAGTTGCGACGTCATCACTATAACGGTGTCCGAGGACTTATGACTCAACCTAATATTTACTTATCAACAATGGCTTTTCCCCGCTTTCGGATATACATATAGTACTGCTTTAGCGCCCTTTCGAGCACATGTTTTCGCAATTAAAAGGCTTAATTTCCTCAGAACTTTTCGTACAAGCTAATAATAAAGTTTTCAAACCAACGAATCGATTTCATTTCGTCCAAAAATGGCGTCGAGGCCAGAACTTGGCCCTAAGAGTGTCTCCCCACAGGAGAGTGGAAGGATGTGCTGGAAACCTGATTGAAGATCACCTTTCCTATCTCGTGTTTTTCAATGGCACACGTCTGCGCACTACGACATGCCCCAGTCGTAATAGCATCTGCTTTTACAGCAGAATCATCATTTACCTGTCGCATCTGAATACTGTAAAACAGCATCCTACTAGAAGATACTACAGAACTGCTCCAGAAACCTCTACACATTTTTATCTGTAAAATTGCTGTCAGAACTTGAAGTATTATAAAGCATTATTGACTCAATTGGAATATCACTGTGATCTAATGAAAGATGGTTCAGAAGAATAGTTGCGGCAAAAGCAAACAATAGAATTTGGTCTTATAGGTAACGAGACTTTATGTAGTAGGGTTGAATCCTACGGCGGAACAAGTTAATAACTTCAACATTGAACTTGACGTAATTTATTATGTGAGGGATACAAGACAAGGTGTGCGAATTCTACATAAGTGCTATTCTCGAAATCATTCTCCCATAGTGGTGAAATTCTCAAACACAATCTTGAGTTTTCAGAGATGGTGTAACCTTTCCCAGACTCCCTCACATAGTAAAGTATGTCAGGTTCAATACTGAAGTCATTTTCTTGTTCCGCTGCAGGGCTCGACCCAACCACATGAAATCCCTTTACCTACAAGACAGATTCTGTTGCTTGCCTTAGCTGTAACTATTTCTCTGTTTGTCTGTATACTTGCAGAAAATTCAATATTACTTGAAGGAGCACCTGCACAATTCGGATCAAGTTTGGGATGGGTTGGACATAGGACAAGACCAACAGAGCACATGTAAGCTCAGCGAAGCTCCGCCGACAAAATGTCTCAGTTAGATTTCATAACAGCCCAGACCCCGAGAGAAAATGAGCGAAGGTGAGGAATGGGCTAACAAGTGAAGGAGGCTAGGTCAGTTGAGTACGGTGGGTGTGGCAGAGTTTCATAGCCAAGCTCGTTCAATTTCTTTGGAAAAGGAGGATGGTGCGAACTTGCCTTTTGTCCATGTTTTTTCCAAGCTTCTGCAAAAGCTAGGAAGTCACTATGAGGCAAAGCTGATGCAACACTCGGAAAGAGCAAGAAGTGCGCTTCCAAATGGTTTACTATATTACAGCAAAGCAACGGAAAACAACACACAAAAGAGCGTCTGAAAGCAGACCATCCAAAACGACAGAACTTTCTGAAACACCTAATATTCCTCTGTTTGTATGTATACTTGCAGAAAATTCGATTTTACTTGAAGAAGTACCTGCAGAAGAATTCGGATTAAGTTTGGGATGGGTTGGACATAGGACAAGACCAACAGAGCACATGTAAGCTCAGCGAAGCTCCGCCGGCAAAATGTCTCAATTAGGTTTCATAACAGCCCAGACCCCGTGAAAAAATGAGCGGAGAGGGATGGGCCAACATATGAAGGAGGCTCATCGGCGGTAGGCGGAGGGTTCTCGCAGTGGGCGGTACTTGTCACACTACTTAAGATCAAAACCCGATCTAATAAAGCGTGAGGTCACGAAAAAAAACGAACGAAGTGTGCAAGGCCTTATGTGTGCTGGGCATACGTAGTGTAGTTCTCTCTAGATTCGAATGCTGGGACCCCATTAAGGGCATCCATATATTTTATTTGAGCAGAATTATCAGTGGTTGATCATAGCCTCCCTCTATTCAGTGTAGATCCCTCCTACTCTAAACGCATGACCACCCCTATTTTAGCAGCCCCTAACCTTTTTCACCAAATTCGGGAAAATTTTTAAATAGGGAGGAATTTTTGATCTTAGCCCCGCCCACTTTAGTCAGGCCCTGCCCACTCCAGGGATTTGGCCACATTCATTGCATCTTTCCCTTCTTTCCTGCGTTCGAGAACGTTTTTAAACAGAGTTATGAATTTTTCCAAGGGATATAAACTCTGAATGCACAACCCGCCCATTGCATACGGAGCTTCGACATGTTTAGGTATGCGCAGCACGCATAAGGCCTTGCACACTCCGTTTGTTTTTTTTCCGTGGCCTCACGCTTTGTTAAATCGGGTTTTGATCTTAAGTAGTGTGGCAAGTACCGCCCACTGCGAGAACGCTCCGCCTTCCGCCCGTGAGCCTCCTTCACTTGTTAGCCCATCCCTCACCTTCGCTCATTTTCTCTCGGGGTCTGGGCTGTTATGAAATCTAACTGAGACATTTTGTCGGCGGAGCTTCGCTGAGCTTACATGTGCTCTGTTGGTCTTGTCCTATGTCCAACCCATCCCAAACTTGATCCGAATTGTGCAGGTGCTCCTTCAAGTAATATTGAATTTTCTGCAAGTATACAGACAAACAGAGAAATAATTACAGCTAATTCAAGCAACAGAATGTGTCTTGTAGGTAAAGGGATATTATGTGCTTGGGTAGAGCCCTGCAGCGGAACAGGAAAATGACTTCTGTATTGAACCTGACATACTTTACTATGTGAGGGAGTCTGGGAAAGGTTACACCATCTCTGAAAACTCAAGATTCTGTTTGAGAATTTCACCACTATGGGAGAATGATTTCGAGAATAGCACTTATGTAGAATTCGCACACTTTGTCTTGTATCCCTCACATAATAAATTACGTCAAGTTCAATGCTGAAGTTATTAAATTGTTCCGCCGTAGGATTCAATCCTACTACATAAAATCCCGTTACCTACAAGAAAAATTCCATTGTTTGCTTTCGCCGCAACTGTTCTTCTGAACCAACCTTCATTAGATCACAGTGATATTCCAATTAAGTCAATGATGCTTTATAATACTTCATGTTCTAACAGTGATTTTACAGATGAAATTGTGCAAAGGTTTTTGGAGCAGTCCTGTAGTAATCTTCTAGTAGGAATTTGTTTTACAGTACTCAGATGCGACAGGTAAATGATGATTCTGCTGTAAAAGCAGATGCTATTACGACTGGGGCATTTGGTAGTGCGCAGACGTATGCAAATGAAAAGAACGAGATAGGAAAGGGGGTCTTCGATCAGGTTTCCAGCACATCCTTTCACTGTCCTGTGGGGAGACACTCTTAAGGTCGAGTCCTGGCCTCGCCGCTATTTTTGGAGATCGATTCGATGGTTTGAAAACGTTATTATTCGAGTGTACGAAAAGTCTTGAGGAAATTATGTCTTTTAATTGTGAAAACATGCGCTCGAAAGGGCGCTAAAGCAGAACTATATATCCGATAGCGGGGAAAAGCCATTGTTGATAGGTAAATATTAGGTTGAGTCATAAGTACTCGAACATCGTTATGGTGATGGTCATAACTAGGGAATGAAGTGACAAAATGGGCGCGCTAGGCATCGTAAGTAGAGTATAAAAAGCTCTTCTAAATACATTCTAACGAACACACCTGAATGTTTCCTTTCCTGCAACCATTCCCCATGATCTCAATCCGTCGCAACTCCACCTCCGCAACACCATCCTTTTTCTTTTTTCATCTGGCCGAGAACCCGCGGCTTCGATAGATGTATGGCAGAAGTTTACAAGGAGGACACCCCTGCCAGAAGCACAAATTACTAGTGGCACTCGAAGTTCGCGACGGGCGACTATTCCATCGAAGATGAGGACTGTCCCGGACGCCCAATGGAGTTGGATTTGGACGTGCTGCGGTGCAACATCGAAGCCGATCCGTAACAAACTACTTGTGCGGAATCTCGGTTGGTGCCTCATGCTTTGAAGCAGTATGACAAGGACCCTTGCGCCAACATGGCACTTCCTCTCGTCACGCTCAAGCGCACCCACACGTAGCTCAAGCGCCTAGTCACCGGGGAGTCACAGAGTCACTCTAACGTTCACCGGTGTGCTCAATGGGTTGACAAAGGTGCAGATGTACTTCCGTAAACACAACGTACACGTCAAGAAGGTTGTGCTCTGCATCTGGTGGAGCGTTCACGGTGTCGAATAGTGAGAGCTGCTAGACGAAGAATATAAAGTGACCGCAGACGTCTACATTAGAGCAACTGAGGAATTTGAAGGCGGATCTCGAAGTTTCACGTCCACAGCAGCACAAAGTTTACTACCAACACGACGCTCCGCCTCAGATTGCAAGAACGCCCGAAACTAAAGGGATGAATTTCTGCTGGACAATTTTATCACACCCTTCATATTCCCCAGACATGGCTCCTTCGTATTACCACCCTTTTCCCCATCTCCAACGTCATCTGGATGGTCAAGATTTTCAGATCCGCGACGACATCAAAATGGCACTCGAGCAGTTCTTCAAGGAGCAGTGGTATCTACGATCTGCCCAAGCGTTGGCAGAAGACCATCGATGCCAATGGGGCCTTATTTCAAATGTTTCCCGTTCGTCGTTTGAAAATTGTAAGATAAATATAATCATTGTCAATTTGTCCGAGGACTTACGACTCAACCTAATACTATAGCCGATCAGGTTTAGACGTCGTCGATGGAAGCAAGCAATCATCTACCAAACTATGTGCGATCGACATGACTCCGGCGCATTCTGCTTCACTACTACAAAATGACCACTTCCATACTCTCACTACAACGAAATTGATTACTTCGATACCCAGGCTTGAGTGAGCTATGGTGACTGATGGGGAGCAATGCACGCCCTCTTGTCACCCAACATAAATGGTACGATCGCTTGCTCTGAGAGAAGATTTGGTTCGACGATACGTCTGAGCAATCCTCAAAGTTTCAGGGAATGTAAGAGACGATTTCTACTCCCTCTCCATCATACACGACGTTCTACGCAAAGCCACTTCCAAGGCAGGACTCTGCGACTATCCTCATTCTCTGACTGAGCATGAGCGTCGGGTATGAGTCGATGTTTGTCAGAAGCTCTTCGATTGCTAGAGAAAGTCGACATGGACGGATTTTGTTGATGCACAAGATTATAAGTGGATGCCATATGAAAATCCACTTGGGAAATCGCAATCCCGGGGAGCTAGGAAGGCTAGGTATAAACTGATTACTCCGCTCCCCACATTTCCGGTTGACCTCAACCCTTATAACTACGATAATTTCAAAATCTCACACGCTTGCATCACAGGGAAAAAGTTCAACAACCGTCAGGAAGTCAGGTAGTAGATGAGTTAGTAGATGAATGGATTGCGTCCCGCCCCTCTTCACTTTGAGGAATTTAATCACTGACTCCATTCCTCGAAGAGGAAGAGGGGCACGAGGGGCGTATTGCCCTTTCCGGTCGATATAGAGACATGGTGGGTAAAAAGGGGCGGTATCCTGATTACTGCTCTAACGTTGTTGCTGCAGTGTTGTTGCTGCAGTTATTTTATGCTGAAAAAACCGACTGAATTTAATCGGAACTTTTCAGGTACTCGATTCAATAGTGCGCGAGGTTCAAAATAGTCGGCTAACGACTTCGCCTTTTTCATCCGACCAAATGTCTTACTCTCACTACCCTATAAGACCTTAGAGAGCAATTAAGTCAAACAGTTAAGTCATCACATATTAAGAGGATAGACCTTCCAGGTCAGCGGAATCGTTTAGCGTTGGAGTACGACAGCAAAACGAATATCAGACTGATCAAAATACTGGATTCCAGCTAGATAGCTGACCTTGTATTGGGAGTGAGTTCCTGCCCTGTTGACACACGTTCTCTGCTCCGGTCCATTTTGGACGCCTGAACCGGTTCTAGAATGCCTTCGACCGTCTGGATTACGCGCGTCATTTTGCAGTCTCCCTCACTTCCGCTAGCTCAAACCACACAGTCCTCGTTCGCCCATGTGCGGTCTTAGAGAGAATTCAGCATAAAACGGTGTTTCATATTTTTGGGAGAATATCCAATAGGCCAACAGTGTTTTCCATACCCGATCACATCAGACACTTCCCCACAGCAGCGTTCACTTCATCTGGGACAGAAGGCACCATAAAGGAAGTTTCAAGTTCAGAAGGTCGTTAAAATGCCTGATGGGTTCACCACCTGCCATGGTCCTATATGAAGGGTAGGGCGGTTATAACTGGCACTTCTCCTTAATTCTTTCGGTTGGGAACTTTCATCGCAGTTCGGAACATGCTGTTGATCATAGCATCTTTTGTCCGCAGAGGATGCGCTGATAGCCAGTGGAGGATGTTTGATTGTTTTTTTCTATTGTACCGAATATCTGGTTCGGTAGCGAGATATCGATACGCGAAACGTGTAGACAAAGATACACCGAACCTTACTAATTCGTTTATTGCGAACGAAAACGAATTCGGTAAGAAGCAATCCGGTAAAAAACGAGAACAACGTACAATGTGGAAAACAATGAAATAAACGAATCTTTGTGAGGAAGGGGGAAGACGGCGAAGGAGGGACGTGGGTGGGGAGGGGGACTGTAACTCAAAACAGAACTCCATCTCCTGGCCGGCCCCCTTTTATGTGGTCTGTTTCCCGCCCAAGGCTCTCCTCTTCCTCCTCTTCTCTCCTCTTCGGGCAGATCACTGTTCTGCTTACCGACACTATACCACTTTGCGACAAAGTTGCAGCGCCATGAGCCTGTTAATCAGGGGAGGAAGCTATCTTACAAACCGCTCTTACGGGTAATCTTAATGAACTTGAATTGTCCTTAGATAAGGGCAGAGCATTTGTCCAGCTACTCTTACGTGAATCAGACTAGAAAGCAATCACTGATGTATCGGCAGTAGATCGAGGGGAAACGTTTCTCAACAAGCATTTCTACTTTATCCATTAAAAGCAATGGCCAGACCTCCAGTCTGCGCGAAGTACCTTCAGGATTAGTCGAAAGCGTTGCAGTTCAGGCGCTCCTTGCGAAGTACCATCTTTAGGCATACTGAAAGCCCATTCATGTTAGCTGTATTGCAGTGCTGATTGAGAAGCCCTGAAACGTGTTCCATGGCCGATGCATTACTTACGTGGTATAAAGGATTTCTACATCGAATGATTCCATGACACAGATCTGTTGAGACGCGCTCTTTCAAGACGGCTCGCGACATCTGAGTGTTGGCAAAGTGCGAAATATATATTGAAACAATTGTGTCAGGATGGTGGTGATAAACCATGCGATTTTGTTAGTATTATATTACTCCGCCACCGTCAATCATGGTCAAGCTGACGAGGACTGACTACGGAAATATATACTGGTCACTAAGTCTGACTGTTCGGGAATTGACCAAGTCTTGAAGCTGCTTAATCGGACTTTTTTGCGAGAAAGGTGTGATTACAAACGGCGTTTCTGGTACCTATTGAGCACCTCGAATGCCTCGTCAACAAATATTCAGAAACTGTGTTTGAATATGTCCGGCAAACCCCTAGCAATTTTCATCATATTGCGGAGATGGTCCTGGAGCTCGTGTAAACTGCAATTTATTGTACGCACAATGATGGCAGAAATAGGTTGCCATGGTGAGAAAGTGGGGCCTAATTCTACAGTAAACCGCGCACAGTGAGGGTAGGAAACTTCTTATGTATTGTGGACACTACGCTCAATATCCTGAATTAAACCGTTTTGTGCGAAACCGTCTCTTTAACCACACATGCGTGACCAATGACTGCGGTCTGAGCTAGCGGAAGTGATGGAGAGTGTGCATGGTGCGCGAAATCGAGACAATCGGAGGCATTCTGGAGCCGGCTCAGTCATCCAGAAATGAATCGTAGTGGAGATTGTGTGTCAACAACGCGGAGACATTCGCCACTGTCCCCTTGAAAGGTCAGCTTCCCATCTGGAATCCCTGAATACATGCATTCATACCATAGCATATCACACGCACATATGCTGATGAAAAGAGTCATGATAATGTTGTGGAGAGTTGTTCCTTTCAGTCCACATCGACCCGTGCCCAAACTTGCGAAATGAATTACGAATTATTTATCAAGGCAACAACGCTCTCGCAACTGTCAGAGGTATGTCCGGGAGGCGGTCGTTTGGCGCGGCCCCTCGCACCCACCTTGCCATTGGGGCGCATGGACTCGTTAATTGCCTCTTTGGCATCGCCCATCCGACTCGGTTTGTGAGCTGGGCAACTCGTCCAGCTGATTCAACCTCCTGACAATGCTAGTCAGCCTACCCACTGCCCATCCAGCTGATCGATAATTAGATTAGACGCCGGATTGACCTATCTGTATCCTGTCCGATTCTACCGCAAATTTGGCTATTTTCTCGCCCTTTTTTTGCTTCTTGTGACTTTTGACCCCTTTTTGAAATGGATACTGCTAAGTTACAATGGAGTGACAGTATCTTGGTCGTTTTGGAGCCTAATACTTACCACTTCAAAGTAATTTGCGGTACATATGTTTGGTGAATTGATAGTGCGGTGAGTGTTTTATTATTTCTTCTTTGAAAAACATTTGTTTATCATAATATTTATTTCCATAATTTACTTCGTTGACGTTATTGAACACATTATTAAAGCAAGCACATTATTAAATAGTCTTTCCAGACATAACCGGACATATATTTACAATACCAGTCGGTTCGCTGGGCTAACGCCGGACTTCCCTCCTTCTTTGACAAAGTTTTAGCAATCGGCTAACTCTTTACCTTCTTTGGAACAAATAATATTTTTCTGTACACGAACTTTGACACAGGACTAAAGGAGCAGTGCAAATGGTAATAAGTGTTAGTCGGTACTTACGCCTTTCATTGAAAGTTTCGATGTTGCGCTCTCTTTATTGAAAATAAATACCCAATGAAGATTTTGTCAGGCAAACAAAGTCCGGGCGGTACTCACAAATCTTTCGAGTGATGGTAGCACCATTATCATATGTCTTATGTCTTTGATATCATTAGTTGGGAATTCAAAATTACTGGCGGTTGGTTAAGTTTTGTCGCAAATGATATTGACCAAAGGGGATCCTTCATTGAGTCACAGACCTTTTTGGGTAGCGGTCGTAATCTAATAGCAAGAAATGAACAGAATTCTCTTCTGCTTGGCGTAGTGTTTCTAATAGGTCCCTATCACTGCACTTACCACTCACACCGCAAAGAAATAAGGAGTAATTACACCTCATAATAAACCTAATGCTAGCAATGCTATACTGTGATCGGAATGCTTAGAATAAATTCAACACAACATATGTTGTGAAGAAAGAAGAAATGGAAATCATGTCTGAAGTTTCGAAACACTTACCACACGATAATCTACATGTCAACGAAGTAAATGATGGAAATAAGTATTATGATAAACAAGGAAATAAATATTATGATAAACAAATGTTTTTCAAAGAAGAAATAATAAAACACTCACCGCACTATCAATTCACCAAACATATGTACCGCAAATTACTTTGAAGTGGTAAGTATCAGGCTCCAAAACGACCAAGATACTGTCACTCCATTGTAACTTAGCAGTATCCATTTCAAAAAGGGGTCAAAAGTCACAAGAAGCAAAAAAAAGGGCGAGAAAATAGCCAAATTTGCGGTAGAATCGGACAGGATACAGATAGGTCAATCCGGCGTCTAATCTAATTATCGATCAGCTGGATGGGCAGTGGGTAGGCTGACTAGCATTGTCAGGAGGCTGAATCAGCTGGACGAGTTGCCCAGCTCACAAACCGAGTCGAATGGGCGGCGCCAAAGAGGCAATTAACGAGTCCATGCGCCCCAGTGGCAAGGTGGGTGCGAGGGGCCGCGCCAAACGACATACACCCGTATGTCCTTCTGTTGCATTCAAATTTACTGCATGACCTCCTTCTTCTTGATACTATGATTCCTTATTTCTTACTTGCACAGTACGTTTGATTTAGACAACCAACGATTTAACTAGTGCAGGGCGTGAAGAACTCAACGTTGGTGACGATTTATCCACTGATCTTGATCCACTGCAGAGCTCCTCGTCTTTGCACAATATCACTGATGGTGTTACACCCATTTCAGTTATGTTAAATTTTGTCTTTTCTTAATTTCGCCTGGTGGCTTGATTTCTCGGAGCAAGAACTATTCTTAGGCTGATCTGTACAATTGTAGTAAACTTAAAGAATTACTAATTTCAGGCGCTGTTTTTCTAGAACCACCCCAGGTTTCTCCAAGCCTAATCACTGTTCGCAGCTCAGTTCCTGAACACATTTTCAGTGATGGTATTTTATTCAATTACGTGTGACCACATTTGGGATCTGTGAATATTCCCCATTTATCTAGTTTTATTGTTTTCGAACATCAGTCTTTAAATGACTATATTGCAAAGTTTTCGGTATATAATTTCAGTTGTAGGTGGTGTGCGAAGCGTGATATCTCCTGCCCCAATGCTTTCAATGGATATTCATCGCAGTAGGTTTTGCATTCTCTGGTCCTTTTGATCTCTATGAAACCTTTTCTTTGTAGGATGCTCTATTGTGAGCTCATGTGAGAATGTTACCCATCAGGAATCATTGTATCAAACAGAATCTCATAAGAAGAGTGTACAAGATGAGACTGTTGTGAAGCTAGGGGTTGATATTCCGGGTAAAGTGGTAAGTTGAATCTTTTTATGTTAGAATTGCTGCTTATTTTCATGTTTAATCGTCCTGTAACATATATTGTTGATTACTCTAGACACCACCTGTCAAATAATTTCGAACTTCGCACCGCATAGCTGGTTATGATAGCGCGATAGAAAACCCAATGTCTACAGGAGGAAAAGTGAGGACCAGCGAAGAACGCATCAAACAGTATTATGAATTCTTTGACCTGAGCTTCACCCATTGAAAAACTGGCCCATTGGCTGTGATGGGGTCGTATCGTGAATTCATTTGGAAAGTGCAGCTCACCATGATCTCTGCTCACCGTGGAAGGGTCTCCGTTTTATTCGTTGACCCAGTACTCACTCGTTTTTTCCAGTTTCTGGGCGTTCTGGACTAGAATGTTTTGCTCTTGACACCGTCCATTTTGGTGGAATTCGCTTCAATGAGTGGAGCTCTGCCAAGTTCATACGTGCTCTTTTCGTTCTACCCTATGCCACACCTGAACCAAGCTTGACCGGACTTCTGCAGGTGCTTCCTCGAGTAATACAGAATTTCATGACAGGTAGACAGACAGATGCGATTCATTATATATAGTGAATAATGATGGTGATTTCTTATGATGTAAGCGATGACTATGATTTTAACACGCTTTTGGACCGAGCCAAGAATTCATGGTCCTAGCCCCGCTACCTTCAACAGCCTCTTGCTTTTTTTAATCCGGATTCTGCGACTTTTATGAACACAGTGGTGAATTTTCAATTATAGCTTCTCCCATCTCGGTGCTCGCCCCTCTCAGAGCTGAAACATGACCTCGCTTCCATTAGCAGCTTCTGACCCGTTTTTCCGCATTCCGCATCTAATAGAACCCTATTGAACAGAATTATGAATTTTTGATCTTACCAGCGCTTACAACAGTGCAAGCCCGCTCACAAAAAGTTTCCGCACCTCTCCCTTAGCGGTCCCTAAGCAAGTTTTTCCGCATTAGAACGCTTTTAAACAGAGAAAATTTTTAGATCTTAGACCCGCCTTTCTGGGGATTTCATCTCGATCTTCCGATAAACTCTGACCACTTTTTTGCCGCATTCTGAAAGGCTTTAAAACCAAAATTGCATATGTATTCTTTCAAACGTATCTTCCATTTGTGTGTAGATCCCGCCCATACCTATTACAAGGGGGAGTTAGGCTTCTCTACCCTTGATTGGGATTTTTTTGTTAGAATTCCTTTTATATTGCATGATAATAAAACTTTTAAGTTAAAAAAACAATTTTCCTGAAGTTTCACTTTCTCACCATTTTCATCATTCGCCATTACTTTAAAACTAAGGTTAGGTTCATGGGGGGGGGGGGCAGTATGTAACATTTTGCTGTGAATACGAGCAAGAGGAGCAAATCGAGTCCCGAGATGGATTGCGAGAAGAATAATGGCGAATCGAACAATGAAGCTACTGCTATTGCATCTACTTTCACTTGACGCATGATGGACTTGCTAGTGTCGGTCGCAGGGAAAATAGCGATGATCGCGTCTGCAAATGGGACAAGAAGCGAAATCGAGATGGACGACGTGATCTCCTGTCGTCGATGAGCTCGGCGAGCTGCGCTAATGACTCGTGGAGCTGATAGCTTACAAGGGAAGGATACTTGGTCGCAGTGGCCATTCAAGATAAGATGTATACCCCCGTAGGTGGTTTCGAACGCTGATCTCAAATCTGTATCCAAATCTGCGAAACGATTCGGAGAACAAAGTTACGAGCCCGGGGCTTCCCTGTGTTATACCACTGCGCTGAACGGATCACCGAGCCGAGCAAATACCTAACCTGTGCAACGGTGGCCTGGGGGATAGTGTGGTGGACTGATGGGCAAGACATCAAGGTTCGATTCCTTGATGCATGCGCTCGTTTTGCTTTTCCAAAAAATGCGTTTTAAACGCTTGCAAAACGTTTTTGGGCTTAATGTTGGGCATCTATAGGGCTCTCACTATTTAGGAGCACTGAGGAGGTAATACAAGGCAAGTTGCCTATAACCGGCCGAATGAGGGTGGAGCTCTATTCAAAAAAAGAATTCTAAATATTTGCTTAAAATGAGCCTCAAAGGCTTTAAGGAGGAAGATTTCAAATGATTCATCGTGTCAAACGCTCTTCAACACGTTACCAGCGAATCTTCTGAACGAATGTGGGATCATCATATTTGGTGGAGGAATTTCTTTCTCGTGCATGAAGTAGACACCAACACTATCCAAGAGGATGTAATGAAGTGGTTCCAAACCGTACTTATCGATACTAAGAAAACAAGCCCGTTATCCTTTGCCAAGAAGTCGAATTCGTGAGAGACGATCACAATGATCCTCTCCGGTCGCCTGATGAGGACAGCGACAATGGACCCGTAGCTTCGCAAATGAAACTTTCTATGTTTGTGGGGATATAGAGGCTCCGAAATGAAACGTAGCCTTCATGTTTGTGATCTGGCCCATGAGCTCCAATTTTATGGCACTGGTGGAAGAGTCTATAGTCTTCTATAGCTCGAGTTTTAAAAGAAGCCGCACCTTCTCGAGCATGGGAAACACGTTTGTTTCATCACGACAGAGGGCCGTCTACGGAAACTAAGAGAGCACGAGCTTTCGAAATAATCTGTTATTGACAACTTACGATGTATTATGTGGTCGAAACTATCAGGTGCGAAACAAGCTAGTCGGTCTGCCTACTTATGAAGATTAGCGGATGAATTGTAAGGGTAAGTTATCATAAAATTAATAAGAGAGTCCCATTGCACGACAGTCATTTCCAGTGGATAGCGCTTCAAATCAACAATGAAGGCTCATAGGGGGAAAATTCAGAACAATTCACAGGTGGATACAGGGTTTTGAGGACAGCCGTGGTACCATGCCCCACCGCTCCACCAAACGCTTACCTCATGAAAGGGCCTCTTGTAAGGGCATTTACCCCATGAATAGAATCAACGGATAATCATATGTGCACACAAAGAGATAAACTATTATTCTACAGTATTTTTTCAACAATGCCAGTTAACTTGTTCCACCCCTTCGAAAGCGCGGGCACCATTCCTAGAATCTGTGGGCCGTATCTCTCCCAAGGAGGGCTCTGGTCGGATGAGTCATTCGACCGCCGCCTACCGTGAGTACGGGGAGCTGCCGAAGGTTTCAAAACACCATCTTGACTGTTCAGGGTAGAGGGACGTATGCATATATTCGGCCAGTAGCGGTAAGAAAAATTTTTATTGGATTACCATTCCCCGGAGTCCTAAACTGTGAGGGAACCCTGTAGACGCCCAACATTGAGCCTAAAAACGTTTTGCAAACGTGTAGGACGCATTTTATGGAAAAGCAAAACGAGCCCACGCATCAAGGAATCGAGCCTTGATGTCATGCCTATCACTCCACCACACTATCCCCCAGGCCACCCTTGCACAGGTAAGGGCTTTGCTCGGCTCGGTGATCCGTTCAGCACAGTGGTATAACACAGGGAGGCCCCGGCCCCGTAACTTTGTTCCCAGAATCGTTTCGCAGATTTGGAATACAGATTTGAGGTCAGCGTTCGAAACCACCTACGGGGGTATACATCTCATTATGAATGGCCACTGCAACCAAGTATCCTTCCCTAGTTGTCTTTAAGCCTTGTGGAACACGTGTATTTCTCTTTTGGCACGATGATACGCGATGATGTTATCAAGCTGCTACATGATCTGATCATCATCGAACTTCGGGTAGGTTCAAAACTGGAGGTCGTACGGCTTCTGCTTGGATTCCGCTCGAAATTTATTCTTGACAAGGTCAGGAACCGACGGTATTATATGGAAATCCTCGCGTCTGCGTAAACCATGGGCAATGCCCTATAGACGAAACCATGTGTTACGGAGATCCGATCCAATATTGCGAGCTGCAGGAAGCTGTTGAAGCTTCCTACAAAGAGTGACCCGCTTGTTGTAAAGAGACCGTACCTCCTCCTCAGAGCCTTAACCACCTTTGAGGCGTTGGAGAACAACTCCATCCTCAAGTTAACTTTGTAAATATAAAAACTTACAAACTGACGGTATGTTGCTGTTGTTGTGTGACAGCAGCTCGAAAACATCAAGACCTGTAAAATTGAGTGATGTCTCCTGTGAACTTAGAGCTTTAGGGTCAACTTAACAAGCTGCACTGCTCAGTTCGCTGTGATACTACCGCTAGAAAGTTGAAGTTGGGGGAAGCAGTACGAGGCGATAGGCTGGGTGCGTCATGGCTTCGATATGGTATTGCAAGCGATTGCATCTGCGTAGTTGCGCTAGCTTATAAAGCTGTGCTCCCATCGATCTTTTTGAACACGTGCATCCTGCGTCATAGATGAGGGAGTCAAAGTTCGATCAGCATGAATGAGCATTTGAATTTCTTGAACACGTGTATCTAAACGTAGCGGGCGAGAAACTGTCACGCGCGAGTGCACGGCAATGCCATGCGAGACGCTGGTCAGGCGAAACCGAAGATGACGAACGAATGAACGAACGGTATACAAAATTCCTTTGTAGGCAAGCGAGTAGTGGCAAGCTGGCGCGTAGTTTAGGAGGCAACACAAGGCAATAGATTAACAGTCGAAAATAACGGACCCCGTTGTTTTCGTTTAACCTAGTCTAATGAATGAAACGAATCTTTAGTGGGAGCCACACCGTTCACAACCCCCGTCCTGCCGGAGTTGCCCACCCCTATTGAAGGAGCAACTTCTCCTTGTTGTCACGTGTGAATTAAGTAAAGTGGAGCGACGGTTCCACACAAGGAGAGACTCCTATGAATGGTAGACGTCTCCGTAGATCAACCGGTACTTTTCTGGTATGAGTGTTTGCACCGTAGCTTCAGGGCTAACAAGAGGGTGATTGCGATACGCGCTCGTTCACTCAGTTGCACATGTTGCACCCTAGTCCGGTGCACCATGTCGCACCGGCTACTTCGCCCTGCCCTGCACCACGTCGCACTGGTGCATAGACGCGCGACGGTCAAGTTGGTGTGAGCTTGCGCCGGAGTCTCACTTGCGCTAATCGTGCTCACACTGCACCACTGCAGGGCCTGTTGGCCCTTGCGTCCCCGGTCTCACACGCCGTTTCTTGATAGTGTTACCCCACCCCACACCCCTTCGCTGTACCACTAAAGCGACTTGTCCCGTACGGAGCTTCCTCCACGCACAAGACCTGTGTCTCAGCCTGGGTCTGCGTCTACCCTCGAGTACCAACGCAAAAGGCAGTGATACAAGGTATTGAATGACTAGATGTTAGTCATACAAAAACAAGGAGCAACTGTATGATTACATAACTATTATATTGTGCTACGAATGAGTGAGAAAAAATTGATGATTAATTATGCGCGAACAAATAATTAAGTAGAGAACTACTAAAAATAACTCAACAAATAAATGTATATAAGAACATAAGAATATGAACCACATTGAACCTACTGTGGAATTGGGTCCCCACTCGAGTTTATTCCAATCCACCCAGGCATCCAAACTCTTGCGGTACTTTGGCATCTAACCAGGGAAGGATCCCAACTCGAAGTGGCCATTTGAAATAAGACCTATATTGCTAGACGTGTTTTTGGGCGCTGAATTCAAATCCGCTCTCCAAATCTGCCAAGCGATTCTCTGAACGGAGTTATGAGGGTGGTTTTAGGTGACATTACATGAGAAAACATAAATTACATGGAAACAGCTCACTCCTCAACGGCGGCTTGGTGTAGTGGTAAGCGTGACGCTTCATGGACGAGAGGCTAGGGTTCGCCTTTTGTGGGGGACCGAGTTTTTGCATTATATAGAGTTTTCCTCCAAGACTAGGAAATACTTTCATGGTGATTTTATCACGTTTTGTGACCTTTTAATGTTTTGCTGATACCTTCTCCTACCTTCCTACCTGTTACCGAGTGGGACATTGCGCAAAATTTGGAGGTTCGGGCGAGTAAAAGCATATGATGAGCAATGATGTTGCTAGAGTGGGTGCTGATGCTAGATTAGGTGCGATGGTACGTAGCAGACTCGGACTCACCTACACCGGCATTGTTGATAGTGAACTCGTGGACATCATTCAAAGACCAAAAATCTATTCAGTGCGTCTTACCTCCACAAAAGCAGGTGAAGGGAATGACACCCTGCTCGAAGCTACCACGAGGCTAATGCAGCCGATAGAAGCTCATTTCTTATTTCCTTATAGAAATATGGTCAAACGCACCACCTCATATGTAATAGCTCATGATTTCAACTTTTACGTGTACACACGAGACCCCATTCTTTGCTTACTATCGCCTGTCTATTTTCAGTTCTGGGCGATGAGATTTAGAAAATTCTTTTATTCATGGTATGCCGCCGGCTACTTGAGCACTCACCCGGTGATTTTGGGACGCCTACTCAATTCTGTTTTCCTTCTAGTTTGGGGTTAGTGAATGTAAAACAATGGGCTGTGACGAGTTCTTTTCATCCTTTTCTCCCATAGTGAAAAGTTTCTTTGTTTCAAGCATTTCGTGCTAGAGTATCACATTTGTTGATAAAGTGGCAAAAGTTACCCTACTGTGAATCCTGCTGTGAATATAGAGTGCATGGGCATGCGAGTAAAACTGAAATATTTCTTTAAAGGCAGTGTTAACAAAAAAGTTAGGGTACCTTTTTTGACGGGAATTGACAGAACTACTCTAGAATAAAGCGATAACAACGAAAAAAGCGCGAAAAACGATTAACAGAAAGAATTACAAAGGGTCAAAAAAAGAGCTGGAAAGGGGGTTGGACGAGTTTCACATTGAAAGAACGTCGGTTAGAGAGTGTTCAGGCAAATTGGCAAGTTGCCAGTGACGGCACATTGGCAATTTGCCAGTGACGGCAAATTGGCAATTTGCCAGAGACGCAATGCAATAGCAGGCAACACATTGCGTCTCTGGCAATTTGCCAATATGCAATTCAAGGTGGGTCCTGACGCGATTACATGACACTGTGCCGTCTCGACACTCTTCTAACGTGACACCGATGAAGGGGCGGAGGGCGACCGTGGATATCTGTCCGGCCCCTGATTGTGCCCTATCCAGCCGTTTTCCGACCTCACTCCTGCACAAATGGTATCAGAGGGGGCGTCGAATTCAAACTATGTGCAAATGTCCGAAACAATTTTTTTGTTAACAGTGTCTTTAAGTGGATAAATGTTAGCAAAAGCCTTAGCAAAAGCAAGATCGTAAAACGTGATAAAATCACCATGAGAGTATTTCCTAGTCCTGGGGGAAAAATTCCATATACTGCAAAAACTCGGTCCCCCACAAAACCCGAACCCTAGCCTTTCGTCCATGAAGCGTCACGCTTACCACTACACCAAGCCGCCATGGAGGAGTGAGCCGCTTCCATGTAATTTAAGTTTTCTCATGTAATGTTACCTAAAACCACCCTCATAACTCCGTTCAGAGAATCGCTTGGCAGATTTGGAAAGCGGATTTTAATTTAGCGCCCAAAATACGTCTAGCAGTATAGATCCTATTTCAATTGGCCACTTCGAGTTGGGATCCTTCCCTGGTAAGACCATCCGTATTGGCTTTGAGTCGTGTTCCGAGTTCTTTCTTGCGTCGGTGATCACTGCCATCTCATTAGCTCGGATTATTAGATTGAAGCAGAGGAGATGCGACAATGCAAGTTGGAACTGCGGTTGGAGCCAAAGTCGTGTGGTAGAGGAGGAAGGACGACGGCGATGATGGCGGTAACTACATCAGGGTCATCGGCTATGCGTGGCCACGCGGCATATTTTCGTTTTCTGCCTGTCATTTACCACTGCGCATGCCAGCCAAAGTATTAGGTTGGAAGGAAAGTCCTGCAACACAATGAAGGTCTTCTTCAAATCATTTCTGAAATTTTCCAGGCCAATCATTTTTCGGAAATATATTTACCAAAGAGGTCAACAGCCTTCTATTATCCTATGGGTAAATCACCAATGCCTTTTATCCAGGAGTAAGGAAGCTGTGACTCAAAGAAGTAATTGACTGCCGTTTTCAGATCACATTAAGTTACGAATTTTTTTTCAACAACGGGATGCTCAAGAAGGCAGAGTGCATGGTAGGTAAAAGGGGCAACACTTGGGAAGTACGACTGATGAACAACCTGGAACCATTTGGAATCGTAAAACTTTTGACGCGTGTTTAAAGCGAAATTGCGACGTGCGTTGACCCTCTGTAGGAACCTGATTTACGGTTTTGATCGTCCTTCTCTATCCCCGTTGGCCAAATTTCGGGGTTCATAAGGGTAAGCGATAGCTGTGTCCATCTGGTCTGCGTTTAGCAACTCATAGTGGATGGATCCCTTCGACCTCCTTCAAATTAAGGGATGATGCTTGCGTGACTTCGAAGGCTAGTATCTCCTCCAGTGAAGCGATCCAACCGGCTGTTGTCTGTTGATCGGTGAGCAGTGCCAGCATTTTTAGGTTGCTGATAATTTGAGCTGCTACACCCGCATTTTTCCCTTGGCGTGCTCAGAAGAAGGTGATGGTACGAATCGGGTGTTGTCCATTTATTGACTGTAATGCTGCTTAAGCCCACACGCGTGCCCTTATTTACTCATGTGTTGATTACCTGAGGAATGTCCTACAAGTTTATCACTCTTGCTACCGTGTTCACACTGTTGATACAAATTTTCAACGCTTCAAATTTTTCTGTCGCAGGACTTTCCTTCCAACCTAATATTTGGAAGTCAGGCGAAAGCACGACCGCACCGAATTATGCATCTGCTAAGCATGCCAATTCATTGTATAACACATTTTCTTCTGACTCCATTACGATTCTGAATGGGAATCGAATGAATGGGCGAGAGTACGGCATTGATCGGCACCAACTTTATATTTGTATCAACAGGATAACGCTATCACAGGAACTTTGATATCAACTGAATTGTCGACTTCTCAGACTGCTCTCATAGGAACTTTGTCACTGGATAGTTCTCGCACTTACTCCCTTTTCATCTCTGGTAACCCCAGAGGTTATCCTGGTTTTGACCAGATGCAAGGCAAGGACGCAATAGAAGTAAGGTTCCACCCCTCATGTGAATGCTGAAAATAGTTATTCAGCTATTCCTGCTAGTTTGACTGCTATGTTGCGTAGCTCTTATGTCTTCGCAATGCTCATATTTTAAATATTACATATTGGCAGTTTGTAACTCGAAGTGGATCTTTTGTTAGGGTGTTACATTCTTCGATTTAGTTATCGAGCACTGTTCCTACTACACATGCAGCTCTTCTGATGTCAATGCCTGAGTTGGCCATCAGTAAATGGTCACATCCGCATGTGCAGAGTGGAAAACCGCTTAAGTTCGTTTCAGGCAACTTTGATTCTGGATAACCCATGTTAATACCATTTTTATAGAACTTTCATACGCTCGAATTCTTTGAAGAGCAAGTTTGTTTCACCCAAGCCTAGCCTACCGTCATCTCTTTCTCTGCCTGGCGTACAAAAATGGAAAACGGAGCCACCATTACACTTCTCTGCTCCAGCATCTGATAAGGAAGTGCCACGAGACAGAAATGTTTGCAGCTCCTATAAACCTTTTCCTGCCGAACAAAATGCTAGGCCCACATATGTGAGTTTTCATACTTGAAGCTGTTTAATGAATGTTTACTTGAGTTCCGCTAGTTTTCTCCACCGTCACCTGCTGAAAAAAAGGCTCCTCCGGAACCGCCGGTGGACTACCATGACCATCTGAATTCCGAAGGTCTCCCTTTTATTTACGAGTAGCTCTAGTCTATTTGACGAATCTAGTCATGACTTCCCTTCTGTAACAACCATATAACATTGAAGAAAATGCCCCACCAGCTGCAAATGCAAGCAAAGGCACATTTCCATTTGCGTCGCAAAATGTTCAAGATGGTGTTAAGCTTAGTACTCCGGTTAGTCCATGTTTCACCAGGCCTTGTCATCTTTTCCTCTCACATCTGTTTTTGCTTAGGAGGAATTGTGCAAGACAACATTTGCGGTCCGAAAGCATCCCCACCGACAAACGGTAACGAAGAAGACGCGTACATACACTGTAAACGGCATGCAGGTTACATCAACAACGATGCATGTACTTGGTGCGAAGGAAGACATGCAGTTGAGGTTAGTGTATTCTGCAAATTAAGCACATGTTATAGCCAGTGATCTGAGATAGAGTTTTTTTTAGGAAGCAACAACTTCAAGATTTGCGTCGCCTCCAGCGTGAGGAGGCGCGACAAAGGCAAGAACTGCAAGTCGAAGGTGTTAGTTCAGTGGAACAGCAAGAGCGAAAGTTCCAGCAGGAAAGAGCGGTTAATAATTTTTGTCAATTCCACTCAGCCAGCTCGCCTGGCTAATGTTTAGCTCTCTTTTTCGTGTTACACTTGATGTGCCAACTGTATCCCTTCCAAATTTTGTATCCAACTCCGCTAGCGCAGTCTAGCTCAGTTACCTCCTATCACCTAGCGTCAGGTTTCCCGATTCTGCCTACTATATATATTTCAGTTTAAAACGCCCTCGTTTGAAGGAACATTTTCGCGCATGGCTCACAGCGCCCCCCCCCCCCTCTATAGGCGTAGTTTGCACCCACCACCTGCCATTGGTGTTCCATTTTGCCACCTGTACCCTTTCCAAATCCGAACGTCTAGCTCCAATGGCAATTTTTGCGTATGCCATGCCCTTTCGAGGCGGAGCCCAGTTCTGTCACCTGCCATTAGTGTTCCATCTTGTCGCCCGAACACGTGATGTTTGAATACTCTAGCTCTGACAAGGGCGGAATACTAGGTCGCAGTGGCCATCTAAGATATCGGGCTCACTTCAGTGATTATGTATAGTGCAAGAAAACCTACTTAATGAGATGTATACCGTCGTAGGTGTTTCCAGATGGGGATCTCAAATCCACTTTCTAAATCTGCAAACGATTCTGGAACAGAGTTTCGGGTCCATCACCTCCCCTTTCGAGAAAATAACCAACTGTGCAGCGATGCAGCTGTTGGTAAGATGGCGGACTCCCAGAATGGTTATGAAGGTTCGGATCCGTGATGCTTGCGAGTTTTGCTTTCCCAAGGAACAGCTCCCAAAGAGGAACAGCTCCCAAACGCGTGCAAAATGCTTCTACGTTTCATATCCCTCATCTAAAGACACCCTCGCATTTCAAGAATACTGAGAAGGGTAATACAATGGAAGTTTCCTCTTACCACTACGCACGGGATATAGGTGCAATCCTATCCCGATCAATCAAAATGGGATTGCGAAATCTGAGGCAGCTCCATGCACATTCGACGCACATCTGACCAAAATACTCTTGATAAAGCAATACATTCTTGACCAAAAATGAGCCAGTACGTCCAATCAACGTTTCTACAGAGAGGAAAAAAAAGAAAAGCTGTCGGAACAATTGGACAATGCATAGGTGAGCAATTTATGTACACATGTGATAGTTCAATACATACAGAGTGTTTGAGCAGGAAAGTTTCTCACAATGTTTCTTTTCTCGCAACGTAAGAAAAAAGTCCATCGCACCCATCACGTTCACAGTTACCGTCCAGATGTGAGAAACAATATTGTACAGGGGTTTCCAATTCTTCCGGATCCAAGCAGCCTGCGGCAAACCATAACATGGAAGATTTTAAATCTAGGTGCTTAAAGAAGAAGTGCACCAATGAGACAAGGCGAACAATGGAGACGCGGCTACTCACTTGAAAATTAAGGTCATGAGCGAGGATGTTGCTCGAGGCGGAATATTGAGCACTTTCACCGCCTTGCCAGCTGACAAAGCACCCTGAATTGATTCATGGTCGTTGAATGAGAGGGACGAGGGACGAGGCTCCATATCTCCAAGAAGGTACGAATTTTCCTAATTGGATCTGCCGGGATGTTCGTCGTCGACGCTATCATCTGCTGACCAGAGGAGATCACTGTGATCATCTCCTATGCAATCGTCCTCTTCGCAGTCGATAACGAGGTTGTCATATGGGACATCCCGTATATAGACAAAAAGATATCTATCACCTGTCGTTCCTTCCTTGATGGTGCTGGCACTTCGACACAGGAACCAAACTTCAGTGCACTTGAAATGCACCCATGTTACACAAACAGTAGGGATCGAAAAAAAGTTCCTCGGAAGTGCTTTTCGCTGTTTTCAAAGGTGAGGGGAGTCTGTAGATGGTAGATGGTGGAAATGAAGCGTGGAAGTATTTGCAAGCGTTTAGGAGTATTTTCACAAAAACAAAGCGAGTATACGCATCAACCATCCGAACCTCCATGACCATCCTGCGAGTCCTCCGTCGTACCAACTGCTTCATTGTAGCACGGTTGGTTATTTTCTCGATTCGCTTATTTAGGCAACGCGGTGCTATAACACCGGGAGGAAATGGTCCGGTAACTGTGTTCCCAGGATCGTTTAGCAGATTTGGAAAGTGGATTTGAGATCCCCACTTTGAACCACCCACGGCGGTATACATCACATCTCATTAAGTAAGTTTTCTTGCAGTATGCATAATTACTGAAATGAGCCCGATATCTATTACCCAATGCCCTTTAGAAGGTGAAGGCTCACCCAATGCCATTAGCAATTATTTGCATGCAAAGGCTGAAGGGCATTGTAAAATTTTTCGTAATTACAATACTAACCATACAGAAGGCTGTTAAACGACACATATGTAGAACCAATCAAACCGGGAAAAGTAGGAAGCCTAGTATTCTCAGATTGAAATATTCAGTTAGCTCGGCTGCGAGTCAATCATGATCCTGGGTGGCTCATGAAAAGAAAGGCAATTGAGCAGATCAACGAAGTAGTCGATTCGATGTGGCGGATTGTCAAGCAGAAACTCCACTGTCATACCTGTCGCGCGCAGGAATGCCACCTCATTTCCGATTTCAATAGAGAGTGTGGGGATAAATGTAGGAGGTTGCTAACTCACTTAAAGGCACGGTTCACGATAAAAATGGTTTCGGAGATTTGCATATGGTATGAATTCGGGGCCCCCTCTGATACATATGTGCCGGAATGGCGTCGAATAACGTTCTGGATAGGGCACAATAAGGGGCCGGAAAGTGAAGCACCGTCAGTCTCCCCCCCCCTCGCTAGGATGGCTACGGAATCTAATTGCCGTTCACCACTATCGCATTGAAGCAACATTAGTGAAAAATCAATAAGCTAATCGGTTGCCTCCTACTGGTAATAGTATTCGGCTGTATTCCCACTACTTGACTGGTAATCTGCTCTATTCTGTTAAATTAATTATTCTGAAGTCCCGCCGAATTGATTCAGCTTAATTCTTTGGCTTGATATCAGCAGTAGAATGAATAATATTAACAAAGAAGCCAAAATCAGCTGTTTGGGCGTGTTTTCTGCAATTGCAGACATTACGTCGCATTCGTCTACTCTCCCGAAAATTCCCTCGACCGCCGTTTTCTCGCCGTGCAACTCGTCCAACCCCCTTTTCTCTTCTTTTTTGAAGCTTTGTATTTCTTTTATGCATCGTTTTTCGCGTTATTAGCTTTTCCATTGTACTACTGTAGGTCGTACCTATCATTTTCCGTCAAAAACCGGATACCCCAAAATTATCGTGAACTGTGCCTTTAAGTAGGGACACGCCATACCTTCATCGTTCTCTTTGACAGGAAAGTTTTCACGACAAAAGCAATCCTCGACAAATAAAGCGATGGCGTTTTGGATAAAAACATCGATAGTGCCACCTCAAAGTTGTAGTAAGAACAGCAAAATGATATTTATTGAGGGAGTCACGGCCAGTGGTAAGTGGCCGTTTGTTTAGTAGGTACCGGCGTGAGATCAACAAAAATTTATAGTTAGTGGGCATTCTGATGGACATACTGAAGCACTGGTAACAGGAAACCGCCCGTGGTCTTTCCAGAAAACCGATAGTACGGCCCACAGACCCAAGCATAGTCAACAGTGGTGTCGACGCGAGCTGCTCGACTTCATTGGCATGGAGGAATGGCTATCCAGCTCTCCAGATCGCAAGCAACTTATCTCCTCCGTATGCTCCCTTTATAAAAGAGGACCTGACGAGTTTGCAATTCCATTTTGGAGTCTTTGAGAGCAAGACTCACGAACGGTTGGGAAGAATTGGAGTAGGTTTACCTGCGTGTAACATACAAGGAGTTCGAGAACAGACCCTGGGCCTCTATTCTTGCTATGGGGGTATTTCGAAGGATTGTAGCTATTTGTTGCACATAATGTGAGAAAACTGTACACTAATTTCATTTTCATCATCAGCTATAAAGCTGAGGATAAAGCTAAAAGCTTGAAATACATTGCACTGAATAAGCTCCCTTAATTTTTGGACTCTCTGTATTTTTCTGAAAATTAGGTTCCATTTGAACGCACGTCTCGCCCATTATCGTCGATCCTCATAACCACATTGTCGTCTCACTCTGAGACGACTCCCTGACTGAACCCCCGCCTCTCAATGGTTCGCGGTCAAACGGACCCGAAATGAGTGGGTCCGCACTCTTCCTTCCTCAAATTGTCAAAGCAAGACGTAAGTTAACTGCTTTATAAAGTATTCTTCAAAATTACTGCGTATTATTATAGCAGTAGCGTCCGCGCTTACTTATCAATTATTGTATTTTTACTCCGTTATTATCGGAGTTATTAGAAAACCACTGAACCACCCCACACCCATCGTGGGCGGAGTTTCGCCGAGTTTATGCGTGCCCGGCGCGCATAAAGCCAGGCTCGCTCCTTTTATTTTCTTTCTTAGCCTCTAGGCCTTCGTTGGAACGAGTGTTAAATCCATGTGAAAAGTGCCACTTACTGCGAGAGCGCTCCATCCACTGCCAGTGAGCCTCCTTCATTCCATTTGTTGACCGATTCTTCACATTTGCTAATTTTTTTCCTGGCGTCTAGACTGTTGTGAGACCAAATCCGGAACTTCTGACCATAGCACCACCAAACTCCGCCGCAAGTTCTGCCCCCTGGATCTGGGGCTTTGCTAGCTCACATGTGGTTTGTTGTTCTTACCCTATCCCCCTCCAAACTTGATTTCACCTCTCAGTTGTTACTTCAGGTAATTTCGAATTTCCATACAGACAAACAATCAGGCACACAGACGCGAGCGGGTCATATAATATGGTAATGATGGGATAGCCACGTTGGATATTTCGCTGTCGCTTTGCACTGTGTCATACTTTTTGATAGATATTCACATATCTCACCAGGAAAGGGTCTCAAAGTCCCAAGGAACTTTGAATAGAGGCCTAGGTATATCGATAGAGTTTCCAATGCTATTTACAAGTATAGAAATCAAAAATGCTAATGAGTTCATGAAAAAAGTTGTGAGCGCTCAAAGTTTGTTTGCATGCTCAAAGCAGCACAGTTGCCCGCAGCAGCCACAAGGTGGCCGTTTCGCAATGACTGTGCTCTCACTCTTGAGGCGACCTGTGCAGTTTTGTTTCCTGCCGCCATACAGTTTTTGCCGAACATGCTATCTTTCGAATAGATGTTGTCATACCGTTTTTTGTAACTAACTCAAGTTCGCGCCTTGTTTCGGCTATCATTTGCGACCAACGCACTGCTTAACGAGTTTCTCCACTCTATTCCTGAGGCGCTAGTTCATTTTCAACATTGAAACACACACAACCAAGTGAAATCATCTTTGGCATCTTTCGAAAAAGATCGCGTATAAAGTCTAACACTGATAGAAGAATCAAAAAAATGAAGCAGATATAACGCGAAAACAATGTGTAGAATTCCTTTTTACAAGTGCGGTGGTCGCAAATGCTAGCCGAAACAGGGCGCTAGCTTGAATTACTTACAAGAAAAGGTGTAAGAGTATTCATTTGAAAGAAAGCGCATATTGATAAACCGGTGTGGCGGCGTGTAGCAAACCCACATCATTCGCCAGAAAGGGTAGAACCCTGCCTCCATGCCAGGGCGACCCTTGCAGTCGCTGCGGGCAACTGCGCATTTCATCTGGCACTATCTCTCCATGCTTTAAGCATACAAACTTTGAGCGCTCTCAACTTCATTGGTAGACTCTTTTAGCAATTTTAATTTCTTAATTTGTAAATAGTATCCTAAGCCCAATCGATATACCTAGGTCTCTATTCAAAGCTCCATGGAAAGTTGAACTCTTCCCTGGTTAGCACTATTTCTTATTAGGTTCAATGTCAGAAACACATGCAAACTAAGTAACAGCAATATAGTCGATTTAGGAATATTTTAAAACTTCTGTTTACTGCGGCCAACGACAGCTTCTTTAATCTTCTTAGATGTATTTTTTCTTTTGTGAGCATAGGAAATCTGTATATTTTTCAGTACTGTGTGTATAGGACGTTTGTGTATATGAAATATGTGTATTTTTTTTTAAAAGAAAGCGTTTCTGCGAGAAATTCAGGAAAGCAGTTTTTATGTTAAGATTCTTACGCGGCAGTATGAAATTGATATGGAAACCTTAGAGAGAAGGCAGAAACGCGAGATTGAGGAAGCTGAAAAAGTACAGGAAGATGAACTGAAGCAAGCTCAGAAGCGTATAAAATACGAGCAGGTATCGAGCTTTCTAATTTCTGGGTATTGTGCATACTTAACTAACGTGAACATAATATATTTCCGGAACGCGGGCCATGACTTCCTTTTCATAATCCCCAACACCTTTGTCTAAGAGGTTTTCAAGTTAGACTTGAAGTTGTCACGTCAAACGTGATTTGTATGTTCCCTAAACTGCTGCCTTTTTTCTTGCATTTGTTCGAATATACATACCTATTTATTTATATTGGACATGCTGTCTTATTGCAATCCTCACAGTCACTTTTATCATATTCAATTCATTTCAGTCAATTTTTTCTAGGAGAAAGATTTGCGTGCCTTCAAGGAGCGTCTAAAGAAAGAAATGAAAATAATGAGGCAGGAATTGGATATGCTACCCCGTCATCAGAGGAAAGATGCTCTCAGAATGAAGAAAGATCAGTTGGAATACGAAAATCATGCGAAGGTCCCTCGTTCAATTTCGTTTTGCCTTCAGTATACTCTATTGCCTCGCTTCAGGAGGCTGATTTCTTCGTGCAGCTGCAAAAAAATGCCGAAAGCACGCTAGCTAGGTTAACGCAAAAGCACAAGGTTGTCTGTTAAGCTTTTCAATGTTTCTGTTGAAGATGATCTTACGTCATATTTTATGAGAAAATGGCTACTCTTGAACGACAGTTCTTGTTGCAAAAACATCTCTTGTTGAGAGCTAAGGAGAATAGTAACTGGGAATTGGAGGAGAAACAAATGGGGGAAAAGTGAGTGTTAGATATTGATTCCATATTAAATTCTGTTTTGATTTCCTCAAGAATTTTATGAAAGCCTCCTATTTGGTAGGTATGCATTACACCGAAAGCTATTCAAGGATGAGTACTTTTTGCTACGGACACAAATGCTAGCTAGGCATCAGAAAGAGTTGGCACAAGTTCAAAAATTTAACCAGGTACATTTGTGTTGTTATCACTGATATGTTCGGGTTCTCAGGTGTTGGATACGTAGCACTTATTACTATCTGGAAGTATACCGTTCGAGTTTGTTCCGAGATTCGATATTACCTGAAGAAGCACCTCGGGAAGTCGGGTCATGTTTGGAATGGTTGAGCATAGGGTCACAACAACGAAGCACACGTAAGCTTAGCAGAGCCCCGAGAGGCGAAAAACACCGGAGTTGGGCAGTGCTATGGGCAAAAGTACCTCTTCGGTCCCAATACAGTCCGAACGCCGGAAACGAATGAGAAAGGTGAGGGATGGGTCAACAAATGGAATGAAGGAAATGAACCACCTGCGAGCGGTGCATTCTTGAAGTGGGCGGTAATCTCCACATGGATTCAACACTCGATTCAACGAAGACGTAGAGGCCAGGAAAGAAAGTAAAAGGAATGAGCAATGCCCTGTGCGCACCGGGCACGCATAGAATTAGCGAGACTACGCCCACGATGGGCGAGGCGTGCGTTCAAATGGAAGCTACTTTTCAAGAATACACAGATGTTTCAGAGTTGTGGGCGCTTATTTATTGCAATGTATTTCAAGCTCGAAGCTGGGAATGACAATGAAATTTGCACCGTGTTGCTTACATTATGTGCAACAACAAGCTACAATCACCTTTCGAAATACCTCCCGTGAGTTTGCTAACACCAACTTTCCTAACACGATACAAGGAAGGCATGGAGGCCAAAAACAGTCATAAAAGAAGTGAGCAAGGCTGCGTGCTATAAACCCAACAAAACCCTGCCCACTATGGGCGGGGCATGCGTTCAAAACAAAAGTAGGCTCGGGTCGAAATTCATAACTCTGCAAAACTCGGAAAAAATGATTAAAGGTAATAGAAGAAATGCGGTCATGCCCTCGAAATAGGGGGAGTTTGCACAAGTTGAGCGGGGCTAACATCATCAATTCATGACTCCGTTCAAAAACGGTATAGAACGCGGGAAAGGACTGGTTAGAGGTTATTGAAGAAATGTGCTCAAAGGCTCGAAGTGGGCGGGGCTATGGCCAAGAATTCGCTACTTTGTATTAAAATGTTCTGAAACACGGAAAATAGCAATGGGCTGTAGAAGGTATAAGGCCGTTTTTTCAAAGTAAGCGGGGCTTTAATCAGGTGAGGAAGCTAAGATGAAGAGCTGTGTTCAACAACGCTCTAGAGTGCGAGAAAAGTGGCAAGAGGCTACTGAAGTGATCAAATTTCCACCCACGCTTCCAGTGAAGGGACGGAGCGATCATCACGCACCCATAGCTCTGCTCAAAGACCTTCTATAACCCAAAAAAGAGCGTGGATGCTGCATATTGTCAAATCCCACCAAAGTGCACGGGGCTTGCCCTAAGGGGGCTATGATCAAGCTCCCAAATCTACGGAAAATTCATTAGCGTTCCAACATCAGTTTACATATGTATGTAAACATCATCATCAGTTTTCACCTTTGAAACTATCGTCATCACTCACTGTATGCAATGAACTCGTTTTTTCTACCTGTCCCAAAGTTCGGCATTGCCTAAAGACATTGGGTCGACTTTGGGATGGCTGCGTCCCGGGATGGACGGAGCATATATGAGCTTAGAGGAACCGAGAGGCTGAACAACATTCATCATAATGGGTGGTGGAATGAGAGAATTTCATCAATTTGCTCCAAAATTCCAGACACCGGAAAAGACCAGGTACAGATTAACAAATCAAACTAAGAGACTTGTTCACGGTGAGCTAAACCTTCCCGAACTTTTTGCATCAATTCATAGCCGACAACAGCCTATAGCTGGATTCTGGACGGCTGGAACACAGTTCAAAAAAATCTATCGGTTCAATGTGTTCTTTGTTGTGACGCATGCGCGAGTGCGGAGTCCAAGTGGTAATGCGATCAGCTGATTTCGGCAACTATCGATTTGTGCTACAGATATGGAGGCAGTAGTGTTTGGAAGAACAGAACTGATCAGTTTGATACCTCGATCGTTTTCATGCGTCATTTTGGTGGGCAAAAGTGGGGTTTCCGAAAGCGCGTCTGTTCTAGGAGTCATGAGGTCCACGTATTTAGTGTTGCCGCGTTACAGCAGTACCCATGTAACAAATCGTGTGAAAATAGACAGACTTTAAGGCCATGGTTTAGTGGAAGATGGCGCGAGGAGTAAGAACCTCATAATTCCCTTCACCCAATCTTACAGCAAATGAAGAAAGCAATTTCGAAATAAGCGTCCGAGAGGGGGCAAAACGCTCAGGCCGAATGAAAATGATGGCCTACTATCCCGCCCTGGTCGTCACTATTGTGCGTGGTTTTAGGAACTTGATTCTAGGAGGAAGAAGCTGAGCTTGTTCGCGCACTTGCTTTGGATCGGAAAAAGCTTCCAAAAATGTTGCGAAACGAAGCCAAAACTCGAAGCCATATGTTCAAGGAGAGTCTTCGCATTAGCATGCAAGTTAGACACATTTCACTAAACATGTTATATTCAAGCATTCTTTTTCCGAATGCATTCACAAAGTTTCAGGCAATGACACCTGCCGAAATGAGCGAAAAGATGAGGGGCTTCGATGAACAGGAGAACATGCGAATTAGAAAAGCTCTTGAAGAACACGATTTGAAAAGCGCTAAGAAGATTGCTCAGCTGAAGGAAAGACATCAGTCTGCTGTTAGTTCTCACTGCTTCTTGATTTTGCTCTCTTGCAAGAAAATAGTGTTTAAGCACAATTATTTCTGTAACATATATATTGACCAATATGAAATGTCCTTTTGTTAGTCATTCATTTTGAATGCAAAAAAGATTAGCGAACCATATCAATTGGAATATACTTCATCTCTGTAAATGACATCTCTCCATTCACTTTTTAAAGTGTGCCCTTTTTGGAAACCCTCGAATTCGGATAAACGAAAAACTGTGACTCGGAAAAGCCGGACACACAAAATTCGAGGTTGAAAAGTTTTGATTCTTCTCCAGCTACGGGTGCTGCTTTGACCTGAATAAGTGGTAGTCTACGGTGCAATTCTTTGGCGATAAGGCGCATGAGGCAGGACTTTTAAGCCTCGTTCCTCGCCTAACCGTTTGTCTGTTTTCGCAACATGACTTCCTGCGTTGTCGTGCAACAGCGAGGCGAGTGCTTTTTCACTGGCTCAGATGATTCCCTAACGCGCACGCAAGGTCAGGTCTATGCGGGCGAGTTTCCGTGCATTGGTAACCGTCTGCCCCATATCCAGCACTTAAGCAACCCCTACCTATTTCACCACACCGCATAACCTTCTTTCCGTGGAGTCTAGTTTCGTTCTCTATATCAGGCGGTTCACCGGGTGACAGCCCTTGCCATTTTCTCACTGCATTATTTTTCCAAAGTTGGCACCATTGCACTATTACACCCCAATGAGGGGGGGGGGGTGATATGGGTCATAAAAATTTTTCGCTGAAACCTGCATCAGGGGGGTTATCGAGGCCGCTGATCACGAATATGATATAAACTTTTGGCGCTGGCGCCAAATTGGCGCCAGTTGGCACCAAGGGTGTTTTCACCAAATTCGCCGTAAACTTGTGTAAAGGGGTTATCGAGGCCGATGATCACGAATATGGCATCCTTTGTGAAAGGGTAGCTCTCTTTGATGATAGGTTGAGCAGAAATTACCTGAGGGCACCTTAGAGGCTGCCCTGAACTCTCGAGCAGGCGGAATGAAATCGAAATGAGGTCAGAAGCGTTTTCCAACGCTTGCAGGCAGCTAGGTCTTGGGAAAACTGTATGACCCCAGGCATTTCCTACGCTTGCAGGCAGCCAAGGAATCGACATGAGCCGTAGATCCACTTCTCGCTTTCGTTACCAAAGTGAAGCAATGGCTCTCAACGTTTTTGGACAACGCAATTGCCAGCAGGATTTGATGGATTTCTCATTGAAGGATGTGTTCGAAAAACTCCAGATGGATCACCTGCAGTTCTAGGATTGGCTGCGATCTATGGGGCTAATTTCTACACCGTTATGCCCATCGTGCCATAGATCCATGACGATGAAGAACGACGAGCACCACATTAGCTGGGTGTGTAACCGAAGATCGTGCCGTACTGGACCGACGAACGAAACGGAAGTCTACGTTCCTGCTAGAAAAGGCTCATTCTTCGGCAAGTCCAACCTCGGCGAGTCGACTGTGTTTGCTCTGTCCTACTTCTGGCTCCACGACATGGGAAAGGTGGAGGACAAAGTACACGAGCTTCACATGAATCCTCGTACCGTTGTTCAGTGGGAGAAATGTTTCCGTGACGTGTGCGCAGATCACTTTAGAAGGAACCCATTAATCATCGGAGGATTCGGATGTGAAGCGGAAATCGACGGAACCCTGGTTACTCGGCGCAAATACAATCGAGGACGCTGGGTGCGTAGACACCAATGGCTTCTCGAAGGCATCGAGAGGGGAAGTGGTCAAGTTTTCTTCACCCTTGTTCGGAGGAGGGATGCCCCACCTCCTGCGTCTCATCGCGAAGTACACAGGACCTGGGACCACCATATTCAGCTACAGCTGGAGAGCTCTCTCTCTCAAATTTCCACCCTGCCCCTCGGATACAGACACCTCCAGGTCACCCATCAGTTGAACTCAGTCGATCCCAGAACTGGAGCACATACTGAGCAAGTTGAGTCACACTGGCAAAAATACAAGAAAGTGGGAAAGCGACGCTACGGCTTATCAACGCTCGATATGAAGACTACATGCAGGAGTTCTTGCGTAAAAAATAATTTGGAGATCGACGTGAGGCCCTGTACAACTTCTGGGACCAGGTAGCAGCACTATACCCCCGCTGAACGAGTTCGACATCCTCCGTGAGCTAACCCAACAACCCTCTCTAGGGCCACATTTGAAGTCGCAGAGCTGGTCAGAACAAGAGAGCAAGGACGATTCTGAATAAACTGTTACATATGTTTGTAATTACTTAGCGAGGACCTGTGTAGTTTTACGGGCGAGTAGATGGCATTTTGGTGCTAGTGCCCTCGTTGACTTTGGTTCCCAACAGTGAAGAGGGCAGATGTCAGTGGACAATGGGCCGACCCGCTTTTGCAAGAAAACGTTCGTGAAAAGGGATAGTGTTCGTTATAGATATGATCAGGACCTCGAATAACCCCTATATACAAGTTTACAGCGAATTTGGTGAAAGCACCCCTGGCGCCAACTAGCGCCAATTTGGCGCAGCGCCAGAAATGGATACCATATTTGGATTACTTGAAGGTAGTGAGAAATATTTCATCTCGAGGCTTCATGTTTAGGTGATAACGGCGTCGCGCACGCCGCACCAGCCGCGTATCGCGCAATTTGTGAGGTAGGGAATCCTTTAATTATTTGAATTGGCTGACCGTTCTCTTCAATTCCAATGCAGTCTTGATCGTCGCTTACATAGTAGTATTCATTCTAATTAATCAAGACTAATAAACATAAAAATGAAAAAGAAATAGAAAAAAACGACCAAATTTAATGGAAAAGAAAGACAATCAACGAAAAATTTCGCGTCCTATCGATTGGCGGGGAGGCGGAGGAAGTACGGTAGTTGCAGTGACATGTGCCGCTTGCCGCAAGGGAGAATGCCGCAATCGGGGGGAAGTTCCGTTACCCCTTCATGTATTGTACGCCGCTGCATTCAGAGACTATAATTACGGAATTGAGAACATACCAGAGCTATTCTACAGGCTGCCGATGTCGCTGCCTTTGCTTTTGCTTCCGATATACCGGCTAGTGTTGATTAATACAGTAGCGCTCAGAAGTATTCGGCGAAATGCTTCTTGTAGTTGTAACTTTAGGTCATAACTCCTTTCCTACTGGGTCTAATCAAGCGAAATTTCAATATGTGTAGCATTGGTGTAGTGTGAATATTTACCACTATTAACTTGCAATCTGATCGCGTTCCACATATCCCAAAGGGCTCGAACAAAAAATTGACTGGAATTACGAATGGTGGTTCTTCTAGGAGTCCTTTCCTTTTTGCCATGTCTTAAGCGTATGAGCACTAATGTCGAGCCCAGTAGAGAAGAAAAACGTACACAAGGTCCGTATAACTGCAGACGTCACAAACTTGCTTTCAGCACAGTCTACAAACGCCTCCCTATCAGTATGTGGATATGGCTGTTTCGCAGTCAAGTAGTGTTGGACAGTGTAAAATATGCTTCAGCTAAACATATCAAAATTTCATGTGATTTGTTCCACTGGAAAAAAAGTTACGGCAAGTTAAAGTTGGCCGAATACTTTTGAGCGCTACTGTATATCTCGATTATAATGCATATTTGCAAGATATCTTATTAGGATGGGTAAATATCTCTGCTGTAAAACATTGCTGTTTAGCATGATAACCCATTTTTATTTTTGTGTGTTCCTTTGGTGTAGGTTGCTTGGCATGATAGGTCATAAGGTTACAGCCTAAGTCCAGTGTTAGAGCGCTTGCAATTACAGTGAGGTCATTTTTGCGGTTCGCTTACTTCATCATTCTACTCCATCCCACTATGTCACTGGCACCGCTTTCGAGCCCCTTCAATCACTTCATGATTTTGGCTCTTTATATTGTTGCAGTGCTCATTTTGCAAACAGCTTCTGTTAATACGTAGGTTGCCTTTTATATTTCTGGATTAGAGAACAAAAACAACTACTAAACATTAAAAATCGCTTCACTGCCTTCCAAAAATCTCCACATTAAGATCTATACACTTCTGCATGCGTTCGAACCTATTGTAGAAGCACTTTTGCCACTTCGATAGGTAACTCTAAAACATGCATTCTGAACGCATCAACGGCTTCTTCAGGTGTCGAAAGAGTTTGACCTCTCATTTTATTTTTTACGTACGGGATAAGAAGAAGTCATCCGAGGACTATATAGCTGATGACTTATCAAATCGTTGTTTTGACTGGTAAAAAAATGCAGTTTATTGAGCCGATGTGTGGGGGCTGGGAGCTCGCATTGTCGTGGTGGTGAGCGATCCGTCTTTGGCATTTGGTTTTCCTGATTTCTTGGAAGACAACTGGCAGCAAATGGTTGTATTCCGCTCAGAATTGACTGTTCTGCTTGTCTAGTGGTACGGTTGCAACATGTCCACTTTTTCCAAAAAAAAAACAAGACCCAATTGCTTGGAAGTGCTCGGTGCGCGGACAGCTTTTGTTAGATTCCGCTCATCTTGAAATACCCATACCGTCGACTGCTGTTTACTATCGGGCTCATTCGCGTAAACCCATTAGATATCACCTGTCGCGATGTCATAGACGTTTTTCGAAGCACTGCGACCGTATTTTTTGAGCATTTCTTTCGACCAATCCACACGAGCTTTTTTCGAGGGATTGACAAATTTTGTGGGATCAAATTTTTTTGCAGTCAAATGTTCATGCAATATTGAGTGTATGTTAGTCCCTTTAATGCCTAAGGTTGTCCCAATCTCACGATAAGACACATGACGATCTTGCTATATTACGTTTGCGCACAGAATAGGAACAACAACTGATTTTGGAGACCTCCACGGAATTCGTCTCGCAGTGAACTACGACCTCGGGTAATTTCACCATACCGTCGATAAGCACTGGTCCTTGATGGAGCCTCATCGCCAAAAGGGGAGCGGGAGCTTAAGAAGGAAGGAGGTTTGGCCCAAGTGAGTGGTGGGGGCGTGTAGGGCTTGAGTAAATTTTTTAAGTCAGTGTAAACAATACAAAGAGTGCTCATATATCAAAACTTTCTGAGTAAGTATGACCTCAAAAGAGTCAAACTTTACGATAGAGCTGTCAGTTGCCAGATTGCAACACTAAGGTTGCTCAATCCCGAAATATAAAAGGCAACCCTCGTAAGATCATTTAGTAACCCGACGCATAGGTGTGCTATTTATTGAGTAAACGTAGAATGGGATTTCCAGATGAGCGAACTTGATGAAATGCAAAACGAGAAGAGAAAGCAGCTCTTGGAAAAGGAACGCATGACAATGCAAGAACACGAAAAGAAATACTACAGCATGAGGGAACAGTGGCAAGCAGATTTAGCCCCGCGAAAATTGGTAGGGGCTTCTTTGATTGATTGATTGATTTGATTTGATTTATTACACGAAGACATTCGTGTGAAGCCATAGCAATAAAACATGAACCAGAGCACAAAACAACTAAGGCTTTAATTCATAGTGGTGAATTAATAATGGAAGAGTGGAAAATAAATTAAATTGAATGTAACGGCACGCACACTGATAAGGCTGAGGAAAATCAGTGGCAAACTGAAAAAGAGTTAGCCACATTGTGAAAATGCAATGCAAAGTGGCGTAAGTTGTGAACCATGATTTCATTGGAAGTGTTGAGTCGCAAAGTTTTTGAAGTTTTTTGAGTTTTTGAACTGAGCAGTGGTTTTAGGCACATCACCCCGTTTCACGATTCTGTTGAATTCTAAGCCAGCACGGTGGCAGAAACGTGAGATTGATGTGGATTCTTTGGTCTGGGAATATATACCTTGAGGTTGCCTCCCCGAGTACGAGAGTCTCCTGCAGAGAATAGCTTAGACTTACCAATTCAAACTTTTCCGTTAAGAATTTTGTGGAGCATAAGCACATCATTCAGCTCAAGTGACTGTAAGCCCAGCATTTTATTTCTAATAGCACTGTGAGGTAAAGTCACATAGTTATACCCATGAACTTTAATTAATGGCTTCTTAGTGAAGTCATTTTGTACCTTCTCAATAGTCTTAATAAGGATTTTCTTATGTGGATTATAAATAACAGTTCCATATTCAAGGATAGGGCGGATATAAGTTTTAAATGCACGAAGAAGTACTTGGACATCCTTGCTTCTGAACGCTTTATAAAAATTGAAAATCTTATTGGTAGCCTTGCTGACAATCTGGTTTATATGGTCATCAAAATTAAGGTTGTGGTTAATAACAAAACCAAGATCCGTTGTCTCCTTAACAGTATCCAAAACATTGCCCTCCATATAGTAAGAATGAGGTTTCGGGTGCGAATGGGATAGAATCAGAACTTTGGTCTTTTCCTGTGAAAGTGGGAGCTCCCACTCTTTAGACCATGTACAAACTGCGTCAACAGCTGTTTGAAGACATGCAGTATCATTGGCTGAATCAATCACTTGGTAGATTTTTAGATCATAAGCAAAAATCTTGCAATGGGCCCCTACACTGGTGATAAGTGAACTTAGCTCATACGTATATATGTTGAATAGTAGAGGAGATAAAACTCCCCCTGTGGCACTCCACTCGTGATCTTCTGAGCCAAGGTGTTTCCTATGCGAACTTGGAATGTTCTATTCGTGATGAATTCACGTAACCACTCAAGAAGAGTACCACGAATTCCAACACTTTCCAGCTTGAGCAGCAGTTTCCCTTGGGGTACTTTGTCGAATGCCTTCATAAAGTCAAAGTAAATAATATGGACTTCTTCCTTCCTATCCATGCCTAATGTCCAATCATTGAGCGCCTCAAGTAATTGAGTTACCGACTTGCATTTAACAAAGCCATGGTGGTTAGGACTGATTACATGTTATTTATCCGAGTGATCCAAAATTTTTTTTGACTATTTTTTCGAATACTCTGGCTGTTATCGAAGTAATACTTATTGGCCTATAGTTATATACGATATCATATGGAGGCTTTTTAGGCACAGGAGTAACATAAGCATGCTTCCAAAAAAGGGGTACTTCGCCCCGAATGAGGGAGAGGTTCATTATATATCTAAGAGAACTCAAGACCACAGCCCATACCTGCTTCAGGAAGCAGAGAGGAACGGGCTCAGGAGTGAGAGAGAAGGATTTTGACCATTTTTTATACAATCAGCCAACTCGCCTTCCTGGAACCAAAGGCAGTGAGCCATGGCAGGAATGACGCATACTGATGGGGTAGTTCGTTCCTCCACAGTATCAAATTGACTGAATACCAACGAAAAGTGTTCCGCCAATAATCAAGCTTAGCTTGATCTGAAAAGGCTAAATTTCCTTCTAGATCTTTGAGTGCTCTTATGCCTTGACGATTATTGAGTTTCATATAAAGCATTTTGAAGAACGCTGCTTTCTTTCCGGAGTTAATCCCTTTCCTCTCATTCCTCATATTGTACCTCTCAAGTTTCCTGATGAAGCGTTTTCTTAAACGTGAGTATTCTTCCATATACTTTGACTTTTGGACTTGATCGCGATATCCCATGCACGAGGACAAATTTCAGAGAATCTCGTAAGATAATGAGGGAATGGTGGTCTACTTCCAGAGTCTTCCACAACAGGAACGAAAATTTGTATCGTATGCCTGATAACAAACACAAAAAGTTCATACATTTCATTGACATTTGCACAATTCTAAAATGACCCGTCCCAGTCCACATTAGCAAGGTAATGGCAGATTTTACCATAGTCAGCTGCAGCAAACCTCCTGTGCAAAATGGTGGTTCGATTACTTTTTGGGGACCTGAGGTGGAAATTAATAACAGAGTTATCACTGGATCCAATGGGTGGACCTGTTGACACCTTTTCGATCATGTCTTCCTTATTACAGTACAGTAAATCCAAAATATGATTCGCTCGAGTTGGGTTGGCCACCATCTGCATCAAAGCCGTAAAATGATGTCAGCAAGACTACCTATACTATAAGTTGTTTTACCAGACCAGTCAATTTCTGGTAAATTAAAGTCACCTAATGCTAAGAACGCATGAGGGCAAATAGAAAGGTCAGTTAACGCCTTGAAGAGTTGTTGAGTAAGACTATGAGAACAAGTAGGCGGTAAACTATAGCAACTCTACATAAAACTGAAAGGACCGAAAAATCACAGCACAAAAGCTCGTAAGAATCACTTATAGCTTCCTTAAAAATTTCACGATACGAATATTTGTTTATAATTAATAACGCGACACCTCCATTAGCCCTGCGTGGCCGATCACACCGTAAAAGGTTGTATTCACGATTCAGAATACCGAGAAATGTGGAATTTTCCAATGACTTCTTGGGCCAGGTTTTCAGTAAGGGCATAAAATCGTGCCGACTTCCAGTTAAAAGAAATATCAGTGAATCGCAATTCCTGGGGAGTGACCTATATTGCTCAGCAGATACTTAAACTCACAGCCACAACACCGGGGAAACATCAAGCATTCAAAGGACTTATTGGTGACATACTAACATCTTCAAGTCTGCCATGATTGTTTGGAGAAACAACTGGAGAAGTATCATTCCGCGTTGTAGGAAATTTATCAGGCTTACCACGTGCCGCCAGTCTCAAAGCCCGAAGCTTATCCCTTTCAGCTTTAGGAAGCGAGGCGCGAATATAGGTGCCCATGAACGGAGACAACCTGAGAGTGGGTGCACGCTTGATAGCTTCCTCTTTGAATCTAACGGTAGGGAGTATCGCCTTATATAACCTAGGACGAGACTGAGAGGGCTTGCCCATACGGCACAGACACAATGGAACGCATTCAATATTAAGAAAATTGAAAAGTTGCCTAACACCCTGAAAATCATAGATAATACGATTAGAAGCAAGCGGATCACGAGATTCGGGTATGCCAATGATCACTAGGGAACGTGAGAGTTCTTTTAATTCACAACAATCAACACTAGTTGGATTTCCATCCTTGCTAGGAAGAGGTGCTTGAGTTGAGGAATTATTTGTTTCAACTAATGGTTCAATCTGCGATCTTTGCGACAAAGAATAGCGTAAACGGGAATTCTCATCTTTAGGTTTTTGAACTTCTTCAGTTAACTCCTTATTCTCATAGGGTAAAACGACAAGCCTCTCTTTTAGGCAAGTAGATAGTCGACGATTCTTTTCATATAGGCAGGCATCGAGTCATCAGCCATTAATTGATCAACTGCCGACGCCACAACCTTCTCTTGTTCAGAGGCCTGCGGAGATCCCAAGTCAATGAGTCCTCTTTTCCGTCCCTCAGACTTAGAAACCACAGAGAGCAACGAACTCATTATGACCAAACGATAAAAAAGACTCTAGTAAAGTGGCAATATGCAAGAATAAGCACTTATCGCCACAAGGAAGCTAGCAGCTGTGTGTCAGCAAAAAGAGATCAAAAATGACCAGTCGATGACGGTCGATCCATCAAAACAAGAAATCACCTTCGTTAGTGGCAATTCAGACGATTCTTAGTTCCCCTGCCACTAGGGACACAGTGTTGGAGTTAATCCTTCCTATCAGCTTGAAATGTAGTATATGAAGAATCAACAGCAGCATGCTGGCTCTCGTCCGCATGCTGGCTCCCGTCTGCAATATTGTTGGTTCTTAACATTATTCAATTTCCTTGCTCACGCCGGAGCACATTGTCTTCCGCTTCTTCATTGTTATGTCATCATCTTTTTATCAGCCTGTTTAATCCAATCCGTAATCGTCGAAAAGGCCCAAAAGGTGCGGAAATTAAGTGTCGTAGACGAAAATTAATGCTCATAGTGTTGATATTGATATATTGTTGCACCATTGAAGAATAAGTGGTTGTTGACTGGTTTCTCGATCGAGCGTATCTAGTGTAAGTTGGTATTATGGTTGCCGTGTCAGCTCAATTTCAGCACGTAGAGATCAAAGTGTAGCTGTTTGGTTGCAAAATGATATTTGGTCCGTGACATCTACTACAGCTCCCTCCTTAAAATAATTTGAAACCAAATTTGTTAATCTCATATTTAGGTGTTGGAAAGCAGATTCCAAGATGAAATGGAGACGCAAGAACGTTTCTACGGGATCTCTCTCAGTGGAGCTATAGCTTCGACGCCACTTTTGCCTGGTTCCATCCGCTGATTCTATTCAATAGTCGTGCTTTCTTCCCTATTCACCAGAGCTTACAGTAACAGATTCCATTTAATGCAGCTATTCATTGCCCTCATGACCTAGAGCTTTGCACCACTTCTGTCTTCACTTGTTACTGTACGTAGTACCGAAAGGGTGCTAACATTCGGTATGATTATGAATTATTTATCATGAAAAAAGAGATATGTCTTGTAGCTCGAATTATGGGCAAATCAAGAAACGAGTCTTGTTCCGAATGTTCCAATTGATTACGTTTATTGTCTAAGTAGAGCTGATATCGCTACACCAATGGAATCATAAACGACACATGATGGTTTACTTGTAATTATATTAGGTCATCTCATTCAAAAGTTCGCAGACATCCAGAGGGATGGCGGCATTAGCAAGGAGGCTGTCACCATCGACAGTGTTTTGATCAGAAGCGAGTACCGTCAGGTACGACACTGCCCGATTTCGACATCATGGCTGCAGCAGTAAATATTGACAATTTGAAAAGAAGTGTTACTGAACAGGATCAACGCGAAATTATCAATTGGGACGCTACACAAGGAGAATCCGCCGCTCAATTTCATCGTGAGCTCAATCAACAAATGGACGGAACGGAGTTCTTCAAGCGTAATGGGCGGAAATGGGTGCGAATGTTCAAAAAAGGAAGAACGGAGACAAGTGAAGGTCGAGGTGGTGCTCACAATGTCCACTCCGCACACGAAGAACGAGTGGCTGAAATCAAGCGTCAAATGGCTGAGCGCAGAGACTGCACCATTGCCGAACTTGCCCGCGAGACCGGCATTCCTGCCACTACCATTGGCCGAGTTGTGTCCAAGAATTGAAGATGGTCAAGAAAATGTGTGTATGGGTACCTCATTTACTTACAGAAGCACTGGTCCAAAACCGAACTGATGCCTGTAGAAACAATCTTTTCCGCCACCGAGTCACCCACGACTCTTGAAACGAATGTTGGCTATAGATGAAACATGGGTGGGTTTGTACACTGAGCCCGAAAGTCACAAGCGTCGGGCTTGGATGGACGCCGATGAGAAACCGCCCGAATTGGTTCATAAAGAGTCGCGTGGTTCCAAGTGGATGGTTATCATGGCAATGGATTTCTGGGGCGTGGCGTCCTGTACTCTGTCCTGAAAAAATGACCGTCACTTCTGAAGTGTATTGCCAGTTTCTCGACGATAATGCCGACAATTGGATGGCAGCACACAACTTCAAGAGGGCAATTATCGCTCATGACAATGCCAAGCCCCAGCCATCTCGAGTTGTGCAGCAGTTTTTTGAAGAAAAGAATATTGAAACCTAGATTCGACCGTCGTATACTCCCGAGCTCCAGCCGTGCGATTTCAGCTGGTTCGGTCAAATGTAATACGTCGAAGTGGCAAACGCTTTGACAACTGGTCGATCGAAGAAATGGACATTAACAGTATTTTATCTGCACATGTTCAAGGAAAGAAACTACTTGGTGTCTAGATGCTACCTGGACGGTGGGAGAGGGTCGTTAACAATGATGGAGCCTACCCGACAGAACACTAGAATATTAGATTTTTATCTTGTTTGCTGTTCATTTTATTCGAATAAAAGCTTGCGAACTTTTGAATGAGATGAAATAATATATAAAAAGGATATCGCGACGTCGTTCTCAACTTCCAGTATCATGAATCATTAACTTTTGTTTTGTGCAGTTAACCATGTCCTTTAGGCGTCCCGACGGAGAGAAGTCTGAATGAAGGGTCTGCCTGAACACGTAGAGCAATTGTAAGGTCTTGACGCAGCTTGTTCAAACACCTTTCAATTCCCACGAGAGCCCACTCGAGTGCTCTTCTTGTCCGTATGTCGTCATCCATTCTCATTATATGACTGGCCCACCGAAATTTGGCGTTTTCCATGTAACCGGATCACGAATACGAGCCATTTTGGCGCATATCGGAGCTGCGGAGCCATTTCGATCATGAGTAAGCCGGTTGGACCGCGCAGAACATCGCTTGGGTACTCTGTGACTGATGCTCAAAGCATTGACATGGATGCACTGGTCACCCAAGTCTCCGACCCATAATAAAGCGCAGGAAGAAATGTGGAATCGAACAGGCTAGCGCAGAGCTCCGGATCATCCAGATGGTTGGTGACTTCTTCCACAGATCCGAAGGATGCCTACCTGCTTCCAGTCGCCTTAACAGTTCTTCCTTCATGTCGTTGTCCATATTCATGGTCGCCCGAGATAAACTTAAGACGGGGTCTTCTTGATCGGTGCGCCATCGATGTTCATTTGACAGTGCGAGCATTATTCCTGAATTGTGTATTTGTTTGGTTGATGCGCAGCCCTACCTTTGACAGCTCGGCAAAATATTGTCGCCTTGTCTCACACCCTCCCCTCTGGGAATGGCAAAAGGTCGTAGGAACAGCTTCATATTCGCAGACAGCTGGTGTTCCTACTATCCTACTATATAGGTAGGGTCCCTCTCCCTTGGTCTACCGGTACTGACAGAACCGCTGTCAAAAGCTTTGTCATAGTCAAAAAAGGCATGCACAAGAGACATTCGTATTTCTGGGCACACTTCGATGACTTCCATAGAATTCCCTACGGAACCCGGCCTGCTGTGTAGGTTAGGATTTATCCAACGTTGGCGATATGCGAGTTGGAATGATCTTCATGAACAGCTTGTAAAGCGCACTCAACAAGCTTATTAGGCCGTAGTTGCGAATATCATATCAGTCTCTCTTCTTGTGAAGAATGATCTTTCACGAATTCCTCCATTGATTGGGAATCCTCTGGAAGTGGGATTTCGTGTGAGTTGCGAGAAGCGCATAAAGTTCATAGCCGCTTGCACAGAGTAGGTCGACTGAGATCCTGTCGGGGTCTGGACTAGTGCCTCTTTACATGCTCGCAATCGCAACTCTTCTCCGAAATAAGGATCAGAGGTGCTGTTCCGCCAGTGGGGATTTTTGGTTCTCGTGTGTCGTGGATCGGTACAGGTTGGTGTAAAACCTCCAGGTAACTTCCTTTATCTCGAATCTCGGTGTTGTAAGAGCTCCGTCGTGCTTCTTTAAACATGAGAGTGGAATACTGTGGTCCTGAAGATCTCATTGGTTTTCTCTCAGACTAGGTCTGTTCAAAGCTGCCTCCAGTAGGCTCCTCTCCCTGTACAACTGAAGGTCTCGCCGCACTGCTCGTCTGCAGCTAATATTTGCTAGCAGCATTTGGAGATGTGAAGCATTCTGATCAGGGCTCAAGTTTCTTCTTGGCCTGAAGAGATTCTTCGTCGCATCTGAAATGCGAGCGGAGGAATCCATTCGAGGAACCTTGGCCTGTTCAGCAAAGTGAGGAGAACCCGAACCAGCGCGTTGTAGTCTTCGGTCGGATCATCCATGAATTGCAAGTCATATCGGGACAAGGCGGGCGGAGGTGGTGTAGTGGCAAGTGGCGCACTATGTCGCACGCACGGTCAGGGATTCGAATCCCGGATCGATGCCCGCCTAGGCTAACCAAGCCTTCCATCCCTCCGGGGTCGGTAAATTGGTACCAGGCTCGTCTGAGAGGATAAAAGCACTGACTTGTACATCGGCTGGTCACCGCAAGTCATTGTATAGGCCACATGCGCACTCATTACGCCACTACGATTCTGAATGGAAGTCGAGTGCGGGGGCGCATACCTCAGATTGATTGATTTGAGAGAGATTCGAGCGGGATTGATCAACGCCAAAAACTTTATCCTTTATCATTATCGGGACAAGGCATCTTTCAGTACATCTTCGTCGTGTACAACATGCTAAGAGCTTCTCGCGCTATGTTGAGAAATCTTTTCCAGCTTTTGACTGAATCTGATTCTAGCGCGAAGGAGCCAGTGATCAAACTACTGCAGAAAGGTGGTACCATATCTAATAAACACCAATTTCTCTTCGTTAGTATCTGGTCCATTTCAGCATGAGTTGTATCGTTTGGTGAATTTCATGTCCAGCGGCAATGTTCTTTCTTCTGGAAGGAAGAGTTGTCATGGAAGAGTCGAACCGCGGACAGGAGTCCAGCTGGACGCTTCCTGTTCTCGTTCCTGTCCCACTTTGGACTTTCCAATCCTGAACTCCTCCTGGGCTCCGCCAAACCTAGCTTAGAAATCTTTAGCAACGGGCTTGCAGAAGAACTTTTCGTTGTGCATATCTCCTCAACTTGATCGTAAAATGCATCGAGCTCTACTTGGTCATCTGTAGAGTGTGAAGAATAGCAATTGACGATAGAAATGGTTTTGAGGTGCGTACGTCGTAGGAGTAGAATGCCAAGCGGAGATACAGGGCTTCATAAAAATCGACGAGATGGATGACAGAGAGGGGCACGACAAAACCAACGCCGCCGACCTTTCGCGATAAAAGTTCTCCACCGCGCTTCCATCATTCATTCGTCGCACTCGGTCCTTTTGCTGTTGGTTTTTTGCAGCGCAATCACATGATACTTGCTGGATGTGACCAGTCGCCTCGAGGAACTCATAAAGAGCAATATTGGAAGAGTCTCTTTCGCACTGTAGGTAAAAAGTAGCGAACAGTCTCCATGTCGTGATGAGTTGGAGCTGTCGTAGATCGTGGTCGTGGTTATAGCCACTGTGCATGGAGACGTGCCGTTGAACTATCAGTTTTGTATGTAAATATTCATTTATTTATATGAATTTGATGAAGAAAAATGATGAAGACTCCAACGCAAAACTTCGTCGAGCAGTAGAAAACGTGGGCGGGAGATTTCGATTCATACAAGCCAACATCTGATGGTAGTGACGAAAGCATGTGGCAGAACGACAGGACGCCTCTTCTTTGTTAGGAGAATTTTTCCACGAGCGAGTCCTGGTCCTAATCCAGAACGCGATGACATAGTAACATACTGTGGCTTGCCGTTCGCAACTTAACGCGTGAAGAACGAATCCAGCCGCGGCCTCGAGCGGACGGACATGGGGGACTCAAGCAAGGAGGCTGCCATCCCTTTAATTCCTCGCGCATCTCACTAACCACAGCTTCGAACGCGAAGCGGCAAGTCGGTCGAGATAAACTCCTGCGTGACTTTTGAACACCAGAACTTCGCACTTAGCACGTCATGAAATACTAAAAATTGGAAAAAACAGAATTACTATTGTTATAAAAAGCCAAAATCAATTGGAGCCGGACATGCCTACAAACCTCCTGTTTCACACTTTCACCACGTTGAGGTGGTAGACCATCGAGCGAGTATCTTATCATATGCGACAGGGCGCTTCAATCATGTCTGGCGTGTGAGTTCGACCTGGTTTTCGCGACGTGCAGCTGCGGCTTGCCAGCGGGCCACACGGTCCCAGGAGCAACCAAATTTTTTTACGCGCCCCTTCCTTGCGATAAAGTTTCATAGAGGTGCTATAAAAGAAGTGATAGGCCGTCTACAAAACATGCGTACACGTTATAACATCCACTGTTTTTTCGTCGCGTTCTACAGGAAATAGAAACAGCTATCAAAGCATCGTGGAGTATAGGATCCAGACCCAAACAAAATATCATAAATGTTTAAAAGGATTAACTTTAACTTTCTACGCATAATGTCAGTCGAGTTTTCGAAGAGATGCCGAGAAGGTCTTGGAACAGGTGCGAGAAAAATTCAGTTTTATGTGTTACCCTAAATTACTTCAACAAGTATGGGTAGTAACCAGTCATCGAAATTGATTTTGCTACTTTCAATAATGTCCTCACATGAATTCTTTTTTATTGCGTCCATATTGCTGGAAGTGAATGATTCTTGGATCACAGCGCCTAAAAATTCTCTAGATTGCTGTAGAGCAGCTCATATATGAGGGCGTCAAAAAATACGGAAAGTAAAATGGACAATGTAAAAGGCCCTGGTCAGACGACGGACCATCCCAGGAGCACGTGGTCGTCGATGGGTTAATGCGCAGCTTTGTTAGGAGAATGACGTCATCATTTTGAAAGTTGCAAAAATTCGCCTTCTGTAGTTGAGGCCTCTCAATTTAAATCCATGTTCATAAATAATGTTATTGTTGTCATCAAAAGTATCAGAACATTTTGAGAAAACTCGTAGTCACGGCAAGGGTTGTCCTACAAGTACGCTGTTGATAGGCTCTCGGTATGAGATGATTGTGGCAAAGATCGCTGTTGTTGGTTGCATTGCTGCAGTTCCATAATGTGTTCAGTTGATCAGATTGATTATAATGCAACGATTATGTTCTGTATGTTCTAGTTCCTTATCACATTGTTTTCTGTGGTATCATCATGTGAATGTATTGGTTTTGTCGAGTTCTTTGAAACCGGCTTTCATATGCACGCCTTACTCGCCACTTGTATAGCCTGTCGATTGCAGTATACGTGTATTGCTAGCCTCGATATCTTACTCAACCACTACAACGGTATACGTAGATGGTTAGGTGTGATCGATCTTCCTTTTTGTTACCTACTTGTAGAGTGTTTCATTAATCCCCGAATCATATAAAGTCTGTGGACTAAGAGAATACTGTGTGATTTGCTGATGACCGCTCATGGTATTAGCACAGTTAAGTGCACGTCGTGCATAGAATATGGCAGGCATCATATGCATCAAGTTCAAGTCAAAAATACGTGTTTCGTTCTTAGTACTGCCTCAAGCCCGAGAAAAGTGAAACTGAGCAGCGGGCATCTAGTCATAGTGAGAGACTCGCCTTCAGCGGGGTGAGGATTAGGACTTGTTTGTGTGTTGTTGAGATTCGGGTGGATATCTGCTCACTCACTCGGCCTCTATTCTTGGATCCAGAATCACCCAAGATGCGGAACGAATTTTGAAGGGTAAATAACAGTGCTTAAGTGGTGGAATAAGCAGGGTGTTCAGCGTGGTTGACATGTTTGATCGGAGTGGAAGTCCCGCGTAAGTGAGTGGAGCATGCTGTCAACTAGGAGGTGCTTAATACATAGTTAGAGTTTACTCGAAACTAGATTGGGGTTATCAAGGGAAGAGAAGCCTAATGTTCATCTATTCAGGTTGTGTGCCGAAGCGTATGGAAGTTAAAGATACAGTTCACATCAAAATGGTTCCTGAGATTTCTGTCTAAGGTGAGCCTGTGACACCCAAAGATGGTCTAAGGAATGCTGTCGGATAGAAAAACTCAGGATAGGGCGTAGTAGAGCCTCTAAAATCGGCTTAGTTGAAGCACACACCCAAAGCGGACGAGTTCTCTAATATTGTAGAAGCTGTAGAAGTTGCACCATTCTAACTGGAACCTACACTTTGCGCGCGGGCAACGTATTGCAGGCAGCCGTATGCATGTACGCGTTCGAACACCTCGTCCAATTACCCTTTCCATGCAGATTTTCCTCGAAATACGCCAGAAATCTTGTCCAACCCCTGATTTTTATTCTTTTTTGAAATCCATGTTCCTCAAAACACGCCGAAGTTCGTGTTTTCTTTGCCTTCTGCGCACTCTAAACTCACGATAATTATTCCTTATTCACTCACGATTATTTCGGGTTATGAAGATTATGACGAAAAATAGACAAGAATGTGGAGAGTAGTGCGATGGAGGCGAAGGAGATCATGTTTCCGAGAGACGTCCTTCACCCTGAGCGGGATTGTGGGACGCAAGTTCTGCGTTGCCTCAGTTTTCGCGACCACCATCGGTTGCTTATTAAGTAGCAGTATCGTGGGGCCGCTGCACTTTTTGTGTGCGAACTCAGAGGCTTACAAGGGAAAGATACTTGGTCGCAGTGGCCATTCAAGATAAGATCTATACTGCAGTAGGTGGTTTCTAACGCTGATCTCAACTCTGTGTTTCAAATCTGCCAAACGATTTTGGGAACAAAGTTACGGGACCAGTCCCTCCCTGTGTTATACCACTGCGGTGAACGGATCACCGAGCCGAGCAAACATCTTAACTGTGCAGTGGTGGCCTAGCGGCTAGTGTGGTGGACTGGTAGGTATGGCATCAGAGTTCGATTCCTTGATGCGTGCGCTCGTTTTGCCTTTCTATAAAATGTGCCATAAACAACGTTTTTGGGCTCAATATCGGACATCTAGGGAGCGAACTCACATTTTAGGATTCCGGGGAATAGTAAACCAATAATTTTTTGTTACTTCAATTGACGGAATATAAACGCCTCTCTACCCCGAACAGTCAAGATGGTGTTTCGAAATCTTCAGCGGCTCCCGACACTCACGGTAGACGGCGGTCGAATGACTCATCCGGCCCACAGCCCTCTTTGGGAGGGATACGGTCCATACATTCCGTCTACTGATACTGTCCGCGCTTTCGAAGCGGTGGTAAAGATTAACTGGCATTGTTGAAGAAATACTGAAGAAAAATAGTTTATCGTCTTGTGTGCACGTATGATTATCCACTAATTCATAAGGTGAACGCCCTTTCAAGAAGCCCTTTCATGAGGTAAACGTGGTGGTGCGGTTGGACATGATGCCACGGCTGCACACAAAACCCCGGATTCGCCTACGACTTGCTTTGTTCCCTATGGGTGCTCATTGTTGATTGAAGCGTCATCCAGTTCGGGCATTGAGAACCCGACATTAATTTTACGATAAATCTTTCCAACTTATCCGCTAATCTTTATAGGTAGACAGATCGAACCGCTTCTTTGCGCCTGATAGTGACGAACAGATGGGACGTTACAATTTGTCGAAGATAGACTAATTTGAAAACTCATGGCCTCTCATGCTTGCCCTAAATTTCCGTTCACGGCAACCTGTTGTGATGATACAAAAGCGTGTTTTTTATGTGAGAGGAGGTTATACTTCTTATAACACTCGAACTATAGAGGGCTATGGGCTCTTCTACCAGCGTCATGAAAGTAGAGCTCATGGAACGGATCACAAAATTGAGGGCTACGTTTTATTTCGGAACCTCATTTGGCCACAAACGCACGGGGTACTCATGGCCTCTCATGCTTGCCCTAAATTTCCGTTCACGGCAACCTGTTGTGATGATACAAAAGCGTGTTTTTTATGTGAGAGGAGGTTATACTTCTTATAACACTCGAACTATAGAGGGCTATGGGCTCTTCTACCAGCGTCATGAAAGTAGAGCTCATGGAACGGATCACAAAATTGAGGGCTACGTTTTATTTCGGAACCTCATTTGGCCACAAACGCACGGGGTTTCTTTCGCGAAGTTACGGATCCATCGTCGCTGTCATTATCAGGCGACCGTAGAGGATCATTGTGGTCGCCCTTCTCGGACTCGATTTCCTCGCATGGACGGATTGTTTTCATAGCATCGAGCAGTACGGTCTAGAAGCTCCCTATTATTTCCTCTTCCAAGATGGCGCCCACGTTATGCTGCATGAACGAAAATCCTCCATCAAATGCGATGGCACCACCTTCGGCCAGAATACTTCGCTGGTAACATGATGAAGAGCGTTCAATACGATGAATAACTTGGAGCCATTCTCCTTGAAGCCCCTGAAGCTCATTTTGAGCGGTTATTCAGAATTCATCTTTTGTTTGAGTAGAGCTCCAACATTATTGGGACGGTGGGGGCAAAAAAACTTTCCCTGTAACACCTTTCCAGTGTTCCTAAAATGTTAGATAGCTCCCTAGATGTCCGATATTGAGGACAAAAAATGTTTTGCAAGCGTTTATGGCACATTTTATAGAAAGGCAAAACGAGCGCACGCATCAAGGAATCGAACTCTGATGCCATACCTACCAGTCCACCACACTAGCCGCTAGGCCACCACTGCACAGTTAAGATGTTTGCTCGGCTCGGTGATCCGTTCACCGCAGTGGTATAACACAGGGAGGGACTGGTCCCGTAACTTTGTTCCCAAAATCGTTTGGCAGATTTGAAACACAGAGTTGAGATCAGCGTTAGAAACCACCTACTGCAGTATAGATCTTATCTTGAATGGCCACTGCGACCAAGTATCCTTCCCTTGTAAGCCTCTGAGTTCGCACACAAAAAGTGCAGCGGCCCCACGATACTGCTACTTAATAAGCAACCGATGGTGGTCGCGAAAACTGAGGCAACGCAGAACTTGCGTCCCACAATTCCGCTCAGGATGAAGGACGTCTCTCGGAAACATGATCGTCTCTCGGCGACCAAGTATCCTTCCCTTGTTAATCACAATAATTCTGAGTTAGAGAGAAAAGGAGGCAAAATATAAGAGAAGGTGGAGAACAGTGCGATGGAGACGTAGAAAGCACGAAAATAGGTGTTTATAAAGAGATAAAAGATTTCAAAACCGTCACCAAAAACGAAGCAGGATGAGAACACGGCCAAAAAACTTACGTAAAAGGGGTGTTTGAACGAGCTATACAATATGTACCATTGCGTACAACTGACTACAGTAAGCTAAAATGTCTTCCAAAGTCCATTCATTCTTTCGATACACTTTTGATACTTTCAATTACTAGCATTCAGCAAAATCACGATTATCAGCAAAAATAACTCACTTCTCTCCTTCTCGTACAGTGGAAAACCAGAAAAGTGACCACAGCAACAAAGAGAATAAAAGACATCCCTTCATTACTCGGCGATCAACGGTTGTATGCTGTACGTGTGGGTCCTGGTGCGCAAACTGTATCGCCTCGACACTGGTCTGAAGTCTATCATCGGTCGATGGGTGTGAACGTCGAGGAGCCGATAATGGGGTGCATGTAATGCCTTATCCATTGAGTTTTTCGTCCCGACAGCGTCATTATCTTCGGAGGCCACTGGGTAATGCTAGGTAGAAATCGTAGGAACCGTGGTTATCAGGAACTGTGACTTAGATCCAAAAATATTGCGAAGCGTGCCTTTAAATGAAACGTCAGCAATTCCATCCGAAAAAGCTGTAGGCTGTCGAAATATCGCATATGAACGAGCAAGTAAGACCAGACGCTGGTAGATGGGGAAGTATGTTAAGAGTCTGACACGAAGTCACAGTCGGGGCATGAAGGTGGACATTGTTCACTCGGTCCTGGATTACTTGAAGGTGCTTGGAAAATTTAAACGCGAGCTTTCGTATGTTACACGCCTCTTAATTCAGGGGATCTAACTACGGGATTTGAAATATCACAGAGCTATTTTACAAGCTTCCGATGTTACTACCGCCTTTGGGTTCGATATCCCGGCTAGTGTTGATTAATACCAGGCGGCTACGCACGCTATTGCGTGCGCTCGGGCTCTAGCCATGAGGGACGGAGCCACATGAGCTTCTGATTTTCATTATAGACCTTTATCATCTGAGTCTCTTCCAGAACACTTCTGTGGCGGGCATCATTTTTTTGGGTTGTGAAATGGGGCTGTGTGTGGCCAAGAAGAGTGCTCCGATGTACTCAAAGCAAATATCTCTGCAGTCCATGTAGTCAAAGAAACCCTGTTTAGTTCCGGCTGTGTGTGGCCATGAACACTGACCTTGAAAGGAAAGCCCCTTTGAGTAGTTGTAGGGATCTACACGTCTTTACATTTACATTTACACGCATTTGCTCTTGGGTAGAAGAGACTACTGTGTGTGGAACCATGGACACTAACTTTTAGAAAACTTTCAGACTAATTTTTGGAAGAGTTTAGTGGTATCCCCTAGTCGTACACCTCGGAATAGTGTGAAGGACAGATGTACAAATTTATGATCTCAGCCCCCCCCCCCCTTTGCAAACCCCACCCACTTCAGACTTCGAACCACATTACTTTTATTACCCCAGACATCTTGATCCCGCGTTCTAAAATGCACCTGAAAAGAACCCCGCCCACTTCAGTGCCAATCCAGCCCAGTTCTGGGACCTGACCACATTTGTTCTACTACATCATACCACTTTTTTCCCGCATCCCAGAACGTTTTAATGCCAACACGCCCACTTCTGGGATTTGACCACATTTGTTCTTTTACACCTTAATACTTTTTACCGCATGCCAGAACATTTCTGAATAGAGTTATAAATTTTTGATCTAAGCCCCACTCACCTTAGTGCCAATCCCGCCCACTTCGACAATCTGACCACATTTGTTCCATTACCTCTAACCACAGTAGCTTTCACCTCAACGCACCCCCGCCCATCGTGGGGGGGGGGCTTCGCCAAGCTTACACATGCCCAGCATTCATGAGGAATTGCTCACTCTTTTTGTTTTTTTCCTGGTCTCGACGCCTTCGTTGAATCGAGTTATGAATTTCTGTGGAAAGTACCTCACACTGCGAGAACACTCCGCCCACCGCTTGTAAGTTTCTTTTTTTTTAATTGTTGACCCATATCCCACCTTTGCACAATTTTCCCCGGCGCCTGGACTGTTATGAGACCGAGTGGGAAGGATATGGCCATGGCCACGCCCAATTCCGGCGCATGCCCCGCCCCTTGGGGGCGGAGATCCGCTGAGCTCACCTGTGCTCTGTTGGTCTTGCCCTATGCTCAACCCATTCCAAACTTGACCCGACCTCTCCAGGTGTGTACCAGTGAAAAAGGACCTCCAGTAAAAAAGACAGCACAGCGAAGCTGTGCTCTTCTTTACTTTGGTTTCGAATTTTGATCCTAGTTCTCGAGTTCATAGAATGTGCTGTACTGCTGCAGTCCTTATCGTGTAACTTCCGCTCATTTCGCTTTTATTTCTTGGAAATATATCTCGTGAAGGCAAAGTTCACGATAATTTTTGGTAATCCAGATTACGACAAAAATGGAAGATAAGATGGAAAACAGTGCGATGAAGGCGAAGGAACTGCGTGAATGGATGTTTCCAAAGTTACAAAAGGCTTCGAAAAATCGTTAAAAAGGGGGCTGGACGAGAATGAATTCAGAAAAATAACGAAGAATGGGGCGTTTGGACGGGCTGCGCAATGTGGGTCATTGCGTACGTGTGGGCCCTGGTGCAAATAACTGACTACAGTAAGCAAACATTCATTCGCTTATAGGCACAAGTGAACAAAAAAACCTAGAGACACCAGAAAAAGCTCACATTTTTCAGCCTCTCGGGGTAGGAAATTGAATGAGGATCGCGGCAGAAAGAAGAATTACGGAGGGAAAAAGAATGGGAGAAAAACATCGCCTCGTCACTCGTCGCTCAGCTGGTTTTGTGTGTGGGTCCTAGAACAGATAACTGCAATCCCTACCGCCTCGACACTCGTCTGGCGTGATATCGACCGAGAGGCGGGAAAGCCGCGCAAGCCGGGAACAGGGCTTCCACTATGCCGTAACTTTCGAGTTCTTGGACTCGAGAGGGTCCCTCCTATTATCCTTGGGGGCCATTGAGTACTCCTGAGGAAAGAACTCAATAGCCATTTTCATCGTGAAGCGTGCCTTTAAGCAAATTTAGGGAGTTTTTTAGCGGCGTAAAGATCGTTTCACACACATTCGCCTAAACCTACACGCTGAGAAAACGCCGGGCGAGTTTTTTGGCGAGCCGCCAACTCTTTAAATCTAGCTCGTTGCGGGACCCATCCCATCATTTACTGTAGCTTCATTTTGACGCTTTGTTTAAAGTGCCATTGGAAGAAGTGGTGTTAAGAGTGTATGCACCCCGAAAGATCCGAGTGTAAAGGAAAAGATGAAAATATACGCTGTTTGAAAGGGGTTATATAACATCTTAGGAGGAAAGTTGAAAAAAAGAGAGCCGAACCGTAGAAAGAGGAGAGCTTCACGAAAAGCTTTTCCTGATGAATGTAGAAACTGGGATCCAGAACTGTAAGTATTTCAAGTTCAGTTCAAATTTTACTCAGCTGCTCTTTTCTTTGGACAATAGGGATACACTTTCTGTAGAGCAGAACACATTTCGTGAACTTTCGTGCCTCCTCCTTCCAAGATGTCATATGACCTGTAACCCAAAACGGTTTCTCAACAGTTCACTGTGTAGAGAGCCACAATACATTGATTTCGATTACATTACATTAACATTAATGACTCATCCTATTTATTTTTTTAAAATAAATTTTCTCAGGATACTGCTCACATGTTTACTAACTGTTTATCCTCTGTTTACATATGTGTAGTGGTTATTGGCTAACCATTTGGTTTTTTCTTCCTTTTCCTTTTTCACAAATTTCTGCATTCTTCACAATTCACATATTTTACACATTTAGTTTCTCATGTCACTTTCAAACTTATTTCTCTAACCATTCAATTCACTCATCTTTCATCAATTAATCGTTTTTATATTCATTTAAATTTATTATACATATTATGTAATTTAATTTATATTTATATATATATATATTTAAAAAAACTTAACCATTATTCAAATTCTTTGAATATTATTCTAATTAAAAGAGGGCCATACCTCTTAAAAAACAGGGACTAGCACCGATGCGGTTTATAAAAGTTAAAAATGGCGGGAGGGGTCAATTTTTGGCGCCTCCAGTGCTAGTCGTTCCTTATGGAACATGCAGGGAGAGCCATCCCCTGGGCAGCAGTCCTGCCATGCCTCAGGGAAGACTCCTCTCTGTATTTGGGTTGGACCACCCAAATACTTAGATCTAACGGTCAAAAAACAACGATGTCTCCAATGGTGATAACTACTATTGTAAAAAAGAATTCACCACAGTAAGAAATGAAGCCAATAACTACTGTCTATCGGATTTTGGTTACAATAACAGAGGATACAAATGTAATAACAAAAAATGTAGAACGTGCAGTATTACAAATTATAGTGAGTGTATTGTTTTCAATGTTACCGGTCTACATATAAAGACATAAAAAGGAAACAAAACTAATTGCAATAGTAAAAAAGTTATATGCTACTGCATTACTTGTAATCATTGTGGGATGCAGTATGTAGGAATGACTATAAGGAAAGTCAAAGAAAGAATTTCAGAACATATTAACAATATTACAATTCATAAAATTAATTCTCCATTATACAATCACTTTTATAAATGTAACAGAGGCATAACAGTCAACATAC
>LS997567.1:25863478-25876158 GCA_000469685.2 Haemonchus contortus
CAGACAAGTCCAACTGCAGGCCAATATAAGAGGGACTCACGCATTAGTTAAACGGGATTGATGAAGAGGGTGAATAAAGTGCTCAGCATCTGATGACCTCTTAAGTGCTTCGATCGGCATGGCAACAGAGCCGCACCAAATCGTATTCTATTCGACCTCTACGTCACTATTATGTTGGAAAGAACAAGAACACCTCCATGCTTGCAACCTCGAACGTTAGTCTCCATAGTCTTTTACGCCGTCTCGGTGGTCTGCGGCTCTGTATTCCTGTAGTTCTTTTTCGGGGGAATCGTTAATCTCTAGTAGTTTGCTTTCATTGAGCTTTAAAAGATAAGATAGTCTCAAATACGGCTGGATTACCCCTAAGACTACTTCGAGGTCGAGATAAAGCTGCCACTAATACTGCAGAAGTTCCTAGTGACTCCAGTGAAGTCTTTCTTGAGCTGTGATTCCCACTGCCTCTGCAGAGGTCACCAGTGATCGAGGGAGCCGGCCACTACTCAGATCGACATCAACTGTAGAAGGAATTTCTGTGAGAACCGATTAAAGCCTTTGCTCGTGAATGAGCATTGCATAGCAACCACAAACATGTTGTTGTTAGATCACTCGTTATTCGTCTATACCGTGGTTACTAGCGTGGAATGCAGAAGCGGTTATGAATTTTGCAGAAGCCCACCACATGTGAGCATTGTAGCCCTAGTGAATCACCGAAAGGAGCAGCACGAACAATTCACCAATGTTATTCACCTCCTCTCAACCACTTATCAATGGCGAGAAATTGAGGGTCATTTCAAGAAACGTCGGTTAGACGTCCGGAGTTGGGTTGACATGTCCATTAGGCAGCATCCGATTAGGCCTTTCCGGAAACACGTCGTTAACACCTCGAAAACCCATGGTTCACCAACCAATATAAATGGAACCTTCTCTGAGAGCTGATCAAATTACATCTGACACGATACGCTGCAGTAGCCATCTTGATTTCAACAAGTGTTTTACCGCTTTATTCGATTTGGTGCATCTCCACCAATTCTGTTGGTGATGTATTTTCTAGAAAGGTTTGTCGACAGCTATGAACATTACTTTTTTGTTCGTGCATTGATTCTTGACTGAACTTGTGATCAGGAAACTGTCGCTCAAGCGGCTTCTTTCCCTCACCTTGAGAGCCCTAGTATATCACAATGAGAGACTGGAACGAATGCAGTAATCATCTCATTTAGATTTTTTCAGAACACTTTGATGCCTTCCATTTTTTCAACAACCTATGGTGACACAAGTACGCAAATGGTTCAGTCACTCATAAGGCTAACTATCAGCAAAGTTCACTATAGTTGCTAAGTTGCTGCCACTCAAAGAGATGGATTAGTTTCGTACACCAAGTAAATGCATCCAACGGGAGCTCATGTGATGGTTTTCAGCGATCTTGCTCTTTTAATTAGGAATGCTCTCTACTAATCTAGTTACGTAGAAATGCAATTGTTAATGAGTGCGATGTTCTATGAAATAGCAGAGGCTTGCAAGGCAAATTAGCTCGTTCTTCGCTTCAGTTAGGTTTTAGGCCATGGAAAGATTTTCATGTGTTTCATCAATCGATCAAGTTACATCCTAGGTTTATACTACGTGGTGGTATTTCCCTCTATTTAGCGGCAACTTTGCATGTCTGTTTTTGTATATCGATTTGTGCGTCTTTTCGCAGAAAGTCACGTAGGTACGATCAGGATTGAGAAATGTCACCTAGGCGCATGTTTACATGGGTGAGAGACATGTTTCGAAATGGGAAATCTAATGATACCGTGTTGATCTCACTAACCAATGCGGATTACTTGGTGTTGTGTTGCACGCGTTAGTGTGCGCACCCCAAGCGGATCACATATAAAGCAAGAGATAGGCTGTCGCCTCGTATGCTTATTTGCGTGTTTGCTCGTCAGCAGAGCATAGTTATAAAAAAGTAGTGATTTGGAAAATACACGGCAAACTGATGTGGCAGTTAGGAGTTGACGCAATATTTAGGTTGGTGTTATGTTACTGACCTAGCTTATAAAGCATGTATCACACATAAGATGCTCACACAGATACCCTAAAAAACAAGACACAAAAGGGAAAACTAAAAAACCATTACATAGAAAAACACTACTTCGTAGTTTTGGAAGAATTGAGAGCAGAGGAGATCTTTTCAAACTGTTTATGGAAATAAAAATTCACCCTCGAAACAAGATGTTCCTGATGACGCCACAGCGATGAGCGGCCGTGAGAGAGTTACAAATGCAGCATTTGGTTGCTACAAAGGCTGTCATGATTTCAATAAATGCGTCTCTGTTTCTCACAGTGTCTTCACGCCTTGCATCAACTCGATTCTTACATGCATGTATAAGGATGTGAAATCACGCAACTTCCTTATTGCCATTGAACCCCAATAAAATTTAGTTTTTTCAGTAAGAGAACTTTCCGAAGCTACATTCGTAGTCTTCATTTTATGATTTCGAATCTGCAAACCAATGCAGCCCATCCTGCTATAGCATTAACGATGCATTTGTGGACGATACGGTGTCTAAAACCTCATAAGTTTACTTCATTTGACAAATTTCTCTTGGAGAGGCTTCAATCTCGAGGATTCCGCCCAGTCAGACATTAATGATATTCAAGAGTTCATTGAATCGTAGTAGCTGACTGATGGCAAACTTTGAGAACACGGTCTCGTGACCGCTGTTGATCGCTCCAAGACATTTGGAGTGACTTCTCTGTATCACCACATTTACGCCATCGACACTTCTTCAAGTTAGTCGGCAGAAGAGCTTCACCAAAATAAGGTTCCGCTCGGTGGTTACGGTGTGTGATGTGAGGGATTGCGGAAACGTCACCATTCATAAGCCGCTGTCACGCAATATACTCTTACCGCAGACCTGTTCTTTAGCGAGAAACGAGCATCATTCGGCCTATGCACGAGAACGCTCGTCCTGACACGCCTATTCCGGATGTAATCGCTGTCGGATTGAGAATGATGTATCGCACAGTCCCCAAGAATAGTCTTTGCATAGACATTCCACATCGCTCTTTGACATCATACAATCAAAGCGTTTAGTAATAAAGAATACAATAGATACTAACTATGATCGGAGCCCAGCTTAAAACGATTATGCGCAGAAGCCAACAAATGCTCATCGCAAAGGCAGCAGAAACTGAGGTTATAGAATGAGATAGTGAATGAACCGGTTTCTCATCTCTCGAAGATAGGTTTGGAGCACTCGGCAATGGTCCTTCGGGCAATTTGTTTGACCCCAATGCTGCACACCGGATATATTCGGTTCGGATTCAATTGATTGTCATTATTCAGTGTCCTTCTTGTAAGAGCGTAAAGGCCAACAGCTTCACTCCGATGGCTTTCTGAAAAATTTCTTGTCTACTCGTTTTCAGTTCACACATTATATTCGGAAGGCGTAGTCCCAATACCCCGGATAGCCTTTAGGACATGGTCCATCGATTAACGTGCCCACAGCATTTCCATATACAAGTCGTATGCGGGGGAGCAACCCACGAACAGGATTTTATACGAGAGGATGAAATTTTCGATAGGAGTAAATAATTGTGTATAACCCTCACAATCCTCATACGTATAGAGCAGGGAATGTCTTCTTCAGTGTAACTTTCAGGATGCAGTGCACAGTATTTATTGTGTACTGGCTTATTTCGACTACAAATCAGTTGGCAGGGTACGAGAAAGCGGAGCGGTTAGCTGGATCCGGCGGTATAGTTCGAATCGGTCATCTGTTGCCGAATAACCCAAACATCGCTCATGAACCGGAAAGTGTTGAGGATGTGCGCTCAAGATCTCAAGGAGAGGAAGATTTTACCAATAAACTACACGCTGCAGTGAGCTTTTAGTATTGTTCTAACAATAAGTCAGTTTTGAGCACCCTAATTCTACCAAAAACCTCTCATCTAGATATTCACTAGATTGCGAAAGGCATAGCAGCATGTAGATCATATTGAGAAAGATGAGGACCCATGAGACTGAAAAGAAATTGGTCGCCAAGTATATTCTTCCACTGATCAAGGCATCTAATTGTAGAGTCGTCACCATGGAGAGCTGTAACAAGTACTCCGGTGTTGAACACGCGGCTTATCTCCATTATATCAAGAATGCTACAATATATTTTGGCCCAGGATGTAACAATGGTAACTTTTTTCCTTATTTCAGTTATGATTGAGGTTTTTCAAAGCTGATGATGGTATACTTATACCACGTTCCCGTTACCTTTCAAGTGGATCAAAATTGATTAGAACCGAGAACGAGGGGATGTTATTTATTTATTTGTTCATGCGTGGTTAGTGGAACGTGCTAAGAAGTCATGAAAAAAAAGAGATTAAGAGAGGAGGTGAAATAAATTACCACGAGGAAAGCAAGTTTCCGCTAAACAAGCGGATCGGAACCTGCTTCCAAAAGGTGTAACAAATGGGAAATCAGCACGCAACTTTAGCTGCTTCGTAATACTGCGTAATAAATCAGATTCTACTAGACATAGCATCTCACGCGAAGCGAGTAGTGCAGCGAACGTCCCACATGGCTGGACTTAGAAGCTACTCGTGGCAACAGCCTGCATCAGTCGACAATGATGCCCCTCGCAACTTGAAGGGTAATAGGTACTTGCAGTAAGTCCGGAACACGGGTGTACCGGCCAACCTCGTGGAAAGACGAGTGTACAGGTTAGCCAGTAGGGGAGGTGATGAGGAAAAGGCAGCACACTCGGCTTGTAGAGAAGAAAAAAGAGCCGCCTAAGAGGCAAATTATGCTCGTTCAGAGGCCGCAGTGCATCAAAAAGCTTCAGGAATACCAAGCATTCTAGGAGGTTGTTTTTTGGATGACTAATTTGATTAACATCGAGTTTCTCAGTGTCAGTAGCTGTGACCAAAGAGATTCCAACCGGTTCGTTGTACGAATAATAAAGCAATTCGCTCTATGTTAGGATACCCCTTGCCCACTTTGTGGTTCAAGATGCGAACAACGCCTCTGCGACCATGCGTTGGCCGAAAAGTCCTATAACTGGATGGCTCGATGCGTAGATCGTAAGTAAACAGATGATTTTGAAGAGAATATGATTTGTTGAAGAACGTTTCATCACTTCTATCTGTTACAGTCATCACTTCCTAGAGCCGTCCTGTGCTAACACCTGTTTGGAGCGCTATCTGCTCTCCCAAGGGAAGGATACTAGGTCCCAGAGTCTCTCGATATGAGCCGAGGCCGCTTTCTTTCATCTGAGTGTTTCCGAAAGTTGATCTCAATTCGGCGTCCCAAAATGCAAGATGGTCTTGAGTCTTGGCAAGTACGGAATCGTGCCACTTGGTTCGCATGGTTGACTGAACCGAGTAGTCACATAATTGTATAATGAGGCCGCAGTGGATATGGCGGTAGACTAATAGGCATGCTGCTGCTTCCTCCTGAAAGGAGTTCTAAACGCCTTCCAGAAAGCAGTTACACACGGTGTTGACTATCTACTGCTCTCTCTATCATTCCGAAAAATTGAAATCTAATCAAAAAAGATCTTCTTGCTCCTCACCGGCTAATAAGGGTGCAACTTGATTCCAGCAAAGAGCAAAGCGAAGCACTTGCTTGAACGGTATCTTGTTTGATTTTTTAAGCCCTTGATTGAAGACGTCAGTCATTCGTTTATCGATCGCTCTTCGACATATTACCAGCAGTACATTATGCCTAAAGTTGGTGTTATAATATTTAGTAGAAAATTTTAGTTCTTGCGACATAACTTGAGCACCATTTCGGAGGAATGGTAGGTAAAAGAGAGCATGCGTGACTTAATGTACTACATCGTCATTGTCAACTGAGCAAAAATATGAGGGTCCGAGGAAGATGGCTGTAATGATCCTCAACTGATGATAACAACAACGAAGTAGCCACCACAGCCAAATACGAACCCTGTACATCTCTGAGATATAGAAGTTTTAAAGAAAGTCTAGCATTCAGCTTCATGATTCCACCCACGAGCTTAATTCTCAAGGTAGAGGCAGAAGAGACCACAGTCTTTTATAGTCAATTCGCGAAAAAGCCATGCCATCGTACGCATGAAAAATAAATGTCTTGTAGTGTTGTAAAAATTAAGTGCCAGACGAGCACATCGAACAATCGGGCTTCAGCAAATAGCGAAATTATTGAATGAAGTTACAGCAAAAAAATGAATATGGGAGCACCATAACCAATTGAGGAGGACGATCTCTCAAAGGGCAGTCTATGGCAAGCCGAATAGGGATTCCAAGCATCGAATCAAGGTGTTGTATCGTGTCCTACCCCGTCACTCCGTCACTCGAGGAGAAAATTCTTCTACAATAAGTGAATCGTCATATTTCTCTATTGTTCCAACAGCATTTTTCTATAAAAACGTCATATACCAGCGCATCACTGGCCTTAAAACCGGGAACAAGCTTTCTTCCAAGACTATACTGGTCGGACGACTCACTCGATCGCCCTCACAGGAGAAGTGCACGAAGTTGCCTAGAATTCCGTTGAACTATCTTGAGTATCTTGAGTAGGGGAGGAGCGCTAATCTATGCGGTCGAGAGAGACGAAAAGGCTCTTCAATTGTCGTTTCCAAGAGCAAAATGGCACATGCATCAAGAATGCGAACCTTTATGCCATGTCTATCTGTCCGACTCCCCTAACGACTTCGCCAGTATCGCACACAGTAGTTTAATACTTGCGTACGGTTGTCTGCGCAACACAGGTGTATAGCCAGAAAAAGAATTCATTTCGTTTCCAAACGCTCGCAGACTTTAGATCAACGTTCGGAAACACCTACGGTGGCACACATCCCGTCTCAAATGTCTGTGAGCCAATGTCTTTTCCTTGTCACTCGAATTGATCCCCTGACAGAATTCGCGTTCGACATCCTGTCCTTCGAATTTGAAAGCTGCAAGGCAGTTTGTTGTGGAAAGCGTCTCACTAGAAATTAGTCACTTTTCTCGATATTCGCCTTTAATGATTTAATGGTTAGGGGCAAATTTCAGAGTAAAGTGAAATCGCAAGATCAAGAGGAGAGAACACACTAATGCGCGCTCACTCGCATGTTATCTTGCTAGTTAAAGGAGTCCGGTATTTAACTGGTGCTGAAGGTATTCGGCTGGCTTTGCAGTATTCGGAAGTCTTCTTAGGTTACCCGATTAACGATTATTGATGTATTGCATTCTACCCCCACTTACATGAAGTGGCAGCCGTAGTAATTGTTGCATCTCCATAGAAGAAAAGATTCCCACCAAAATCGACAGCGCCATAACCGAGCGGCATCCCAAAGATAGACCTTTGTACCTGTCATGCTCAATCGAGAATCCCAACCACAGTTCAGAGACTGAATGGAAGATGTGTGGTCAAAGCGAAGTCGGTAGATCTTAACTCCAGTTTAGTAGCGCGACTCGAGATTTGAATTTGGTCGCTGCTCTGTCCAGTACTATACCTGCTCATTAAAACTCATAAATTCTAACTTTGGACAACTCGGCAACAATAGCTCCCTCGTCCGTTATTGTTAAGTTTATTATTATTTGCGTGCGTGATCACACTGACAGGACTGTATCAATATAGCATAGTTTCCCAATGTTATATCAACACCACCGTTATATAGTTTCTCAATGTCATCGTAACGCCACTGAATCGCTATATACCATCGCACCTTACTGATACCCACATTTTCCTGAATTAACTTCGTAGAGTGCGATTGAACGGAAAACGGTCTACCTATTTTTTTGGTGCGGAATCTCTGTATACCAATCTAAGTCATGATGCTGCTATAAAGGCTGAACTAGAACTTTTCTCCCAGCTCGAAAACACAGTCGACATGGATAGTCCTCTATATATCAAACGACGTTCCTCCGAGAAGGGTATCTGAACCACAATTTCTTCAGGTGAATGGGAAGGTACTACGTGGAACTAAAGGCTTCATCATTATACAAGGACCGACGCCTACTTTAGCCATTGTCGTCTTTCTAGAACGTTTCAGAACAGAGGTGTGCATTTCCATTAATAGGCTCGCCCCGCAGATTTTACCATCCAGCTTTTATAGGCGACTTACTTTACGTGAGTTGGGATGTTTTGAATGGAGTCATGGACTTCCAATCATAGCTAGGCTCAAGCCAGTGTACACCCTGCCACTTCAGACATTTGACCACATTTCCTTTATTACCTCTGATCACTCTTTTCCGCGCTATGGAACGCTTCCGGATGCTTTTTGAATTAGACCCACTTCTTCTATAACCTCTAACATCGTTTCCACGGCGGAAAAATGTTGTGAACAAGATCAAAAATTTATGGGATCAATCCGCCCCTTCCCGAATTTGACCACTACTTTCGTACAAAATGAGATCACTTCTGTTCGCGCTCCAGAACGTTTTTGAACAAGTCATGAACTCAAAATCTCAGACGCACCCACCCAAGTGACAACGGTGACGGCTTTGAGGAAGAGACGAAAAAATCTTCTATAGCCTCAAGCAACATTTAGCGCACTCTAAAACATTTTTGAACGAAGTTTCGAATTTTCGATTTTCGCCTTGCCTGCACTCAGATTCGACCACACAGCTTCTATTACGTCGAACCGTTTTTCTTCGCGCATGAGAATATTTCCAAAAGATTTATGAACTTCGAATCATAGCATAGGTGACCTCGGAGATTTGGGACTTCCGCGTTTTAGGATGTTTTGGAGACACTTATGAATTTTTATTCTCCGCCGGGCTGGTTTTGGGATTGGCCAAACAGTTTCTGTTACCTTTCATGCGTTTTTTTGCACTTCAAAAAAATTTGATAATAATTTTTTGTGCTCGCAATTAGCCTCGCCCATTTCGAAGTTTTGAATACATTTATTCTACTTCCTTGAACCGGTTTTGAAGGCACTCTAGAAAGTTTTGAAACACCATTATAACTATCGGTCTCGCCGTGCCCATTCAGAACGGTCACTTAGGTTCTATTACCCTATCACTCCTTCTCGCCTTCAAAAATGTTTTGATCCAAATTTCCGAGCTTATAATCGGCTTCGCTCATTTCGGAGTTTTGACTGCATTTCTTCTATATCCTCTGACTGCTTTTTTCTGCACTTTAGAAAGTTTTTGAACAGAGTTATGAACTATTGATATTAGCGCAGTCCATATCGAGACCTTGCCCTAACTTCTATTTCCTGTTACCACCTTTCTTCTGCTCTTTAGGATCTTTTTAACCAGGGACATGAATTTTGTATCATAGTTCCACCCATTTCAGGACTCTGATCCCATTTCTTCTATTCCCTCTACTCTTCTTCTCTCTCTCTACTCTTTTTCCGCGCTACAGAATGTTTTGAATATAGCCAGAATTTTTGATACTGGTATCAGCCTATTTCGGGATTTTGATCTCATTTCTTCTATTAGGTCTGACATACATATGCCTCCGCGCTCTAGGTTGTTTCATAACATGGTTATGAATTTTTGAGCTTTTCTCTTGTAGACACTCGTTTTCCGCGCTCTACTGAGATTTTGCCAGTTTATTGATTCTAGATGTCAGTCCGCCAACTAGCTTGATTTAACCTCATTTCTTCAAGTATCTCCACCAATCGTTTTCCGCGGTCTACTGAGATTTTCACCAATTTCATAAAGACTCGGTTTCAGTCAACCTTCCGCCTACTCTGTGGATTTGAATTCATTTTTAAGTACCTCTAGACACTCGTTTTCCGCGTTCTACTGGAGTTTTTTGCCAGTTTATTAATTCTAGATGTCAGTCCGCCAACTAGCTTGATTTAACCTCATTTCTTCAAGTATCTCCACCAATCGTTTTCCGCGGTCTACGGAGATTTTCACCAATTTCATAAAGACTCGGTTTCAGTCAGCCTTCCGCCCTACTCTGTGGATTTAAATTTATTTTTCTAAGTACCTCTAGACCCCTCGTTTTCCGCGCCCTACTGAGTTTTTTGCCAGTTTTATAATTCTAGATGTCAGTCCGCCAACTAGCTTGTTTTAACCTCATTTCTTCAAGTATCTCTAACAAATCGTTTTCCGCGGTCTACTGAGATTTTCACCAATTTCATAAAGACTCGGTTTCAGTCAGCCTTCCGCCTACTCTGTGGATTTAAACTTTATTTCATTTTTTCAAGTATCTCTAACAAATCGTTTTCCGCGGTCTACTGAGATTTTCACCAATTTCATAAAGACTCGGTTTCAGTCAGCCTTCCGCCTACTCTGTGGATTTAAATTTATTTTTTTAAAGTACCTCTAGACACTCGTTCTCCGCGCCCTACTGAGTTTTTTGCCAGTTTATTAATTCTAGATGTCAGTCCGCCAACCTAGCTTGTTTTAACCTCATTTCTTCAAGTATCTCTAACCAAATCGTTTTCCGCGGTCTACTGAGATTTTCACCAATTTCATAAAGACTCGGTGTCAGGTAGCCTTCCGCCTACTCTGTGGATTTAAATCCATTTTAAGTACCTCTAACTACTCGTTTTCTGTACTCTACTGAGTTTTTCACCAGTTTCATGAAGTCTCGGTGTGAATCCGCCTTTCGTCTTCTGTGCGGACTTGATTTCATTTTTTCAAGTACCTCTAACCACTCGTTTTCTGTACTCTACTGAGATTTTCACCAATTTCATAAAGACTCGGTGTCAGTCAGCCTTCCGCCTACTCTGTGGACTTAAATCCATTTTAAGTACCTCTAACTACTCGTTTTCTGTACTCTACTGAGATTTTCACCAATTTCATAAAGACTCGGTGTCAGTTAGCCTTCCGCCTACTCTGTGGATTTAAATCCATTTTAAGTACCTCTAACCACTCGTTTTCTGTACTCTACTGAGATTTTCACCAATTTCATGAAGACTGGGTGTCAGTCAGCCTTCCGCCTGCTCTGTTGATTTAAATTCATTTTTTATGTACCTCTAGACACTCGTTTTCCGAGCTCTAGTGAGTTTTTCACCAGTTTCATGAAGTCTCGGTGTGAATCCGCCTTTCGTCTTCTGTGCGGAATTTATTTTATTTTTTCGTGTTCCTTTAACCACACGTTTTCTGTACTCTACTGAGATTTTCACCAATTTCGTAAAGACTCGGTGTCAGTCAGCCTTCCGCCTACTCTGTGGACTTAAATCCATTTTAAGTACCTCTAACTACTCGTTTTCTGTACTCTACTGAGATTTTCACCAATTTCATAAAGACTCGGTGTCAGTTAACCTTCCGCCTACTCTGTGGATTTGAATCCATTTTAAGTGCCTCTAACCACTCGTTTTCTATACTCTACTGTGATTTTCACCAATTTCATAAAGACTCGGTGTCAGTCAGCCTTCCGCCTACTCTGTGGATTTAAATTTATTTTTTTAAGTACCTCTAGACACTCGTTTTCCGCGCCCTACTGAGTTTTTTGCCAGTTTATTAATTCTAGATGTCAGTCCGCCAACTAGCTTGTTTTAACCTCATTTCTTCAAGTATCTCTAACAAATCGTTTTCCGCGGTCTACTGAGATTTTCACAATTTTCATGAAGACTCGGTGTCAGGTAGCCTTCCGCCTACTCTGTGGATTTAAATCCATTTTAAGTACCTCTAACTACTCGTTTTCTGTACTCTACTGAGATTTTCACCAATTTCATGAAGACTGGGTGTCAGTCAGCCATCCGCCTGCTCTGTTGATTTAAATTCATTTTTTATGTACCTCTAGACACTCGTTTTCCGAGCTCTAGTGAGTTTTTCACCAGTTTCATGAAGTCTCGGTGTGAATCCGCCTTTCGTCTTCTGTGCGGAATTTATTTTATTTTTTCGTGTTCCTTTAACCACACGTTTTCTGTACTCTACTGAGATTTTCACCAATTTCGTAAAGACTCGGTGTCAGTCAGCCTTCCGCCTACTCTGTGGACTTAAATCCATTTTAAGTACCTCTAACTACTCGTTTTCTGTACTCTACTGAGATTTTCACCAATTTCATAAAGACTCGGTGTCAGTCAGCCTTCCGCCTACTCTGTGGATTTAAATTTATTTTTTTAAGTACCTCTAGACACTCGTTTTCCGCGCCCTACTGAGTTTTTTGCCAGTTTATTAATTCTAGATGTCAGTCCGCCAACTAGCTTGTTTTAACCTCATTTCTTCAAGTATCTCTAACAAATCGTTTTCCGCGGTCTACTGAGATTTTCACCAATTTCATAAAGACTCGGTGTCAGGTAGCCTTCCGCCTACTCTGTGGATTTAAATCCATTTTAAGTACCTCTAACTACTCGTTTTCTGTACTCTACTGAGATTTTCACCAATTTCATGAAGACTGGGTGTCAGTCAGCCTTCCGCCTGCTCTGTTGATTTAAATTCATTTTTTATGTACCTCTAGACACTCGTTTTCCGAGCTCTAGTGAGTTTTTCACCAGTTTCATGAAGTCTCGGTGTGAATCCGCCTTTCGTCTTCTGTGCGGAATTTATTTTATTTTTTCGTGTTCCTTTAACCACACGTTTTCTGTACTCTACTGAGATTTTCACCAATTTCGTAAAGACTCGGTGTCAGTCAGCCTTCCGCCTACTCTGTGGACTTAAATCCATTTTAAGTACCTCTAACCACTCGTTTTCTGTACTCTACTGAGATTTTCACCCAATTTACATAAAGACTCGGTGTCAGTTAGCCTTCCGCCTACTCTGTGGATTTAAATTCCATTTTAAGTACCTCTAACCACTCGTTTTCTGTACTCTACTGAGATTTTCATCAATTTCAT
>LS997567.1:25888118-25960618 GCA_000469685.2 Haemonchus contortus
CGCGCTCTAGGACTAATTCACACGTTTCATGAGATCTCAGTCTCGGTCCGCCCACTGTGTTGATTTGAACTTATGTCTTCAATGCCTCTAACCACACTTTTTCGCGCTCTAGGAGTAATCTCACATTTCATGGGATTGTCTGTCACGGTCTGCCCACTGTTGATTTGAACTTATGTCTGCAAGTGCCTCTTACCACACCTTTTCGCGGCTATAGGATGTAATTTTTCAATTTAGTGAGATCTCAGCCTCAGTCCGCCCACTGCGCTTGATTTGAACTTATGTCTTCAATGCCTCTAACCACACTTTTTTGCGCTCTAGGAGACAATTCACACATTTCATGGATTGTCTGTCTCGGTCCGCCCACTGTTGATTTGAACTTATGTCTGCAAGTGCCTCTTACCACACTTTTTCCAGGCTATAGGAGGTATTATATGTCTCCAATTCAGTGAGATGTCAGTCTTCGTCCGCCCACTGTGTTGATTTGAACTTATGTCTTCAATGCCTCTAACCACCCTTTCTCGCGCTCTAGGAGGTAATTCTCACATTTCATGGATTGTCTGTCTCGGTCCGCCCACTGTGTTGATTTGAACTTATGTCTGCAAGCGCCTCTTACCACACTTTTCCAGGCTTATAGGAGGTATTATATGTCTCCAATTTAGTGAGATGTCAGTCTCGGTCCGCCCACTGTGTTATTTAACTTATGTCTTCAATGCCTCTAACCACACTTTTTCGCGCTATAAGATGTAATTTTTCAATTTAGTGAGATCTCAGTCTCGGTCCGCCCACTGTGTTGATTTGAACTTATGTCTTCAATGCCTCTAACCACCCTTTTTCGCGCTCTAGGAAGTAATTCTCACATTTCATGGATTGTCTGTCACGGTCTGCCCACTGTTGATTTGAACTTATGTCTGCAAGTGCCTCTTACCACACTTTTTCCAGGCTATAGGAGGTATTATATGTCTCCAATTTAGTGAGATGTCAGTCTCGGTCCGCCCACTGTGTTGATTTGAACTTATGTCTTCAATGCCTCTAACCACACTTTTTCGCGCTATAAGATGTAATTTTTCAATTTAGTGAGATCTCAGTCTCGGTCCGCCCGCTGTGTTGATTTGAACTTATGTCTTCAATGCCTCTAACCACCCTTTCTCGCGCTCAGGAGATAATCCCACATTTTATGGATTGCCCGTCTCGGTCCGCCCACTGTGTTTATTTGAACTTATGATTTCAACACCTCTCACCACACTTTTTCGCGCTCTAGGAGGTAATTCTCACACTTCATGGATTGTCTGTCTCGGTCCGCCCACTGTGCTGATTTGAACTTATGCCTTCAATACCTCTAACCACTCTTTTTTGCGCTCTAGGAGACAATTCACACATTTCATGGATTGTCTGTCTCGGTCCGCCCACTGTGCTGATTTGAACTTATGCCTTCAATACCTCTAACCACTCTTTTTCGGGCTATAGGAGGTAATTCTCCAATTTAGTGAGATGTCAGTCTCGGTCCGCCCACTGTGTTGATTTGAACTTGTGCCTTCAGATACCTCTCACAACAGTTTTTCGCGCTCTAGGAGATAATTCTCACATTTCATGGATTGTCTGTCTCGGTCCGCCCACTGTTGGTTTGAACTTATGTCTGCAAGTGCCTCTTACCACACTTTTTTTGCGCTCTAGGAGACAATTCACACATTTCATGGATTGTCTGTCTCAGTCCGCCTGCTGTGTTGATTTGAACTTACGTCTTCAATACCTCTAACCACACTTTTTCGCGCTATAGGATGTAATTTTTCAATTTAGTGAGATCTCAGTCTCAGTCCGCCCACTGCGCTGATTTGAACTTATGTCTGCAAGTGCCTCTTACCACACTTTTTTGCGCTCTAGGAGACAATTCACACATTTCATGGATTGTCTGTCTCGGTCCGCCCACTGTTGATTTGAACTTATGTCTGCAAGTGCCTCTTACCACACTTTTCCAGGCTATAAGAGGTATTATATGTCTCCAATTTAGTGAGATGTCAGTCTTCGTCCGCCCACTGTGTTGATTTGAACTTATGTCTTCAATGCCTCTAACCACCCTTTCTCGCGCTCTAGGAGGTAATTCTCACATTTCATGGATTGTCTGTCACGGGTGCCCACTGTTGATTTGAACTTATGTCTGCAAGTGCCTCTTACCACACTTTTCCAGGCTATAGGAGGTATTATATTTCTCCAATTTAGTGAGATGTCAGTCTCGGTCCGCCCACTGTGTTATTTAACTTATGTCTTCAATGCCTCCTACCACACTTTTTCGCGCTATAAGATGTAATTTTTCAATTTAGTGAGATCTCAGTCTCGGTCCGCCCACTGTGTTGATTTGAACTTATGTCTTCAATGCCTCTAACCACCCTTTCCCGCGCTCTAGGAGGTAATTCTCACATTTCATGGATTGTCTGTCTCGGTCCGCCCACTGTGTTGATTTGAACTTATGTCTTCAATGCCTCTAACCACACTTTTTCGCGCTATAGGATGTAATTTTTCAATTTAGTGAGATCTCAGTCTCAGTCCGCCCACTGTGCTGATTTGAACTTATGTCTTCAAGTGCCTCTTACCACACTTTTTTGCGCTCTAGGAGACAATTCACACATTTCATGGATTGTCTGTCTCGGTCCGCCCACTGTTGATTTGAACTTATGTCTGCAAGTGCCTCTTACCACACTTTTCCAGGCTATAGGAGGTATTATATGTCTCCAATTTAGTGAGATGTCAGTCTTGGTCCGCCCACTGTGTTGATTTGAACTTATGTCTTCAATGCCTCTAACCACCCTTTCTCGCGCTCTAGGAGGTAATTCTCACATTTCATGGATTGTCTGTCACGGTCTGCCCACTGTTGATTTGAACTTATGTCTGCAAGTGCCTCTTAAAACACTTTTCCAGGCTATAGGAGGTATTATATATCTCCAATTTAGTGAGATGTCAGTCTCGGTCCGCCCACTGTGTTATTTAACTTATGTCTTCAATGCCTCTAACCACCCTTTCTCGCGCTCAGGAGATAATTCCCACATTTTATGGATTGCCCGTCTCGGTCCGCCCGCTGTGTTGATATGAACTTATGCCTTCAATACCTCTCACCACACTTTTTCGCGCTCTAGGAGACAATTCACACATTTCATGGATTGTCTGTCTCGGTCCGCCCACTGTTGGTTTGAACTTATGTCTGCAAGTGCCTCTTACCACACTTTTTTGCGCTCTAGGAGACAATTCACACATTTCATGGATTGTCTGTCTCAGTCCGCCTGCTGTGTTGATTTGAACTTACGTCTTCAATACCTCTAACCACACTTTTTCGCGCTATAGGATGTAATTTTTCAATTTAGTGAGATCTCAGTCTCAGTCCGCCCGCTGTGTTGATTTGAACTTATGTCTTCAATGCCTCTTACCACACTTTTTTGCGCTCTAGGAGGTAATTCTCACATTTCATGGATTGTCTGTCACGGGTGCCCACTGTTGATTTGAACTTATGTCTGCAAGTGCCTCTTACCACACTTTTCCAGGCTATAGGAGGTATTATATTTCTCCAATTTAGTGAGATGTCAGTCTCGGTCCGCCCACTGTGTTATTTAACTTATGTCTTCAATGCCTACTGCCACACTTTTTCGCTCTATAAGATGTAATTTTTCAATTTAGTGAGATCTCAGTCTCGGTCCGCCCACTGTGTTGATTTGAACTTATGTCTTCAATGCCTCTAACCACCCTTTCCCGCGCTCTAGGAGGTAATTCTCACATTTCATGGATTGTCTGTCTCGGTCCGCCCACTGTGTTGATTTGAACTTATGTCTTCAATGCCTCTTACCACACTTTTTCGCGCTATAGGATGTAATTTTTCAATTTAGTGAGATCTCAGCCTCAGTCCGCCCACTGCGCTGATTTGAACTTATGTCTGCAAGTGCCTCTTACCACACTTTTTTGCGCTCTAGGAGACAATTCACACATTTCATGGATTGTCTGTCTCGGTCCGCCCACTGTTGATTTGAACTTATGTCTGCAAGTGCCTCTTACCACACTTTTCCAGGCTATAGGAGGTATTATATGTCTCCAATTCAGTGAGATGTCAGTCTTCGTCCGCCCACTGTGTTGATTTGAACTTATGTCTTCAATGCCTCTAACCACCCTTTCTCGCGCTCTAGGAGGTAATTCTCACATTTCATGGATTGTCTGTCACGGTCTGCCCACTGTTGATTTGAACTTATGTCTGCAAGCGCCTCTTACCACACTTTTCCAGGCTATAGGAGGTATTATATGTCTCCAATTTAGTGAGATGTCAGTCTCGGTCCGCCCACTGTGTTATTTAACTTATGTCTTCAATGCCTCTTACCACACTTTTTCGCGCTATAAGATGTAATTTTTCAATTTAGTGAGATCTCAGTCTCGGTCCGCCCACTGTGTTGATTTGAACTTATGTCTTCAATGCCTCTAACCACCCTTTTTCGCGCTCTAGGAGGTAATTCTCACATTTCATGGATTGTCTGTCTCGGTCTGCCCACTGTTGATTTGAACTTATGTCTGCAAGTGCCTCTTACCACACTTTTCCAGGCTATAGGAGGTATTATATGTCTCCAATTTAGTGAGATGTCAGTCTCGGTCCGCCCACTGTGTTATTTAACTTATGTCTTCAATGCCTCTAACCACACTTTTTCGCGCTATAAGATGTAATTTTTCAATTTAGTGAGATCTCAGTCTCGGTCCGCCCGCTGTGTTGATTTGAACTTATGTCTTCAATGCCTCTAACCACCCTTTCTCGCGCTCAGGAGATAATTCCCACATTTTATGGATTGCCCGTCTCGGTCCGCCCACTGTGTTTATTTGAACTTATGATTTCAACACCTCTCACCACACTTTTTCGCGCTCTAGGAGGTAATTCTCACACTTCATGGATTGTCTGTCTCGGTCCGCCCACTGTGCTGATTTGAACTTATGCCTTCAATACCTCTAACCACTCTTTTTTGCGCTCTAGGAGACAATTCACACATTTCATGGATTGTCTGTCTCGGTCCGCCCACTGTGCTGATTTGAACTTATGCCTTCAATACCTCTAACCACTCTTTTTCGGGCTATAGGAGGTAATTCTCCAATTTAGTGAGCTGTCAGTCTCGATCCGCCCTTTGTGTTGATTTGAACTTATGTCTTCAATACCTCTCACACAACAGTTTTTCGCGCTCTAGGAGATAATTCCCACATTTTATGGATTGCCCGTCTCGGTTCGCCCACTGTTGGTTTGAACTTATGCCTTCAGATACCTCTTACCACACTTTTCCGGGCTACAGGAGGTGTTATATATCTCCGATTTAGTGAGATGTCTGTCTCGGTCCGCCCACTGTGTTGATTTTCACTTATGTCTTCGATGCATCTAACCACACTTTTTCGCGCTCTGGGAGGTCATTTTTCTATTTATGAGTTCTCAGTCTCGGTCCGCCAACTGTGTTGATTTGAACTATGTTTGCAAGTGCCTCTAACCACACTTTTTTGCGCTCTAGGAGGTAATTCACACATTTTATGGATTTTCAGTCTCCCTCCACACACTGTGTTGATTTGCACTTATTTCTTTAATACCTCTATCCACTCCTTTTCGCGCTTTAGGAGATCATTTACACATTTCATGGATTTTCAGTCTTAGTGCGAATGCTATAAGGAATTTGTCTTATCCTTCGAGTACCTCTAGCCACACTTTTTCGCTCTATCGAAGGTGATTATCCAATGTAGTGAGTTCTCACCCTCGATCCGCCCACCTTGTTGATTTAAACTTATGCCTTCAAGTACCTCTAGCCACTCTTTTTCGCGCTTTAGGAGGTAATTCTCCAATGAATTCTCAGTCTTTTTCGCCTGCTATGTTGATATGACCAGATTTCTTGAAGTAGCTCTAGGCATACTTTTCCGCGCTGTAATATTCAATTCACCATTTTTATGAATTCTTAATCTGAACGCCATTAGTAACATGATGTAAATGTTTGCGATTCATTGAACACGATCATCATTTGAGGTGCCATGTTTTTCATGTTGTCTGCCTGCTAATATCCGGCAGTACCTACAATGGTCGAGCTTTCATAGATTCCCCGTTTGCTCGGTCTCGAACTCGGTAAGATGTACATTAAAACGAGTTGTCAGGGTCACCTATGTTACCTGTCGTCCCACTGATGATCGATTTCCTCGAGTGGACGCCAGATACTTCTTGATCGTTCTGTCACGAGCCAGTGTTGTCCACTGAATTGTATTCGTCCGATGGACAGAGAGCAGAACATTCCTTCCATTCGGCGCTTTTATGAAAAGGTCTGACCATCGGGTGGGCGGCAATCCTAGCGCTCGTTTGACGTCCCGAAAGGAATAATCGTCCTGATCCAACGATCATCACTACTTCGCATGACGTGCCCGGCTCATCTGTTTCGGTTTCTTGACGTTATCAACGGCGTCCCTGATCTTCGTTAGTAGACGCTATCACCCAACGACTTTCGTTTAATGACTTTAGTTGCATGCTCATCCATCTTTCGTAGAGTGCAAGTCTCTGAAGCGTATTTCGTAGCAGGTAGGACCGCATTGTTGGAAAGGTGAGTGCGGAGCAATATATTCTTCCTTCTAATCACTACTCCCTCGATGTTGCTCAATGCTCCCCACCCCACACGTTTCCTTTTGCTACGCTGCTGTGCTAGGCTGTTCATCATATTGACTTCGCTACCCAGATAACATAGCTAAAGCATTCAGAGATGTTCGTTCCGTTCAACGTGAAAGGAGCATCAGGTACCAGCTCGTTACGCATGAACATCCTCTTCGTTAGGTTTAGTGTTAGTCCGATCTTTCCACAAGCGTTGCTGAGTCCGGCTATGATTTGTTCCACCCGCTCGATGTCGGGCGTTATAAGCACAATATCAATGATGTAAGTAGCGGCTGTCGACTTTCACTCCCTTGCGTTCCGATACCATGCGACAGCGGCTCGCGCGATTCCACACTGACGTACCAGCTGGAGCCTTTGAGGAGAGACGTCTCGGCATCTCTGAGACTCTCTGCTTTCCTGTCGCTATCGTGAAGATGTTCGACGAGCCGGTCGTGTTCTTTGTTAATGATGTCGCTGACGAGATCTTCCCGCAAACTCGTCAGTGAGGCGAAGTGATCCCAGTTGACGACAGTCTTGGAGCTTCGTTTCCTGGACTTCGCCGCTCTCTCTCCACGCAGTGAAAAGCAGGATCTAGCGCGGGGGAGAAATGTTCTGATCCGTCGGTACAACAGCGACGTTTCTCAGGCAAACTTTGACGACGATGTGATCTATCCATTATGAAACTGTCCACCGGGTGATTCCCGTCGGGTGAGAGGAATTATATTGCGAGTTACCAAGCATAGGTCAACTTGATAAACTCGGACAGCCTTTCACCCTGCTCATTCCATTCCATTCCGTGTATTCCGATATGGAGCTCTTTAGCCGTTTATCTAGGTTGATCTCGGCCTTGAAATCACCTGCGATGACCTTGAAGAAAGTAGGGTCTTCACTTTAGAACCCTTCAACTCTTCTTCGTCGTAGCTCGATGTTGGTGCCCAAATAACGAGGATTGTTAGAGTCAGTGTTGAGCCACATCTTCTCATTCGCGAACGTCCGAATCGACTTCCAAAGCTCTCCTAGGAATCGATGTTCATTACCAAGAGAGGCGCTTTCGAATGTTTTTCCCATCCCATATTTCAAAACCGTTTTTTGCTATCCTGTTCTTTCTCGAAGATTTGTTCTCTGTGCATGTTGACGAGGACACCAATACCGCCAACGCCCCTGCTAGCGCATGTTCCGAGGAGCAGTTTTTCTCCAAATGTTTTGAATACGGAGTGCTGTGCCTTTTCGTCCCGGTCAAACCGATGATACCGTAGCTTATCTTCTAAGCTTGCATCAGCAGATTTGAGAGCAGAAACACGCTACCAAATTGTTGGTCAGTCGACGGCTACAGGCCCAGAACTATATCTCAGCACCAGCCCATGACGATTGTCTGTGCTTGTCACTTGAAACCTAGGCAAGATGCAAATGCCAAAACTCATATAATCGGTGAAAGAGCTCATTGGAGATCGTGATCTGACGGAAAAGCATAACGCGGTTGAGAAAACGAAAAAAATCTTGAAGTTTAATTGGCCTATCACAAAAGCGACTACGACGAGATTTCAAAAATGTGACTAGATCCTGCGCATTCGTGGTTATAGCCTAGTCATTTATGGTACGCTCAACAGGCTCAACAAATCATACAACGGAAATGAAGCAATAGCACTCTCCGCAAGTTGTTGTGGATCATATGTATTATTATTATGCTGCTTGGGGAATAGCACATGAGATGAAGGAATTGGAAATAGACTCGTCAGTTCCTGTTTTCCCTGTTTATTTGTTTTCAAGAGGTTTGACTGCATAGGGAAAGAAAATTTGATGACTGAAGAAGCCTCCATAGGTTTGTGAGATACAATAATGCCACTAATTCATGGTCAACCGACGGTTTGCGACGGATTAATCAAGCTTTCATCGTGAAGAACCTAAATATATAATAATTTTTCGGTTTTTTCGAAATTTTCGCCCTCCTTCCCGGGAAAAAACGAAATTTGAGTCTCTCAGCACCTGGGGTGTTACTTACGGATATGACCCGTCGTAAACCCTCCACTTCAATTGAAAACTTCGTTTCCAATTCTTGAAAGGCCTGCATTGTGCAATAATTGAGGAGAGCATAGAATCCTGATCATTTTGATACCCTTCATGACATAATTTGAATAGTTTCAGCTGAAAGCAGCGGAGCAAAGCAAATTACCAGATTTTTAGACATTTTTTACTTCTTTCAACCACGTATTTCGTATGACCACCATATGATTGCTTATGGGGAATCCTGTCATGTCACGAATTTTCAATTTATTCAATTTTGCAGCATCATTTTCATGGAGGTTGAAGAGTGAGTGAGTCTTTGGCACCTGAGGTGCTTCCGCACTATATAATAACATAACCTTGAACTCCCCACTTCAAAAGAAAACTTCATTCTGAGTTTTTTATAGACATTTGGAATACGGACACATGAAATCATGGTTATTTTGATATCGTAGTGATAGGATTCAGAAAAATTCAGCTGAAAACAGTGGTTTCAGTGATCAACTTCTCAAGAATTTGCTAGTTCATTTCAGAAGTGCACTTCCTTGGGAGCGAATTATTCTGCATTTACTTGAAGAGTCCCATTATGTGATCTGATATTCTGATAAAAGAAGGATGAATTGCATCCTAATCGAGCGTTTAGCTAAGTGACCCCTCACCATCGATCTCTATTGGCCCATCGCCTTCGCTATTGCCGAGTCCATTCAAGAGTACGCCCGTTGACACATACTACATAGTATGCAGCTGGCAGAATGAAACGACCACGCTATGATAAATACTGTTTCACTGTGTATATGATGTGTTATGCTTTCACAGTGTAGATGTTGTTTCACATGTACTTCCTTCCCATTTGATGGAAACTAAGGAGCACTGACACCAAACACCGGTCAAATGAGCACAGACGAGCACACATTGCTTGACAGCACTGTTGTTTCAGCATTTGCAAGCGCTTTGTTCGACTAAGGATCCGAACCCGTGTGGAGTCAGGTCAGGTGCAAACATGGAACAAATGCACTCCCGCTGCGCTATTGGCCGACTCACCACGAGAACATTTCAATCAACCATACAGTAGGGTTTAGGCTGGCTGCGGTAACAGTAGGGGAAGACCGATCGATTTTAGACAACTCAGGTCACGTCACTACATAATTCACTAACTAGTCTTATTAAAAACTCACATTGTGCTCAAAACACAAATAGAATTATATTTTATTACAAAATGGACCAATTAAATACTGTTAGTTTTATGGACTTGTAGTTCTTAGGGTCATTTTCAAAAAGGAGTGATTCTCTTATTCCTAGCACTACAACAGTTACAACGCTTCCATTTCTTTCAGCTTTGCTACGGAATGTTTACGATCAGGGAACGTGTATCATGCCTGAGAAACCTTCCCATTCTAGCCTTATACTGACGTTTCCTTACACTATAAATTCTAGCTTACCTACAGCATAGTTTTGATAATGTCGAATATAACTACAATACAAGACGCCTTTGAGTTGGTTGCACGCACGTGGCCCAAGAAACATGGCCTTGCAGGCACAGTGAATACTAAAGAGATCGACAACGAGAGGTCAAGTCACTACCTCTACTACAGGGTGCGCCATAAATATGGTAACAAAAAAATTGAGCTCCAAAAACCCCAGTTCATATTGATACATGGTGAAATTATGTGAGTTCTTTACTATGCATCACATCTACAAAATGAACACACGCTCATCTTATATATCCGTCTCCTGTACTAATTATAGCTTAAAGATGCTTCGGCTACTCATCGACGGCGGCACGCAGAGTTTCTTGGAGAAATCCAGCCTGGGATTTTTTCACTGGTTTGTTATGAGCTGCAACAGTGGTGCGTTTCCGCAAACGCACCACTGTTGCAGGCTTTCCTCTCCAGTATGAACTATATCCGGCAACTCATTACATTGTGGTCAGGGAAATTCGTAGGAGGGTCCGAAGCTGAGATAAGGTCGCGAACAATCCCTCAGCACCAGTCTCATCTTTTCTTATTCGTGAACATATGTGCCGAAGTTTTCAGATCGTATCCCTGAGAAAATCTTTGACCCTTAGCTGCACCCTTTCAGAAGGACCCTTCCTGAAGAGTTTTGGATTAAATTTTGTATTTTTTTTTGATCATAATTTGCGATATCGCTGTGATGGTAGAGATTCAGCAAAAACCACCCCGAAAGAGGGGAAATGGCTATGAGAGGCGATCTGACCATACTCAATGGCTTCAGCACTTGAAATGTGAAATATATGTATACTTTGGGCTCTCAACATTTCTTCCACGCTGAACAATCTTTAGTCAAGAAATAGTTGGTCGAACTGCGTGTCGCGCGGAGGTAGCGCATGGCATTTCGTTTTTTTCTCCAACTTTTTTTCGTCAAGAAGCTTTTAAGGCTCTCAAATTTTATCTGGATACAATTGTATTTACTAGGGGTAGACTCTTCTCATAGGAGAAGAACATACAAACAAATCAGCAGCCATTTTTCTCGTATTTCGGCAGGTTCTGCAGCGTACTCGTTCCCGAGTAATTCTATTCGGAAAAGGGGTTGTATGTGAGGCAAGACGACCGTCTTGAGGTATGCCCCGACCTGTCTATGCATCGCGATTCAAAATACTGTCAGTGGGGATAATGCCGAAACGAAGAGCGATCATTGAAAGGGACTCACCAAATGCGCGCAAAGACGGCGCGGTTGGTGAATATCTGCGAGGCCCCACCATTTTTCGAAATCTGACGAGTTGAGAGCCCAAAAGAGATATGTAGTCTGAGGTATATCGTGAACATAAGGAAAGGTGCAGGTTTGGAGGAACCCTCAGAACAAGAAAATTTCGAACGTCCGAAAAGTTGTTACCATATTTATGGCGCACCCTGTATTAACCATTAATAAGGCGAACATATATGTATATACTTGAATTCTGATAGATGTGTAATAAATAGTGAGTATAATATAATTCTATTTGTGTTCTGTGCACAATGTGTGTTTTCAATAAGACTAGTTAGTGAATCATGTCGTGACGTGACCCGACTTGTCTAAAATCGATCGGCCTTCCCCTACTGTTACCGCAGCCAGCCTGAACCCTACTGAATGGTTGATTGAAATGTTCTCATGTTGAGTCGGCCAATAGCGCAGCGGGAGTGCATTTGTCCCATGTTTGCACCTGACCTGACTCCACATGGGTACGGATCCTCAGTCGAACACAGCGCTTGCAAATGCTGGAACAACGGTAAAACTTCTCAAAACTTCTTTGTGTCCATTTGACCGGTGTTTGGTGTCGGTGCTCCTTAGTTTCCATCATATGGGAAGGAAGTACATGTGAAACAACATCTACACTGTGAAAGCATAACACATCATATACACAGTGAAACAGTATTTATCATAGCGTGGTCGTTTCATTCTGCCAGCTGCATACTATGTAGTATGTGTCAACGGGCGTACTCTTGAATGGACTCGGCAATAGCGAAGGCGATGGGCCAATAGAGATCGATGGTGAGGGGTCACTTAGCTAAACGCTCGATTAGGATGCAATTCATCCTTCTTTTATCAGAATATCAGATCACATAATGGGACTCTTCAAGTAAATGCAGAATAATTCGCTCCCAAGGAAGTGCACTTCTGAAATGAACTAGCAAATTCTTGAGAAGTTGATCACTGAAACCACTGTTTTCAGCTGAATTTTTCTGAATCCTATCACTACGATATCAAAATAACCATGATTTCATGTGTCCGTATTCCAAATGTCTATAAAAAACTCAGAATGAAGTTTTCTTTTGAAGTGGGGAGTTCAAGGTTATGTTATTATATAGTGCGGAAGCACCTCAGGTGCCAAAGACTCACTCACTCTTCAACCTCCATGAAAATGATGCTGCAAAATTGAATAAATTGAAAATTCGTGACATGACAGGATTCCCCATAAGCAATCATATGGTGGTCATACGAAATACGTGGTTGAAAGAAGTAAAAAATGTCTAAAAATCTGGTAATTTGCTTTGCTCCGCTGCTTTCAGCTGAAACTATTCAAATTATGTCATGAAGGGTATCAAAATGATCAGGATTCTATGCTCTCCTCAATTATTGCACAATGCAGGCCTTTCAAGAATTGGAAACGAAGTTTTCAATTGAAGTGGAGGGTTTACGACGGGTCATATCCGTAAGTAACACCCCAGGTGCTGAGAGACTCAAATTTCGTTTTTTCCCGGGAAGGAGGGCGAAAATTTCGAAAAAACCGAAAAATTATTATATATTTAGGTTCTTCACGATGAAAGCTTTCCAGTGGTCTTACTTTCAGCTTGATTGGAGCACTTTAGCTGAAGTTATGGAGAAGCGACGGTTTGCGACGGATTAATCCGTCGCAAACCGTCGGTTGACCATGAATTAGTAGCAGTATTGTATTTCTCTAAGTTACCTGTAACCGATCTCCTTCCAAAATTGAATTAATTGATTGGATGGTGGAATGATTCCTGAAAAAGCGAATTATTTCACACTCGCTTGTACTGGGGAAGATGATTACGAATACAATAACACAGAGAGTTATAAATAGAAGTCATACATGTATTAGTAAATATCAGTATAGATTCCAAAAAAACCTGTCATGAGAGAATGTGGGGGGGGGGGGGGGGGGGGGTTGGGAACTCAGGTCCAAGTTGATGCTATGCATACCAAACGTTTCATTATTATATGCAGGCGACTCTACATATTAGAGCCTGACTGCTCTTTCAGAAATGCTCGTGATCGGTAGACTAGCACCCCGATGGAATGTGCCAATTATTGCTCATATGTCTGGGGATGATATACTCAGTGATCGTTCCGCATTTCCAACTCTTGGATCTGTCGCTCTCACATCGGCTAGTGAAATGGCTCGCGCTACACTTACTTTCCTTCAGTTGAACAATTGGGACCAGGTTCGTTCTTTACCTACAACATGCCTTATTTTTAACACGCTTTCGTTACAGTTTAATTGAGATGATAGGTTATAATAGATAATTAAATATTTCTGTGCCTCTCATAACAACCGCTTATATTACCTTCGCATGATACGAATTTCTATATGAGGCACTTCCTCTGACTCGCCCGACTTTCTTGGGCTCGCTCATAGTTGTATTCCAAAGGAGCTGTGTACACTCGTACAAATTAGCAACTCGTTCAGCGCACTTCACAACACTTTGTGCCCAACCTTTTGCGTTCGAAAGTGTCGACATAATGCTATAAGGGTTCTGCGGAAATGGAATCAGCTTGTCAGAAAAAAATGAAAATCAGATAAGACAAAAGTTCCATTTCTGCAGTCGTCATACGCTTAAGGTCACCTCATGTGTGCTGGACGGTACTCCGTAGATACGGCATATCAACCGGTCCGTTCCATTCAAGTTTTAACCGATATTATGAAATCAACAAACAAGAGGGATTACTCCTTATTAATACTCTCATTTTCCTTGTTACTAGGTCGGATTTGTACGAGCGGCGTCTAACTACGATCGGCTCTCTCTCCAATCACTAGCTAATCTTCTCAGGAGGAAAGAAGTCAAAGTGAATATTGTGATAGATGTGGAAGAAGGTCAAACGCCTGACGATATCATTGCCTCCGGAAAGCTAAAACTGCTACGGAACAAAGCAAGAAGTAACTGATAAGTTGAAGTAGTTCTTATTCTTTTCTTGGTCGCGCTTTACTTCACGAATTAACTGAATTTGGACTCTGCCTCCATCCTGAGGCTTGTAAGGAAATGACACATTCTTGACATGTTTTTCGATTCCTCTTCTACCTCAGCGGAATTCTTCGGAGGACGGGAGAACGAGGCATTTCATATTTCCAGTTATAAAGGTCGTTCACTGATGCCTAGTATCACCCCCATATCTTGTGACTCAGCTATGTGGTACTCGATAAGGTGTGGCACAAAATATGATTAAATGAATCCATCGTCACGGATTCCTCAGTAGATCCAAGACCTTCAAGGTCCATAATACGCCCTCTAGTGACCGATGAGCTCTATTCCTATATCAGAGACGTAGGACAAAAGTCTTCAGATAAAAGGTGAGAGGAAGATTCGTCAAAAACCTTCAGTTGAAAGGTGGATTGTCTCCATTTCCAGTACTTAGAAAGTTACTTTTCACCTCTGAAGTATAAATCTCAAAGTTTAGGAGATATTTGTTAGAACACTGCTCGGGGCCTATTGCAGTAATCATCGTCGAACTGGGAATGGACGTCACATCAGCCACCAATTTCATGCTCTCTGTTCATCGTTCCGAAATGAAGTCTGATGAATATGTATATATAATCCCCTGGCTTTCCCATGTGAGTTGTCGTCATAGTTCACAATAATAAAACGTATTACAAGTGAAAAGGTGCTGTCAATGTCAGTATTCAATGTCTATAGACGTTGGTGCATGGCTATAAAAATTGTGTGTGCGCGTCTCATGCGTTTATTTATATTATTTCGTTTGATGCGCGCAGCGGTGAAGTCAAACAGAGCAGCGAGGTGAAGCATAAGAAAGTAGTTACACTCGAGTTACTTACATGTAAAACTTATTAGGCGGGTGGCGCTGAGGATGATGCCTCTCCTAGAGAGAGATAATTATACATATGGAATCGGAAACCAAGTTTTCGATGGGTGAGGTATTCTCTATCCCTTACAGTTCAGTTCAACCCGCTTCATTCATGTACGACCTAGAACTACCTTCGAAATTCACTCCTAGTCGATCAGTTGGGTTTCGAGTGCATCATATGCTAACGCGTGCACCACATGTCCACAATCAGCAAAACAGAAACATCCTTTTGTGCTGTGTTTCACTTCTGCTTCACCCAAAGTTCTGCTTAGATCTCTTCTGGAAATCACTCATCAAGCGTAAGGTAGTTAGGAGCAGAGGGTTCTTTTAGCCGTAGCATCATAAACATGTATGTTCAAACATCGCTCAAGTTCCATTATCCTATAAGGTTGGAAGGAAAGTCCTGCAACAAAATGAAGGTCTTTTTCAAATCGTTTCTGAAATTTTCCAGGTCAATCGATTTTCGGAAATATATTTACCGAAAAGGTCAACAACCTTCTATTATCCTTTGAGTAAATCACTGATGCCTTTTATCCAGTGAGGAAGCTGTGACTGAGAGAAGTAATTGACTGCCGTCTTCAGATCACATTAAGTTACGATTTTTTTTCCACAACGGTATGCTCAAGAACGCGGAGCGCATGGTAGGTAAAAGGGGAACATATAGGGAGTTCGACTGATGAACAACCTGGAACCAATTCGAATCGTAGAACTTTTGACGCGTGTTTAAAGCGAAATTTCGACGTGCGTTGTCCCGGGACCTGATTTACGGTTTTGATCGTCCTTCTCTAATCCTGTTGGCCAAATTTCGGGGTTCATAGGGGTGACCAATAGTTGTGTCCATCTAGTCTGCGTTTAGCACCCCATAGTAGATGGATCCCTCCAATCTCCATTGAATCTAGGGGCGATGCTTGCGTGACTTCGAGGGCTAGTATCTCCTCCAGTGAAGCGATCCAACCTATTGTTGACCGTTGATCGGTGAGCAGTGCCAGCATTGAATAGGTTGCTGATAATTTTAGCCGCTACACCCGCGTTTTCCTCTTGGCGTGCCTAGTAGAAGGTGATGGTACAAATCGGGTGTTGTCCATTCATTGACCGTGAAGCTGCCAAAGCCCACGCGCGTGCCCTTATTTACTCATGTGTTGATGACCTGAGGGATGTCCTACAAGTTTATCACTCTTGCTACCGTGTTCAAACTGTTAATAGAAATTGCTGACGCTTTGAATTTTTTGTTGCAGTACTTTCTTTCCAACCTAATACTCAAAATAAAGCGCTTCGTCCGTCGTCTGTCGTTCAGTCGTCTGTCGTTCTGTCGTTTGTCGTTATGTATATCTGTCACGAACTTCCTTAGCTTCTTCAGATCTGCCTGAAGAAAACGGGTCAGGCGTGGGATGGGCGGGCCATTCCCCGAGAAGCGTAAAGCACACATCAGCTTGGCGGATTCCCGCCCACGGTGTGGCGTGCCACACTAGGAGCGTACGTAGAGAAATGAGTCGTACTGGGGACCATGATTCCGAATTCAGTCACAAGACGGCTTAAAAACTGGAGTGCAAAGGTGGCTAGAGGTGTGCATTGGTAAGCTAGATCGAACACGGTGGGTAACAGGCCCGGACCCCGCCCACAGGGGGCTGGGTTTGTGCGAAATAAATCTCTCAGCGGAAAGTCAGAACTTCTGCCACGTGGATCTGAAGCGCTCAAACTTGATACTAGTACAGGCGGCAGGATGGGAACGCCCATGGTGGATGGAAGAAGCGGGCGACGCTCACAAGGGGCCGAGTTTGTGTGAAAAACTTGAAATTGAACCTAGAGCGTTCTAATTTGGTAGGAGTGCAGGCGGCACGATGGGAACACTTAGTGGGAGACAGGACCGGAATCCGCTCACAGTGGGCCAGTGGGCGCGGTTTAGGTGAAAATTCATAGCTCCTGTATCCATGGACCTAGAACGCTCAAGTTTCATGGGTGTGCAAGATAGAAACATTAATGGTGGGTCGCAAGACTAGAGCCACCTACATGGGGCGGGGTTTGTGCGAAAAGTTCTAGCGTGGACCTATAGCGTTCATATTCGACAGAAATGCAGGCGGCAGATCTTAGCTTCGCTCGCAGGAGGCGAGGCGTGGGCAAAAAATGTTAAGTTAGGCTTGCAGCGGAATTTCAAAACCAAGATTAGAAAGCTGGGATTAAATCGAGTTTCTAGAACACACAGAACCTAAGGAGGTTTGTTCATGGCGGAGGGGCTCGTAGCAATTGTGTTGGGTGTTTGTGTTCGGCCTGGAATGAATAACTCCTGTTCTCATCTAACAAAGCCTCCAAATTTGATAAGGTGCAGGCGGGGAGGCCATTTTACACGAGAAGGAGGGGAAGCCGGCGTCAACCGGGTGAGCCGACTGGTAGGAAATAAAGCGTTAGAGATGTAATGGTCAAGTAGGCAAAGTGTTTGATGATGCCTGCTGCGAGAGTGGAATTTCCTTCAGTCATCTCACCCTGCTGCTCTTTTTTTTTGAAGGTTTGATGGCCCTGGTATTGAAAGGATCTATTAGATTGAGTCATAAATCGTCGGACAAATTGACAATGATTATTTTTATCTTACAACTTTTAAACGACAATAGGGAATCATTCAAAATATGCCCCATTGGCATCGATGGTCTTCTAGTTGGCATCGATGGTCTTCTAGCAACGCTCGTGCAGATCGTAGATACCCCTGCTCCGGAGGGGGGGCTGGTCCAAAGAATTGCTCTAGTGCCATTTTGATGTCGTCGCGGGTTTGAAGGTCTTGACCATTCAGATGACGTTGACGATGGAGAAAAAGGCGGCATTGCGAGGGAGCCAAGTCTGGTGAATATGGTGTGTGTGTGTGATGGAACAGTCCAGCCGGAATTCACTAATCCTGTTCGTTCGTTCTTGCAATGTGCGGCCGAGCGTTGTCGTGCTGTAAGTAAACTTTGTGCTGCTGTGTGAAACTTCGAGATTCGCCTTCAAATTCCTAAGTTGCTTAATGTGGACGTCTGCGGTCACTGTATATCCTTCGTCTGGCAGTTCCCAGTATTCGACACCGTGAACGGTCTACCAGATGCAGAGCAGATCTTGGCGGGTACGTTGGACTTAGGGAAGCCTTCTGCATCCGCACCTTTGTCAACCCGTTGAGCACGCCGGTGAAGGTTAAAGTAGAAGATCCACTCCTCATACCTAGTGACAAGACGTTCGAGCCACGTGTGGATGCGCCTGAGCGTGAGGAGAGAAAGTGCCACGTTAGCGCGCCGGACCATGTCATACTGCTTCCAAGCATTAGGCACCCATCGACCGAGCTTTCGTACCTTGCCGATTTACTTCAATCCACGAACAACTGTGGACTGAATCACTCCGAGTGTGACTGCCAGTTCTCGAGTAGTTCGATACGGATCGGCTCCCACCTGGCTCCGCAGCACGTCGAAATCCAACTCCATTGTGCTTCCCGGACTGTTTCCATCTTCGATGGAACAGTCGCCCGACGCGAACTTTGAGTGCCACTTGCGAATTGCGCTTCTGACAGAAGCTTCCTCCTTGTAAACTCCATACGTCTATCGATTGCCGCGGGTTCTTGGCCAAATAAAAAAAGAAATAGGATGTTGTTGCGGAGGTGGAGTTGCGACGGCTTGAAATCATGGAGCATGATTGCAGGAGAAGAAACATGTGTTTTTTTCAGAATGCATTTGGAGCAGCTCTTTATACTTACAATACCCACCCTAATTATTCAAAAAAAAAAGGCGAAGAAGACGCGGATTTATGTCTTTCTCGTTTTCTCTCTATAACTAGGTGAGTTCACACTTTTTCATGTATTCATGTGTCAATACCCACCGAAGTTCCTGGGGGTACGTCATTAGCGGCGACGCTCGCCATAATTATAACCAGAAGGCATTCTCCTCCATTGAAAGTATTCAGTGAGTTGTAGGGCAGCTATCATATTTCAAAACTAAGCAGAAAGTAGACCTTAGCATTATTCATGCTTTACTGATCATTTTGATACCATCTTTTTCCAAAATGGACGAATTCAGTCGTGCACCATTCTTGAACGATGGCGACTTTTTAATTTGAGAGATAGCAAATATGAGTTGGTTCCCAATGCTAAATGATCTACCTACTCTTCAGAAATAGCGCTTCCCTACAGTATGCATATTGTATGCACGAGTTCAATAGTAAAGGCGTTTTTATCGTCCAAATTCCGGTTTGCGGCATATTTTCGCACAAAGCACACGTTTTCTTGCGTTTTCGAGTAGGATTTTCGATGTTCATGAGGAAGTTACGCCTATCATCGAAAGTATTCATATTAACTTTTTGTGAACAACCAAGTATATGAAGAATAGTTACTTGTTTGGATCCTCAGGCTTCATGAATAGCTTCCGATCTCAGCCCAAAGCACAGGAGACTGAACCACATATTTTTTATTTGAAGTAAACGTATGAAATCCTGCACCGTTGAAATCCATTTCCAAAAAGCTGTTCAGCGGTATAAAAATCACTCAAAGAATCACTTCGAATTCACACCTTTAGCGCCATATTTCCATTCTACTCCGCCATTCGACCACCCGAATAAGCATGTGGCTCGAGTGGCCGAGGCAGCATATTGATTGATTACCTGTTTGCTCTGATGTGCGCCATTAATCGAACATTCTTAGAAATTTGCTCTTGTGATTGAATGTGCACAATTCTAACACGCAACTGTTTCACCTCACTTTGCAAAACAATATGATTTTCAAGAAGTGTAAGTTTTTGGTGACAACTCCTCCCACAACACGGATTTTTCATAGTATTTGTGGATATTCTTGTGTTTGCAGCAAAACTTTGCAACTTGAATAATTGTATCACTTTCATGCTCACTAGTAAGAGATAATAGCGGCTGCAATTGAATGTGTAGGTTGTAAAATAGTTCACGACTGCGGCACCATTAGTAGGCAGGCTATTGTCGAGGTGCGAAGAAACTCCTTCGGTAATTACTGTGGGAGCCGCTAAGGTCGAGGGACAATACCTGGGATCGACTCAGAGGCTGTATCCAGCTTCTGTGGAAAGACGATCCATCATCGGCTCCCAGAAATGTAAAGGTGGAAATGATACAAATGCAAACTAGGAATACGACCACTATCACTTCATAAAATGAATTCTAAAAGTATGACTCAACCCCCAGTAGAAAAGAAATATCGTAATCTGCAAAGTGAGGTTTATTGGAGACAGTTGCGTGTTAGAATTGTGCACATTCAATCACAAGAGCAAATTTCTAAGAATGTTCGATTGACGGCGCACATCAAAGCAAACAAGCAATCAATCAATATGCTGCCTCGGCCACTCGAGCCACATGCCTAATAGGGTGGCCGAGTGGCGGAGTAGAATGGAAATATGGTGCTAAAGGTGTGAATTCGAAGTGTGATTCGTTAAGTGATTTTTATACCGCTGAATAGCTTTTTGGAAATGGATTTCAACGGTACAGGATTTCATACGTTTACTTCAAGTAAAAAATATGTGGTTCAGTCTCCTGTGCTTTGAGCTGAGATCGGAAGCTATTTATGAAGCCTGAGGATCCAAACAAGTAACTATCCTTCACATCCGTGGTTATGGCGTAACTTCCTCATGAACATCGAAAATCCTACTTGAAAACGCAAGAAAACGTGTGTTTTGTGCGAAAATATGCCGCAAACCGGAATTTGGACGATAAAAACGCTTTTACTATTGAACTCGTGCATACAATATGCATACTGTAGGAAAGCGCCGATTCTGAAGAGTAGGTAGATCATTTACTAGCATTGGGAACCAACTCATATTTGCTATCTCTCAAATTAAAAGTCGCTATCGTTCAAGAATGGTGCACGACTGAATTCGTCCATTTCGGAAAAAGTGGTATCAGAATGATCAGTAAAGCATGAATAATGCAAAGGTCTACTTTCTGCTTAGTTTTGAAATATGACAGCTGCCCTACAACTCACTGAATACTTTCAATGGAGGAGAATGCCTTCTGGTTATAATTATGGCGAGCGTCGCCGCTAATAACGTACCCACAGGAACTTCGGTGGGCCGAGGACATAAAAATTGAAGTTTTTCAAATTTTAAACTCACCGTTTTATAGACCTCGACGTGCTGAGTCTAACTATATGACTTAATACATGAAAAAAGTGTGAACTCACCTAGTTATAGAGAAAAGACGAAAAAGACGCGAATCCGCGCCTTTTTCGCCTTTTTTTGAATAATTAGGGTGGGTATTGTATCTGATGATGCCTCGCGCATCCATTTGCGTCACCTCTTTCCCGAGTCATGAGCACTAGAATTCATCACTATCACGTTGTCGGAGGACTTATGACTCCACCTAATAGATAAGGTTCCTACTGCAGTAAGAAATTGCAGCTTATAATTGCCATTAGGTAACGTCTAAAGTGATCCGTGGTGGTTGTTTAGAACAAGACCGATTTAATCGTCCAGTGAATGTGTCACACAATATCGCGATTTTCACTGTTTGCATCAGAGCGTGAACGGTAAACACATTTAGGCGACTCTTTCGAAACGAGAACCATTTTTCACCCACAAGTTTGAGCACTAATTCTCGCGGTATAATTAGCAGATGTTTGAGACGGATGCATAAGAAAGTTGTATGAGCACTTTGGTATGGAAATGCAGCAATAGCGTGCTGACAGAAAACACAAATAGTCAGCGTTGACTGGCTGGCAAGGGGTCACATGCGTATTTCAGAGGTGAAGCTGTCATAAGCGATATTGTTGTCAACCCATTAATTGCTCCATTTCTAGGTTGGCTGTAGCTTTAATATGATGCTTTTTCCTTTTGCCTTGTGTGCTATTGATTTAAGAACCAGCGAAACTAGATTATTTCCGAAAAAAACCAATGATTTCGCCTCACCTATTGGTCATTTTGTGTGCCTCTTTCGATATACCAAGTTTGTGCTATGAGCTTCACCCTCTTTCGATATGAGTGCGACGCGGGAATCGTAGCATACAGCAATAATTGGTACATACCCGTTTCGGTCATTCTTCTTTAAAAACAACAAAACCTACTGGAGAATTCCATATTATTTTTATTGTCATGATTTCCTAAGTTTCCATTAACCGGATTAATGGCTGGCTTCATAACACATACATTTTTACTGGGTACGGTGACGACATCATTTGTACTCAGCAACTCTAGCAGCAAAAGTAGCGCCTACCTCACTAATGGCGATATAAGGAACATTCACCGACCTCATCTTCAAATTCCAAACCCTAAAGAGGAAGCTCAAGGTGTCTCACCACCCGCGCTCTAATGCGAAAAACGCGCCCCGGTGAGAACTCAGGTTACTGTATAACACATTCACGGGAATGGAGCCTTTTCGTTTATTCAGATGACTATAAGCAATATCAGAAGACTTCCTATCTCATAACATGCTCCACGTGACTTTTCACAATCATCGCATTGACTTTTTGCGGACTTATACACAAAGAGACACCCAAAGTTAGCGCTTTATATACAGAGAATTGTATTGCATCGTAATTATGAGGTCTTAGGATCTTTAACAAAAACATAAGGTTCACTTATTGAATGAATCAGCAAATTCAATGTCGCAATTAGATGTGAGATAAAAATAAAAGCAGACAGTGGGTCCCCATATAACTGTCTCCTCCTCCCTGCATCTATCGATGTTCATTTTTATGGGAGGGAGTGCTGGAAACAGGCTAACAATTACCGAATTTCTCAAAAGTCCGGTACGCCAAGAAAATACATTAATAAATCCGCTCCCCTTAAATTGAAAACGCTTACGCTTCAGATATTACATAGTGCACCTCACACAAAAGATCATATTTTTTTTCAATGTCATTTCAATCACTACTACAAGCAGAAGAGAATGCAATTCGTCTGGTTGTACACGCAAGGACCATAACACAGAATGTGTGCAGATTGTTCCACTCAGAATGTATAATACAAATACAAGCTCCGATCGGCACCTGAACGACTCATCCGCTCCTCATGTCCAAATAAATGCCGCTCAGTAAATATAATAAATATACATAGAATCTGTAGGTACAGTAATAAAAGCGATGGTGGATGTTGCACGGTAAAACGGTACTTTTCAAGCTTCAAAACTTTGAGGCATTGGAGGTGTAAGATTTTATACAGAAAAGATATTCAGACAAGCGACCACTATCCGTGGGAAGCGGCTACAGTCGACAAGCAGGAGGTGAAAGCTGCATTCGAGAATACCATCATTATCACTGCTCACGGTTACGATAGAAAGTTCTACGAGGATTTTCAAGACAAATTCAGTCAGGCGACCGGGATCGTTGGTAGTCATGTAGGTAATTTGAGGCAATGACTGCGATGGGAGCACGGCAATATAAAGAGGTCATTTGAGCGGATTTCGATCCGGCATCAATAAATACTTGTTTGATGTACCACAATGTAATCGTAACCTGGTAGATGGCTACACACAAGCCCCTCACATTGCCCTGCACCCAGCGTGGCCTTTGTTACGGAAAGTCTTAATAATTTCACTTGACTACTGATGCCTATTTACTATTTGTTAGGAGTGAGTTCACATGCAAACCTCTAGCAACAGGAGGTCTCAAAAGCAGAAGGATTGAAAGGAGCTTTCGTTGATTTCAGTATGCTACTTTGACTTACATGTCTCTGTACGACGCTCTATTCCTTTACGGTCTAGCGCTCCGTGACGCATTTGAAGACGTTGGAGGATATGATGTTCATCGGAATGGATCGCTCATTTGTGCAAAAATGACTAACCGCCAATTCATCGGTTTGTTAGTATAGTTGTAAGATAATCACTGTGTCGGATAAGCGATGCCTGTAGTATTAATGTATCGCAGATTAGGACGACCTATGTAACTGGTGGTACCGTATGAATAGTATGTGTCTGTGTTGCCTTTGAGTAGGTAAAATATATCAGTGGAAATCGGATGTCTCTCTATTTCTCTATTCTATTTATCAGGTGCCACTGGCCAAGTACTAATGAATAATAAGGCGATCCGAGTGCCTAGCTATGCAACTTACCACACGACAAACGGAACGCTTCGAATAGTGGTTGAACTCGAGGCGAAAAACGTGGAGAACCAGAACTGTGATAGTAATCCTGACAAATGTTCGGAGCACGTGAGTCTTATGCTGGTCGGGATCTGGTCCGATAGAACAAATTATGTAGGATTTGTCGTGCAAATACCAAAAACAGTTGACTCAAGGCCTGAGCTCACAATTTCCATGAGATCGGTTTACACGTAACACTTGCGGAATTGTATTTGTACAGACTTTTGTGCAATGAGTATCTTCAGGTAGCACACGAGGTAATACAGTTCTACTGGTCATCAAGCAGCGGTCGGCTACCGAAAGCCGTTCCTTATTGCGGCTTCACTGGTTCCGAATGTAACTACACTACATATTTCGTTTTTCTCGGAGTGATCGTTTTTTTCGCTACTACTGCACCCCTTTCATATTTTATATATTTGAAACAGTGAGTGGCTTGAATTATGCCCGAAGTGCATACCTATTCTCGCGTGGTTCCTTCAGAAAAGAACGGTTACTATACGACATGACATGGCGTATCCCCAGGGATAGCATCCAGCTAATGGAGAGCAACAAATCGGTACTTTATTGACAATTATTGCATGTTTTCAGCAAACCAGCTGACCTCTAATTTACTAGCAAGAAAACTTTTTGTTTAACCGACAGACTTACTTTAATCCTCGCACGTTGCAAAGAAAGGATGACTGATTGTGAGTACGGGTCCTGATTTTTTTAATTATTGCATCATAAGTGAGAAGAGCAACTCATCACATACATGAATGTAGGCTAAGATAAGAGGAGAGGTGGGGGAGGGGAGCGTGATGTGGGTTGGGGCTTGACCGCGCTACAGGTTTTCTGTGAGAACCACTAATTTGCTATTTCAGAAATCCGAGCACTCGTTGGCAAGCAAATCACAAAGTTCTGGATCATTTTCTGGCAGTGTTGGCTCCAAACAGGTATTATCGGCCAACCAAGCAATGTCCAATGGCGTTCGGATAGCAATCAAACGTTTCCAACAGATGCGGAATATCACATTCCCAAAGTCAGAGTTGAAACTGCTCAAGGAGGTATTTTATTCGCACTTTGACTCTTCATCAACTGCTGATATCTCGATAGTAGTATTACGTTTTCAGTTAAAACTCGTTGAAAACGAAAACTTGAACAAGTTTTATGGTATTGCGTTCAACCAGCAGAATGATTTCATCGTCATGTGGATTTTCTGTACCCGTGGCAGCCTTGAGTTATGCAATTTTCCTTGACACAGTATTAATGTTCTGGTGAACGAAACATGCTATCTAACGGTTACCTAGACGTAAAAATACGAATTTTTGTCTGAATTAGATAATCTTTATCAACAAACTTATTCCAGATCCTTGATCGAGTATCAAATGACTCGAGCTAGTGTTGTTAGAATTCTTTTGACGTTCGAAGTTTTTAGGAGGAACACTTTATCAAATAAACGACCTGACGTTTCGACGTAATCGTCGTCTTCAGAGGCTTGAACGCAGTTGAGATGTTTCGCAATATCCAATAGCGTTGACTCCTAGGCAAAAACGACCGAAACTCATCGGAAAACTAGTCACTCCATAAGATACTCACCAGGCTCCACCGTCGAAGCGGCTAGGATCCGCTGTCGCTTCAGGCGACTGTCAGTAGCGAATAAGACTTATTGATGCCTCTCTTATACCGATGAAGAAGATGGCATTACGATGCTACTGATCACGAGTCAGAGCTCGCAAAGCGGTAAGTATGGCATGGATGGATGGGTCCCTGGTCATGGATGGACACTCATCTCTGTTGCTCATCTTGGGATTCCTTTGCAGAATCCAGAACGCCTCCAATGCCTTTCTTGTTGAAAATTCCGTCTCCTGTCCTGATACAGTGCACTTCACTTTGAAATTTTCGCCGTTGTGCTCCTCAACTTTATGTCGGCCGAGCGCTTTTAAAGGGTTCCCGTGCTTTATACGAGCTAGGTGTTCTTTCATCCGTATAGCTAGTTGTCATTCTGCTTCGCCAACATAGGTTGATCCACATGCCCGGCATTCTAGCTGGTATACTAGGGTTGCCTTTTATATTTTGAGATTTGGCAAGACTAGTGTAGCAATCTAGCAACTGACACCACTATCGTCAAGTTTGACTATTTTTAGGTTACGTTGCGAAATTTGAGCGCGATTTGTTTTGTTTACACTAAGTTTAAGATTTTGTTTAGGCCAGGTTATGGGGTAGAACCGTGAGCATTTTCGCGCGATTATTTTCCTCAACTTTCGACGTGGACTATTTCAACAACAATGCACGGATGAACTCAGTTCAATTTTTGGTGATGAGGCTTCATCCAAGACCAGTATTTATCGATGGTACAGTGAGTTCACCCGAGGTCGTAGTTCACTCGAAGAAGAATTTCGTGGAGGTGGTCCAAAATCAGTTGTTGTTCCGGAAACCGTTGATACTGTGCACAAACTGATATTGCAAGACCGTCATGTGGCCTATCATGAGATTGGGACAACCTTAGGCATTGGTGGGACCAGCATATATTCAATTTTGCATGAACGTTTGACTGTAAAAAAATTGTTTTTGAAAAATTTGTCGATCCTCCAGAAAAGGGACTCGTGTCGATTGATCGAAAATGCTCAAAAAATACGATCGCGGTGCTTCGAAACACGTCTATGACATCGAGACAGGTGGTGGATCATGGATTTATAAGTATGAGCCCGAAAGGAAACAGCAGTCGACCGTATAGGTATTTCAAGGTGAGCCAAATCCAACAACAGCCGTCCGCGCACCAAGCACTTCCGGGAAATTGACCTCCTGTTTCTTTGGAAAAACTGGACTTGTCGGAACCATACCACTAGGACAAGCAGAACAGTTAATTCTGAGTGGTATACCACCATTTGTTTGTCAGTTGACTTTCAACAAATCAGGGAAAAAAATTGCTGCAGACGGAACACTCTTCACCCCGACAATGCGAGCTCCCACGCATCGGCTCAAACAACTCCATTTTTGAGCACTCAAAACAACGATTTGACAGGTCATAAGCCATGTAGCCCCCGGGTGACTTCTTCTCATCCCGTACGTAAAAAGTAAAATGGGAAGTCAACGTTTTTCGACACCTGAAGAAGCCGTTGATGCGTTCAGAATCCATGTTTTAGAGTTACCTACATCAGAGTGGCAAAAGTGCTTCGAAAATTGGTTCAAGCCCATACAAAAGTATATAGATCTTAATGTGGAGATTTTTGAAAGGCAGTAAACCGGTTTACAATAAATAGTATTTGTTTCGGTTCTCAAATCTCAAAATATAAAAGGCAACCTACGTATCACCCCATAAGTGCGCAATCACCTGCTTTCCCGTAGGGACATATGGCACAGTCGTTTGTCAAGCATTGTACATCGTAGAGCCGGTTTCGAATCGAACTGTTGTTTGATGTTGCTGTTGGGCATATTCACCAATTAGACAACATCTCGCAGGTCAGCTCCGCAAATACCTCGTCGTATTGCAGTGCTGACTTTATCGGGAATGAAAGGAAGATAAAGTGGTAATTTTGTAACGCGCGAAGAACCTTGACAATTTGGACTATCCAGTTCGAGTCTACCGACCAACTTTCCATCGATACCTGCAGATTTAGCGACGTTCAACCAAACATGATCGAGGCGGCTGCATTGTGACAAAAGGTCTTCTTGGCGGTCGTAAACAGAGGAGTCGCTGAGATGGCGTTCGGTTATGGCTCAATCAAGTGATTGCGATATAATGACGAACTCACTACCTCTATCACTAATCGATACGCGTAGGGCACCATTCGATTTTAACTCGCGTAACACTTTCAACCGTTGTCGTTTGTAGTACGTCAAGTTCGTAATTCGCTGTCCTCTGTAGTGGTTGAACGCTGTAAGGACTACGTGGAATTGGTAGCGAAACTGTTAAGCCACGATTGGATTAGAAGTTGCTAGCAATTCACGATTCTGCTACTTTTAGTGCGCAGTAGATCTCTCAATCTCTGAAGACCTCCAACAAATTTGCGAAAAGTACGTGCATTTATGTTTTGTGCAGGCGAGAGAGACGGACCTAGGTTCAACAACCCTAGCGCATTAGAGGAGAATTGAGAGTCGTCAAATACTGTAACCCATTCCATATTACCATCGCCTTGAGCTTTACTGTTCCTTTGAAGATGGGCTGCGGTGGAATTATGAACATGGTCACGAGAGTCAATGCAGCCGCCTCAATTATATTTGGATGAACGTCGCTAAATCTGCAGGTATTGATGGAAGGTTGGTCAATAGACTCGAACGGGATAGTCCAAAGTGTTCAGTTTTTATAGCCTCATGTAGACCCATAAACTTTCCTCCACTGACACGATGTCAACACACCGGGCACTTACGAAATTCGTCCCATCATTAGTTGTGTGGGAGGACCAACTGATAGAATATCGTGGTTTCTTAATAGCATTGTAAGCCAGCTGTTAACCTTGGTTCCATCTCACCTGTCCAATACTGAGCATTTCCTTGATCTATCACGTACCTCTAACTTCGGAGAGGGTAACGAAACTGAATCTTGTGCCGTTGTTTCGCTTTACACTGATGTCTAAAACTAGCAGGCCTTACAAGCATTATCCGAAATGCTCGATAGGCATGCTAATAATATCAATACCTTTGGACTTGGTAAAATGCATATAATGACGTTAGTAAAGGTATACTTGAGCTGCAATATCTTTAAATGGGCAAGAAAATATTTCTCTCGAGTGGGAGGGCTTGCTATGTTTCAACGGCTGGCTCCGATTCTTGCGGTTTGTTTCATGGGTAGAATTGATGAGCCGGTTTGGAACGTCATCCTTTATTATACTGCAGTTATATCGACGACTGCTTCATCGTGACGTCTACACAGTTCGAAGTGGAGTGTTCTCGACTTGTGCATGGACAGTCACAGTCCATTGAACTTACACGAGAGATACTACATAACGGTTGCCTCCCTTAACTCAGCATACAATTCAAAGTGTTCAACAGCGTTATTGGTGTAAAGTGGCACAGCGAAGCTAGTTCGAGGAATATTCTAATTCGAGCTACATCAGCTCATCCGCAATCCGTTAAACGTGCAGTAGTCAACAATATGCAGAAAACGGCAACAAGTATTTGCACGGGTGAAGTTGAGGTTCACGAGATACGACGTTTAGCTTGCGATATAGCTGCTGCCAATGGCTGAACGGTACCGCAGAGCCGTGGAAGGGGGAGCACCCATGCGCAAGAGTTTTCGCGCATTACGAAATTACCACTACGTCTTCTTTTCGTCTCCTCTTTCATCTTCATCTCTATACGGACAAAAGAACATCTAGCTAGTATGAAACCTTTCGACAGCGCTCGGTCGACATAAAGTTGAGGAGCAGAACGGTGAAAATTTTGAAGTGAAGTGGAAGTGAAGTGCAAGGTGTTAGCGCAGGAGTCGGAAATTTCAGCGAGAAGTTCATTAAAGGCGTTCTGGGTCCAAGCCCCAAGATAAACAACAGAGGTGAGCGCTCGTCCATACCCTTTGAAAGCGCTTGGCCGACATAAAGTTGAGGAGCACAACGGCGAAAATTTCAAAGTGAAGTGCACTGTATCAGGACAGGAGACGGAAATTTCAACAAGAAAGGCATCAGAGGCGTTCTGGGTTCTGCAAAGGAGTCCCAAGATGAGCAACAGAGGTGAGTGTCCATACATGACCAGGGACCTCTTGCCATACTTATCGCTCTGCGAGCAATAACTCGTGATCAGTGTTATCGTAGTGCCATCTCCCTCATCAGTATAAGAGAGGCATTAATGGATAGTGTAGAAGTTCTAGTAAGGTTAATATGCATGAAGATAGAAAGAAAGAATAAAAGAGACAAATACATGATTCGTTTCACCTCTTACTCAAATGAATCATGTTTTTCACTAGTACCTGAGGATCATCAGTGAGTGGGGTTAGCGAAGAATAGTGTATTTGATAGTAAGATGCGAAATGTTATATGAATATCAAAACCAGAATAAGAAAATTAGAAAAATATTAGGCACTATTTACCATTTACTGCCCCACTTTCTCCAGAATGTGCTCGGTTTCTATCGGAATTTTTTCAAGAAGATAAAACCAACTAGAAACTTGCCTAGAGGGGTGATTTGACTCGTAGAACACGAATATTGCATCCAATTGTGATGAAAATGCCTGGCGCTCGCGCCACGTGACGGCGCTAAAGAGCTGGGTCACCAATCTTGCTGAAAACTTGCCCCTAAGTAGTGTTGTTAGGCATCTTCATGAGGAGTGGATGCGATATTCGTGTTCTACGGGTCGAATTACCCTTCTAGGCAGGTTTCTAGTCGGTTTCATCATCTTGAAAAAAATTCGATAGAAATCCAGCCCATTCTCGACAAGGTGGGGCAGTAAAGGGTAAATAGTGCCAAATAATAAATTAAATTTAGTATAAATAATTAATAAGCCTCATTCGCTACTGACAGTCGCCTGTGGCGACAGCGGAATCTATCCGCTTTGACGGTAGACCTTGGTGATTATTTCATGGAGAGAGTAGTTCTCCCATGAATTGCGCTCGTTTTTTCCTAGGAGTCAAACGCTATTGGATATTGGAAACATCTCAAACCCCGTTCAGACCTCTGAAGACGACGATTACGTCGGAAAAATTGATGAAGTGTTCCACTTAGAAACCTCAAACGGCAGAAGATTTCTAACAGTGTGAACAATAATGCCGAGATTAAAAAAAGAGAGAAGTTGAAGATTACTCGTGAAACGCGACGTAACTATTGTCGTGACCGAAAACCGCTCAAAAGCTTCCCCTACTGCTTTACTGAGGCTTGCACCTTCAGAAGCAACTAAATCCTTCTGTCAAATAACCTATTGTTGAATTATTCGATGGTGTTAGCTGGAGAAGAGGTTTACAGGGTTGGTGTTGATAGGTAAAAAAGTTAAAAAAGAATTCATCGATCATAGTTTGCTGTGACATGTAATATTTTTTTCGGACCATATGACACTACTAACGCTAAAGAGCTTGCTATACTCAGATCAAAGTCATTGCCGTTTGGAACAAATACCTTGTGATTTTGCAGGACATTTTATTCAACGACGAACTTAAACTTGGACGAAACTTTCAGGTGTCGTTCGCGAAGGATGTGGTTAAGGTGTGACTTCTTCATCAAAAACATCGACACAGGACTAATACCTAAAATGCACTAAATCTAAGAGAGGATTTCTTTTAGGGTTTAGTTTTCCTGCACGGTTCTCCAATTCTACATCATGGTTTATTATGTTTACAAAACTGCTTAGTCGATTCTAATTGGATGGTGAAGCTGACCAACTTTGCCACGGAAAATATCATCAGCGAAAAGCTCTATCACAACGAAATCAAGCTCATCCTCAACGATAACGAGGATGAGACCGATCGTATCGCTGACAGAAGTAAGTGTAAGAGAATTCCTGGAATCATAGAAAGGACGCAAAATGACCGTGAGGTCTAATGAGTAGATTTTTGTCCGTAAAGTTATTAAAAATTACAGTCATAACCAGATCATAAAAGGAGCGCAAGACATGTATGAGAATATAGTTGGAAAGGCTCTACTGTGCAACCATCCTTGGGTCGCGTAATGTGACAAAAGAGCAAATGACTGGATGGTAGTTAAAAAAAGCGTATGCTCATTATTATTGGTTGCATTTCCCTCACGGTTTTATAGTTTATAAATACGACAAAGTAGCTCCTGCAATGTCAGAGACGTTGAATGCCATATTGTTTAGGCATTTGGCAAAAAAATTCGCCCCTCAATTGGCTTCAAAATGCTGGCATACCGATACTGATGCTATTCTTGACTTTTTTTCAGAATATGTCCAACAGGCTCCTGAAATCATTCGCGGGTTAATTAACCGAAAGTCATTGCCGCCAGGATCACAACCAGCTGACATTTATTCTCTTGGAATGGTCCTTTACCAGATTTTGTTTCGTGTTCAACCGTTTCACGAGCGAGGCAAAAGTATTTCAAGTAAGTTATCAGTAGATGGGTCACTAGCAATACATCATGTATGTTTCAAACAACGGAATGGAAATGCGAACAAGCCAATGGTAATGGAAGCAAAAAATGTTTGATGAGGTCATACTCATGCCATTTTATGCTTTCACCCTTCCAGTGACACAGCGTTCGTTGGCATCTGACTATGAAGGACGAGTCTGCCCTCGAAAAGTTTTCAGTAGAGTAGAGTTCATTGCTCCTAATGAGTATGAACTGTATCACCTGTCACCCCGTTGATCATCGATTTCCTCGAGCGGGCATCAGTAACGTCTCCATTCGTTTCTGTCACGAGTCAGAGTGGTCGTCCCCGCTTCAGGGACACGAGGTCCATTATTCCTTTCGTCCAGAGCTGGCGTGAAAAAGTCTGACCATCTCGTTGGTGGCCGTTCCGGAGTTCGTTTGATGTCCTGAGGGATCCAGTTAGTAACCGTCCTGGTCCAACGGTCATCACTGCATCGCATAGCGTGTCCGGCCCACCGGGTAACGGAACTTTCCCCTGCAATTGCTGCATTTTCCCTTGCGGCAAGCGGCAAATGTCACTGCAATTACCGTGCTCACCCCGCTCCCTGCCAAACAGTAGGACGCAATATTTTTTTGATTGCCTTTCTTTTTTATTAGATTTGATCGTTTTTTCCTATTTCTTTTTCGTTTTTTGTTTATTAGACTTGATTAATTAGAACGACTTCTTCTATTTAAGGACGATCAAGACACCAATAGAAGAGAGCGGCCAACCGATGCAAGTAATTGAAGGATTTCCAACCCCAAGTTCCATCGCAATCCTGCGATACGCGGCGGGTGCGGCGCGTGATGCCGTTTTCGGGGAGAAGATTCCGGACCCTGGCCCGCCTGATCTTCGATTTCTTGGCGTAATCAACGGCATCCCTGATCTTCGTTCGATGAAGGAGCTCAGAACTCCGGATTCCTTTCTGCACATGCGTGTATAGGGAGATTCAGAGCATCGTCCTTTCCACAGCGCGTTGAATGACGCTAACTGCATGCTTATCCTTTTGTAGAACCTGAGTCTCCGAAGCGTACGCCGAAGCAGGAAGGACCGCAGTATCGGAAAGGTGGTGCGGCCGGATGTTCTTTGTCTTCTTCACTACTGCCTCGATGTTCTTGAATGCTCCCCATGCGGCGCGTTTCCTTATGCACAGCTCTGAAGCTAGGTCGTTCATCATATTGACTTCCCGACCTAGATAAACATAGCTAGAGCATTCGGAGATATTCTCTCTGTTTAGCATGAAGGAGCATCACGTACCAGTTCGTTCTTCATGAACATTCGTCTTCGTTAGATTCAGCCTCGATCCGATCTTTCCACGAGCACTATCGAACTCGGCCAGCATTGTTCCGCCTGCTCGATGTTCGGTGTTATAAGCACGATGTCGTCTGCAGAGCGGAGGTGATGTATTGAGCGGCCGTCCACCTTCACTCCCAAGTCTTCCCATTCCAAGTGACGCGTGATATTTTCGAGAGCAGCACTGAAAAGTTTGGGCGAAATAGTATCGCCTTGCCGGACAACTCTCTTCACGTTGACAATGACTTCCGTGTGGAATGGTGAAATCCTGGTGGTGAAGTTGTCGTAGTAGCGGACACCTCTCTTCACGTTGACAATGACTTCCTTGTAGAATGGTGAAATCCTGGTGGTGAAGTTGTCGTAGAGCTCACGAAGCCTCCTTATATAATGAGAAGGAACACCCTGGTTGCCCAGGGTTTCAACTACCGCTTCTGTCTCAACGGTGTCGAAGGCTTTTTCTGAGTCGATAAACGTAAGACATAGCGGCATTTTGTACTCTCGCAATACTTCAATGAGCCTTGTTAGAGTGTGGATATGATCGATTGTACTGAACCCTCTCCGAAACCCTGACTGTTCGCATGGCTGTCCTTCATCTAATATTCTGCCAATCCTGTTTAAGATGGCACGAGTGAAAAGCTTGTAGATTACAGACAACAGACAGACTGGGCGATAATTGCCAATATCGTCTGGATCTCCCTTTTTGTACAGCAACACAGTCTTGCTAGTTTTCCACGACGTGGGCACTTTGCATTCCGACAGGTACCGTGTGCCTAGCCAGAGTTTTGATGACGACTAGTAGTATACTCTTCAGATGTTCTGGTTTGATCATATCCTGACCGGGCGCTGTATAGCTCTTCATCGACATGATGGCATGTCGGATTTCGGAAGGAAGAACCGAAGGAGCGATAAATTCGTCTTGCCTAAGATTGTGGGTAGGCAGGTGGACGTGGCTGTTGAAGAGATCCGAGTAGAAGTCGTTGATGACCTTCTCCATTGCCCTTCCCTTCGAGATGCAGTAAGTGTTCCGTCAGGACGACGGAGAGAAGTCATCTTGGTCTTGTAATTGGCGAACTTTCGTCGGGCGTTGCGAGTGCTCTTTCCGGCCTCTCGGACTTCGTCCATAACTGCTGCTCTTCTCTCGTTTAGATCTTCTTTTATCGTTTCTCTGCATAGCTTCGCAAGTTCGGACGTCTGTTGATGATTGCCTGTGGCCCGCGCGATTCTACGCACGCGCATCAGCTCCAGTGCCTTCGGAGAGAGTCGCCTCTTGGTTTCTTGTAGACTCTCTGCTTTCTTAGCGCTATCGTGAAGATGTTCTCCGAGCCGGTTGTATTCTTCATCGATGTTGTCGATAGCGGAATCTTCCCTTTTACTCGCCAAGGGAAGCGAAGTGGTCCCAGTCGATGGAGGTCATAGGGCTCCATTTCCTAGACTTCATAGCTCTCTCTCTCCACGCACTGAGGAGCAGAATCTAGCGCGGAGGAGACGATGGTCCGACCCCGTGTAGAACTCCGGAGCAACAGTGACGTCAGTCAGACAAAATCTCCGATTGAAAATGAGGTAGTCTATTTTATTATAGAACTGTTCACCAGGTGACTCCCATGTCCATCGCAGATGAGAAGGTTCCTGGAACTGCGAGTTACCACGGATGGTGTGGGTCGACACGATGAACCCGGACAGCCTTCCACCCTGCTCATTATATTCCATTCCGTGACTCCCTATGTGGAGCTCTTAAGCCGTTCTTCTAGAGCCAATCTTGGCGAAAAATCACCGCCGATGACCGTGAAGAAAGTGTGGTTGTTCTCTGTAGAGCCTCTCCAGATCCATGTAGAACGCTTCCAACTCCTCTTCTTCGTAGCTCGATGTTGGTGCGTAGGCAACGAATCTGATAAGAGCGGGGGTTGAGCCACATCTTCTTAGCCGCAAACGTTCGATTCGGGTTGTTAAGCTTTTGTACGAATCGATGTTCGTGGCCAAGTGCGTGTTGACGAGGACACCTACGCCGCTGACGCCTCTGCTGTTGAATGTTCCGAGGAACACTTGTTCTTCAGTCTCGAATACATAGTGCAGCGGCGATGCTTCTCGTCTCGGTCAGTTCGATGACGTCGTGCTTGCTCCTCGTAGCTTGCATCATCGGATCTTCTGTTTACGCTTCCGATGCAAGCGTCCGTGCGTTGGAAGTACAGATCGCCATCTTAGTCCTTTTCCTTCTGGGCAGCCTGTTTTGGCCCGTGATTTTAGCAGCCTCTCTCGAGCGCTCCTACCCAATGCTGCCGTACTGGGGGCCTCCTCATGTTCAGGGGAATTGAGGCCCATTTCTATCACTGTTTTTGGCGTGTAGATACCCAACGTGCAGCTTGCCAAGCTCTGACGCGGGGTAAGGTTGACTCCGGGAGCTTGCCAGGTTATCCCAAAGTTGGAGTGGACAAGGGGCTTCGGTTTTTGAAGGCGGCCCCGGTTCACCTCACTGATGCTTCCCAGTCACTCGAATGCAAGCTTTTAGCTGAGACGATGGGTAGGATACCAACTGCTCCCACAGGCTTTCCACACACGTATGCGTGGACACGCCTGCGAGAAAAAGATGGTATATCGACCGAGCACAGCACAAGTGGTCAACCCCTGAATCCACCTGCATCTCTGGGCAAGTACCGGTGACTTTTGGTTGACGACTAATTCTCCTATCCGCCACCTGGGGACGCCCTACGTAGCTTCGTCACTAACCGGTTGGGGATCTCTTAGTGAGAGAGAACTCACAGTAAACGAGATCCGTAGTTCTTAATGGGCACTGATAAGTATTGATTATAATTATTACTACTGATTGTAATTTTAAGTTTCCTTTTGAGATGCCTGAAAAAAGCATCTATCAAACACCACTGATATACATTGGTGGAATGCACAGGATATGGACGTTTACGCCAGGCTTTTCGACATGCCCTTTGCGTGTGCCCTTACAAGGGAAGGTTCCCAAGTCGAAGTGCCCATTTGAAATGGGACCTATACTGCCACGCGTATTTTTAATGCTGATTTCTGCTTTCAAAATCTGCCAAACGATTCTCTGAACGAAGTTATGGAGGTGTTCTCCGGAGAGCGCTCAACAGGTGAAAGCACAAAACCCATGGTCGCCGGCAGTACAGCAGTGGCAGCTTGCAACGGAGGTAAGCGTGACGCTCTACAGGCCTGGGACCAAGGATCGGGTCTGGTGGGCGGTGGCGTTTTTGCATCATGCAGGGCTTTTTTCTCCGAAGTGGAAAAAACTTCTTCTGTTAGTATGTTAGTATTACTGCCTTTAGCAACTTTTTAGTTGCCGCAGGCAAGTCAGTTCCTACTTAAACTATCTGACATCTACTCCTACCACCAACATTACAAAAATTCTGTTCTTATTGTTATACATTTCAAATTCACTGTAAGATAACTTTGACCTATTATAAGCAGACACGATTAACTAGCACGCAGTGTTTAAAACAAAAAAGTCTTTCACAGTGGCGTCAACCGACAGCGACCAAACATCAACGACCCTCTAGATTGGCTTGCTGTTTCCTCTTCAGCGTCCGGTTCCCGCAGTGGATCGGCCCCCTCGTCCTCAGTCACGCAGTCTCAATGTCGAGGTCTTCGTAAATTGATTCCGCAAGGTAGAGGCGAAGCTATCTTTCAACTCGTGCTAATTCCTTGTAAGGGCGCGTTCAACATCACAGGATCCGAAATACTTCTTGTTCTTTAGTGTTACATCCACTCGTATATGCCATACTTCGCCGCGTCTGCCACATGGCAACCCTTACCCTTTTTGAAAATTGACCACAACCCCACTTTTTTTGAAAACTAATCGATAGCAGTGGTAAAACTAACATAAAAAGATTTTCACAACCTGGAGGAAAAAGTCCTGCAAGATGCAAAAACGCCGCAGCCCACCAAACCCGATCCTTGGTCCCGTGCCTCAAAGCGTCACGCTTACCTCCACTCTAAGCTGCCACTGCTGGGCTGCCGGCCACCATGGCTTTTGCGCTTTCCCATGAGCGGAGACCACCTCCACAACTTCGTTCAGAGAATTGGATGCAGATGCAGATTTGAAATCGGCATCAAAAAATACGTCTAGCAGTGTAGGTCTCATTTCGAATGGCCACTTCGACTTGGGCTCCTTCCCTTGTTAGCTGCAATGAGCATTTTTGAGTGATTATGAGCTCTTGTGACTCTTCACATACTCCGTTTTCGGCGTTTTTAAAGTCAAATACCTGATACTCCGAAAACCAACTTTAGTCTCAGCAAGCAGTTTGTCAAAGCAAGCCTAGCCCTAGTAGACTCACGAAGTGATTAATGTACATATTCATCTTCATCGTTGAATTTCAGAACTCATGGAAATGATATCGATGTCGAACGAGGACGATCAATTGATTCGTCCTACGTTCCCCTCATCTCAAGGCAGTGAGAGTTACAATTTACAGGTAAAGTTCATCGTTTCACAAACATCTATCCCAACTGATTCCGCCTCATTATTTCACAAGCCTATTCTAAGATGATACAAAGCGTTAACGCGGTGGCTAAGGGTTTAATGGCTTGATAATCAGTTCTTGTCTCTTGAAATCAAACAGCAGTGTGGCTACTTCAGTTGCTTGCAGTCCCAACGGTTTACCTGCTTCCAAGAAATCAAACAAGATTCTAGCCTTCACTCAATACATGTAAGCATAGTTACACGCTTCACAAGAATTAAAACTGGAACGAAAACTTCTGCTTCGAACTTGGAGCTTAGCTAACCTGAAATAAAATCATTTAACTCCCTTGTGAACGAGCATAAGGCTGAGATTGATACAGTTTCAGTGCCGTTCACAAGCCCAAGGGTAGATTTATGGATCGACTCCAGCCCACACGTGCCCACTCTTTTCCTATTACATTCGCGAGCCTTCCATTCTTTTTAAGTAGGTCAGTTTTTCCCAAACTCGTTTTAGAGGGCAAAGACAATAATTTGTACAGCGCTCGACCAACAACACGAGTTCCTGTGTAGGCCAAACATACAAAAGTCACTGCCATTTTAAAGAGATTTGCTTTGCGTGATATGACTCAGAAAGCAGTGATCAGCACAGATGTAAATAAACCATGCGATGATGTCATGTTTGCGATCCTATCCTTCATGCAGAGTTATTTCCATGACCAGAATTCAGCTGCTTTCGTGCCTTGAGGCGTGTTGGCTCGAGCTTCCTGAAATGCGACCAAACATCAAGAAGGTCAAGACGATGATAAACGCTAATTTACGCTCAACGTAAGGCCGTTTGATTACATGATGGGCTTTTATTCTCAGATATCTTTTATTCTTCTTTCTCTATTTTACTGTTTAAGTTTAGTGGGAAAGGTTCACTTGTTGACCAGATGATGAAAATGATGGAAGACTACACGAGCAATCTCGAAAACATGGTTCGCGACCGTACAGCACTTCTTGAGGAAGCTCAAAAGCAAGCGGATCGATTGTTGAACAGCATGCTACCCAAGTGAGAAATGGCTAGTTATTACACCGATGTCGGTAACAAAATCTCATGAAGCTGCTTGAGATTCCTCACTCCAGTTAGGTTGAATAAATTATCTATGAATCGTGAATTATTTTTAGATTATTTTTCCTGTTTTCTTGTTCGTTATGCCAACTTACTATGTAGCACCGCATTTTCTGAAGAAAAGCGGCACCTTTCCATACCTATAGTTGTATATAGTACAGCTATTAACTAATTCGGGATCAACCGATACCGCTTAACTCCTGATAAAATTCTTCGTCCAATACTACGTATAGCGCTCTGATCTATGTGTAAGAGTGTGTGTCCGTGTGCAAGTTCAACCGGAAGCGGTCCGAGAACAGGTGGCACAATGAAACACTTATGTTGGATAGCAAGACCATACTTAGCCCACTAGAGGCGCCAAAATGTGAGCGTAAGGTGAAATTCAGAACTCTAATTTCTCAAGACCTAGTTACTTCCAATTTGGCAGAACTAGAAGCGGCAGGATAGGAACACTGATAGGAAGGTTGATAGGAAGTAAGTCAAGACCCTTGTCAATTCTAATAGCAACTTGTCAATGTATAATAGCAGCTCGAGCGACTTGACATTGTTGTCAGTCTCTCTGCCAGTTGCATACCGGTACATATGTTTCGCCACGCATGCTCTTAACAGAACGTAGCAGTAACAAATGCCATAGAGGAATAGGGGTTGATGGTGTGGGGTCGACGAGCATAACAGCCAATTAGAAGATGATTCGTCCATTCATCATCAGGGTATACCATGACTGACCCCAACGATCATGGTAAAGCGACTCGAACAAAGGACGAAGGCACGAAAATTCCTCGAGCACGGATTAACTTTTTCCATCCACGCCCCGCTTCCCATGAGCGGAGTCAAGTTCTGCCACATACCATAAGTGTTTCTATCCTGCTACTCCTACCGCATTTAATCTTTTCAGAACACAAGGAATTAGAGATGTGAACTTCCTGCTGAACACAACTTTTGCTCAAAACCCGCCTCCCCCCCCTTCCCTCCCCTACGCGGGCGTGGTCAGTTCCTACCATTAGTAATCTCATCCTACCACATGTTCTCCTACCAACTTTGAACTCTTCATGTCTTAAAAAACAGGAGTTATGAATTTTTGCATGAACATTAATTCCGCGCAAACCCCGCCCTCTATAGTAGGCGTCCGGTCCTGCCACCCACCATAGGTGGCCATCTTCTGCCGCCGGTACACACACCATACACCACACACTACACACTACGCACTACTCAATACACAATACACTACACACTACATACTACACACTAAACTTTACACACTACACACCACACACTACACCTACACACTACACAGAACACACCACGCATCGCACACCCCACCACGCACTACACAAACACACATACCTTCACGCGCGAAAGAAACAATCCGTCGGGTTACTACGAATAATTAGCAGTATTGTAGTCTACCTTAGCGAGACAAGACGAGTAAGCTAGTCACCGTCACAACAAAGCACGAAGCCATCTATCGACCCCCAAATACCGCAATGAGCCATAACTACGACTACATTGTGGCTAGAGTTTCTAGCATTTCGCATCAGAAGATGGTATCTTGGAACAAGTTTTAGACTATAAAAGTGTCTGTAATTGAGATTCATCACTGGATAAGTGGAAAGTAGTTAAGCTGGGGATTGCGCCCTAGTTAGGGTCGATTATAAATTTTCACTTTCAGAAGCCCTCACTCTCTTGATTGCTTGAGAATCTTCGCTAGCACCTTGTCCACTATTGCCTTCCTTACTCGGCTCTCTTCTCTACGAACGACCCTCGGTTTCATTTTACATAGTTGTTGGCTGCTCCTGCCACATGAGTTACAATACTGCTGCTTATTCGTGGTCAAACGACGGTCTGATCGACGAGTTATAGCGATGACACGGTTTGCGACGAATTGATCCGTCGCGAACCGTGTCATCGCTATAATTTTTACTGAAGTGCTCCGACCAAGTTGAAAGTAAGATTGTTCGAAAGTTCTAGTCGTGAGGAATTCATACATATGGGTAATTCCCGTTTTTCTTGAGTTTTTTGCCTTCTTTTTCACAAAAATCGAAAAATGAGTTCTCAGCACCTAGGGTGTCACTTGCGGATACGTCAGCATTGTAAAACCCCCACTCCCATTCAAAACTCCGGCTTCAGCTCTTGAAATTTATAAATAGCACTATATCTGAGGAAAGCATAAAGTTCCGATTATTTTGATATCCCTCCTGACATAATTTGTTTTTTTCAACTGAATGAGTAGTTTGACTAGCAGATTTCGAGACATTTCAACAACTTTCTTCAAGCCATCTATCGAATGGAATGCCTTTGGATAGCCCTGCTCATGGAGAATGCAGTCGTACGATAATTTTTCGATTTTCTTCAATATCGCAGCGTCATTTTCAGAAAAATGAAAGAGTGACTCTTGATGTTTCCGAGGTGTTGCCTGCGGATGAACATCATCATAAACTCTCTACTTCAATCTATAGATCCAATATTAAATTTCGAAAGCCACATTTGCCCCTATGTTCGGGGTCATGAAATCGTGTTCATTTTCATATCTTCCGTGGCAAAATGCAACTGTTTCAGCAAAAAACAGTCATTTAAATTTCGATTTTTAAAGCACCAGTTGAGCTGCGCACGATACCGTGCGCATTTCACGACCTTCGATAAATGGACTCCCTGAGAGTCAACTCTGAGCGGATGTATTTTAGTAGCTCAGGAGTGGGGTCCAACGATGATGGATTATTAATGACTTTTTTCTACATCAGTGCTTCACTCGATAGAGGCATCTTCCGATCTCACATTTTCAGAGTGAATATTCACATGATACGCTACTCATCATAGCATCGGAAGCGAGTGAATCTAAAGAGATATTTTTCCGCTTCTACCTGTTGCTGCCACGAATAAGACAAACCTTCGAACGGCGAATGAATTTGAAATAAGGCGCAGTTCCTCTCGTCAAACTTTTACTCTCATACCTATGCTCTATTGAAGTTGTAAGGGAAATCCAATTGCATTTCTACCGTTTTTTCGCTTCTGTCAGAGCCGCCATTGGAATGGACATCACCTGAATGTTCGGGAGAAAAACATGCTAGGCAACTGGGGATAAGGAAGCGAAAGCCTCGCGAAATAATGAGATCAATATTTAGAATGAAGATCAAACAGCCGACTTGTCCATTGATTTACTCACATTTTCTCTTGGCAGAGGATTTCCACGGAGGTGTTGAGGCGACGGCGAGGATAGCAGCGAGTGAAAGACCTGAAATTAGACATTGTAGTTGGTCCAATCAGTAGACCTATCATTCAACGAACTGTATTATCGTGGAGGATCTCAGGGATGAAAAGGATAGGAGTGCTGGAAAACACCTAGGATGACGTATTACATTAGCTCCAATAGACTCCCTTAGCCATTGAATAACCTGCCTTAGAGGATTTGTGGGAGCTGTAGAGGAGGCGGAGAATTAGGAGCTATTGATATAATCTGAGCTAAGAGTTCACAGTAAGTTCAATGAGCAGAGTTATCCATTGATTGACTTACCGCAAAGAACTTTGAAGGTGTTGAGGTGACGAGGAGGATAGCAGCGAGTGAAAGACTAAAACTGGACACTGTAGTAGTTTCAATCAGTGGACTTATTATTCAACAGGCTGTATTACCGTGAAGGATCTTAGGGAGTATTAGGGTAGGGGGATGGAAAGGATAGGAGTGCTGGAAAACACCTAAGATGACGCAGTACAGTAGTTCCAATAGATTCCTTATCCGGTGAATGACTTACTACAAAGGATCTTCAAGAGCTGTAGAGGAAGCGGAGAATTGGGAGTTATTGATATAACCTGAATTCAGAATGATGTCCAATCAGCCGATTTGTTCATTGATTAACTCACCGCAGAGGAATTCCACGGAGGTGTTGAGGTGACGGGGAGGATAGCAGCGAGTGAAAGACCTAAAATTGGACATTGTGGTAGTTCCAATCAGTAGACTTAGTATTCAACGAACTGTATTATCGTGGAGGATTTTTAGCTGTCTCAGGGAAGACGAAGGGGACGGAAGTGCTTGAAAGTACCTAAGATGAGGCATTACATTAGTTCCAATATGTAGGCTAATCCACTGTATAACTCACCACAAAGGATCTTCAGGAGCTGTAGAGGAACGGAGAATTGGGAGTTATTGATCTAACCTGAATTTAGGATGAAGTCCAATCAGCCGACTTCTCCATTGATTAACTCACCGCAGAGGATTTCCACGGAGGTGAATAGGACACGGAGCGGAGAGGAGGCGAAGAGGATAGCAGCGACAACGATCGCACCGTGTTCCAATCTGAAAAGATTGTTTAACAAACTCCCTTACCGCGGAAGATTTCTTAATAGTTTGAAAGGAAGCGAATAGGATGGGAGTGACGGAGTTACCTGAAATGAGACCTTACTGTTACTCGATTCAGTAGACATATCCAGTGATGAACTGTTTTACCATTGAACATTTTCAGAAGGTTTAAGGTCTCGTAGAGTAAGCGGAGATGATAGGAGCGATTGTAGGACTGAAGTGAGACATTACAGTAGTTCCAAACAGTATACTTACCTATTGATTAAGTCTCTCACCACCGAGGGCCTCTAAGGCGTTTTAGTTTTGGCAAAGGCGATGAGAGCGACAAAGAGGACCTGAAATGAAGCCTTACAGTATTCCATTCAGTAGACTCATCCAACGGTGAATTTTTTTACGGTTGATGGTTTTGAAGATGGCAAAGAGGACAGAATCAATTGTAGTGACCTGGAAAAGATCTTGCTGTAATCGCAATCAGTAGGCTCACCAATGATAAACTCTCACCATAGCGGATTCATAAAATGATGGTTTTGTAGTGAAGGTGGTGGGGAGGTGACGGATAAGGATACTCAAAAATTGAGTTCACAGTAGCTCTGAACAGTAGACTTATCATTTGATGAACTCTTACTACAGAGTACTTTTGGAATTCAGAGTAGCCATAGAGAATAGGAGCGATTGAAAGAACCTGGAATCAGTAATTAGCAGTCATCCAAAACAGCATAACTTCAAACTAATGAACTTGTCGCAACGGATTTATGTAATAGTTATAGCTGCGGCGGACGCGATTGTAATAACAGAAGAGACCTGAATTGAAACCTTGCAGCAGATATATTCCCTACGTTGTTAGATTAGTGGACTTACCCAGTAGCATTAATGGAAAGCTGGTGGGGACAGTTGAAGCGAGAGTATGAATGTTGAGCTGAGATTTTCGAGCATGCCCAAATAGCCGATTCGTGGGCTCGCAAACTTTCTTGCTTCAGAGAACTGCGGAAGAAGAAAAGAAGCGAAAATTTAAATGCACATTAATCGTATTTGAAGCGAGGAAGTTTATCGAAATTGATCGATGTTTGTTTCTGGATGAATACCTGTGGAAATCCTAATTTACCACTCCGTCTCACGGCCATATAGAATTTATCAGTTGGCTAAGATGAGGCAAAGGCTATGGAGGGTTTGGGGAGTTAAATCGATAATATTTTCTACAAAATACTTTTGTGAACAATATTCTTGATTTTTGTCCTTGGTGAGAGGACCTCTACGGAGTCGGCATTCCGAGATCTTGACAGTGCAACATATAGTTGTCCATGGGAAAATACATCGTCGGGTAAATAGACTCTAACTTTCGACAATGTTTGGCCTTGAGCCTTGTTGATGGTAGTAGCGGAGGTCAAACGAATCGGAAATTGTCTTCTGCGAAGGCGGAATGGAAGCCCCTTATCTGTATACAGGTCTATGCGAGGGATGAGAACGAATTCATTTTTCCTCACTCCGGTAGCAAAGAGGCATCCAAGCACGTATTAGCCAAACTGATCCACAATAAGACTTGTGCCGTTACAAAGGCCTTTGGATACGTCAAGGTTGTTTCACCAAAAATTTCCTCTATAAGATTTCCTGAACTACGGGGGGTAGCTTAATAAAACCAATTTCATCTTCCGGATATGCTCCCTCCTTGCCTTGTAGCAGCATCCTTGCCCACTCTTCACTACCTGCTGCAGCTCTCATGTTCACTTAAAGATGATGAGTGACAAAATGTGGCCACAAATGAGACCTCTTAATGCGCGCGCTTTCCAAATCTTCCTGTCGCCCTCTCTCTATACCAGGGAGCACCTGCCGAAAATCTCCCCCAACCACCATAACCTTACCCCTAAATATCTATCATTTTGCATGATAACTCTCAACAAAATGTCAACCGCTTCCAATGTCTACTTGGGAACCATTTGAATTTCATCCCAAAAAATGATGAGGATGTCATGCAAAGCTCTGGCTTCAACAGACTCCCTTGTCATCGTACTTGTTCTGCAGCCGTCATGTATGTTCAACTTAAAGGTACTGCTTGCAGTTCTACCTCGCGGTAGTAAATTAGAAGCAATACCCGTCCAGGCCACACACATGACGCTTTTCCCCATTCCTAAAAGAGTGTGATATAGAGCTGTGTACAAATATGTTTTTCCACTTCCCTCTGGGCCATCTATGAAGAAATGCCTTCCGACATTCCTTGCATCAGTCGATTGCAAAATATTGTCTGCTGCTAATCTTTGATGTTCGTTTAAATTATTGGGCAATTCTCTCTCCTGAGCTGCGTGTTCAGGTTCGGATTCATAATCCTCATCTATATATCCTGGCCTTCGATCAGCCGGAGGAGTAGCGAAATTGCAAAAGTTGACTCCACATATCTGCATTCTATCCATAAGGTCGTAGTAGGCCCGGATTATTCCCTCCTCATCGCTCGAGCCACGGTGCACATAATCTTCTGGTATAGCCGACTTGAACTGCTCCCATAGCTGCTCCGGCTCTGTAACGTCGCAAAAGCATAAAAGGCCACCGAAAAGTGATCGAAGTTCTCGTGGCATTTGAAACTCTGTCGCTTCTCTCAGACAACTTTCGTAATGAGAGTCATCGTGCATTAGTCCGAGTGCCTTTGCTGCTTCCTTGAAAGTAGTACAAATTACACCACTCACAGTCTTCAGCTCATCGAATGACTTAGCTCCCCTTCTATTTAGGAGAAGTATTCGAAGGCTGTAGCGCTCAAAATCCAGTGGGTTTGCTGTGTACATTCTTCCTAATTGTGACTTTGCTTCTCTCTAATCCTCCACTTTCTTGTTTGCCGATCGAATGTGAAGTGCTCCGGCAGCTGAACATAGAGTAATGTCTGAGCATTGACCTCACCTTGAGGTGCATTTCCAGCTCCGAACGCAGCTTCGTGTTCCGCGTTAAGTTTGAAATACGCTGTTAGCATCGTGTCTCTTTCTGCAGCACGACGAAGAGCTTCTTCCTCTTGTCCAAACTGAAAGACAACACCCCCGAGTTCTGGCAAATGCACTTGCAACCGGTAAACAGTATGCAATTTGGAATGGATGTCGAAGCCAAGCAATCTTTGCACAGATTTCGGAGCACACAGTTATCTTTCATTGACAAGTGCATCGATCTCGTTTATGGCTTCGACTCTATCATCCATTTGTTCTAATCACACGTAACGCCGCTCTGTCTGGGCCCTTGTATACGTGTTTGTACATATATTTCACTGCGTGAATCATAGCGCAGATCTCAACGTTTAAATGGGCATTATATCGAATAGATATATACTATTATACGGTACTACAGATCTGTTGTCTAGCGGTGTGCTACCATATTGTACTGTCCTCCTATCGTTCGGTCGTCTGTATTCTAGATAGCCGTCTACCTCTATGTTCGTAGTCTCCCTGAATGGTTTGGGAAACTTTTTTGAACACTGGCCGTCTACCATACACGGCGAGGTTGGGTTGTCCACACCGCGGAGCCTATGCATTATGCAAGATGTTACAATTTCATGAAGCCGAGATTCTGTTACTGGATCAGGTATAACAGCCTGCACTACAGTATTCACTTCAGTAGGGTTTCTCGGCTTATCCTCTGCAGCTAAGGTGAGTAAAATATGGCAATGAGGAAGTCCTCTTTTCTGTTCCCCATTTCACTTATGTGCGCGATAACACTTCCAAGTATATTCCGCTCTAAAAAACCTGTGTATAGCTCCTGCATGTTAGTATGAAACACGCGAGCAACAATGTCAGGCCGATCGGAAGCTGATTGGCCTCTACTCAGTTGTTCTACAATTTCCCTCCATGTCGGATTGCAAGTAAAGGTTATAAACAGGTCTGTTCTCCCATATTTGAAAACAATGGCCATAGCATCTTGATAGTTTTGCACCATGGCTCGAGGTGAGCGAGGAAACGAAGGAGCTAGAATGACCCTCACAATTCCTGGCGGGCCTTCGATGTTCATATCTCCTGCCACATAGTCAGCGACCGCGATACGTATCTACTCGGAGTTCCCTTTGGTGTTTTCTGTCGTAGTTCAAACGGTTTTACTCAGTCTTTACATAGCTGTCTACCAAAAATTGTTGGAAAAGTTTGCCGGCAAAGTGAAGGGGATTGAATCCCACCCTCACAGCTATCATGTTTGAATAACATTCCCTTTGGGTGATTCTTGTTCTACGGCGCTCTGACGGGTTTTTTTTAACATGTTAGGGTGCCATCCAAGCTCACCACGTAGGAATAAAACGGGGTAGGAGAGCGGATCACATTCGGCATCGTAAACGCGAAAATTGCGCAGGCCTCCTGATCGTAAGTGCACGGCGAGATTCCGCTCGGCCGGTACATCTCCTTCCTCTCCTACATACACGACGGCCACTTCGTTTGCGTTGGCTCATTGTAACGGCGTGGATCCAAATTCGAACTTTGAAAAATAATCTTAACTGGCATCGCCGTTCCCTTCTCTTGCTGCTCGAGCCTCCTCTTCAAGAGCGACGTCGTTCAGCATTTTGTACGCTCGCGCAAAAGCATTTATTTCATGGAACAGTGTGCTGAGAGATCGGATCAGAGCAGGGTTGCAGTGTATGTTAGCTGGGTTTCCCGCATTTCACCAGCCGCCATTGATGTGTCAAGAATGTACACTTGACCGTACCGTGGTGGCTGACCTTCCTCTGGGCGTACAGGACCAATTCTGTGATAAATTTGGCCGTGAATACGGAAGCAGTAGGGCCCTTGACGTGGGGAATCCAGTTGAACCCCAATAGACGCAAATGCAAAGGCGCTGTTGTAGTTGCGGATGTATTCATGGAATTCCTTCGCATTGGCGTCTTGATTTGTTAGTAAATGATAGAGCTGTCTGGGATAGTTGGTAAAGCTCTCTAAAGTAATTCATGATTACAGCAATCATGAAAGGTTGCTCTGCCCGCTTTCGACTCGGATTTGGAATGCCTCGCTCCACAACTTTCACACTCAACATTCATAGGCCCGTCATAATGCACCTCTGGGATGACGTTCGAGAGAACTATCCGTGTGCTCCCAGCCGCAATAGTTCTGCTTCTCAACTGGTGTCTTCCTGATTCAGTACGTCGCCCCTCCTCGATTTGACTTGCCAGAAAACTTGTTCTTCGCGCTCTCTCCCTTCTGCAGTCGCAACGTTTTGCTGTTCACGTCGCTCATCGCCTTCTTGTTGTCTCCGTGATCTCGCTCGTTCTGCATCGTGTAGTTGTCTAGCCCTTTGTTCCTCTTCGCTTTCCTGAACTCTTCGCGACCAAGTTCTTGTAGTAATGCCTGTGAGGCTAACTCTTTTTTGTTCCTCTCCTTCTTCCTCCCTCCCCGCTCTTGCTCTTTGACTTGAACTTTCTAAGCGAGCTTGTCGTTGCTCCTCTCCTTCTTCCTCCCTCCGTGCTCTTGCTCTTTGACTCATTCTTTCTTGCGAGCCTGTCGTTGCTCATCTCCTTCTCGCTCCCTCCGCGCCCTTGCCCTTTCAGCAACCCTTCTTACGCGAGCTTGCTGCTGCTCTTCACCTTCCTGTTCCCTCCGTATTCATGCTCTTTCGGCATCCCTCTCTAGGCGAGCTCGTCGTTGCTCTCCTCCTTCCTGCTCCCTTCGCAATCTTGCCCTTTCTGCATTTCTTGCCAGGCGAGCTCCGCTCTTCTTCTTCTTCCTGTTCTCTTCTCGATCTAGCTCTTTCAGCAACTTTCGTCGGGGGAGCCCTACTCTGCTCCTCGCTTCCCTGCCTTCGTGTTGAGCTAACATCTTCAGAACTATTTCTTCTAATCCCGCTCACATTTTTTCTGAAGAGGGTTCAAATCAGGTGCGGAACATGACTACGATCTGCATAGAAATAGCAGAATATCCAATATTACGTGATGAGAATGTTTCTATAACGGCTTGACCCTTCTTTCTCCCCGACGCTTCTTCGTGAATTTGAATATGACCCGTCCCCTTTATGTTTTTTTCGTTTTTTGTCTTTCTCGTATCGGAATTTTTGTTGTGTTTGAACAAGCAGGGTGCCTTCATTTTCTTCCTTTTTACCCCCCACTTTTACCCAAAGACATGAAGGTGCTGAGAGAGTGTATTATTTACATATTGTGTGAAGATTTTTTTAGATGTGACATCTGAGTACATATTAGCTTAGATTGCTGCGGTACACCATGAAAACCACATGAAAACCATAAGTAAAACAAAAAATAAAGAACATACCCAGTCAAATAAATCATCAAAAACATTTTAAAAAAAGAAGAAGCTCTCCCAAAATCAAAGGAAAAATATCGAAATTAAGGATCACACTATTTGAAAGTGAAAAAAGACAAAAATCGTCACTGAAGTTCAATTAGGGTGGCAGGGTTATATTCAATGAAAGCATTATATAAAGTGAGGATAGCCTCTGACCACTCTGCTTTCTGACCTTCTAGAACCATTTTGAACAGAGTTACTAAATTATGATCTTAGCCCATCCGCTTCGGAGCAAGCCCAGCCTACTTTGCAGACCTTTTCTAGCGCAGACCCCGCCCATTTTGAAGGTATGACTACTTTTTTTCCACTCCAGAACGTTTTTGAACAGAATTATAAATTTTTGATCCTAGACCCGCTCATCTCAGTGTAATTCCCAAACACATTGATGTTCTGACCACATATCCTCTATAACCTCTACCACTAATTTCCCGCGTTCTATAACGTTTCTAAGCACAGTTGTAAAGTTTTGATCTGAGCCCCGCCCTCCACAGTGCAGACCCTGCCCACTTCGAAAATTCCAACCACATTTGTTCCATTATCTTTAAACACTTTTTCCCGCGTTTTGGAACATTTCTGAACACAGTTGTAAAGTTCTGAGCTAAGCCCCACCCACTTTAGTGCAGACCCCGTCCACTTCAAAATTCCGACTACATTTGTTCCATTACCTCTAAACACTTTTTTCCCGCGTTCTAGAACTTTTCTAAACACAGTTGTAAAGTTTTGATCTAAGTCCCGCCCACCTTAGTGCAGACCCCGCCCACTTCAAAATTCCGACCACATTTGTTCCATTACCTCTAAACACTTTTTTCCCGCGTTCTAGAACTTTTCTAAACACAGTAGTAAAGTTTTGATCTAAGTCCCGCCCACCTTAGTCAGACCCCGCCCACTTCAAAATTCCGACCACATTTGTTCCATTACCTCTAGACACTTTTTTCCCGCGTTCTAGAACTTTTCTAAACACGGTTGTAAAGTTTTGATCTAAGTCCCGCCCACCTTAGTGCAGACCCCGCTCACTTCAAAATTCCGACCACATTTGTTCCATTACCTCTAAACACTTTTTTCCCGCGTTCTAGAACTTTTCTAAACACAGTTGTAAAGTTTTGATCTAATTCCCGCCCACCTTAGTGCAGACCCCGCCCACTTCAAAATTCCGACCACATTTGTTCCATTACCTCTAGACACTTTTTGCCGCGTTCTAGACGTTTTTAAACATAGTTGTAAAGTTTTGATCTAGGCCCCGCCCACCTTAGTGCGGACCCCGCCTCTTTAAAAATTTCATCCACATTTGTTCCATTATCTTTAAACGCTTTTTCCCCGCGTTTTGGAACATTTCTAAACAGAGTTGTGAAGTTTTGATCTAAGCCCCACCCACTTTAGTGCAGACCCCGTCCACTTCAAAATTCCACATTTGTTCCATTACCTCTAAACACGTTTTTCCAGCGTTTAGAACTTTTCTAAACACAGTTGCAAAGTTTTGATCTAAGTCCCGCCCACCTTACTGCAGACCCCACCCCCTTAAAAATTTCAACCACATTTGTTCCATTATGTTTAAAGACACTGTTAACGAAAAAGTGGTTTCGGAGATTTGCACATGGTTTGAATTCGAAGCCCCCTCTAGTACCATTCGTGCAGGAATGAGGTCGGAAAACGGCTGGATAGGGCACAATAAGGGGGCGGAGAGGTATCCACGGTCGCCCTCCGCCCCTCCATCGGTGTCACGTTAGACGAGTGTCGAGACAATACGGATTGCTATTATTCGTTCTAGGACCCACGCACAAAAAGCTAATCACCGAGTGATGAGGCGATGTTTTTCTCCCATTCTTGTTTCCTCTGTTTTTCTTTTTGCTGCCGCGATCCCTTATTTGATTTCCTACTCCTAGAGGCTGAAAAAGGTGAGCTACTTTTGCTGTTACTAAGGTTTTTTTTGTTTATTTATGCTTATAAGTGAATGAATTGTGGATTACCATTGTCTGTTCTTCGCACTAGGACCCACACGCGCGCAGTGAAACGCACTGTTTAGCTCGTCCGGGCGCCCCACCTTCTTCATTTTTCTGGTTTCATTCACGTCCAACCCCCTTTTTAACGTTTTTTTTCGCGGCCTTTTTTTCACTATGAAAACACCGATGCACGCAGTTTCTTCACCTCAGTCGCACTAGTTTCGATCTTGTCTTTCGTTTTCCATCATAATCTAGATTACCCAAAATCATGTTAACGGTGCCTTTAAACAATCTTCAAACACATTTTCCCCACATTTTGGAACATTTCTAGACATAGTTGTAAAGTTTCCATCTAAGCCCCGCCCACCTTAGTGCAGACCCCGCCCACTTTAAAATTCGACCATATTTGTTCCATTATCTTCAAACACTTCTTTGCCGCGTTCTTGACCGTTTATTTTATTTCCTGGCCTCGACGCCTTCGTCTAATCGAGTAATGAACCTTTGTGGAAAGTATCGCCTACGCTAAGTTTCCCTTATTTTTATTGTTGAACCATTCCTCAGCTTTGCACATCTTTTCCGGCGTCTGGAGAGGCCAAAATAAGATGCTTGGCTCATGGCATCCCCCCCCCCCCTAGGGCGGAGCTTGGCAGAGCTCGTATGTGCTCTGTTAAGCCTGCCACAGGCTCCACCCGTCCCAAACTTGTTATATATGCTGAGGATAATGAAGTTCTGATGAAAATTCGCGTACCGTTCGGAAATTGTAGCTCTTTAAGATGTAATGCGATCAAGTTCTTTTTGTCTGAGCCGAAACTGTAAGCGAAAATGACATTTGTTGAAAACTTGTTTCGAATGGAACAGCGGTCATAAACAAAAACATCAAACCTATGAGCTGATGGGATTATGCTGTCAAAAAGTATGAAAAGAGGAGGAAGTGACTTCAATTCTGATACTGTTTGATATCCGCGCGAAAGTACTAAACTGAGCTGGAGGAGTTGGCTTCAAAGTAAATTCCGTTCTTAAAATTTACCTGGTAGGAAGTTTTGTTGAAGTAAAAAGGGTGCGAGGATAATTATGATGATAGAAGTCACGTATATGGAGAGAAGAGTTTAGTCATAGCCGCATATAAGTCGAATTTTTTTCTCACTTAAAATAACAGAAAGGGATGGTGCAATATTCCACAGTATTCCTATACTACGCTAAGGTGAGAAGGATGCGGTAAAAACATTCTCGAAGGGTGTCAGCACATCGCAGTAATTAATGCAAGTTTGACCACAGCTATATTTTAAGACATCCCGGCTATTTGTATACTGTGGTAAGTATTTAATAGAATTCGAAGGAAGCGAAAAGAACAAAAAAGGTAGTCAGTTAAGAAATATCACAAAGAAAAGACTCATGTAAATGGTTAGTAGCTGTGCAGCGGTTGTAATGCATTGCTAGCGTTTGAAGTTTGGCCTACTTCCGATATCGGCCCACATCCATGCATTTATCCTGAGGTACATGAGGGGATGTAACAGCGTCCGCAGCTGTTAGGTCAGGTTGACCCATGTCTGTGAATGTATTCTTAGGTATATGAAATTATGTCATCACATGGGACATCGTGGTGACATAAATTGATCAGTTGTGATTTTTTACAAAAACCAAGTAGTCGTTCTCCAGAGGCTTCTGTGAAGAAAAGAGGAAATATACATAGGTAGCTACATTTGATAGTTATGGTGATTGTTGCCCAAAAATTAACTATATTGCGATTTTTACTTCATTGTATAATCTCCAACATATACATCCTACTTACTATAAAGCGCTTCGTCTGTCTGTCTGTCTGTCTGTCTGTCTGTCTGTCTGTCTGTCTGTCTGTCTGTCTGTCTGTCTGTCGTTCTGTCTGTATGTCTGTCACGAAATTCCCTAGCTCCTTTAGATCTGCCTGGAGAGACCGGGTCAAGTGTGGGATGGGTGGGCCAGGTCTCGAGAAGTATAAAACACACATCACCTTGGCGAAGCCCCGCCCACAGTGGGCGTGGCGTGCATCGAAATGAGCTGGACTGAGGACCATGATTTCAAATCCAGCCACAAGACGGCCTCAAAATTGGGGTTTAAAGGTGGCTTGAGGTGCGCATTGGTAAGTTAGATCGAACTGGGGAGACCCACCCCCGATGGGCGGGGCGTTCTCCAAAAATGCAATGTTTTATGAATACATTTATAACTTGGTTTGGAGAAAGCCAACAGAGCAGGAAAAAGTTGATTTGGGAGGAGCATTGTCAGAGGTGTCTCCAGCATAAATGACGTCAGCGGAGACCCGCCCACAATGGGCGGAGCGTGCCTCGAAGCTCACATGCCTTCTTACATTTATATACGAAAGTCCATAATTCCGGTTCCCATGGACGTAGAGAGTTCAAATTTGGTAGGAGTACAGGCGTCATGGAGGCAAAACTCATGATGGGTGGCAGAACCAGACTCCGCCCACAAGGGGCGGGGTTTGTGCGGAAATTCATAACTCCCGTCCCCATGGACCTAGAAAGTTCAAACTTGGTAGGAGTACGGGCGACAGGATGGGAACACCTATGGTGGGTGGCAACACCGGACTCCGCCCACAAGGGGCGGGGTTTGTGCGGAAATTCATAACTCCCGTCCCCATGGACCTAGAAAGTTCAAACTTGGTAGGAGTACGGGCGACAGGATGGGAACACCTATGGTGGGTGGCAACACCGGACTCCGCCCACAAGGGGCGGGGTTTGGGTGAAAATCCATAATTCTGTCCCAATGGACCTAGAAAGTTCAAACTTGGTAGGAGTACAGAAACCGCGATGAGGAAACTTATGGTGGGTGGTAGAACCAGACTCCGCCCACAAGGGGCGGGGTTTGTGCGAAAACTCATAACTCCTGTCCCCATAGACCTAGAGAGTTCAAACGTGGTAGGAGTACAGGCAACAGGATGGGAATACCTATGGTGGGGGGCAAGACCGGACTCCGCCCACAAGGGACGGGGTTTGAGCGGAAACTCGTAAATCCGATAAAGGTCTATAATGAAAATCAGCTCATGCGGCTCCGCCTCTCATGGCTAGAGCCCCTAGCGCGCGCGAGAGCGTGCATAGCCGCCTGGTTTAATACACTTCACATTTAAGCAGATTATCGAGTATGTGGTGCGTCCTTCCACTAAGTTGTTGGGCTGAAATTTTGAGGGGAAATGAGATTTTTGGCGTATCTGTGATGGGTTGAGGCCGAAAATCAATCGTATTGGGACTGCTTTCTTTAGGCTAGGTCGATCATCATGAACTCATTGAAAGCATTTTATATCCTAGCAGATTTTGATCTTAGCCCCGCCCACTTGAACGCAACCCCCCTCCCACTTTGGAGGTTCGCCAACACATTGGCTATAACCTCCAGCCACTTTTCTCCTGCTGTGTGAACAGAGTTATGAGTTTTTGATCTAAACCCCGCGCTCTTTTGTGCCAACCCCGCCCATTTCTGGGATCTGACCACATTTGTTCTTCTACGCCTTAACACCTTTTTACCGCATCCCAGAACGTTTCTGAACAGAGTTATAAAGTTTTGTTCTAAGCTCCGCCTACTTCAGTGTCAACCCCGCCCACTTCTGATATTTGGCCATATTTGTTCCATTATCTCTAACCACCTTTTTTCCGCTTTCTAGAACGTTTCCAAGCAAAGTTGCATTCGTTTTTGAGAGGTGGCTTTCGTTTTGACGAATGCCCCGTCCATCGTGGGCGGGGCTTCGCTAAGCTTATGCATGCCCAGCACGCATAAGACAATGCTTACTCTTTTTACTTTTTTCCTGGCCTCTGCGCCCTAATTGAATTGAGTTATGAATACATCAGAAAAGTACCGCCCATTTGGAGAAAGCTCCGCACACTGCACGTGGGTCTCCTCCTTCTGGTTTGTTGACCCAATCCTCACCTTTGCTCATTTTCCCCGGTGTCTGGACCTTCTCGAGGCGAACATAAGATGTTTAGCTCTTGGCACCGCCCATTCCGGCACTTGCCCCGCTCCTCGTAGGCGGAGCTCCGCAGAGCTCATATGTGCTCCGTCAATCTTGTCCCAGGCACCACCCATCCCGAACTTGTCCCGACTCCTAAAGATGTTTCTGTGATAAAACCGGACTACGTGACACGCAGACAAACATACATACATACATACAAACAGACACACCAAACTTGTGGATTATATATTGTAAGGATTCCAGAGTTCAGAAGCTTAGAGAGATTTTTAGAGGCTCGTTCCAAGGGGAACGAGGTAGTTTTGCACTCATTTGGAGGCTTCGATCGCCATATACAAATACTGCCAGACTAGTCGCAGATTTGTGGTCAACACAAATTATATTTCGAATTTCAATGTTTTCAATTAATTTCCAATCAATGTCCATCTATTATTGCATAATCGATCAGCAATGATATGGCCTGAAAGCAACCACGTTTAGAAAGCCCTTGTTTCTTTGTTATCATACAGAATAAAGTTGGCTGAGCCGCCTTCTGACCGAACGTTGAGCCATTTGACCCCTCGCTATCGATCTCTATGGTTGTATGTCGTTTGGCGCGGCCCTTCGCAGCCACCCTGCCATTGGGGCGCATAGGCTTCAATTGCCACCTATACAACGCCATTCCTACGTCGACCGACTTGTCCAAATTGGCCAGCCTCTCAAATTGCGATCAACTATCGATCTAATTAGAACGGGTTCGCACCCAGGTGGGAGACGAACCTGATTGAGTGTGAAGACTTAGGGGACATTAAACTTCCAAGCATTCTCATTAATCCAATTGGAAGTGAAGAAATTGAAATGATTATGTGGAATAGTAGTTTGAGGAGAAATAATTAGATTAGGTTATGGGTTATAGAAGTAATTACTGTTCATAGATGAAGATATAGTGGTCAAATGTACATCCAACCTTCTTTCTTGGTAGTAAACAAGCATTCAGATGATTAACCCCTCGTATCGTTAGCATAGAATGCTTGGAGCCATTTTCTGTACGGAACATACCTTTTAAATGGTCATAGATCTCGTTCTCCGTTTTTGATTTCATATCCCTTACTTTATAAATGGAACCGCAGTCGCAGCGGATTCGACCACTGCCCAACCTCTAGTAGAAAAGGATTGCTTCAAAAAAATATGGAAACAGCTAATGAAAAGGCTGAGTACAAATGGCGAGAAAGTGGTAGTTGATACCCTGTGAATTTTGGTGAAACTTTTCCCAGTTGTGTGCTATGAACGTAAATGAACTCGAAATATAGATGTGATTTACAAAATGTATGTTACTGATATAATTTGCATAAAGGGATGGATGAGAGTGATAACTCTTGGAAGTCTTTACTATTTCCTTCCTTACCACTCGATTGACCCTTTGTCGACAATGGCACCCACCGGTGGGTGCCACTGTGACTAGCCCTTGGACATTGGCACTGAATTTTGAGTGCCACCATATTTTCTTGTTTCTTACCAATTGCTAAATTCAGTAGGCCAGTGGAAGAGCTTTCTCCTGGGACAGTGTCACCCTCTAGAGGGTGCCAGTCGCGCACTGAACAGCCTTCCTAATGAGCTCATGTACTGCTCAAATTAATGAATATAGAAGTGTTTTCACTGAAAGACATTGAAATGGGATCACTAGATGCTAAATTAGACGAAAATTACATGAACACTAATTTATCGCAGTGAAGATACAAACATTCAATATTAATTAGGCAAACTATCCACAGTTCCTATCAATCCTACTTTATATAATTCGCTAAGTGTGTCTGTTTGTGTGTCGGTGTGTGTGTGCGTGTGTACGTGTGTGTCTGTGTCGGTGTGTGTGTTTGACCGGGAATTCATAACACCTGTTCCCGTGGACCTAGAAAGCTCAAATTTTTTAGCAGTACAGGAAGCAGCATGGAAACACTTATGAGTTCAAAATTGGTAGGATTACACAAAGCAGTATAGGACACTGATGGTGATAACAATTAACCCATTGGCGACCGCGCCGTTTTAGCGTGTCTGGCGTGTCGGACCGAGCGCGCTTTTCGCGGGCTGCTGCTGTGGCCCGCTGGCGGGCCACACGGTCCCAGGAGCAAGTAAATTTTTCCGTAAGCATTTCCAGCCGACAAAAAAGTTTTTTTAAATGTGGCTTGTAAAGGTTACAAGTCATACACACCATTTAGTGCTACGTTGTGGCATCTAATGTTGTTCCTGATTGTTCGAAGGGAGGTGAGAGTTTTTACCAAATCATTTCCAAATGCGACTCTGTCTAGACACGAGGATACAGACAAAATGAGAATGGCATGTTTCGAATCATCCCAGCAAAGTCCCTTTACACCCTTTTTGCACCTTTTTACTACCTTTTTTACAGCCTTTGGTTTTCCTCCTTTACCAATGCCCTCAGAAGTAACTTTGTTTTCTCTTTCTACTAAAGTCAAAAGTGGACGTTTTACGGACCACTGCGCGTCAAGATTCTATAGTAGCTCATAAACCTGCTCGATACTTGAAAGGTTCAAAAAAATCGAAAATGAATGTTATACATACAAAATGCAGGGTGACCCACATGAAGTGTGACGCAGAAAACTATCATCAAAATTATACAGATCAAACCAAATAGGAAACTATTACTCCTACACAATCATCACAAAATTGTGAACAACATGTCACATCTCGCATGCAGAATAACCATCTTTCGCTTTAATGCAAGCATCAAACCTCATTCGGGTGTTTTCAAGAATGCGCCCAATCATTTTCATTCCACGCTTCTACAAGAGCACTTTCAGAGGTTCTTAAGACCAGTGTTTGAAAGCGCAGGCTTTTTGCTCCAGAATCGACTATACACCAAAATCCAAAGGATTGAGATCGGGGAATTTGAAGGTCAAAACTGCTTCGCCCCAAAAATCCTGAAGCGTGGTTCCACAATTTTGCAGCATCTTCTTTGCGCTGTGGACTGGTGCCGAATCTTGTGGAAGGTTCAGATGACGTTCATCGCGTTCTTTTCCGCCCAAGCGATCACCGCTTCCTCCAGCCCAGAAGCCCATAAGTTGATTTTTTTTATTGCCCGTCACACTTCATGTGGGCCACCCTGTAATACTGTGGCCCGTAGACGGGCCACGCGGTCCCAGGAGTACGACAGGGCGTGGCCCGTATACGGGCCACGCGGTCGTCAATGGGTTGAGAGGAGTTGATAAAGAGACTTGAATATTGAGATCCGCAGGAACCGGTACTTAATTCCTGTTGACGGCAGAGCTTTGGCACTTCGAGAAACTGTTAGAGACTGATAGAAACTGATAGAGGGCGAGAGCCATCAAGTCTACAACGTGTTTCATATTAACAAGTGAGCATTCCAGTAGATAGTACAGGATGTGAAGAGACCGAAGTTAATTAGTGATAAAGACAGATAATAACAAGCGAGCAAGCGTTGCAATCCCCTTCGTGTCAACAGTGGAACCTTTTCAAAAACGGCAATGTATGATGTGACGTTGCCGTATGATACGGGGGCTTAAAGAACAAAAGAGCATTTATGATCAAACGCTGACTCTTTAGTGCTGTAAATGCCGTAATAGCGACCGATCAAAGACATCCATAACGGAATGAGAATTCTGTTCATTTCTTGCTATTAAACTACGACCGTTACGCAGTAAGCTTTGTGACACAATGAAGTACCACAATTCCTTTTTGTTTTGTGACATATCATTTGTGACTAAACTCATCTGACCGCTAATAATTTGGGATTCCCCATCAATGAAAAATCCGTGGAGAAAATGTTCCATTGATAACGACATCTGTGATAGGCGTTATTATCCATTTCTGGGTATCATTCAAGACATCGATTGTCAATCCATTAAGCCGTCAATGTGACACAATTTTGAGATAAAGAGCAATGGATCGAGGCTTCTAATTAATATATAATTGACTATAATACAAAAAAGTCGCTCCCAATTCGGAGCTATTTTTGAGGGTGTAGAGCTTTCAAAGGAAAAGGAAATCTGAAGTGTTATTTACGCATAGCAGATTTCTTACGGGAAGGAAAAGCGCCCGGCGAAGCCGGGCGACACCATAAGAAGGAGGAAAGCCCGGTGTTAGCCGGGCGGCCCGACTGGTATATGAAATTCTATCTTCATCGAAGCGGTAAATGTCATCAATGTTCTGAGGGGTGCGCGGTGAATGTCATCAACGTTCTGAGGGGTGCCTCTTTGGCCAGCTGCTTGCCCATCCTTCCTGGTTTTTCGCGTCCTCCTCACTAGGCTATTCAGCGCTTCCTTTGCTTTTTTCCAAACATCATCTCTCATCCCTTCCGGAACGTCGTAGTATTTGTATAAGCAATGGTAAGAAAGTGATTAACAGTTTGTATCAATCTCTGACTTCGGTTATGGCTAGCAAACAAACTGTACTTACCTGCTTCATAAAAGCGATTCTATTTTTCGACCGATTATTGTCGTCGACTGACCTCTCTAACTCTGCAGGCTCATCCTCTAATACTGTCTTCTCCAGATCAAGCACAAAAAGATTCTTATTGTGACCCTTCGATTCCCTTAATTCCACTATATCCTTCTCGCAGGCAAAATCATAACTAGTGCTTCCTGAAGAGTAAACGCTAATTATAAACAAGGTCCAGGAGAAAAATTAAAAAGCGGATACAAGTAAGCAACCCTTCAAAGAACCCGAGCTTGCTCAGCTGGATTCCTTGCTAGAAGCTCCCTAAACATGTGCTCTGACTTGTACAACCTCGTTGAATGCGCCGTGGATATGCGGTTTTTGAAAAATTGCCTATTGAGCAGGAAGTATCTATTATAATACATCACTACTCTCTAAGTTTCACAAACATCTCGTGTTGTATTGCCCTCATAGAGATCATCATCTCGGACATCACTTCTTCCATCCTTGCGATCCTCAGCATCAAGCCACCTTCCCTTGCTGAGTGAGGGGGTTCCTCATTGCATGGAGATGAGCTCCGCGTTGGGGCGCAGGAGACGTCAAAGACGACTTCAATTAGTTCTCCATCAACACTCACACTCGCACTCACCATTTCGCATATTCCCTTACTGCCCATAAAAAGGACCTGAACGGATGTGCTCTGAGCTCTGGGGGCGGATAAACTCTGAATGAAGGCGAAATACGGCGGATTCTTGAATGATTACACCTTTCCTTTGCAGCTCCCTCCTTGCCAGCGAACCATAGTGTTATTTCCGTCTCAATACTAGGGGGTAGGGATTGGATCGGGACTACGTCGAAGAACACGATAGAGATGACATTTTGAAACTGAATCTAGCCAGTCTTCGTTTCTCATTAACCTAGCCCTTGAATGCATGAGAAAACGAGGAATATTATATGGAGAAACGACGGCAATAAGGATCACAGAAAAAGGTTCAAAATGAGAAACGACAACTTGTATGAGATAGAGAATGAAAAAAAAAACAACTTTTTCCCTCCGAGCTCTGTTGATTAGTGCCAAACTCATCTGAGAGAATAGAAACAATGATTTGTACATCAACTGGCCGCCACAATTCATTGCGTAGGCCCCATGAGCATTCATAACGCCTCCACGATGTTGAATGGCAGGAGAATGTGGGACGTATCCCACGTAATCGATCGATTTCATTCCCACGGTATGTTTCCCTCATGAGGGAGTCCGCCTCTGGCGGTTCTCCCGTGTGCCACGAAATGCGTATCAACTTGTTTGCTTTATAAGACGTATTTATATTCACTTAAAATATCTGCACGAAGGGCCTGGGAACAAGTGTTATAATTAGTAGTTTCAGCTCGGTTCCTGCTCAAATGGAGCTTTACGATTCAGTTTCGTGAGAAATGAAATATATTATTTTACTGGATTTTAAACCTATGAAACTGTGGTTATGGAACAGTCGACTCTGATCGATTCTATTTTGAAATTAGCGATTGTGCTTTCTCACGAGTGATTGGTTGGCCACGGAGATTATCGGCTTGTCAGTTTTTTTGGCTTCTTGTCCTTGTGAGGGCACCATTCATTGGGCGTACTGATTGCCTTGACTGCCACTCAATCGAAAGCTACCAACATAGACTTTCTTAACAGCTATGAAGTCAACAGTAAGACTAGTAAGAGCTTCTCGCACTTCAAGCTCCTTCTTATAGAACCCGCTGCTGTGGTGGATCAATCAATTATCCGATATATCAAACAGACTGATTTCAAGGGATGTTGTTCAGTCAGTCATATAAACAGTAATACATTAATTGAAAAATAGTCTCATAACAGTCGCCTGGTAAACGAATAAAGTGAGTAAGCTGTTAATGTAGTAATAAATAATATCAACTGGAAAGAAAATATATGAGAGATAGCTCGGTTGTGCCACGCGGATAGTCACACCACATCACGTAGAGTCTAACACTTCATCCACAGGACGCAGATAGCCTCAAACTTGTGTTATTAAACCATAATCAGTAACAGAAAACAAAGAGAGTTAAGTTCTAAGTGTAAACTGGCACTGAGCAATACAATATATGACCTGTTGAATAAGTAGAGGCAACAATTTGAAGTGACCATGAGTAGTAGAGGTCAACAAGGGTAACAGAAAGTAACTTAGAGCAATACAGCTCAAGAAGAGTCATCCTACAGTTTTATATACCGAAGACGCTGGCTCGCGTTCCCTAATGAAGCATGAGATAAGACGCGAGGCAGTATCCCTCACATTCGCAACCGAGCTTTAACTTATTTAACTTATTGATCGGATTGCAGAGCCCTGAAACCATTGACGACCATCACGTTTGGCGGAAAAAGCAGACTGCGGCCCACATGTGGACTGCATGGTCCCGGACGACCATTTTTTGAATTTGGATTTACAGTTGTTCAATTTTTTTCTGAAATCGCGAACTTAGGATATGACTGACGATGATGGCAGTTGGAACTTGAATTTTAGTCGGCTACTGAGGCTTCCTGATGAGGAGCATTCCCCATTCACCATTTTTTAGCGAAAGAAATCATTAAAGGACCACATGTTTCTTCAAAAAACACCGGTGTGGTGTAAAACTATCCAAATTAGTGCGGAAGGTAGATATATCCTAAAAATCAAAAGCAAAAATATATGTATGTATGATAGCTACGCTTATTGTTATAATCTGTAAAATTGCAAAATTAAAAGATTTCCTGGGACTACGCAGTATATAGTTTACCTCAGACCTGATCTCATGTTTTGACAAGAATCATGTGCCACATCATTACCTGATAGGAGTTCAATCTTTCCCAAGGACAGTAAGAGTAAGGAAAGTATTCTCTTCGAAGTATTTTCCCCGCCGACGTTTCCATTCCTTGGGAGGATTCACCAGAGACCCTCGAAACTATCAGAGACAATAATAGCTCAAATCGAGAAGCTCTGATAGTTTTCTAGCCTCTAAAAGCTTCCAAACACGACTTCAAAAAAGACTTTAGAGAAAAAAACGTTGAACGATTGGTAGCTCTTTCAACTACTTCTGAAGAAAAGTAAATTCTTGATAGCATATCAAAAATTTTGTCGTAAAATGGCGTGAAAATGGCGATAACGTGGCTGAGTAAACATTCAATTGAACACATTTAATTATCGATATTCGATCCCGTTTTTGCGATGTGACCCGCATTCGACTTCTACGCAGGATCGTAGTGATGTTGTCCTCCCAGACGAGTGCTCTACCAATTAACCGTCCCTAGAGTGATGGATTGCTCGGCTAAACTGGACAGATACCAACCCGGGATTTGATCCCGGACCATGCGCATGTGATAGTACATCCATGGCCGATATACCACATCAGTCATGTATTTAGTTCTTTTATAACAATTGACTTGTCATTTCAATCTTTAAAAGGCAATCCTCAATAAGATGCCTCCTAATAATCACCACCATTCACAGTTATGTTACATTTTTTAGGTCAACAGCACAAAACTATATAAAATATAAAGAAAAGAGTAAAGCAAAGTAATGCTTTCCCAAAACAGAGAACAGATGGAAAATCGTAGCAAACAAAAGGCTCTGACGAAGCTAGACTCACCAAAACGGTAACACTTCCTTCTCTGCGTTCTAGCACCCAGTGCTAGATATAAACAATACCGCCCTCTCCAGGCTTCATTTTCAACAACGCGCAATTCAGAGCTGCAAGATGCATTTCAGTGAGAAGAGCCAGTGCCAAAATTTTTACTGTGGAAGACAGAAACAAAGTTTAAGTTCCGATTGTGCAATGACTTTATCGGAATGAAATATCATGGACGCTGTTCGAAATGAGAAACGACAATTCCTATGAGATGGAGACTTGAAAAAAAAGTTCAAAGAGCTCTACCTGGCGATGATAATCTCCTGCAGATTGGTATTTATAGGCCTTAGTCAATGCAGCGATCCAAGGGTCAAATAACGCCAGCCTAGGTTGAGGGCCTGATACCCACAGTGATTAGTTTCGCCTGTGTCCTGAAGTCTCAAGGATATGTGCCAGGGCATGCAATAGGGCGTGCCGCATCTGTTCCTACATTGTTGTCGCCTTCCTCCAGTCTTTACAGCTGTACTTTATTATTCGATGCTTTTACATTAGCGACGTTTTCCCAATTATAAATGAGTGAAAAAAAATTTTCAATAATGTTACCACTGTCGTCGTCAGTGGGGGCAATCGGTCCTCTCGGTTACCGAAGAATTACAAAATTTCAGTTTTGTTTTTCCTATAACTATAAATCATAGTGAAAATTATGCTACTGTGGTATCAAAGGTTTTCAGACTGATCCGTCTATCAGATACCAGATAGTTGGACGGTTCTTGAAGAAATCCAAAGGTTTTTCCCCTTAAGGAATCCTTCTCATCGCGCGCCCTCCATGGTTTGTAAGAAAATATTTTGCTGTTTTCGGCAATTTGAGCACGACTTCTTTCAGTCCACTACGATGACAATCTCTTGAAAATCGAGAGGTGTTAAAAGAGTATTAGCTCGGCAACACCGCAAGATGTTGCGAATCGGCTCAGGACACGCGATGTTGTTGTGAGTACATCCTACATCGATAGGCTACGACACCGCTTAGGAATTGTAAAGACGACAACCAAATACTGTCACACAATGTGGGACAGCAATAAACAGGTTTGATTGGATTTCTGCTCGGGGAGGCTTGCTGCAGGAATGGCATTTTCAGACTGTGTATCGATCGATGAATGCACTGTGCAAAGTATGAATAACAGTTACGTTTGCAAGAAAAAAAAAAGAATTTTTCTGGGCTCTCTCAATACTATTTTTAGTTGACTGTTCATCAAAGTACTGCATCGTAAAACGAGGAGGTCAGTACTCGAGAATGAGAAGTAGGCCCAAGTATCCCGCAAAGGTCCACATATGGGGTGGTATTTCAGTTAGAGGAACCACACAATTAGCTACTTTACCAGGAACAAGCCGACTCGATAGAGAACTGTACTGCAGAACCCTAGGGATGCTACCTCCCCTTTATGTCTGGTGTATACAACGGTTTGTTTTGCTCTCAACTGAACACTGCCTTCTTACTTTGCTCCTTTTCTGACACGATAAGTTCAGGCTTCTGTCGTCTGGTGTAAGACAGTGTGCCCCCTAACAAAAGCCTACCCACAATGAATAGGCTGGAGAGTTAGGGGGATCGATAGGCTGCAGTGGCCCGCGGAATCACCACACCTGAACCCAAATAAGAGGTGTGGGGCAATATGAAGAACTGCATAAAGTATTTGACATCAATTGAGCCTTATAGTGGCCCTTACCAGTCTTCATAAGTTTTCGTAGGAAGCGAGGAGTTTGAAATTCGGAGGACTTCAAAGTGGCTATCGCCCAGCACTGGAAGACCTTGACACCTGAAATTCGCATGCGATACATCAGTGGCATTAGGAAAAGGATGGAGCGCGTAGTAGAGCAGGAAGGAAGAAACGTTATCGAAAGTAGGTAGAGACTCGCTGAGGAGACGCTCCTCAGGACGATGATGACAGTTACCGCTTCGACAAAGATAGTTAAAATCTCATATATCGAAAGGAACTGTAGATAGTTTGTCTAGTTAATGTTGAATGTTTGTATTTTCACTGCAATAACGTACGGGTTCATGTATTATTCCGTCTGGTTATAGCATTTAATGATTCCATTTCATTGTCCTTTCAATGAAAATACTTCTATATTCACAATTTTGACCAGTACATGAGCTCATGAGGAAGGCTGTTCAGTAAAACAAGTCATAACTTAACTTGACACGTCAGTAATCTGTTGATTATGCGGGAGCTGGGGGTAAATGAGTAAGCGAAAAGCATAGCAACAAGAACACGCAAAAACAAGCAAGCAAGCAAAAAGTGAACAAGCAAAAAGTGATACTACAAGCTTCATTGTACTTCAAATAGAATTAATAACCAATGCTGAACTGTGATTCTCAGCGTTGTCGCTTCTTTCTGCCAGTTGCGTAGCAATATGTGTCATCAAGCGTGCTCTTGAATGGAAACGGCACCTGCGGAGACGATGGGCTGATAAAGATCGACGCCGAGGGGTCAATTGGCTTGAAGTTGGGTTAGAAGGCGACTCAGCCAAGTTCATTTTGTATGATAACAAAGGAACAAGGACTTTAAACTTGGTTGCTTTTGGGTCATATCATTGCTGATCCATTATGCGATCATAGATGAATATTCATTGAAAATTAATCGAAAACATTGAAATTTGAAATATAAATTTGTGTTGACCACAAATCTGCGACTAGTCTGGCAGTATTTCTAGTATATCGCGATCGAAGCCTTCGAATGAGTGCAAAGCTACCTCGTTCCCCTTGGATCGAACCTCTGAAAATCTCTCTTAGCTTCTGAACTCTGGAATGCTCTGAAAATCGAAATTTAAATGGCTGCTCTTTGCTGAAACAGTTTGAATTTTGCCATGAAAGGTATGAAAATGAGCAAGATTCCATGATCCCGAACACAGGGCCAAATGTGGTTCTCAAAATTTGAGAATGGATACATAGATTGAAGTAGAGAGTTCATGATGATGTTTATCCGCAGGCAACACCTCGGGAGCTTCAAAGGCCCCTCTCTCATTTTCCTAAAAATGACGCTGCGAAATTGAAGAAAATTGGAAAATTATTTATCGACTGCATTCTCCATGAGCAGGGCTATCGAAAGGCATTCCATTCGCATAGATGATGATTGAAGAGAAGTAGTCCAAATGTCTTGAAATTTGGTCAATCGAATTACTAACTCAGCCGAAAAAGTCAAATTATATCAGGAGGGATATCAATATGATCGGAACTTTATGCCTTCCTCGAATATAGTGCTATTTATAAATTTCAATGAGAGTGGGGGGTTACGATGATTACGTATCCGCAAGTGCCACCCTAAGTGCTGAGAAACTCACTTTTCGTTTTTCGTGGAAGTGTAGGCAAAAAACTCAAGAAAAACGGAGATCAATCTTATGTATGGATTCTTCACGACTAGAGCTTTTAGATGATCTTACTTTCAACTTGATCGGAGCACTTTTCAAAGGTTATGGTGATGCGACGCATGGCGACGGATCAATCCTTCGCAGACCGTCGTTTGTCCATGAACAAGTAGCAGTATTGTATTTTTGCCCTTTGCTGCTACCGCTGAATCGACTTTTTTTCCAGAAGGAGCGCCCCTCAACAAGGGAACTAGTCAAACACAGTCAAACAGGTGCGATGGGAGGTTACTATGAAGAGAGGGGCGCGAATTGCCAGAGAGAGACAGGCAGCTAGGCAGCCGTCAATGCGTGTACGTCAGCCTTGTGGGCTGAATGTAGTCATCAGAGAAGAGACTCAAAGAAGGATACAAGTTACGTTTTTTCACAGCAACTTTCGAACCCATTGGGCTCACATGCAAAAAAAGGAGAAAACCGGGTAACTTCATCTATTCATTATGACGTGTAGACGACGTCGGATCAAAACTATGAGACCTCTCTGCGAAACTCGCCAAGTGTACGAGGGACACCCAAGAAGACCGCGTCTGGTTGATGGTAGATTGAAGAATTGAAAATGAGATTGATGGACTTTCCCATTATTCTGCGAACGACCTACCAATGTCAAAAAAGGATTCCGAATCGTAGTGGCATATTAAATGCGTATGTGGCCTATACAATGATTTGCAATGGCCAACCGATGTACAAGTCAGTGCTTTTATCCTCCAGACGAGACTGGTTCCAGTTAGTCGACCTCGGAGGGATAAGAGGCTCGGCTTGTTCAGGCGGATATCGACCTGGGATTCGGACCGAAGTGTGAACCGAGATGCATGTGTGAAGTGCGCTTTTTACTACTACAACACCTCCGCCCTAACTTCGATTATCAAGCAAAATCAAATTTGCTGTTTGTGGACCTGGAAACATAACTTCTCTTCTCTGTTACTCAGCTCAATCTATCTAGCCCGAGGCTTAGGCTGGCAGGTCATCCAAGAATCCTTGACCACAAAAAAAGTCTGCAATCAAAATCAGAGTCAAGGCCAGGATGTCAAGAGACCTTCGCTCCTTTTTGTGTTGAGTACGCGAGATCAACCGAAGAACAACGACCAAAAAATTGTTCAGGAGATGTAGGCAGATTGAAAGGAATCGAGCGCCTGTTGAGAAATGCTTGACTGCCTATAGAATAACAACGCCGGATTGCACTCAGAAAGGAGAACTTTGAAGTTCCTCAGGCCCTGAATCATGGGGACAAAGTAGCCAGGCAACCTCCAAATGAGCCTAAAAGAAGTACCTTAGAGCTCAAAAGTATTCGGCCAAGCCTTTTCGGCAGTCACTTTTTTCTCAGTAGAGCAAATCGTATGAAATTTTAATATGTTCAGCTGGAGCATATTCCACACTGTCTAACACTACCTGACTAAAAAGCAGCCATATCCACATACTAATGGGGAGGCGTTTGTAGACTATGCTGAAAGCAAGTTTGTGACGGCTGCATTTATTCGGACCTTGTGCAGGTTATTCTTCTCTTCTAGGTCCGGCATTAGCGCTCGTACACTTTAGACATGGCAGAAAGGGAAAAAATTCTAGAAGGGCTATCATTTGTATTTCCAGTTGATTCTTTGTTCAAGCCCTTTGGAATATCTGGAGCATGACCAGATTGTAGGTTGATAGTGCTAAATATTCACGCTACACCCATGCTACGCATGCCGAAATTTCGCATGATTAGATCCAGTACGAAAGGGGTTACGACTGAAAAATGTGGCTGGAGAAGCATTCGGTTGAATTCTTTTGAGCGCCACTGTATGTATTGCGGTTGGGATTGACCAAGTATCATCAATGAATCATCTCTCCGCTTCCTATAGAAACCATGATGATGAAACTCGTTGATGGTAAAATAGAGATCGTCCTCTGTGCTGGTGTCATCGCTGTGAAAGAGGAAAGTGAGAGAGAGCTGCAAATCAATGTGTAAGTATGACGGCATATGCTGGTAAAAGATGGATGCCCTGTCAACGTAAAGGAGACCGAGTCACTGGACTTTACTAGATGTTGTGAGACCCACACGCTTCTCAATTTCTTCATAAAAGATTCCCGAAAGAACTAGTGAAAACTGCTGGAGCTTGTTTACACTTTGATTCATTTATATCGCTCATAGTTTTGAATTTACACATTTACCCAAGCTGCTTCATGTATCTAGTGAATTGGAATGGTCTGGATTGTTACATTTCATATTCTGATTTAAGAGTACATAGGGAAACGATTCACCAGAGCAGTACTTTCTATTTACCCATTCTCATGCATATTGCAGAACCGTCGCCGAAGATCTCAAAGTAGGAAAGCCCGTGTTACCTCAACTATATACCTGCGCCACAGTGCTGTTTTCTGATATCAGAGGTGAGCCCATTCTTCGAAGCGTATGAATTTGTACGGACGTTGAATTCAAACTCAATGAATGGCTACAATTTATTATGACCTTGCACTCGTATAGCTAATTTTGTTATTTATGCAAAACGAACTCTCCTCTATCAACAGAATGAAATGTTAAAAGACTGACTCTAACGGGATACTTGTTCAAATCTTATTTACATGGTACTGTCGAAATGCTCGAGCATGGATTCACGATTGTAATCTTTGATTGGCAAGGATTTAGATGACCGTTCACTTTCAAGTACATAGTGAGGCACCTCAAAACTATACGTGTGAAAAAAAGATCAAAGTTGTTGGTGAGTTCATAACGCTAGTCCCATAGCAGTAACTAAGGGTGATAGATCTCTGAATGCAGTATTCGCTGTGACGATCCTACGAATTTTTGTAATGATCATTCCAGAATATCTATCCCGATGCAGATGTATTTCTTCTACTGGCATTCTGTATATACAATTATGACTTCACTTGAGAAAACAAATCGAGATCAGCTTGATTCTGATTTGACCTATGATTTTGTCAAACGAGTTGAAAGAAGGCAAAAGATATCCTAATTGTCAAGAATGTAGGTCCTATTGAAACGGTGTTAAATGCGAAGTTCGAACAGATGTGAACAATAGTCATATGGAGTGGGTTATATTAGTGAGAAGCTAATTGGAACAATGACCGCAAAGAAACGAAAATTAGCGATTCCGGAGTAGCACACGAAAATTACTGTCTAAGCGAACGCAAGCCCTGCAGTGCCTCAATGCCTTCAAATAAACAATGTCATATTGTGTCATTGTGAGTAACATGATCACAAAGATGGTAGTTTTATTCCTATCATGGTTGATGGATAATATTCAATACTGAGAAGTGGGCGCTCTTTCTATAGCCTAGGAGCTTTGGTCATAGCTTTTCTATTACCTATATATTTCTTTAATTCTAATGGACATCTTACCGAGTTTCGGGGATGGCGAAAAGGTCATCTGTCATAGATATTGCCACAGCTTCAAGCCCACGTAGTGAAAAAAGAAAAGGTGCTCTTTAGGGTCGTTTTGAATGAATACCAAGCGCCACCATAAAATTACTGATGATGGGATAAGCCTACATATAAGGCTTTGGTGTGTGTTTGAGTAGTATCCTTACTCCGATTAGACTTCTAATTGCTGACTTGACTGCATGAAGCTGCGTACACTTTTGCAGTCAAGCCTTCAACGTAATCTAGATTAGATATCCGTGATTACTGCAACGTCTTGGGTACTCGACAATTGCATTTTGAATCTTACCAGTCGGGCCGCCCAGCTAACGCCGGGCTTCCCTCCTTCTAATGGGTTCGCCCGGCTACGCCGGGCGCTCCTCCTTATTCTGAGAAACTTGCTATGCGCAAATAACACTTCGGATTCTACTTTTTCTTTGAAAGCTGTACACCCTCAGTATTAGCTTCAAACTGTGAGCGATTTTTTCTGTAAGCCATCTTCGCTGTGTCCGAATAGAACATCGCATTATAGCGATTATTTAGAAAAAAAGTATTCAGACTTCATCGCGGCTGAGTCTACTATGTTAGCTACCATCAATGTTCCCAGCCAACTCCTTGTGCCTTCAAGCTTCAACGGTCTGGGTCCGAACCAACAGTATTTATTCACGCCCAGTCCTTTGGGGCGGAGTTTCGTCTTGCAACCTATCATCAGTGTTTCCACCCTGCCGCCTGTATTCCTACCAAATTTGAACGCTCTAGGTCCAAGTTTGAGTTTTCACACAAACCCCGTCCCTTGTGGGCGGAGTCCGGTCCTGCCACCCACCATAAGTGTTTCCACCCTGCCGCCTGTACTCCTACCAAATTTGGACCCTCTAGGTCCAAGTTTAACTTTTTCACACAAACCCCGCTCCCTGTGGGCGGAGTCTGGCCCCACCACCCACCATTAGTGTTCCCGTCCTGCCCCCCTTACACCTACCAAATTTGAACTCTCTAGGTCGACGGAGACAGAAGTTATGACTTTCTGCTCGAACATTTATTTCGCACAAACCCCGCCCCTTGTGGGCGGAGTCTGGTCCTGCCACCCACCATAGGTGTTTCCACCCTGCCGCCTGTATTCCTACCAAATTTGAACGCTCTAGGTCCAAGTTTAAGTTTTTCACACAAACCCCGCCCCCTGTGGGCGGAGTCCGGTCCTGCCACCCACCATAAGTGTTTCCACCCTGCCGCCTGTATTCCTACCAAATTTGAACGCTCTAGGTCCAAGTTTAATTTTTTCACACAAACCCCGCCCCCTGTGGGCGGAGTCCGGTCCTGCCACCCATCATAAGTGTTTCCGCCCTGCCGCCTGTATTCCTACCAAATTTGAACGCTATAGGTCCAAGTTTGAGTTTTTCACACAAACCCCGCCCCCTGTGGGCGGAGTCCGGCCCCACCACCCACCATTAGTGTTTCCACCCTGCCGCCTGTACTCCTACCAAATTTGGACCCTCTAGGTCCAAGTTTAAGTTTTTCACACAAACCCCGCCCCCTGTGGGCGGAGTCCGGCCCCACCACCCACCATTAGTGTTCCCGTCCTGCCCCCCTTACACCTACCAAATTTGAACTCTCTTGGTCGACGGGAACCGGAGTTATGAAATTGCGGCCTAAAATTTCTGTCGCGCACGCCCCGCCCCTGTGGGCGGAGTCCGGCCCCACTACCCACCATTAGTGTTTCCATCCTGCCCCCCTTACACCTACCAAATTTGAACTCTCTTGGTCGACGGGAACCGGAGTTATGAAATTGCGGCCCAAAATTTCTATCGCGCATGCCCCGCCCCTGTAGGCGGAGTCTGGCCCCACTACCCACCATTAGTGTTCCCATCCTGCCCCCCTTACACCTACCAAATTTGAACTCTCTAGGTCGACGGGAACCGGAGTTATGAATTTCCGGTCAAACACACACACACACACACACACACACACACACACACACACACACACACACACACACCACACACACACACACACACACACACACACACACACACACACACACACACACACACACACACACACACACACACACACACACACACACACACACACACACACACACACACACACACACACACACACACACACACACACACACACACACACACACACACACACACACACACACACACACACACACACACACACACACACACACACACACACACACACACACACACACACACACACACACACACCACACACACACACACACACACACACACACACACACACACACACACACACACACACACACCACACACACACACACACACACACACACACACACACACACACACACACACACACACAC
>LS997567.1:25963118-25965618 GCA_000469685.2 Haemonchus contortus
ACACACACACACACAAACCAACAGACACACTTAGCGCGTTATATATAGTAGGATCATAGAGTAGGCCTGCCATGTCACCGCCACATTAATCCTAACCACGGCGAAATATCTAGCAGGAAATATCCCTCAAAAGCTGCATATTCAGCGTCGAGCCTACGTACCGCGTCTCCAGGTGACGGGTAGGGGAGTGAATCGCCAACCAAATGTCTTCAATACTCGCTCAGAGACGCCCGTCAATTCAGGGGTGGGTTCACCGTTCTTCCTGTGCTGACCAATGTACCTTGTGCATCTCGCAGGTGTACCCATGCATGCAGAGAGTCTGTGGGTGCAGTTGGTATACTTTCCATCGACTCAGTCAAAAGGTTGCATTCAAATGACTGGAAGGTATCTGGGCGGCGATCAGGGGCCAACTACAAAAATAAAGCTCCTTGTCCACTTTTGGATAGCCAGGCTAGCACCGGGAGTCATCCGGCCCCACGTAAAAGCTAGCGAGCTACTAATGGGCAGCTTAATGTCAAAAACAGTGATTGGATGGGCCCCTTTCCCCTGGATCTGAGGTAGCCCCCAATATACGGCAGCATTGGTTTGATTTGTATGGGAAAGGCTGCTGAAATGATAGAGCCAGAACAGACTGGTCAAAATGCGAAGACAAGAACGGCGATCTGTACTTTTGCGCACGGACTCTCGCATAAGAAGCGTGTACAGGGTGTCCCAAAATTATTGGCGCCGATTTATAGCAATATACTCGAAACTTCTCAGCTGCGAAAGACGATGGAATTCCTATGCACGCTAGCTAACATTATGTGCTACAACATGCTGAAGTCGTATTGCAAAATATCCCTCGTGAGCGCGGATGGAAGTCAAAGTTTGCTCTCGAGGTGATCGCATGTGGCACGCAGGTATCCTTCTCCATTTCTTCCCAGCCGTTCTCCAGCTTTTGCATTCTAGGACTCCAAACTGGGATTGCAAACTCGACAGGTCCTCTTCTAATCAGGGACCATTCGTTGGAGTCAAGTGAGTCATGTTCTGGAAGATAGGATGACGATTCCTCTTCACCAATGAAGTCGGGAAGCTGTCGTCGGCACCACTCGCGGGCAAGCACGGCTCTGTGGGCTAGAGTAGAGACCTGCTGGAAGGACTACGAGATGTCAGAAAACGAAGTCTGATCAGGGCTTCAGTACTTCCATCAGTACGCTGTTTGAGTACTGGTCTTGGTCAATTTTCACGCCTGCACCGAAGAAACCGCAAGCAGCTTACCTTTGCTAGTGATTTCCTCGGAAAACATCATTTTACTGTTCTGATTGCAACCTTTTTGTTAGATATTACACGCTAGATGTTTCTTTCGGTGACGCGAATGTTTTGGTTGTTGAGGGATGGTTTTATCGTAAAAAAGTTTTTGATTAGATAAAACGACGAAGGGTTGCGTGTCATCACTCAAGTGGGACTGCGACTTTCTGCTTTTTTTGACCCTGCAGTGTCTGTTGAGATCGGAACTGGAGCATACGATAGGAATGGTAGTGAGGACTCTGCATGACATTCTTCCATCGCGATAACTCCTGTAAGCCGTGCCCGTTGACTTCCTTGTTATGGGTTACCCAGGATCCCGACCGATTGGAGACGGACCATTTTAATAGTCCTATCTTCCGGAACATTCTGCCTTTCTATCTTTCCTGGTTTGTCTCCGATTCATTCTTCTTTTCTATATCGTTCAATAGCCTCCTATACGGTTATTAGATAAATCCCAAAGGATTTCATAACGCACTTCCACTTCTCGCACGTCAATGATTGCAAGTGGCATTGAATGACCTCCTCCATCTGGAAGGTATTGGGAGTTCCACATCAGTAACCATGCATATCTCAAAGAAACCTTCTCATGCAACTAATTAATAGCAGGTAATGTGAAGTTGATAGATTATTTCTACCTCAAAAATTACTGAACTACGGCGCCAATAATTTTGGGACACCCTGTATAGGAGCTAGTAAGATCAAGTACGACGTTGCGGGACTGACTGAGACGAGAAGGCATTGCACGTATTCGAGACCGGAGAAGCAGTATATCTTGGAACATGTGTCAGCACAGGTATGTATGTATGTATATTATGTATGTATGTATGTATGTATGTATGTATGTATGTATGTATGTATGTATGTATGTATGTATGTATGTATGTATGTATGTATGTATGTATGTATGTATGTATGTATGTATGTATGTATGTATGTATGTATGTATGTATGTATGTATGTATGTATGTATGTATGTATGTATGTATGTATGTATGTATGTATGTATGTATGTATGTATGTATGTATGTATGTATGTATGTATGTATGTATGTATGTTGTATGTATGTATGTATGTATGTATGTATGTATGTATGTATGTATGTATGTATGTATGTATGTATGTATGTATGTATGTATGTATGTATGTATGTATGTATGTATGTATGTATGTATGTATGTATGTATGTATGTATGTATGTATGTATGTATGTAT
>LS997567.1:25968118-25970618 GCA_000469685.2 Haemonchus contortus
TATGTATGTAATGTATGTATGTATGTATGTATGTATGTATGTATGTATGTATGTATGTATGTATGTATGTATGTATGTATGTATGTATGTATGTATGTATGTATGTATGTATGTATGTATGTATGTATGTATGTATGTATGTATGTATGTATGTATGTATGTATGTATGTATGTATGTATGTATGTATGTATGTATGTATGTATGTATGTATGTATGTATGTATGTACAGTAGCGCTCAAAAGTATTCGGCCAACTTTGACCTGCCGTAACTTTTTTCCCAGTAGAGCAAATCACATGAAATTTTGATATGTTTAGCTGATGAATATTGTACATACATACATACACACATACATACATACATACATACATACATACATACATACATACATACATACATACATACATACATACATACATACATACATACATACATACATACATACATACATACATACATACATACATACATACATACATACATACATACATACATACATACATACATACATACATACATACATACATACATACATACATACATACATACATACATACATACATACATACATACATACATACATACATACATACATACATACATACATACATACATACATACATACATACATACATACATACATACATACATACATACATACATACATACATACATACATACATACATACATACATACATACATACATACATACATACATACATACATACATACATACATACATACATACATACATACATACATACATACATACATACATACATACATACATACATACATACATACATACATACATACATACATACATACATACATACATACATACATACATACATACATACATACATACATACATACATACATACATACATACATACATACATACATACATACATACATACATACATACATACATACATACATACATACATACATACATACATACATACATACATACATACATACATACATACATACATACATACATACATACATACATACATACATACATACATACATACATACATACATACATACATACATACATACATACATACTATTACCTTGAATACCGTGAATACCTTGAATACCTTGAATACCTTGATGTCCGCTCTTCAAGGGTGATTTCTCCAACCTTGCAGGACGCATCTATGCCATTCATTTCGGTTTCTTGCCACTTGTTGCCACTTCTTGTCCGAATAGTTTTCTTGAAAGGATCACACTCCACCTGGCCGGGGGTCTTCCTCGCGGTCTTTTTACTCGCGGGATACCAATTGGTCACACCGGGATGTCCAACGGTTGTTCATTTAAACGAGCTACGTGTCCTGCCCATCGTTTTTCACATCTTTGACGCCAGTGCGCCTTCGAATTTCATGAGCAGGAATTTTATGCATTCAACGTGATACCGCACATCACTCGTTCCATCGCTCTTTGAGTGGATTGCCAGTCTTCTTTCTTCATTCAAAAATTGATTCCATGTTTCACTTTCCATACACCAGTGCCGGGCAGGACATGGGTGTCAAAACACACGGGCTCTGACTTGGGCATCAATTCTTTTGTCAGTGAGAACATCACGATACTTGTTGAATGCCACCCAGCCTGCCCTACGACGACGAACTTATTTCGACTGTCAAATCGTTATCCATTGTAACTGCTTGGCCTAGGTATACGTATGACGGAAACTTCTTCAATGACTGAGTCATCCATGCGTAGACAGTAGTCGCTCGCGTAGCTGTTTTTCATCCACTTGGTTTTTCCTGGATGGATTTTCTAGACCGATAGAGCTGGCAGCGATTCTTAGGATCCTTAATGAGTTTTTCGAGAGCACTCGGTTCGCTTCCGATGAGTACAATGTCGTCAGCAACATTTAGGTATTGAAGCCTTTCTCCATCTATGTTGATTCCGCAGGGCATCTGGGCGTCTTGCATCACTATCTCTAGAGCAGCAGAAAACAGCATCGGGGAGATGACCTCTCCCTGTCGGACTCCGCGTCGTATTTGGATACGGGTAGGGTTTCCATTAAAGGTTTACGTCGGTGAAGCAGCTGGGTATTGCACTTCCGTATCATTTCCACGTATCTTCGGGGAACTCCAAAAGCTGTAAGAGCGTTTAGCACTGCTTGATGTTCAACTGTATCGAAAGCCTTCTTGAAGTCGATGAAGAGATAACACAAGGAATTCGGTATTCTCGACATCTTTCCGCCAACTGAGTAATTACGTGGATTTGGTCGATAGTGGAAAAACCTTCGCGAAAGCCGGCCTGCTCTTTGCCCGTATTCATATTCAGGATGTGACGAATTCGATTCAGGATTACGCGTGAGAAGACCTTGAGCATTGTTGAGAGAAGTGCTATCGGGCGATAGTTGGCCAGGATGTCGCGCGCCCCTTTCTTGTGTATCAGGATAGTGCGGGAGCTGAGCCAATCTTTCGGAACGATTCCTGAGTCGAGCATTTCCGTGAATAGGTCAGCTAAAGGCCTCGCG
>LS997567.1:25975618-26045342 GCA_000469685.2 Haemonchus contortus
TAGTGCTAACCGTTGGACCAGGGCGGTTACGGACTGGATATCTCGGAACATCAAACGATTCCCAATGCGGCTGCCAGGCATCTTCACGGAAACTCTGAACGAAAGGAATGTTCTGTCCCGTGTCCCTCGATCGAATACGATTCACTGGACAACGTTGGCTCGTGTCAGGGGCGAACGAAGAAGTCTCTGGCGTCCGCTCAAGGAACTGATGATCAACGAGACGACAGGTGATACAGGTGATCGAATAAATATCAATCGGTTGGCTAACCGACAGCCTTCTTCGTTCAGGCGTGGTGCATCCAAACTTTATAAAATAGATTTCGAGTGTAGCGATTCATACTGTCTCAAAATCGGTCGTTACCGACCGATCGAAGAAGATAAATACCGATTTATTGTGTGATCTACCGGTTATTTACGGTCTTGCTCCCTTAAGCACAATGCGATGAGAAGCGAACAGGATTGCAGAGATATGGGTTTTCACTCGATAGAGTGCTGGCAACTGTATCTTCTTCGATCCGTGGGGCGTTTGATTCCTATGGGAGTCACGTCATAATGATTGTCATACGTTGTAGTGTAGTCGATGTGTTGTCTTATTGACCGAAAACTCACAGCTCCAGCCCTTCATCCTGACCCTGAGCGGACTCCAAGGAAGCAATGCTAGCATGATGGAAATAGCGATGCAGTTATATTTGTTGGAATCGATCTATCGGTATAAGATAAATACAGATTTCATGTAATTGACCACCATCTACAAGGTAGCTCCTCATAGCAAAGAAAATGCTATTTATTCATTGAGTATGCTGTAGAAGGCAAGGTTAGAAATGAAAATACAGAATATAGCTACAACATCATTAAGTAGTGTGATGATCATGGAACATGAGCTAAATAGAATCGGTTGAGTGCTGCCAACTGTGCCTTATCTGTGCTGCTGGAGCAGCTGAAATTCCGGTATTCAATTGGTAATAGATCCGCTCTAACTGTGAAGAAGTTGCGCTTTTGGGAGTATTTCAGGTCTAGGAAAAGGCGATTAGAGCTGTTCGCCTTTTGTGATACAAGGGATGAAGCTGAAGAATTAACAATTATTGAGCGCAACTCTGTCGCTGACAATGCTGAAAACCATGCATATATCGAAGAATGTTTGTTCATGATGATGGAAAGGAAGATCATGCTGACTCCTCATCTCGGTATTTGGGATACAAAAGGCCACGGTCTATCATTCTTTAGTGTAGTCGTAACTTGGTGTTTTGAATCTTTTCAAGTTAAGCGGTGACTTTCTTCTCATGTGGCAAAAACCAAAACCATCTCAAATATTTGAAGAGCATATGTTTCATTCGCCTGAACGAATGTTTTACAATTATTCATTGTCAGAGCTCCGAAAAATCTTCTAAATACATGTATAGGTGGTACATGGTTGAGATATAATAGAAGTTAACCATCAGGTATTACTGAAAACATACCACACGAGGTCATACAAAACGTGAACATTCTATCTCCAAAGGAAGCAGAGTTGTGAATAAGCTGTCGTTCACGCATCAATACAATATTACGCATGGTGATATTTATGAATATCGCTCGATCATATCGGTTTCATCATCCTTGGTAATTCCATCAGACTTCCTTTGCTGCCTTGGACTTGAGATTTTCGCAGTTGAAGGAAGCAACGTATGAACACCTGAAAATCGATATCCGTCGGCTGGAAATTTCCCGATGCCCAACTTTACAACAAGGTAATTCTCTGCTTTGAGCAAATTCGAGCTTTGAATATCTTGCCAATGACGCAACAATATTATATTAATGAGCGCTGATTGATCGATATGAACACATGTAGGAGCAGTTTAATTTCCATTACCCGTGCTATACGTCCTCAGAAACTAATTTCTCTACTTTTTAGGGCTGGGAAGAGTGTATAAAATTGGATCGATTTTTGATGTACACTACAATTAACCCGGCCCACCTCCATGAGGGTGTACCTCTCTTCTATCACTATCCACTATCCGAAGCCGGATATAAATATTTGATCTGAGCCTCATCCAATTTGATGCCTGGCCAACCCATCATGGGCAGATGTATTTGTTAGGCCAAGATTCACTCCCATCCGGTTGAGCTCTGCATTTTGGTACTCCAATAGCACAGAGCCTACTTCAACTCATGTGTGATACAATGTGAATAGTTCCGTATTATGATTTTCTCCTGTCAAATTTGCATACATCTTATCGCTGCATGTGGCAAAACATAACGCATTTGAGTATGCTCTATTTTATTAGATCGATGACAAGTGTTTGGAAGAAGATACTTGAATAAGAATAGCTTGCAATCACTCTTTTGACACCGAGTAAGATATCCGTAAAGGCTATAATCCGCCAAGACAAGCCATTTCCAGTTTCACGCTCAAAAAAGTTTTTTTTGGGAAAAAGGCTTCCTATTAGCAGAATATCGGTGGGTCAATGGAAGAAATGGTTTACGACATCAACTGCGCATCTTGTCAATGAAACAATCGATTCAGCGCCCACGAATATACTTCGCGCTGCAACTTCGAAGCGTGGGATGTTGGCACCCAGAACAAGATGCTTCTTGAAGCTTCCTTATCGCAAGAGCTTTTCGAATAGAAATATAAAAAGGGTACTGCGAATATGGAGTACACTGATAACTGAACTGTTGCGCCCTAGCATTTATCTTCAAAACGAGTGCACTTATCAATAAGGTAGGCATAACAGGTTTTCGCCGTTTCCTACAATCTATTCAGAAAAATTCTGCAAGGATGAATCTTACGCTTGTATCAGGGTCAAGTGCACACAGTGAGTGTTCATTTACGTACAATTCTTATAATTTCGCGCCATCCTTGTTCTTTCACTCGCCTGTAGTGGTCTTGCTTGATTGGTTGGCTGCTGACATCTCTGCCAGACCAGACTCATTTGTAACAGTATCGACTGTATGAGTTGGAAATTCGTGACATTCTGAAATATGAGAAACAAAACCAACAAACAATATATGAGCATGAGGTATGCAGCATTACAAGCTGTAAAACGCGAAGTTATTGTAGGAATGAGGAAAAATTTATCGCTTTCCGCAAAACGTTCATTTTCTCTTGGCGCTTCAAGGCAAACTAGCAGAGTTAACAGAGAAAGGCCTTTCAAATATTTTAAGCAATGTGTCGCTTTGTTTGTACACTGTTAGGAGGTGACTTACAGGTATTCAATGCAGTGTTACAGGTAACAACACTGCATTAAAACATGTAGCTAAAAACACTTCAGCTTATTTTTGTACTGTCTTTGTCACGTGAGCACAATGTCTTGGTTGTTACCTTGAATTCCACCACAGCGCCTTCTCAGGCTTCAACTCAGGATTAGCCGATTCTTATGCTCCTTCTTATTTATGGGGATCCCTTTGTGTAGCTAGCTTGCCACAACACACTGTGCTAACACTACCTTACGTATCTTCACCTTTCGCAGCTGCTCATTCATTTTCTGTTTCCTCGAACGCTGTAGCTTCAAAGTTCTTGCGTTTATCCTTAGTAACCGAGAACTCTGGAAGCTCTGGATACTGGAAGCCTCCGTTTTCAGGAACCTCAGGTTTTAGGGCAGCTACGGCTACTAAAAAACCAGACCACACCCTAGTGCAAACATATGTTGGTGAAAGGCAGGTGGAGAGCGAGAAATAATAAAAGTAAATAATAATAATAAGTGGTAGTAAACAACAGCAAATAATAATACATAATAATACTGAATACTAATATTGAACAATAGTTGTAATAAATATTAACAATAAACAATAATAAATAATAATGACAGTGACAATAATAATAAATAGCCACAACAAGTATAATAACTAATGATGATATAATAAATAATAATAATAAATAATAACCATACTAATCAACAATAATAATAACAAATTAGGATGAATAGTCATGATCAATAGTATTAAATAATAATCAATAATAATAAATAATAATTAAAAATAAATAATAATAATCATGATCAAATCATCATCATGATTTTCGTCATCCTATTCTTAAGCATCTATCTCACTTGTAGACGGAGTCCGCTTTTCTGATATGTTGACGCCACTTCTCACCATTGTACTCTTGATCGGGACGTTTTGAGGTCTTCGCGCATTGTATCAAGGTAGCATCGCCGCTTCGGACGTCCTTTAGCACACATACGGACACGTTAAGGCTGAGATGGATCGTACGGACACTGCCAGCATTCGCGCGAAGGACATGACCATACCATTGAGAGCGGGCTTTGAGCATTTTATCGATAGTGGGACTACACCTACTCCTGGCCGGGTGTGGTGCGATTCACGCGCCGATATAATGAGGTCATCGGACAAAACACGCTAAAACATCATTCTTACCATCATAACGGAAGTTATAAGAACTTATAAGTAGAATAAGTAAAGAAATGACCAAACTATGGACGTTTACAGATGGACTGCGTTTACTAGGATCGAAAAAATTAAAGTTATTGTTATTTTGAACGTTTGACTAGTAAATTGTTGACCTATGAGGTGAACTCTCAGTCTCGAAGGGGCTTTTTTTGCCATAGTAAAGAGATTTGCTCTATTCATGGTGAAGCCGTGAACTACTGCAAGTTTATTTGGTCCATCTCAACAGGAAGGTACTGAAACGATGCTGCGTGCGCGATGACCTCATTATATTAGCGCGTGAATCGCGCGCCCCCCACTCCTGGCCACATCAGTTAGCGATACTGGCCAACACCGTATCGCGAACTGATAGCGTCATTACTTATGCGGTATAGTCGTGTCACTTCGGCTGTCCAGCGCAGCCTGTTGGTTTTTATTACACTGAGACGGGCTCCACTTCTTCACTCGCAGGCTAGCTTCCAGCGCTGCAAATGGCGACAGCCCGATTATGGTTTTATGGGTCTTGGATTTGAGACGTTCAGGCATGTTTTTACTCGAAGGCCTTGTTCAAGTTTAGGGAGGGCCTTGTTCAAGTTCACGGAGGCGAGAGGTATCGCCCTTTGTTTTTCGCGAGGCTCCTCTAATAGAAGGCGAGTGGTGTGAATGGCATCGATGGTACTGCAACTAGCCGACTGGTTGATGGTCAGCTCGACAATGACACGGATACGACTGTCTACCATTCTATTAAAAATGTTCACTCTGTGCGAGAGCAGGTGAATGGGACAGTAGGAAATGCAATTCACAGGACTGCCCTTCTTCTTTCAAATATAATATGAAGAGTCGTGCTCTATTGCCAGCTCTCAACCACATTCCTTCTGCATCGACCTGGTCGAAGAACTCCGTCAATCACCCTATAGGATTTCACGTTAAAATTCACAAGTCATAGTGCCAGTTAAGTCAAGATCAGTCAAGTCGTCAACCAATTTTTTTGCTTCATACTCTTCTTGCCGTATTCGTCTCCTTCACGGTTATCTCCTACACGGGGTTCTACATTGACGATGAACGGGATGGCGGGATGAACGAACTCGACGATTGAAATGTTTCTAAAGTACTATCGCTATCGCTTCAGAGTTTGCTCGCGGGCGGTCCGTCAAGAGGCGACTGTTCTCGTCATTCACACTGAAAGATGCCTTTATGCCTCCATATCCTCGTTATGGCGATAGCGGGACTTTGCGAATCGGCAAAGGTACCGCTCACCATCGCAAGACTCGAGTTTCTCGTTCAGATTAGCAAAGTGAGCTGCCTTTGAAGGAACAACGGCCTTCTCCCCCCTTTCTCTGCGATCTGATTGCGCTGTCGGTTATTTGCTCTTTTCGGAAGAAAATTCGTGGTAATGCTTTTTTCTCACGCACTTTATTTATGACATGGTCCATCCGCAGTCATGTTTGCCTGGCAACTTTATGCCGTCCAGGCTTGCTCATGACGAGCTCCGACTGCGCAACCCGGGTTATAGCTATATAGCACCATTACAAGTCCCGCCGACAGTCGTTATCACCGGTAATATAGAATGCGCTGGATAGGGGCGCTTCTTTTTTCTCCACCAGCCACACATGATTCTCGCTAGCCCATCCCCTTCGTCCAGTTTCGGTTTCGGCGGGGCAATATTCAGCGTATAAATCAGCGCTCGGTGTTGTGTGGCAACCATTTCATGAGGCACTGTCTTGGCATCTATTGCGAGCCCCTAGGAGAGCGGTGCCTGACAAGTACGAAACCAATTTGTGTTTTCTCCATCGCAGATGATGAGATGAGAGTCCGCTTTTTTAAAATCCGTCGTGTTCACAATGGCGAAATCACGCTAGTTTACATTCGTGTTCGCTTGCCATAAGTAATAAGTGACCCGTATCCACAACCGTCATGACAGCTATACCCTCTTTCATAGCGCCCACGTAGCCATTGAGGTCACTGCCGACATTTACGGCTTTCTGTAACAGTACCTCAGCCGACTTTTCATCGAGCAGGTTCCAGAATTTCATCTTGGTTTGCTTGTAGCATCCAGTTCGTGGAGCACACGCTGAGAAGAAGTAGTAATTTTGAGGTTCGATGACTACAATGATCTTTATTAAGTGGACATCGAAGCATTTTGCATCTACTATCGAATCACGGATGCGTTCCGAAACAATTATCCTAAGGCCGTTTGTAGTTCTGGGACCACCCCAGAGAACGGCTTCGAAGCCGCGGATTATGTCAGAATATTGTCAGATTCGCTACAGAACAACCTCGTTTCAATTCGAAATCAATTCGTCGACGCTCTAGAGCTTCTGCTAGCTCGTACGACCGTCCCGTTAGCGTGTCAATATTGAGAGTGTAACGCAAGTCCTGCACACGCAGCAAGAATTTTGAACTACCCTAGTTGCTCCGCAATGCCGTCCCAGTACCTGGCACGGGATCGGTCACACGGCATCCCTCTCGTTGCGTGGCTTATTCTTCTTGCACAAGGTTTTATTATCTTCCGCTCAGATTGTCTACACATCTACCACTGTGATTGTGATGAGTTTATTGGCAGAGCGGAAGGTTAACTCTGCATAAAGGGTCAGAAAAATTGGATGAAATAATTACACTGGTGTGCAAATTTTAAGGATAAGATGGATAACGATGATGATGATGTTAAAACATCGAGGACTGGGTGGAAATAAATGAAAGTGTGGGAGTACATTGTCAGGCCTATGACAGTTATGCACAGTGAGCTGGACTTCACTCCGTGAACGAATAGTTCAAATAAAGCAAGAAATATGGCTGCTCGCACAAATCGAGGCAGTTGATAGGTTCGAAAAAAATTTCTTTCAATAAGCCCGTAGCTACCAAACACTGTGGTGGTATCCTTATATACATACATCATGTCGCGCAGACATCGTCAGGATGACCTGGCACGAGGAAGGGTCATCGGGAAGCACGAAAAAGGTCGAGCCATGTAGAGTGTAGCTCAAGAGTCTAGTATCGCTCGCTCGTTGTTTCACATGCACGGAGAGCATTCCAATCACTGATATTGCTGCACGAAGGAGTGGAGGTGGTCGACCAAGAGCAACTGCATAAGGTATGACCGCTTCGTTGTGCAGCAGGCAAGAAGAGATCCACGTTAATCATATTCTGTGATTGCAATGTCTTCTAACAGGACTTCAAGGCAAGCCACGTTGCCCGCTACAGTGGCACGACGACTGCTCGACTGACTGGCGGTCTATTTGCCCGATAACCGCTGCCTTGTGTTCCTTTGACCCTAGTGCATCAGCGAGACCGTTTAGGGTGGTGTCAGGAGCATAGCGAATAGATTGATAAGAAATGGAGTCATGTGCTCTTCACGGATGAGAGCAGATTCAACCTGAGTCATGATTCTAAACTCACTCTCATATGGCGAGAGGTAGAAACACCCAACTCCTTGAAAACCTGTCGAATGCGAGCGTTCTGGTGGTCGAGGGGTATTGGTATGGGGAGGCATCATGCTGCATAACCGTACTGACCTCCATACTCTTGACCGTGGAACTCTTACTAGTCAGTGTTACTGTGAAGGGGTACTCCTTCCTCATGTGCGTCTTTCTAAGGCTGCAGTGGGCACTGGATTCAATTTTATGGATGACAGTGCGCGACCGTATCGGACAGCACATGAGGAGGAGCTCTTGGCGCAAGAGCATCTTCGGCGAATGGAGTGGCCTGCCCGTTCCCCCGACCCAAATTCCATGGTGCGCATGTGCAATGCACTGGGTAGGCGCGTTGCAGCACGTTCAAATGTACCAGTGACCATCCAACGATTGTCCATTGTGCCAATCGAGGAGTGGAATGCCTTACCACAGAGACTCACCACCATCCCCGTGAAAAGTACGGAGTCGCGTTGCAGAGTATTTATTGCTGTCCGTGGTGGTCACATACTCTATAAGGAACCTCGTCGCTTTATTTGAAGTAAATAAAATGTGAAGAACTATGTGTAATCTGTACCTTTGAATAGAAATGTTTTATCTGCTCGTCTCATTCCGATTTTTTGTCAGTTGCTTCCTGTGCAGCACCGTAATGGTCCTCTATCGGTATGGTATTAGTTCCATCAAGCCCTTTCGTCCGGCAGAGGTACAGTAATCGAAAGTTGCTCTCGTTCCTAAGTTTTGCACAGCAGTGTAGAATGTAGAATGAATGACTCTTCGAGTCGCAACCATCATATTGATATCTCGTCTAGATGGCCTCACTGAAAACAAAAGCAGCGTTTTGGGTTCAAGCCAGAAACCAGAAAATGAATTAGAAGAAGGGTTGTCCACAGCCACACCTGAGCTAAGGTCTTACATATGAGTTGAGTCACTCATTAGTAACATAATAATTAGTTTTTATTATTCATTATACGCGATCATCATTCAAAAAGCGCTGCTTTTCATGTTGTATGCTCTGGCAGTACCTACAATGAGCTAACTTTTATAGATCACGTGTTTCGCTCGGTCTCGAAATTCGGTAAAATCGACGTTCAGGAGGGTTGTAAAGATATAATGCTTCTTATAAGCCGAAGAGAAGGGAATCCGTTATCTATCGAAGATTATTATGGAACAGACTAGGTGTTCGAGTATGATCACTAGCGCGCATTAGTCTCATCCGTCCAAGCGAGCCCTGCTTCTAAAACGCAAGTTTCCAAGTGCAGTTAAAAGTGAAGCAGCGACACATTAATATCTTTTTGAAAAGGGCATGCCTACGATGAGGTCCATCTTCTTAATGCATCTTCTCTGAAACAATATACCCGGACAAAATCATGTCAAATGTCCCTCCCATTAAATTTTTTCAGTGCTCAAATATCATCTACATTTGGTGCTGTGGGAATCATATCACGGACTCATCAACGAGCTGAATATCCTTGGCAAACCTTTTGTACTAAAAAATCCGTAAAGGACAGTTCTGTAACATATCAGACACACACAGAGCAGAGATTTCTGAGCTAACGGATTTTCGATATGTCCCGGATGTCGCATTACTGGCACCGTCATTTAATTGAAGGGAACTAGCTACTAGTTAGCTAAACTTGCATAGCTGAACCTGCATGGGCGATGCGACAAAACATTTTGTAGATGTTGTCAACGAAATTGCGGCCATCGAAAGCACCCCATCAACTATTAGAGGAAAAATATTTCGGCAACGCGGAGTAGTCCGCTCTAATAAAATATGACAGTGGGAGTATACTGGGTGAAAGTAAAGAAATAATAACCTCAAATGCTATTATACTGTGGTCAGGCGCTGCAGAAGGCATGATTACCGAGACGTTCTGAACAATAGGAGCATTGGATAGCATTATGTCTAGGGTAGACTCTTAGGATATGGGTATTTTGACATGCTAAATAAAGCCACAGCATCGAAAGAATTGCAAAATTTTAAGGCGGTCGTAGGCTCAGCTCGGTTTCTAATCCAGTCCATGTCAATGTTGAGGTCTTCCAGAATAATCAGGGACTTGTTAAAACTGCAACGATCAAACAAAGCATCAATTAGATTATTGCCATCCTCTAAAGAGGAACTAGGTGGTCAGTAAATCATTAAGCTCCCAAACATCGCAGCGGAAGACCTATCGAAACCACCAAGACAGAGAAGTTCAGAGTTGAGGAGGCACGAGGTGGTAACAGCAGTGAGGGTGGAGAAATTTCTAGTTATACAACAGACTCTGCTCCTTCTATCGTTATGATCAAGTCGAAAAGTAATGTAGGGGCATTTTCCAGTTGGTTCAAAGTTCAAATAACCGTACCCAGCAAAGTAATAATGTGCAACGGTGGCGCAGGTTGTAGGAAGGTAGACTGCTAGAAATGGTATCAAGGTCCGAACCCATGATGCATGTGTACGCGTTGATTTTCAATGCAATGTGTACTAAATGCATGTAAAACGTTTTTGGGCTCATTATTGATCATCTACGTAGCTCCCTATATTTGAAAAGCTCTGGAAAGGGGATACAAACATGTTTCTCTCGCCCTTCACCGACAATAAAGGGGGAACTTCATTTCAGTGAAAGAGACATTCTAAACAACTGCTCGAAGTGAGCTTTAGTGGCTTTCGAAGTGAGCTTCAAAGGAAGGTGCCAGATGACTAACCGGATCAAACGCTGTTCAGTATGTTACCAGCGGAATAGCGTATCTGAATGTGATGTCATCGCGATTGTTGGAGTTTGCGAGGGTGTAGAGTTTTGAAGTGAAGCGTAACCCCCAACTTTAAGATCTAGCCCATATTCAAATTTCTTGGCGATGATAGATGAGTCCATAGCCTTCTATAGTTTGAGTGTCAAAAGAGGCAGCAATCCTCGTGTATGAAAAAGCTTTGTATCAACACGGTCGAGTGCCATCCACGGAAATTACGAGAAAGTGACTATTTTCAACAAATTATGATGTCTTACGTGGTTGTACTTATCAGGTGCCAAGAAATTATGTCTTACGTGGTTGTACTTATCAGGTGGAAGACGAGCTGACGGTCCGTTGGCCTGTAGAGCCGATAAGTTGGAAGGATGACTTATCGTAAAACAAATACAGGCCTTTCATTGCACGACAGTAATTTCAACTCGTTTTCCTCTGAATTTAGCATTGCAACCCTCAGAGAGGCCAAATTCAAGGCAAGTCGTAGGGTTGGTTCAAGGTTTCGAGCCTGGCGACGATATTGTGTCCTACTGCATCACCCAAGAACCTCAAAGAGGGTTTCTAACATCTAGTGGATTATCATATGTGCAAATAATCAGGTCAGCTATCGTTCTACAGTATCACCTCACCTGTCACCTGTCGTCCCGTTAATCATCGACTTCTTCGAGCGGGCGCCAGTAACGTCTCCATTCGTCCCTGTCACGAGCCAGAGTGGTCCAGTGAATCGTCCTCGCTTCAGGGACACGAGGTTCAACATTTCCTTCGTCTAGATCTTTCGTGAAGAAGCCTGGCCATCTCGTTGGCGGATTTCCTGGAGTTCGTTTGATGTCCCGAGGGATCCAGTCAGTAACCGTCCTGGTCCAACGGTCATCACTATATCGCATAACGTGTCCGGCCCACGTGATCTTCGATTTCTTGGCATAATCAACGGCATCCCTAATCTCCGTTCGATGACGGAGTTCGGAGCTCTAGATTCCCTTCTGCACTTGCGCGTATAGGGGAATTCCGACATCGTCGTTTCCAAAGCGCGTTGAGTAACGCTAACAACATGCTCATCCTGCTTTCGTAGAGTCCAACTCTCCGAGGCGTACGTCAAAGCAGGAAGGTCAGCAGTGTCGAAAAGGTAAGCGTCTTTGTCTTCTTCACTTCTGCCTCGATGTTCTTGAATGCTCCCCATGCGGCGCGTTTCCTTCTGCACAGCTCTGGAGCTAGGTCGTTCATCATGTTGACTTCCGACCTAGATACACATAGCTAGAACTTCGGAGCTTCCATTTAACGGGAAAGGAGCATCAGGTACCAGTCCGTTTTTCATGAACATCGTCTTCGTTAGGTTCAGCCTCGAGCCGACCTTTCCACAAGCACTATCAAACTCGGCCAGCATTTGTTCCGCCTGCTCGATGTCCGGTGTTATAAGCACGATGTCGTCTGCAAAGCGGAGCTGATGTAGGAAGCAGCCGTCGACTTCCACTCCCAAGTCTCCCCATTCCAATTGACGCATGATAATCTCCGGACACCTCTCTTCACGATGACAATGACTTCCTTGCAGAATGGTGAAATCCTGGTCGTGAAGTTGTCGTAGAGCTCACGAAGCATCCTTATATAATGAGTAGGAATACCCTGGTTGGCCAGGGCTTCAATTGCCGCTTCTGTCTCAACGATGTCGAAGGCTTTCTTCAAGTCGATACACATAAGACATAGCGGCATTTTGGACTCTCGCGATACCTCAATGAGTCTTGTTAGAGTGTGGATATGATCGATTGTACTGAACCCTCTCCGGGACCCTGCTTAGTTCGCATGGCTGTCCTTCATCTGATATTCTGCCAATCCTATTTAGGATGGCGCGAACGAAAAGCTTGTAGATTACAGACAGCAGGCGATTGGACGATAATCGTCTGGGTCTCCCTTTTGTACAGCAACACAGTCTTGCTAGTTTTCCACGACGTGGACACATTGCATTCCGACAGGTACCGTGTGCCTAGCCAGAGTTTTGATGACGACTAGTAGTATACTCTTCAGATGTTCTGGTTTGATCATATCCTGACCGGGCGCTGTATAGCTCTTCATCGACATGATGGCATGTCGGATTTCGGAAGGAAGAACCGAAGGAGCGATATATTCGTCTTGCCTAAAATGGTGAGTAGGCAAGTAGACGTGGCTGTCGAAGAGATCCGAGTAGAAGTCGTAGATGACCTTCTCCATCGCCTTCCGGGATGCAGTAGCGGTTCCGTCAGGACGACAAAGGGAAGTCATCTTGGTCTTGTAATTGGCGAAGCTCTGTCGGGCTTTGCGAATGCTCTTTCCGGCCTCGACGGCTTCGTCCATAACTGCTGCTCTTCTCTCTTTCAGACCTTTCTTTATCGTTTCTCTGCATCGCTTCGCAAGTTTGGACGTTTGTTGATAATTGCCTATAGCTCGCGCGATTCCACGCTGGCGTATCGAGTCTTCGAAGAGAGTCGCTCCTCGGCTACTTGCAGACTCTCTGCTTTCGTAGCACTATCGTGAAGATGCTCGACGAGCCGGTTGTGTTCTTCGTCGATGTTGTCGATAACGGAATCTTCTCATTTACTCGCAAGAGAAGCGAAGTGGTCCCAGTTGGTGGAGGTCTTGGGGCTCCGTTCCCTAAACTTCATAGTTCTCTCTCCACGCACTGAGAAGCAGAATCTAGCGCGGAGGAGACGATGGTCCGATCCCGTGTAGAACTTCGGAACAACAGTGACGTCGATCAGGCAAAATCTCCGATTAAAAATGATGTGGTCTATTTCATTATGGAACTGTCCACCAGGTGACTCCCATTTCCATCTTAAATGAGAGGGCTTCTGGAACTGCGACTTACCATGGATGGTGTGGGTCGTCAAGATAAACTCGGACAGCCTTTCACCCTACTCATTCCATTCCACTCCTTGAGTCTCGATGTGAAGGTTTTAAGCCGTTCTTCTGAGGCCAATCTTGGCGTCAAAATCACCGACGATGACCTTGAAGAGAGTGTCTTCTCTGTAGAGCCTCTCCAGATCCATATGAAACGCTTCCGACTCCTCTTCTTCGTAGCTCGATGTTGGTGCGTAAGCAACGAAGATCTTTGGAGCTAGGGTTGAGCCACATCTTCTTATGGTTGTTAAGCTTTCGTACGAATCGATATTCATGGCCAAGTGCGTGTTGACGAGGACACCTATGCCGCCGACGCCTCTACTATCGCATGTTCCAAGGAACAGTTCTTCTCCAGTCTCAAAAGCAGCGTGCAGCGCGCGTTTCGATGTTGGTGCGTAAGCGTCGTCTCGCTCAGTCCGATGACGTCGTACTTGATCTTCCTGGCTTGCATCATCAGGTCTTCTATACACGCTTCCAATGCAAGTGCCCGTGCGTTGAAAGTACAGATCGCCATCTCAGTCCTTCTCCTTTTAGGCAACCTGTTTTGGCCCTGAGAGTTTAGCAGCCTCTCCCGAGCGTTCCTACCCAACGCTGTCGTAATGGGGGCTCCCTCAAGTTCAGGGAAATGAGGCCCATTTCTATTACTATTTTTGGCACCCAACGTGCAGCTTGCCAGGCTCTGACGTAGGGGCTATTGACTCCGGGGCTTGCCAGGCTATCCCGAAGTGGACAAGGGGCTTTGTTTTCGAAGGCGGCCCCGAATCGCCTCCCAGATACTTCCCAGTCTCTCGAGTGGAAACTTCTGGCCGAGTCGATGGGCAGGATACCAACTGCACCCACAGACTCTTCACACACGTATGCGTGGATCGCCTGTGAGGAACAGAGGGTGTATCGACCCAGCACAGCAGTATCGAGATGTCCATCCCCTGAATCCACCTGCGTCTCTGGGCAAGTATCGGTGACTTTTGGTCGGCGATTAATTTCCCTTTCCGCCACCTGGGGACGCCCTACGTAGCCTCGTCGCTAACCGGCTGGGGACCATTCAGTGAGAGAGAACTCACAGTAAACGAGATCCGCAGATCGTTTTACAGCAAATTCCAAAAATGTCAGTCAGTTTGTACCAACGCTTCGGGAGGGAGAACAGTATCCCCTGAATTTGAGGTAGTATTCCGACAAATGAGGGTTCTTGTCAGATGAGTCATTCGATCGCCCTCCACTGCAAATGCAGGGGGTTGCCGAAAATTCCGGAATGAGTGTTCGTGGCAGGAGGCGTACCCAATGGTCACTATTATGGATACATCCTTCCTTGAAATACCATTTCTACTAATTCCCGGAATCTTAGAATGTGAGGAGCTTATCAGATGGCCAATATTGAGCTCAAAAACGCTTTTTTCGATTCAAAAGTTTCTAGGAGGCATTTCCGTGGAAAAGCAAAACGAGGGCACTTATCAAGAATTTGAACGTCGACTTAATGCTTACCATCCAAAATCCTACCAGATGCGCTATTGCGGCACAGCTACGTCTCTGCCCAGTTCGGCAGGCAGTGCGCTTGGTACAGTGGTTTAGCAAAGGGAGGGATTGGTTCTGTAACGTCTTTCTCGGAATCGGTCAGCAAATTTGGTACATAGCTTTGAAATCTGCGTTCAAACATGCCACGGTATTCATCTAATCTTGAATGGCTATTGCCACTTTAACCAACACCAGGTCTTCCGCCAGCGCGAAGATCAGACTTTTAACGGAATCCCTGAATTTGAGGAATATTATGCCAAATAGCCTTCCCTGGTTAGAACAGGAGTTGGCCCTGTTCTACAGATCCTGAAGCGTCTAAGAGGGTCTAAACTTGAACTATTTTCCTTGGGCCCAGATTGGTATGATATTGGGAAGTTTCACATCTAGAGCGGCTAATCTCAACAAAAATGTAACAAAAAAACATGGACATTCCGGATTCTCCGCGTAAGTTCGAAGCAACGTGGCAGTCGTTTTATATAAGTATTAGCTTTCGTAGTTTCTTGCGATTGACCTTGTTTTATAGTAGCGCTCAGAAGTTCTCGGAAGATTCTCTTACAGTCGTATTTGCCAGTCGTCACTTCTTTCTTACAGAATCTAACCATGCGAAATTTCGACATGTGTAGCATGAGTGTATTGTGAGTACTTACAACCTGATCATGTTCCAGATATTCCAAACAGCTTGAAATCAAGACTAGCTAGAATTACGAATATTCATCATTCTGGGATTTCTTTCCTTTTTGTCTAAAGTATACGAGAGCTAAAGCCGAACACGGTGAAGGAGAAAAGGTGCGAATGACTGCAAACGTCCCTAACAATAAGTTCGCTTTCAGCCAATCTCCTACTGCAACATATATTAGCTTCGCAGATATTGGCTTTGCAGTCAAATAGTGTTGTATAGGGTTACACATGCTCCAGGTAAACATATCAGAATTTCGCGCAATTTGCTGCACTAAGAAAAAAGTTATGAACGAAAGAGCGTAAGAGCGTTGGGCCAAAGAGTTTTGAGCGCTATTGTATATCCAGCCCTAGAGCCGTACTATATACTTTATGTGTTTCTGTTTGTATGTTTACGTGGCATCTACTCGTATTCCTTGTATCTGTTCGGCAAGTTAGGTTTATTCTAGAAATTTACTATCATTTTCATACAACGTTTACCTTAGCATTGCAATGAACATCATCGTGAACAGCCTTTCCTTCCGGCTCATCCCATATAAAGACAGCTTTTTATGCGTGTGGAAAGGCGCTGACTGTTACTTGTGAAGAAAACGGCTGTTGTTTCTGTACATGGAAAGCCACTGTGCGAGAGTCAAATGCGCACTTTTCGTCAAAAAGCGTTTATTCCGAAATCTTTAGAAAATTAAACAATGCATGCGCCCTCAAGGTCTTTTGAGCTAATGATGAAGTAGTGGTGAAATATATCCATAAAATGTAACTAAATAAATAACTAAATATAAACAAATAAGTAAATAAATAATTGAATATAACTTCCGGATAGCGTTTGGACTGCACTGGCTCGATGTCACAGGTCTGTCGTCCCTTAAAACCCTGTGGCAGTGTTGCTGCTGCTGCAATAAGAATTTGGTGGCGGGCTTTGCTGATGTTTCATCCTTCAACAGGGCCCTGATACAGTGCATGGCAAATAAATGTCAGCTTAGGTGATATTTTCTCATGTTCTAATTGATTGAACCACCGGAGGTAAATAAAAAGCGGGTATCGGAACGCGACTATCTGGGTTCAGGATATTAGGACTGTAAAACTAACTGTTCCTGTTCCTGTTCCACCGGACTGTTCCACTAACTCTGGAAACATTTCTGCTCGATATTGCATTTCTACTCTTCAATGGTGTTCGCTTCAGAAAAATTTCTACTGCTCCTTCTATGTCTGCAAGGTCATTTTTGGGCATATTCTAATGATTTTTTCTGGGAGCGATACTACTACGGCTACTAGTGTGAAAGTTATGCAATGTTGGTGTTCATGTGCTTCAAACGAGATTTCCTCCTTCGTTTGTGAGCACAGTCTACGTTGGACACACTGAATTTGCGCGAAACCTACTCGCTTGTCATTTCCTGATAACGTTTAGAATGCAGTGACTCGATGTCATGACTTATTTGTATGAGAGGCCGGCGAGTGGAGTTGACTAACTACAGGGTGCGCCATACATATGGTAACAACTTTTTGAACGTCCGTAAATTTCTTGCTTGGAGGGTTTCTCCAAATTTGCAACTTCCCTTATATTCAGGACATACCTTAGACTGCATATTTACTTCGGTGCCCTCAATTCGTCAGATTTCGAAAAATGGTGGAGCCTCGCAAACATCCACCATTCGTTCCGTCCTTGCGCGCCTTTGGTGAGTCGTTTTTCGGAATCGCTCCTCGTTACAACTTTTCCCACACTGACAGTCTCTTGAATCGCGATGCGTAGTCAGGACGGCGACAAACCGAAACACGGCCCCCTTTCCTCTCACATACGACCCCTTTTTCCGATAGAATTGTCTTGCAAGGAGTAGACTATGGAACCTGCGGAAATATGAGAAAGATGACTGCTGATTCGTTTGTATGTTCTACTCTGATGAAGGAGTCTTCCCCTAGTAATCACAATTGTATCCAGATAGAATTCAGAAGCCTTATAGCTTCTTGACGAGAAGAAGCTGGAGAGGAAAAACAAATGCCGCGCGCTACTTGCGCGCGGCACGCGTGGGGGTGTTGGGGTCCCAGAGAATACGTATACTTCACACTCCGAGTGCTGAAGCCGCTGAGAAGAGTCAGATTGCCTCTCATAACCATTTTCTCTCTTTAATGATAGTTTTCACTAGAAACTCTACAATCAGAGCGATATCGCAAATCTTGGTCGAGAAAAGTATAAAATGCAATCAAAACTCTTTAAAAAGAGACCTTCTAAAAGGATGCATCTGAGGGCCAAAGATTTTTTCTGGCATGCGATTTGAAAACTACGGCGCGCCTGCTCAGGGATGAGAAAAGATCAAGGCTAGTGCTGAGGGAATGCTAGCGACTTTATACCAGCTTCCAAGTTTCCTACGAATTCCTCGGCCCACAATGCAATGGGTTGCTAGTTATAGTTCATACTGGAGAGGGAAGCATGACCTTCATAATGCACCACTGCTCCTGCTCACAAGAAACCATTGAAAAATCCCAGGCTGGAGTCTTTCAAGAAACTCTGCGTGCCGCCGTCGATGAATAGCTGAAGCATCTTTGAGCTGTAATTATTATAGTACAGAAGGCGGTTATATCAGATGACCGTGTGCTCATTTTGTAGATGCGATGCATAATTAATGACTCATCTTTTGTTACCATATTTATGGCGCAACCTGTATTTATTCTCTGTCCTACTCTATGCTAGCAGTGGTAAAACGTAAAACGTGTAGTGAAATGGTAAAATTTTTCGTCTTGACCCATTCGAAGGCACTGGCTTCTTTGCAGGTTTGTTGAGAGCTAGCATTTCAGGGTTCGTACTATTCACGTTGGCTTTGCAATCTTCATGACCTTAGCGAAAACTCTTCATTTCTGTTGGAAGTAAAAGTCCAGTGCGTCTTCTAGTCATTCAACGTGAAGAGAGATGATGACTGGTGGCACTCTCAGAGTATCCTTTCCTAGATATCGTTTCCAAACCTCTTGTGTCCCTCATTGAGTATATTTCTCTCACTTTATGAAGGTATTGAATTTGCTACTCGTCCAGGCACTTTCATGCTAGCTCGCGTGATAAAGCAGCATTTGTTCTTAACCGCTGGCCTTTCCTTCTGTGATAGGCAATCAAGGGTTCGGTATTTGCTTCTTAATGTACACGAGAAAAACAGATTTTTTTTAAAAAGCCGTAAAATGTTATAATTTGACCCTGCTTCAACCTTGTGCCCATACCTAGGTAGACCTACTTGGCTTCGATTTCGACTATGACTGCTGATAGATCCTTGATCAGTATTGTTTTACTATTTGTGCTCTTACTTAATTTGTATGTTCTCTATGTGACCAGCCCTCCATGGAACTCTCTTAAGAGGTACCATCAGAAATATTCTATATATTTTCAGTAGGTTCGTATATTGCTTGATTCCTTTCTTACAAGTAAGCTGCAATGCGCCGGCTGATGACTTTCTTCGAGTAGTTCTTCTCCTAGGACAAACTAGGAGACGTGATGATTGATGCTAACGGGTCTGAAACTCTCTGTAACACAAACTCAAGATGTACTAGAGAATGGAAGAGACAGCCATCAACGGACCCTATTAAAGTTTCCAATCGTCCCTATCGCGAGCCGAAGTGGACCAGTGGATGGCCCTCGCTTGAGTGACACGAAGCATAACATTGCTCAAATTCAAAGCTACCGTGAATAGTCTGACCGTCGTTTTGGGAAGGTCCTCGTGTCCGTTGAAGTCCCGAAAAATCCGTCAGTAACCAATCTGATGCAGTGGTCATCACTATATCAGATATCGTGTACGGCCCACCTGATCTTCGGATCCTTAGCATAAACTACAACGTCCTCAATCTTCATTAGTTGATGGAATTCAAAACTCTATAACCCGTTCTTTATCCGCGTGTCCACAGAAAATCCGAGCATCGCCTTTCCACAGCGCACTGAATGACGCTGACTGCTTGTTTTTCCAGTTCTCGTAGAACCCAGGCTTGCGAGGCGCATTTCAAGGTACTTGGAACCGCAGTGTCGAAAGCGTAGGCGCGGAGTTGGATGTTCTCTGTCTTCGTTACTCCCTCTATCTATTAAATGTTCACCTCGGTGCGTTTTCTACTCAGCTCTAGAGGTAGATCGTTCTACGTGTTTATTTTGAACCGAAATACATAAAACAGCGATACTCTTTTCATCTAACGCGGAGGATGCACCAGGAACTTTTTCTTTATTTTGTCAATTCAGTCTTGAGCCGATCGTTCCGCAAGTATTGTCGAATTCGGTCAGAATGTTTCCGCCTGCTCGATGTTCGATATTATACGCACGAAGTCGTCTGCAAGGCGGAGGTGATGAGTGCGCTTTGCTGCGAGCGTCCGTCGAAACTAGGTCACACCGCAACCGTCGTATGCGGCAGGCCAGCCAGCGAACTTTGAGAAACGTCGCAGTTGTCAGTGGGGCATACGAATTGCGTTTGGTCCGCGATAGTCAGCCGAAAAGAAGATAACTTTGACAAATGCGAATCGTTCGCTCCACCGGCTTTTGATGGTACTGTAATGCCGTCTGGAGTCCCCAATAGGATGCGCTGCGCGCGAAGTAGGCGGGGTGTCCTACTTTCGACGGACGCGCGCAACGGACGTTCCCCCGGAGGTGATGTATGTAGGGGGCGTCGATTTCCACTCTTAGATCTTCCCATTCCAAATGACGCATGATCTTCTTGGGCGCTGCATTGAAAAGGAGGGCGTAACGGTGTCACCGCCGAGCTTCTCTCTTCACATTGACAACGGCTCCCTTGTAGAATGGTGGACTCTTGATCGTGGAGTTGTCGTAGAACTCAAAAGCGCACGTCTCAGTAGCGGGCATAAGTATCCGTTGGAACTTTTTTTTTGTTTTTTTCTTGCTTGACCAATTTGTTTGAAAGTTTTATATGTCATGAAGGGCAATTTCGTAAACGTCACCTGCACTTTATTCGAGCTAACCACAAGCAATCAAAGGAGGTAAAGTGCGCAATCTTTCATAACAATTTGCAAAGTCGCGCTCTGAGTGAAGGAACATTTTATTGACGAAATCGTAGTAAAGTGCTGAAATTAAAGCCATAGCTCAATTCGTAGACTATGCTATCGACCTTCTCTTAATCTTGGCATGACTTTTGACTACTATGTCCGCTTGCTGCAGCCTTCTCGAAATTTCGAACTTTGTAGGGCTAATGCTTCGGCAAGTTCGCCTTCGTTAGAGCCTGAAAGTCGAAGAAACCATTGAGATTGAATCGCTTCCGGAGCAACATGAACTTAAGAAAATTCCCGAGACTAGGAAGCCGCCGGACACCGTGTACAGGAGGGTTACCCATTTAAGTCGCCGAAGCGTTCGGCCAACCACTCAAAAATCAAGCTAATTTTGAATCTCGACAAGGCTGAAGCAAGCGTACATACTAATAGAAAGAGTAGCTATTGTGAACAATTAATATTTCGTTGGAAAAGCACGGCTTCGAATAGTGGCGCAACGATCTGGCATTGATCCGATGAGCTTTTGGAAATGGATCGTCGGCATGGCATTCCACCTCTCGCTAGTGGAAAAAATTTTGACCACTGTTGCTGCATGGCTGCGCAAGCACCGTCTCTCCAACTTTTTCCCTACCAACTTTTTCCCTATGCGTTCGATCGGGTTGAGGTCTGGAAAATGGTTCGGTTTGTCCAAAGACCATGAATTTTTCTGCTGAAGCGCGACTTCTGGCGCAAGAGAAGTGCGGGAGTCTTGCTCGAAAACGCATCCGACTGACATGTTCTCCTCCACAAATGACGAATGTTTCAATGATCATGTTCGCGTGGCTCTGATCAGCCATCCTGCTCTCATTCCTAGGAACAGGGCACAATCCGTTGAGCGCCTATACGTCGTCCATATATACCAGTCCTCCACTGTGCTCGACAGAGCTTTTGGTGTATATCGGAATGCAAAAAGTCGAACTTGCTTTCATCGGTGAAGAAAACCTCGCTCTACTCGCTCGACGCAGGTGTCGGCATGCAAGCTATACACTTGCCTTTCAATTCTTCGTGCTGATAAACGGCCTCCCAGCTAGGCGCCTCCCAATTAATCGTGCTGCATTGTATCTTCTTGCCGCATTAATTTGAGGCATATAGATAGGGTAGAAAAAAATTTCAGACAAGGGTTTGATGTTCTGCCAATCCGTTGACGTTGACGCGTGGGAGAAGTTCGTAGGCTACAGACATTGGACAGATTGCGGGGATAGTTGCCGATATGGAGTAGATCTCCCTTCTCATGCAATAACACAGTCTTGAAAATTTCTTCAAAATGGGCACTTTGCATCCCAACAGGTACAAAGAGCCAAGCCAGTGTTCTAACAATAACCGGTGGAAGCTCTTCGGATGTTGATTTTATTGGGACCAAAAGAGGCGTAATATTTAGTTCATCGACATAATGACATGTCTAAAGAAGAATCGAAGGAACGACATATCTATATTGCCTGAGATGGTCATTGGGCAGGTAGATGTGGCGGTCGAAATGATTCGAATAGAAGTCCAAAATGACTTGCTGTCCCGCCCTTCCAGATGCACTAGCTGTTCCATCTGGGCGACAAAGAGAACATATGTAACTCGGTCTTGTAGAGTGGCTAAGATCCGACGGCCTTTGCGTATCTTTATCCTGTTCTTCGTGTTGGTTGCCATGGCTGAAAAGCTCCTATTCTCTTTTTCAGATTTTCCTTTATCGCAAAGTTTGGCAAGTTCAGACGTTTCCTGACAATTGTCTAGAGCTCGCTGTGAGTCTGCGAAGTCCCTTGGCTGCCTGTAGACTCTCCGCTTTCCTAAGAATTTCGTGAAGATGCTCGTCGAGCTAGTTATATTCCTTATCAGTATTGTCAACAACGGACTAATTCCAGAAACTCGCAAGGGTTGCAAAGTGGTCCCAGTTGAGAAAGGTTCTAAAGATGATGTGGTCTGTTCCATCATGAACGCACGCAATGAGACTCATACATCCATCGCAAGCGAGAGGGCTTCTAAAATTGCGAGCTAACATGGATAGTAAGGGTAGCCACGACAAACTCTTACTCTCCCCTTCTCATTCTATTCCGTTATGTGAGGCCCATCATGTAACTTTTCAGCCATTCTTCTAGAGCTTTAAAATCAACGACGATGACCCCAAAGTAAGTATGGCTCTCCCTAAAAGCTTTTTCAAGTTTTCATAAAATGCAACCACTTCCTTCGTAGCCCGACGTTGGTGCGTGGGCAATAAAGACTGTCAAAGCTGGGGCTCAGCCACATCGCCTCAATCGTAACCGCCTGACTCGAGTCGTCAAGCTTTTGTAGAAATTGATGTCAGTAGTCAAGTGCGTACTGACGAACATGCCTGCCACCAACGCCTTTCCTGCCGCATGCTCTGGAGGAGAGTTCCTTGACAATTTCGAAAACAGCGTGCATCGTTCGATACCTTCTAGTGTCACCCAGTCCTGTGACGTCGCACTTGATCTTCTTAGCTTGCATCGTCAGATCTTCGGTACACGCTTCGGATGCAAGTATCCGTATATTAGAAAAACAAATCGTTATCTCAGTCCTCCTCCTGTCATGGCCCTAGAAACATTGCAGCTTATTCCGAGCGGCTCTACCCAACGCTGCCCCAATGAAGGCTCTCTCAGCTGGCAAACGGGTGCCGAGTAGCTTGCCAGCTTTTGACGTTGTGGATAGGAGAACTCTGGATAGCTAGCCAGACCTTTCCAGATTGCAGAGGATTTGCGAATGCCAATAGCGATCAATGGTGATGGGGACTTCCTTGCAACATCTCGAGCGCCGCAATCTGTAGAAGTTTCGTTTCCTGATGCCTTGCTCGATTTGCACGGAAAAGGGCATTGTTGCTCTGTCCATGGTGATTTTGATGAGCTCTATATGCCTTCATGCGGGTAGCTTCTGGGTCTAGTCTCGGTAAAGTCTCATCCCACACAATGCGGCTTCAACATGAGGCGAATTCGTCCGGAACAGAGCGGTGTTTTTAATCGAGTTAATACTGCGTCCTCAGCAGTAACATTTTGGCGTCAGCTTCCTTTTGCACTGGGCATCTCAGAGTGACATCACCGAGTTCATTCATATCGTTGCAGATATACTACCTCTCTTGCCCACTGCGTTGGTAAGGATATCACACTCGTGTTGTTGCTCCCATAGGTTTTGCAAGAAAAAACACCCTCTCAATGGAGAAATTGTGCACAATACTGGATTGTGGGCAGCGCAGAAAGGAATATTACAGCACGTTAGGCTTTCATGAACGGAAAAAAATAAAATGCATCGGGCGCAGGGTGAGGAAATGGAGCTGGTGTTGGGTAGCTAAAGGGTAAGCATTGCATCACGTGCACTCGTTTGGACCAGAACCCATAGTAGAGTCACTGTAATACTGATGTGCTATACTGAATTATCGTTTTGCCTGAACAGCTGTTTTCGAGCTGTTCGCCTACCGTGTATTGGCTCTTCAGTCATGTTGGAGAACTTTAGCGCGTGCAAGACAAAAACCTATTTGAAGAGAGTTATGGATGCTTGGTCTTGACTTTGCCCAACTCAAAGCACGCTCCAACTGCTATAAAATTCTGACCACCCTTGCATCAACATTTTCTGACAAATTCTCCCGGCCTCTGGGAGTTTTTGAGCAAATCTATGACCTTTTGTAGAAGGCACCTCCCATTTCACAAGGAACGTCTTTCAGAGCGTGGGACGCTTTTCAAAAATGGTTTCTTGCATGGTATAGGGGTTTGAGCACTGAGTATAGAACCATGGTCCACTTCCGCTAAATGGCCTTTTGAATGCCAAAAAAAGAGGTGAAATGATTGAGTCAGAATCTGCCGTGCCGGCGAAAAAACTGTCGCCCGATCTGCTTGCTGTCTGCAATCTACAAACTTTTCACGTGCGTCATCTTCAACAAGATCGGCTGAAAATTATAAGAAGGGCAGCTATGCGAGCAAGCAAGGTTTTGAAGAGGGTTCAGTGCAGTTGATCACAGCCATACTGACACAAAACTCGTGTGAGTACAGATGTCATTTTCACGTTCGTGACGTTCCCCGATTTTCATCATCTCAAATTTTTAGTCGACTTCGTGCTTATGATACCGGTGAAAATGTAGTTGGGTGGGGGCACGAACTCAGGGTACCGTGTAATCCTTGTTATATTAGCACTTCATCAGAGGCGAAGAGGACAATGGCTCTCGACAATCCGCGCACTTTTATGCGGCTTTAGCTAGGGGAACGTAGTTTTTTATTTGAGCCCAAGAAGGGTAGGAGTACGTGGGTGGGTGAGATGATTATTTCGTGCGAGAACAAAGAGAAATTCCGCGGTTCTCTTACCCTCCTGAAGTCAAGTTAGAAGTCTCATGTCTCTGATGTATCAAGGCATAACACGTTTTATTATGTTCACTTGAGTTTATTTTATGATATATTAATCTTGTGCTGGGTTCCCCCCCCCCCTTCAACTGAATTTCTACCTATAATACCGAATATCGAGCAGGTGGCACGAATGTTTACCGAACTCGACAAAGCTTGTGGGAGGATTGGCTTGAGACTGGACTTAATGAAGACAGGGTTCATGAGAAACGGATTGATGCCTGACGCTTTCTTCACGCTAAACAGAAACGAGTATTTTTGAATGCTCTAGCTCTGTGTATCTGGGTCGGGAAGTCAACATGATGGTGACCAAGTTTCGAAGTTGAGCAGAAGAAACCTCTGCATGGGGTGCACTCGAGAATTTGAGGGAGTAGTAAAGAAGGCGAAGAACGTCCGGCCCCACGCTCACATTCTCAACCCTGCTTTCCTTCCTGTCTTGACGTACGCCTTGGACACCTGGATTCTGCGAAAGCAGGAGCAACAGGCGGTCAGCATTATTCAGTGCGCGAAGAAGAGAGGGTGCTTGGATTTTTCGTATACACGCCAATACAGAAGAGATTTCAGAGTCACGAGGTTCGTCAACTAACGAAGATCAGGAGCTCGTGGCTTACGCGAAGGGTTTGAAGACCAGGTGAGCCGTATATGTACGCGACATCATGGTGCCCGTTAGACAACGCCCTCACTGACTGGATCTCTGGAGACGTAAAATTAAGCCAGGGCGGCCATCAGCGCGATGGTGACTTCTTCATGAAAGCTCCGGACATTACTGGCTTCCGCTCGAGTTATCGATGTCAACGGGATGAAAGGTGTGAGGTGACAGGTAAGGGAAGACAACGATCGAAATGTGGGTGTGAAACAGCTGTGTTAATTAATTGCGGTTAGTTCTTCGAGGCCCGTGGAGCTAGTGATGCCGTCGTGATTGAAAGACTTGATTTTTTTTTGCATTACATCATCATCTCTAGCAAAATGAGCGTTTTCGTGAATAATTGTTGAAGAGATTGTGCATAGCAAATTCATTGGTTGCGAAAGCACCTATTCCGACTTGAAGCAAAGCGAATCATGGACTTGGCTCCAATTTCGCTAGTGTAGCTCTCATTCTCTCATTGTGTGACCTGCCAATCCAAAAAGACGTTTTTTGTTCATATCATAAAGATGATTGACGAGATCTCTTGTAGCGCTTGTAATGAGTATTGGAGTGATGACAAGGGCAATCAGCTCACTCTTGTCAGTTGGATGGTTCTGCGATTGCCGAGTTACTTGGAAAACTCGAAGGCTCAATATCATAGAGGATCCACTGCATTTCGCCTAAGGATCCTCTATGATATTGAGCCTTCGAGTTTTCCAAGTAACTCGACAATCGCAGAACCATCCAACTGACAAGAGTGAGCTGATTGCCCTTGTCATCACTCCAATAGTCATTACAAGCGCTACAAGAGATCTCGTTAATCATCTTTATATATATATATATATATATATATATATATTCAAAATATGACTCTTATATATACCCGACGAAGCTCGTCGCGAGATTGACTAAGGCTTGGGAAGCGAAGTGAAAAACATGTGTAAACTTGTTGTAGACTTGTTGTAAATTTGTAACTCATAAACTTGTCTTCAGTCAGTATGAGTGTAGTTTTTCTAGTAATGGCTGCCACCTAACAACTGAATCTTCTAATTTAATTACAACCAAGTAAGCTTGCTCGATTTCCAGAAGGTTAGGTCGCTGTCTTATGCCAAAGAGATTGTCCCTGCCTCATAGCTAAACCGCCATTATCATTCACCTTCTGCACTATTTCGATTTAGGCTTCACAAAGATATCCTCGACGTCTACTCCTCTGCAAATAGTCACTTTCCTCAACGACATGTTCTCCGGATTCGACGCAATTATTGCTAAACACGACGCTTACAAGGTTGAAACTTATAAATGGTGTTCTAGTGTTTTCTGGATATCAAACGATTATTACGCACCTATCGTGGTGACCGGACGATATCTATAACTTTCCAAACGATAGAGTAGGAGTTTTTATGCGTTGAAGAATTTAGACCGTAGGTAGCCATTCGATAATGATCAGCAGTAGGCGGTGTAAGTGAACTATATATTCAGTTTTCGATCCTCCCTCTCGAAACACCTTGATATTGCAATCGCTGTGATCATGGGATAATTCTGAAAATTGTATGGGTGATATTGCTTGAACAAGTGATCTTCATCGTTTTATTTAAAAGCCGTAATGGGGTGCTCACTATTCACTTGTTCGATTATGAAAGTTCTTCAGCTCATTCATACTGCTCCTGAAATGATTAGTTGTGTAGTGAGAGACTTCACGCAGTTTTTTGAGAGGAATTCTTTCATCAGACAAGATAAGCTGCACGCTTTAGACACCTTGTGGAAACCGCTATGAGCCTGGGGGAGGGTTTTTCGCTTGATACGCACCATCTATAGAGTCTAGGTGTGATAGTATACTTACAGGTTGAGACTATCGGTGACGCTTATATGATTGTATCTGGCGTTCCAAACGAAAACGGCAATAATCACGTGCAACATATTGCGGATGTCGCATTGAAGATGAGATCGGTAATGCATTTCTGTTGTGCTCGCTTGAACTGACAGTCTTGATTCCATTTCGTCTCCAACTTCAAACTTCAACATCGTCCTGACGAGGTTATGATGGTTCGCATTGGATTCCACAGTGGAAGTGTAGCAGCTGGTGTTGTTGGCCTAGCAGCTCCAAGGTAGAGTCGAAACTTCGCTCTAAATTAGCAAACTTTCCTTTGCGGCAGAACTCATTGAAATAGAAAAGTTCGAATCCCCCCCAAATCGTCAGTTTTGCTCTATCTATATTCAGATACTGCTTGTTCGGCGACACGGTCAATATGGCATCGCGTATGGAAAGCACTGGCGTTGCTAATAAGATCCAGGTCCTTGTTCGTTTTCATCCTGGAACTTTGTCGTTCCACGCCTTTTGCTACCTACTGAGTGTTTCTCCCCTGTCGGTTTTTTCGAGTAGTATGGTTCTTTCCGCCCATTTTGGAACTTTACGATTCCACTTTTTTCCTACCCTATTCGGCACAGTTTCCCATTCTATTTCCGACTCGCGAACGGTTCAATAGCGAATGAAAGTGCATGTGAAGAGCTCATTACCCGTACCGATTACCATTATCTCCCGGTATTCGCGAACATCGTATGTATAACCCTTCTCATAACAGTAATTGTAGTTGTTTCCCTAGGTTTAAAGGCAACCTTTCGTAACCACATTAGAAATTAATGGGATACGTTCATGCCAATGGGCAGGTTTCAACGTCGATCACTCAGCATGCTATAATTTTGCAATTGGTGATCTCGTCCCAGGTATTTCCAGCAATGGGTCAGGCCTCCAGGTAGAAAAACATTATTAATGGTCGGTGGATTCAAAAAGATAGCCGAATAATTGAGCATGATGAAGTTTGGACGTCGCCTCATTGAATTTTCGTGTAGTTGGCGGCGACAAGGGGTTGAAAGAAACCGTGAAGTGAGAATAACGATTCTACCCAATTGTGCCAGCCACGTAGGATTCAGTTTTTGATGCTTTTCTCCAATAGGTTGAGAGCAAGTCTCTATGGATTCAGAGCTCCGTTCATCATCCAGGCACCAGGACACTTTGTGCAAGAGCTCAGGTGAGAATCACCTAGTTTGAACAGGAGGGCTGATTAAGTGAGGAAACTTGAATGTTAGTATACGATTACGAGAATAGAAAACCTGGATTTTTAAACAGATGAAATTTTTATCGGCTGGGTTTGATGTTGTTGCGCAGGAGAAATGTGAATATTGTGTGTGCTCGATATTTGCTCACCTGATCTTAGGCAAACCATTTACAAAAGATGTAACTACTCAAGCATTATTTGTAACAAGAAGCCCTGAACTCCTTCTCCGATGCTATTGAGCCATTTTATGAGAGGAGTTCAAGCTAATTTCAGCTTTTCGAGAAACCAATGTAAGCCACTCAAACAAGGGAATGAGGTTTCTGTGTGCTATCTCTTACTGTCGAATGCGTAGGCACACCCCTCAGGCAGGATTGATCATTGTCTCGGAATTTCATCGTTTATACTTCATACTCTTTTTGTATCAAACCTTACCAGCATGCTGGAATCGCCTTCTGCTGTTTTGGACAACGGATTGTGTGCCCCTCTCCTACTTCCAGCCGAATTCGAGATACATATATGATCCATACCATATATGATATGATCATATAATGCGACACTAGGCAGTACGATATTATACATGATCAAGCGGAAGTCAAATTTCTTCACAGCATCTTCTGATATAAGCTAGTATCTTTCTCTGGAAAGGTACATAACTATATTTTTGAACTAGAGGAGTAGTAGCAGAAAAGAGCTCCCCAATTTCAGAATTTGAAATTTTGTATAAAGGTATCGCTGCAAAATGTCTTGATCCCATCTGTGATTTCGTATACTCTCGATAGTTTAATAGTATCACTTTGAGTACAAATAAATTACATTTCATTGCTGTACATGACTTGAGACTCGACAAGCGATAGACAAATACTTCTCATTCAGGACTTTCTTTCAGACACCTCAGTTTTGAGATGATGCTAGCAATTTCTTGTTTGCCTTCTCCTTAATGGAGTCATCATTAAATTTTTGCACCTAATCAAGTTGCCTCGTACCTAGATTGATCTTTCTTGAATCACTACACTAGCTCAACCCTTTACTCATCATTCCTCGAACGCTCGCACTGGGTGATTATAATATCCTAGCCATTGACCTATTGAATGATTGAGTGTAGCAACAGAACAACAAATAGCAGAGAGAGTACAGGCGAACCACAAGACGAAATCGACTCAGAATAATTTAGGATTGAGTTGAGTTGACCGAACGCAACGGGGTCGAACTCGTTGACACGCAAGTTGACAGACGAATGGTAGGGTGGGTGAGACTATTGTACTTATATATATATTTATTTATTTATTACACGAGATATGCTCGTGTGAACAAAAATAATAAAAGAAAAACCGATGAACAGGAACCAGCTTAACATTGGGCAAATTTGTCAAACAAAATAAGACAAGAAAAACAAACCCACATTTAAAAAAAGAGGTTGTGAGACTGCAATTGAAAGAAAAACGAAAAGCCATGAAGGAAAAGGAGGGGCCGGGATTTACGAAGTCGAGCACTTGTCTAGACAGTTTCTGAACACAATGTGAGACGCTAACTGAGGCATACGTTGCTTGCACAACCTGTTAAACAAGGGAGCCACTCTGTTTGCAAAAAAGGGAGACCTACAATTCAGTCTAGCTCGACCTGCATCAACTTTCATGCCACCTCCTCTAGTAACGGATGGTCTGAGAGTCCAGAGATCATTGAACGACATATCAACTTTACCTTGGAATAATTTATGGAATAATAACAAATCATTTCGCTTGCGTCCCAACTGCAAGGTTGCTAGACCAAAATTTTTATTCCTAGTTTCGCTAGAGGGAATTTGGTCGTACATAAAACCTAAAACTCTAATCATTAACTTCCTCGTGAAATTGTTCCGAACAGCTTCCAATTTTTTGATTACTCTAACCTTGTCCGGACTGAACACAGGCGTACCGTACTCCAATAAAGATCTTACGTAGGTCTTGTAAGCTTGCATCAATACGGGTACACTTCTAGTCGTCAAAGCTCTGAATAAGTTGTGTAAGGTAATTATTGCTTTTGCTAGAAGTTTGCAATGCGCGTCAAAGCTAAGTTGATTGTCAATAAGAAAACCTAAATTGGAGACCTCTCCAACAGCAGTTAATGGTGTGCTATTGATATAGTAGTTATGACGAATGTTTCGTTTGTCAAGACGAAATACCTTGGTTTAGTCTCGGAAAGAGGTAAATTCCATTCTTCCGACCACCGAACAACAGAATTCAGAACAGATTGGAGGCAAAGTGCGTCCTCATCATTGGTGTTGACATGATAAAGTTTAAGGTCGTCCGCAAACGCACAAACGCCAACATTGCTCTGTTTAATTGGAGACATAAGATCGTAGATGTAGATGTTAAATAGGATTGTGGAGAGGACTCCACCTTGTTGAACCTCACCATAAGCAAATTTGGGCGAGGAAAAAGAAGAGTTAATACGAACAAAGAACTGTCTTTAACTCAGAAATGCTCGAACCCACGCAATTATACGCGGATGAATACCAATTGTGCCCATTTTGAGTAATAGCTTTCGGTGGGGTACTCTATCAAATGCTTTAGAGAAGTCGAGGTAAATTACGTCGACCATCCTTACAACATCCAAACACTTTGTCCAGTGATTAAGGGACTGAATCATAGCAGTGACTGTGGATCTACCCTCCTGGAACCCATGTTGCTTGGTCAAAATAATACCATACTTATCATGATGTTCGACGATCCGTTTTTTTAGAATTTTCTCAAAAAGTTGGGAAAACATGAAAGTGATACTTATTGGTCTATAAATCTGTGGCAAGTTGTGTGGAGATTTCTTCGGAATTGGCGTTATGAACGACTGAACCCAATAGTAAGGAACTTGAGATCTCATGAAACTCAGGTTGAATATATGCTCAAGTGGCCCGCAAATGAGAGGAGCAATACTCTCGATAAACTTGAATGGTATAAGATCGGGCGTTAAAGAGTAAGAATTAGGCCTTTGTAGCAGATGTTTGAGTATTTCATCACGGTGGAACCAGACCGAGTCACCCATAGCCGGAAACTGTAATGCCAAAGGTGAGATACAGTTTTCATCACGATCAGGCGAACCATAGTACTCTTGAAAGACAGATGCCAGCAACTAAGCTTTATTATGATCCTCAAGGACCAAAACTCCATCCGGGGAGAGCAGGGCGGGAACCTTGTGTTTATGCCTCAGTCTAGACTCCAAAAGCATGTAGCATAACGCTTTCTTTTTTGAGCTGATTACCCTTTCTCGACAGAAGCATAAAACTTCCGTAACCTACTGTTCCATTTTTTGTTCGGCCGTTCAAACGCCAGCTTATCGTCTGGGTCATTAAATGACGCCACCTTATGCCACGCTAACTTCCGACGATGAGACAAGTGAATAAGGTATCGGGGCAAGTTCGAATCACTAGAATATTTTTCACCGATTGGCACAGAGAGCTGAATAGTGTGGGAGAGATTTCTTAGAAAAAGTTCGTATTTCGCATCGACTGAATCCACAGAGTTTAGCGAGCCTAACCAGTCGACATTGGCTAGCTATTGCTCAATGTCCGAATAGTTAGCTCTAGAAAAAGCTCGAGTAAGTGTTACCTCCTTACCTTTCTTTTGCATCTTTGTAGAGAAAATTACGGAAGAATGGTCACTCGAGCCTAAAGGAGAACGAATATCTAAATCAGCGATAAGGTTGTTTTCATTGGCCAAAACGAGATCCAGAATGTTCCCATTATGCGTTCCCTCATGTACATACTGTTTGAGCGCGTGGGTAGCACACATCTCCCAGAAGGACTGACCACTGGGAGTAAGTGAAGAGCCCAGCGGTAAAGTTGAGTGGTTCTATGTTACGCATGGAAAATTGAAGTCATCAGCCAATAAAGAGGGGTGATTGCACACCATTAAATCACTAATTGCTTTGACTAGTTGACATGTCATGGCTGATGAACTGTCGGGCGGTCTGTCAACTAACATGAAGCGCACAATAAACTGGCGCACATGCATATCGCAACAGAGGATCTCATATGCATTTGGGACCAATTCAGAAAAAATAGCGACAGGAGATAGCGTGCTTTTCGCAAATAGAATAACGCCCCTACCTCTTTTGGAAAGGCGATCACACCTTAATACACAATAGGAGGAGATATCAGCATGAATAATAGCGTGCACATCATTTGTAGAATTTACCCAGGTCTCAGTTAATGCAATCAAGTCCGGACTCTCTTGTTTGATCAGAAAAGCAACTGCCTCAGAGTTCTTAATGATAGATCTCGCATTAGAAATAACGCAAAACATGCTTGAGACCGCAATCCTAGAACCCTTTACATGGTTCCCTGATCAACGTCATTTGGTGAAGTAGGAATAAGATCGGTGCACGTAGGAGCATCTAAATTATCAGCATCGACATGCTCACAATCGACAGGAGGCGGACGAGAGTTTGGAGTATTCGTAGCGGGAGAAACTTGAAACATCTGATTCGAAATTCTTTGAACTCTACGGCGCTCACGTTCAGCGATCGATAAAGAAGGCCTTATGTAGATACCTTGTCCAGGGGAGTGGGAGCCCATTTGAAAAGAGGCGACGAAAAAAAGGACGAAGGGAAAACTACTTTCAAAAGAAGAGGCTTTTCAGGTTTGTACCGACCCATTCTATAAACGGAGAGTGGCCAACAATCGATAGATAGAAAATCATTAATTCGACGAACACAGTCTAAATCATATGAAACCCTCTCAGAAGGAATCAAAGGAACACTTTCTTCCATTCCAGAAATGACGACTGAGCGTTTGCACTCAATTTCGCTATATGAGATAGGAGAAAGTTCAGACTTATCACTACCGTTGACATGAGGCTTATGGGAAAAAGATTGCTTGAGCATATCAATTTGTGATTTCAGATCAGATATTTCACTTAACAACTCACGGTTTTTCTCTTTAACTACTTTGTTCTCATTCAATAATTGCTCGTTCCTTCTGAGAACATCATTCAACTCATTCTTCATATCAAATAGGTAGCCCATCGCGGCTTTGAGATGAGACGGCAGTGAAAGATCATTGGCGATGAGTTCGATAACGCACTTAACGTGGTCTTCGAACTGAGGACTGGAGAACCTGTGGCGCTTTCCCTGACGACCCTGAGTAAAACGGGGCTCTGGTGCCGAAGGGGTACTCATTATATAAAAACACTAGAAAACAAATACACCTGTAAAGGTGGCACTAAGTGAAAGAAAAACGTTTCTTGCCACAGAGAAACTCGCCAGGCGTAGATCAGTTGCGATGCGATCGATGCGAGGATCGATTCAGCTACATACAATAATTGCAATTAGCCGACCGCGGTAGAATTGAGTGAATAGCAGTAGCAACAGTAATGGAGGCTATAAAAGCCTTTAGAAATAAATTGTCACAAGGAGCAGCGAAATCGACAATCCGGGAGAATGTTTTGATCCCATCTGTGATTTCATACAGTTTTGATAGTATGATAGTATCACTTTGAGTACAAATAGATTACACTTCATTGCTGTACATGACTTGAGACTCGACAAGCGATAGACAAATACTTCTCATTCAGGACTTTCCTTCAGACACCTTAGTTTTGAGATGGCGCTAGCAATCTCTTGTTTGCCTTCTCCTTAGTAAAGTCATCATTAACTTTTTGCACCTAATCAAGTTGCCTCGCACCTAGATTGATCTCTCTTGGATCACTACATTCGCTCAACCCTTAACTTATCATTCATCAAACGCTCGCACTCGGTGATTATAATATCCTAGCCATTGATCTATTGAATGATTGACAGTAGCAACAGATCAACAAATAGCAGAGAGAGTACAGGCGAACCACAAAACGACACCGACTCAGAATAATTTAGGATTGAGTTGAGTTGACCGAACGCAACGGGGTCGAACTCGTTGACACGCAAGTTGACAGACGAATGGTAGGGTGGGTGAGACTATTGTACTTACATCAGTCGGGTCGGTAACACATATTGCACCGATTTCGAATGGGGATGAAGTGCTGAGGTGCTTATTGGACGAGGATGAATAGGAGATAGGGTTGCATCGTTCAGTTGCGTCTCTCAAATATTTTATTTCTAATCACAGCTTCCTCATCGCCAACGATCGTATGCTGGCAACAACGGACCAGTTGAATCCACAACGCAGACATTGCCCTCCGAAGGAACCCTAATACAGGGCGGAGCAAATGACTTGAGAAGTGTTGAGACATTCCCAACAAGAAACTACTATCAATAAATCATCCCCGCCAAAACCTGTCTAAATCTCCACAACCCGTGGTAGTGATACTCGTAGCCAAAAAACGAATTACTCTTCTAGGGATTTTTTTCGTAACTTTTTTTTGTTAAGACGGGCTGTCAAAGATCTGCGTGAGAGCTAGCTTCTGACTGAATTGTTTCGATATTCTAATATCTTGTCATTGCAGTAGCGATGCAAGTGTCTCATAAGATTGAAGAGTTATGAGCAAAACTTAGTATCGGACGGTAATAGTCACATTAAACATTTGACCGAAGATTCGTCCCCGTCTACTTAATGGCTTATAATGAACTTCAACTCATAACGCCGCTCCAAGGAGATTAAATATCAGTTCAAAGCCAAACTCTCCAATCTTGTGTATCTTTCGCATCGCGTGCTCGCCAAATAATGCTGGTACAGGCTGACCGAATTACCACGTTGTACGCATGAAAATGGATAGCTGTACCTCCGAAAAATCTCCAAAAAACGGAGGATGAATTCTTCTGCAATTTCAGTAAAGTGCCTCAAGCATTACCGCAACATGCAACATACATACATACATACATACATACATACATACATACATACATACATACATACATACATACATACATACATACATACATACATACATACATACATACATACATACATACATACATACATACATACATACATACATACATACATACATACATACATACATACATACATACATACATACATACATACATACATACATACATACATACATACATACATACATACATACATACATACATACATACATACATACATACATACATACATACATACATACATACATACATACATACATACATACATACATACATACATACATACATACATACATACATACATACATACATACATACATACATACATACATACATACATACATACATACATACATACATACATACATACATACATACATACATACATACATACATACATACATACATACATACATACATACATACATACATACATACATACATACATACATACATACATACATACATACATACATACATACATACATACATACATACATACATACATACATACATACATACATACATACATACATACATACATACATACATACATACATACATACATACATACATACATACATACATACATACATACACATACATACATACATACATACATACATACATACATACATACATACATACATACATACATACATACATACATACATACATACATACATACATACATACATACATACATACATACATACATACATACATACATACATACATACATACATACATACATACATACATACATACATACATACATACATACATACATACATACATACATACATACATACATACATACATACATACATACATACATACATACATACATAATACATACCATACAATACATACATACATACATACATACATACATACATACATACATACATACATACATACATACATACATACATACATACATACATACATACATACATACATACAATACATACATACATACATACATACATTACATACATACATACATACATACATACATACATACATACATACATACATACATACATACATACATACATACATCATACATACATACATTACATACATACATACATACATACATACATACATACATACATACATACATAATACAATACATACATACATACATACATACATACATACATACATACATACATACATACATACATACATACATACATACATACATACATACATACATACATACATAACATACATACATACATACATACATACAACATACCATACATACATAATACATACATACATACATCATACATACATACATACATACATACATACCATCATACATACATACATACATACATACATACATACATACATACATACACATCTACAACACATACATACATACATACATACATACATACATACATACATACATACATACATACATACATACATACATACATACATACATACATACATACATACATACATACATACATACATACATACATACATACATACATACATACATACATACATACATACATACATACATACATACATACATACATACATACATACATACATACATACATACATACATACATACATACATACATACATACATACATACATACATACATACATACATACATACATACATACATACATACATACATACATACATACATACATACATACATACATACATACATACATACATACATACATACATACATACATACATACATACATACATACATACATACATACATACATACATACATACATACATACATACATACATACATACATACATACATACATACATACATACATACATACATACATACATACATACATACATACATACATACATACATACATACATACATACATACATACATACATACATACATACATACATACATACATACATACATACATACATACATACATACATACATACATACATACATACATACATACATACATACATACATACATACATACATACATACATACATACATACATACATACATACATACATACATACATACATACATACATACATACATACATACATACATACATACATACATACATACATACATACATACATACATACATACATACATACATACATACATACATACATACATACATACATACATACATACATACATACATACATACATACATACATACATACATACATACATACATACATACATACATACATACATACATACATACATACATACATACATACATACATACATACATACATACATACATACATACATACATACATACATACATACATACATACATACATACATACATACATACATACATACATACATACATACATACATACATACATACATACATACATACATACATACATACATACATACATACATACATACATACATACATACATACATACATACATACATACATACATACATACATACATACATACATACATACATACATACATACATACATACATACATACATACATACATACATACATACATACATACATACATACATACATACATACATACATACATACATACATACATACATACATACATACATACATACATACATACATACATACATACATACATACATACATACATACATACATACATACATACATACATACATACATACATACATACATACATACATACATACATACATACATACATACATACATACATACATACATACATACATACATACATACATACATACATACATACATACATACATACATACATACATACATACATACATACATACATACATACATACATACATACATACATACATACATACATACATACATACATACATACATACATACATACATACATACATACATACATACATACATACATACATACATACATACATACATACATACATACATACATACATACATACATACATACATACATACATACATACATACATACATACATACATACATACATACATACATACATACATACATACATACATACATACATACATACATACATACATACATACATACATACATACATACATACATACATACATACATACATACATACATACATACATACATACATACATACATACATACATACATACATACATACATACATACATACATACATACATACATACATACATACATACATACATACATACATACATACATACATACATACATACATACATACATACATACATACATACATACATACATACATACATACATACATACATACATACATACATACATACATACATACATACATACATACATACATACATACATACATACATACATACATACATACATACATACATACATACATACATACATACATACATACATACATACATACATACATACATACATACATACATACATACATACATACATACATACATACATACATACATACATACATACATACATACATACATACATACATACATACATACATACATACATACATACATACATACATACATACATACATACATACATACATACATACATACATACATACATACATACATACATACATACATACATACATACATACATACATACATACATACATACATACATACATACATACATACATACATACATACATACATACATACATACATACATACATACATACATACATACATACATACATACATACATACATACATACATACATACATACATACATACATACATACATACATACATACATACATACATACATACATACATACATACATACATACATACATACATACATACATACATACATACATACATACATACATACATACATACATACATACATACATACATACATACATACATACATACATACATACATACATACATACATACATACATACATACATACATACATACATACATACATACATACATACATACATACATACATACATACATACATACATACATACATACATACATACATACATACATACATACATACATACATACATACATACATACATACATACATACATACATACATACATACATACATACATACATACATACATACATACATACATACATACATACATACATACATACATACATACATACATACATACATACATACATACATACATACATACATACATACATACATACATACATACATACATACATACATACATACATACATACATACATACATACATACATACATACATACATACATACATACATACATACATACATACATACATACATACATACATACATACATACATACATACATACATACATACATACATACATACATACATACATACATACATACATACATACATACATACATACATACATACATACATACATACATACATACATACATACATACATACATACATACATACATACATACATACATACATACATACATACATACATACATACATACATACATACATACATACATACATACATACATACATACATACATACATACATACATACATACATACATACATACATACATACATACATACATACATACATACATACATACATACATACATACATACATACATACATACATACATACATACATACATACATACATACATACATACATACATACATACATACATACATACATACATACATACATACATACATACATACATACATACATACATACATACATACATACATACATACATACATACATACATACATACATACATACATACATACATACATACATACATACATACATACATACATACATACATACATACATACATACATACATACATACATACATACATACATACATACATACATACATACATACATACATACATACATACATACATACATACATACATACATACATACATACATACATACATACATACATACATACATACATACATACATACATACATACATACATACATACATACATACATACATACATACATACATACATACATACATACATACATACATACATACATACATACATACATACATACATACATACATACATACATACATACATACATACATACATACATACATACATACATACATACATACATACATACATACATACATACATACATACATACATACATACATACATACATACATACATACATACATACATACATACATACATACATACATACATACATACATACATACATACATACATACATACATACATACATACATACATACATACATACATACATACATACATACATACATACATACATACATACATACATACATACATACATACATACATACATACATACATACATACATACATACATACATACATACATACATACATACATACATACATACATACATACATACATACATACATACATACATACATACATACATACATACATACATACATACATACATACATACATACATACATACATACATACATACATACATACATACATACATACATACATACATACATACATACATACATACATACATACATACATACATACATACATACATACATACATACATACATACATACATACATACATACATACATACATACATACATACATACATACATACATACATACATACATACATACATACATACATACATACATACATACATACATACATACATACATACATACATACATACATACATACATACATACATACATACATACATACATACATACATACATACATACATACATACATACATACATACATACATACATACATACATACATACATACATACATACATACATACATACATACATACATACATACATACATACATACATACATACATACATACATACATACATGTATAAAAGTATAAATGTATGAATGTTCAAATGTATATAAATACATAAATGTATAAAACAATAAATGTGTGAATGTATAAGTGCATTAATGTATGAATGTGTGTATGTATGAGTGTATAAATGTGTAAATGTATGAATATATGAATGCATGTCTGTGTAATTGCATAAATGCATAGATGTATAAATGTATGAATGTATAAATCCTCTAATGTATAAATATGTGAATGCATGAGTGTATGAATGTATTAATGTATTAATGTATGAATGTATAAATGTATGAATGTATGAATGTAGAAATGCATAATGTGTGAATGTATGAATGTATGAATGTATATAGGCATGAATGTATGAATGTATTATTAAATGTATAAATGTATAATTGTATGAATATATGAATGTATGAATGAATAAATGTATAGATATATGAATGTAGAAATGCATAATGTGTGAATGTATGAATGTATGAATGTATATAGGCATGAATGTATGAATGTATTATAAATGTATAAATGTATAAATGTATGAATGTGTGAATGTATGAATGAATAAATGTATAGATGTATGAATGCATAAATGTATGAATGTATAAATGTATAAATGTATAAATGCATAAATGTATGAGTGTATGAATGTGTAAATGTGTGAATGTCTAAGTGCATGAATCTATGAATGTATGATTGTCTAAATGCATAAATCTATGAATGTATGAATGTATAAATGTATAAATGTATAAATGTATGAATGTATAAATGTATGGATGTATGAATGAATGAGTATATGAAAATGTGTAAATGTGTGAATGTATGAAAGTATAAATGTATAATTGTATGTATGAATGTTTGAATGTATAAATGTGCGAATGTATGAATGTATGAATGCATGAATGTATGAATGCATGAATGTATGATGTATGATTAGTTTCCATGTGTGACCGTAACATATGGCAAGATTATCAAAGAATTGCTGTATAATTTTCGCTGTGCGGAATGTTGCTTTTTATACGATCTTACCTCTTTATGCTTGGCTTTTCTTCTTACTTAGAGGCCGCGATCGATCGTCAGTAAATCGGCATGACATTTTCCGCTAAATCACAGCGTATTATCGTATAAGTGCCGAAGCTGGCACACTCCTTGTTTGACATCATGCATTTTCCTGCTCACACGAAAAGCTGGAGCTAGATTTTTCTTCGTTCACATTCTTCTGTGCAGCTGTATCAATGAAGAATGCACCTGTATCAATGGCGAATATTGAAAGTTACTTAAAGTTGTAATTTCAAATGCGACCTTCCGCAACCCGTTAACACATTCTGATTTCCAGTGCTGATAATTTTTCAGTAGCTCCACGGTTTCCGTCTTCTCGCCTTTTAAGTAATCGGCTCCGAGTTCATGAACTTTCTGGGACTCTGAATTGCCCTTTTTTCCTTGCAACATATGCATGAATATATAATAGAAATCGGTGTCGTTTGCCCCATCGTGCGGAAATTTCCTTTGTCGTGATCCATTGACGTTGTCGTTACACAGAACGATTGCTGAGTTGAGTGGGAAGGAGCACTGTGATCTCTAGTGTTTTTCAGGGTAAGTTTAATTACCTTGATTCGGTTATTTCTGGGAAGCATGGTTTGAATGTGCTGCAGTTTGCCGCACATAGATTGATTTTCGCTTGCGTATTTTTTGCTAGAATATGTGGAATATTCATCAAGAATGACATTTCTAGAATAAGCGCCTTTCCGTACTACTTTTCGCCTTTTTGCAAGTGTGACTGGATACCTACTTTGTCAAGCTTACCCTTTTTTTGCAAATCACGCTTTTCGTCTGCAATGTTCGTATTCTTCTGATTTATTTCTCCCGGTCTGACAACTTGCAGTCGAGATTTTAGCAGCTATTTTGCTCCGATCAATTGCATGACTGCTTTGAATGTTGCATTTTTGCTTTCTTTCATTTTGACCTACGCAGCTTTCCCGACATCTCAGTGTAACTTGCATGAAATCAACCCCGCCAATATCACATCCGTAAGTGGTTGTTCTGCCCTGCAGATACTGTTCCACTGAGCGGCACCGTATACTAATTCATCGCTTTTAGTGCTTAGATTTGCTCGGAGAACGGTGTCTGTGAACGAACCTTTACCTTAATTCATTTTCGGCGTCTATATCACCCAACCATGATTTCGATACCCACATTTACCTTGTCTTTCCTTCAATATTTGTTTTGAGGCAGCGTTCTGATGATAAATGACAGAGAAGGTTATTGTGGACCAGTGATTCATACGAGGCTCAAGTCGCCGCTACCGCTGAATTATGGAAGATTTGCCTCCAATAGAGATATGAAACTAGCATGCTCTTTTCTTTCCGTTTTTTTTTTCAGAGATGCTGCCTTTCAGACTAATGGTCTGTGTTTTGGGAAAAGCACCGTGACAACTCTGAGTTTTGAGATATTTTACCAGTTAACCTGCTAGTTGATCTCACTTTCAGTGCTGTAACTTTTTTAGGAGTTCACTTCCCGCCTTCTTGATTCCTAACTCCTCGTCTTGTGGATTCGTTGCTGCAACCTCGTTAGCATTCTTCCTAGGATAGACGTATACCCTGTTGCTTCGCTTATCACGACTACGAAATTGAGTCTGCTTTCGGATATCGAAGAATGAACCTCTTGTCGTGTTGTTCTGCAAATTGTCATGATCCGCTTTCTTGTTTTCTGTAGGCGATTGTAAACGATTTCTCGCAAATTCTATCTGCTGTAATTGAATCATTAGCCTTGATGGACTCTTCCTACCAAATGTATTCTTACAAGGGAAGGATACTTGGTCGCGGTGGCCATTCAAGATGAGATGTATATACCCGTAGGTGGTTTCGAACGCTGACCCCAAATCTGTGTTCCAAATCTGCGAAACGATTCTGGGAACAAAGTTACGGGTCCGGAGCCTCCCTGTGTATTACCACTGCGCTGAACGGATCACCGAGCCGTGCAAAGCCATTACCTGTGCAGTGGTGGCCTAGGGGATAGTGTGGTGGACTGATAGGCGTGACATCAAGGTTTGACTCCTTGATGCATAAGCTCGTTTTGCTTTTCTATAAAATGCGTCCTAAACCTTTGCAAAACGTTTTTGGGCTCGATGTTGGGCATCTACATGGCTCCCTCACAATTTAGGACTCCGGGAAATAGTAATCCAGTAAAAATTTTTCTTACCACTACCGGCCGAATAGATGCATACGCCTCTATACCCTGGACAGTCGAAATGGTGTTTCGAGATCTTTGGCAGCTCCTCGCACTCACGGTAGCCGGCGGTCGAATGACTCATCGGACCAGAGCCCTTCTTGGGAGAAATACGGTCCACAGATTCTAGGAATAGTGTCCGCACTTTCGAAGTGGTGGTATAAGTTGACTGGCATTGTTGAAAAAATACGGTAAAACAATAGTCTATCGCTTTGTATGCACATATGTATAATTATCCGCTCATTCTTGAGGTAGACGCCCTTCAAGGAGCTCACTTATGAGGTAAACATGGTGATGCGGTGGGACATGGTACCACGGCTGTCCTCAAAGCCTGAATCCACCTATGAATTGTTTTGAGTTTCCCCTTATGAGCCTTCATTGTTGATTCGAAGCGGTATCCAGAGGAAATGATTGTTGTGCAATGAGACTCATTAATTAATTTTATGATACCTTATCCTTTTAACTTATCCGCTAATCTCCGTAAGAAGGCAGACCGACTCGCTCGTTTTGCACCTGATGGTTGCGACCACTTAATACATCGTAAGTTGTCGATCATAGATTAATTCGAAAGCTCATGCTCTCTTAATTTCCGGGACGGCACTTTGTCGTGATGATACAAAACGTGTTTCTCATGCTCGAGGAGGTGCGGCTTCTTTTGAAACTCGAGCTATAGAAGACTATAGACTCTTCCACCAGTGCCATAAAATTAGGGCTCATGGGCCAGAGCACAAACTTGAGGGCTTCATTTCACTTCAGAGCCTCTATATCCCCACAAACATAGGAAGTTTCATTTGCGAAGCTACGCGTCCATCGTCGCTGTCCTCATCATGCGACCGGAGAGGACCATTGGGAAAGGATCGTCTTTCACTAATTCGACTTCTCCGCAAAGGATGAAGGGCTTGTTTTCACAGTATCGATAGGCACGGTTAGGAACCACTTCATTACAGCCTCTTGGATAGTGTGTGTCTACATCATGCTACAAGAACGAAATTCCGCATCAAATATGATGACCCCACATCCATTCAGAAGCTTCGCTGGTGACGTGTTGGAGAGCGTTTGATCCGATGAATCATTTGAGCTCCTCCATTCGGGCAGAAGAGGAATTCTGAATATTTGCATAAATGAGCCCCAAAGGCTTCCTCCTTGAAGCCTTTGGGGCTCATTTATGCAAATATTCAGAATTCCTCTTCTGCCCGAATGGAGGAGCTCCACCTCATTCGGCTGGTGAGAGGCAAAAAAAACTTGCCTCGTAATACCTCTCCAGTGTTCCTTATTTGTGAGGGAGCCCTGCAGATGCCCAACATTGAGCCCAGAAACGTTTTGCAAGCGTTTAGGACGCATTTTATGGAAAAGCAAATGAGCTCATGCATCAAGGATCCAAACCTTGATGTCATGCCTATCAGTCCACCACACTATCCCCTAGGCCACCACTGCACAGGTAAGGGCTTTGCTCGGCTCGGTGATCCGTTCAGCGCAGTGGTAATACACAGGGAGGCCCCGGCCCCGTAACTTTGTTCCCAGAATCGTTTCGCAGATTTGGAACACAGATTTGGAGTCAGCGTTCGAAACCACCTACGGGTATATACATCTCATCTTGAATGGCCACTGCGACCAAGTATCCTTCCCTTGTTAGTGCGTACTTTTAGAAATTTGCTTTCATTCTCTAAAGCGTCACAATACTGCTCGAGCAGGTTTAGGCCCTGGTGCTGAAGACGTCTCAGTGGTTCATCTAAAATCAGAAAGTCGGACTCGCTAATATTAGGAACTGATCGTTTCTGACGGGGGTTCAGCAGTATTTGACCGTTGCAGCAAGACATATAGCGGCACAGTGGTAGCTTTACTTCTAGATGCAATAAGCCAAAGCTGAGGAGGAGTCGCCATGGCTCGTCATTTATTCCGAGAAGTTTCAGGGAGTAATCTCAAGACTGGCCTTGGGCCTTGAGACACGAGTAAAGCGGAAGTCACTTCGACATAGCAGTCCCGCTAATCTTCATGCAAAAGCGTCACCCACTTACCGAGTAGTTTTGTCACCTCACTCCCCCGCAAGTAAATGCAGGCTAATACGTATCCCACGTCTTGGTCTTAAGCGATCCGCTGAACACATTTGCACAGATCCATTGAAAATGAAGCCTACGGACGACTGTTGCCAAGATCCGTTAATCTTTCCCAGTGCTACTATTGCTTCCACAAAGTTGTTTCACCACTGTTGGGGGATATGTTCGTTGGCGATTTCAAGATTGAACGCGATTTTGATGTGGTGAACGGTTTTCGCTCTATTCTCAACCTGCTACAGCCAGAACAAAGGAATCAAGATGCAAAATAAGTCTTCGGCCATCCAAGGTTTGAAAAGAACGAAGAGATTTTGTAAAACAAAACTAAGGATCAGCATGTTAGGATCCCTACAAGGACTCTCTCCTATTCAACACTCAATTTCTTGAAGTGGAACCGATTTTTGATCGAGTTCTCCGACATACCACTTTCAGATATCAGAACAGGCACACAATCTTCTCCACTGCTTTTTCCAGCAGTTCGTCATGGTCGAGCGAGGGAAAATCGATGTGAAGGTGAGAATAAAATGCTGAAAAGGAGAAATCTAATTAGAATACCGCTCTCTCAATCAATATAATTTGTAGGGGAAAGGCGAATGTACTACATTTTTCCTGGAAGGAAAAAAACAGATCCGATAAGAAAAGCAGCTCGGGTTACAAATCAGTCTGCTTGAGAAGAACTGGTCTTCATCCTCGATCCTCTTTATCACCTTTTTATTTTCACCTTTTTTTCATCACCTTTACCTTTCTGCACCCTTTGATTTTGTTTTTATTTTCATCACCTCTCGCGTCATTTCTTACGTGTTCTCGTACGTCAATGTGAGACCATATCCTTTCATGCTTCGTCGTGCACTTTTCTTTCATTAATTCATCAAGAATTAATCACTAGCTCACTTCATTTGATTCTTGTGGAATTTTCCTGTTTGAAATCGCTTATTTTTCGAGCATTCTCCGAAACTCTAGTAGAATAACATAAATACTGTTCTACCTACAAAAATAATGACCTAGCGTTAGAGCAAATGCACCTGCTGGGAGTTGGTAGAAATTTTTGCTTTCTGAGCTGTGATAATAAAGCATGACAATCGATTGTTCTGTACTTGTCGCACATTACACAATCTACCCTCTGTTTACAATTTCCATTGTAGTCCATGTCACAACACATACATATCTTACAAATGATATGTATGTGAAAGAAGGCTGCATCTAAATGGAAGTCTGGATATATGACTCATGAGTAGTAATACCCACTCTGAGTTTCTTTCACGCCCTATTCCTTAGTGATGCAGTCCTGAAGAGGAAGAAGAATATCTTGAAGAAGTGCATGAGATTAATCAGAGTAAGGCTCGTTTAATTCACACTTGCATTTTACAAAAATATTGCGATATATCATTGGGGAACTTTTTAGATATATGACCGTATAGTCTTCCGCGTTACTAATAAATGAAGGTAGTTTGGCTAGACAGGATGGCATTGCAAAGAACTATGAGCCGGCGACAGTGACATTCAAAGTACAGCCGAAATCCTATCGGTTCAGCTGCGTAAATGGAGTCCTCACCAAGTCTTTGTAAGCTCTATACGTCAATTATATTGTATTCGGGTGTATTCGGGCCTTATCCTTATTTCACGGATAACGGTTGGCCCAAAAGCTGGTCTCGGTCAGCCTTAGAATTGTTCGAGGAGGTACACTCAAAGATGATACATTGATCCTGATGGAGCATCGGAAACTTTTACATTCTACTGACAGATACCCAACTAGAATTATTTTAGGCAAGAAATAGTCGACTCGTGCTGACCAGGCAGTGTCTTGTATGATAGAAGACAAAGCTACTTTAGGGTTTTTATGCTATTACCAGATCGCATGTCAGTGAATCGCTCCGCAACGAAGTGCAAACGAGGCTGGTGATTACGTGACGTGGGAGCAGACCAAATGATATTTCCTAATGTGATTAGCTTTCAAAGATGTTTGCTTTCGAAACCATGAGGTTTTACTAGTGCAACCTATTTTCGATGGACAGTGTTCTGAATTCCTGAGGCTCATTTGCTTTGCTAAGGAGTCATTCTCCCCTGCTGTTTGCTGCTGCTTACCGACATCCTATTAGTAGATGATGACGAAATTTTTAACTAGCTATTAGCTTCTTTTACCGACATCCTATTAGTAGATGATGACGAAATCTCTAACTAGCTATTAGCTTCTTTTGTACTTTGGACGAAGGCAAATTTATTCTATAGGATTCGGTTGATCAATTCTACTGTTCTCGCCTCATCCTAATGGGCCGAATATTCAACTTAAGTATTCATGGACTGAAGCTGAACACGAATTCCTCTGGGTGCACGTAGGCCTTTCAGCCATTAACCGGTTGTTGATCCGCAACTCATATGCGGCCTTGTATGAAACTCCCTCCATTTCTTACTGTATACGCTCTGATCTCGCTTTTGTTCTGTCTCCTTAAAAAGTGTGTCTAAAGAAAACGAGAGAGATTAAGATCAACCCAGTACGCAGCAATGATGCGAATTTACCCTGTTTTTCCAGTGATGACCTCAGTATGACCATACAAATTGCTCAGTTGTAAGCCTTCTTAGTGTTGTTGTGTACCGAAAGACGGACAATGTGATTGATTAAATAGTTGCACATACGACCCACTACTGGTTGTGAATTATAGTGTTTTGTTCATCGCGGTGTCTAGAAAGGCAGAAGAGATGGGAAGAAATATCTCGTTCATCAATGTCTTTTCATAAGCAACCATGTTCGACCACTATTTGATCTTGGCATGGTATAGATGGCAACTTAGGAGGCCTCTCTGAAGCCGCGACCAGATGATACAATATTTATTCGGCTAACGTTTCGGCCAATCGCCTTCGTCAGAGACTGGAAGTCAAAAATCATTTAAGATTCATCCTGATCAAACGACGTTCAGACCTCAGCTTAGTCCAAGTGTGGCTTATGGATATCTAGGAAAGTGCTGCAAATCACATTAGGTAACGCACCTCAGATGTCACAAGAAGACCGTTGACCCTCCTTCCTTGTGAATTTCGTATTTAAGCTATTCGCAGTGGGCGGGCCCGAGTGTCCTGGCCATCGCCTCTGGCGCCGTTGGCAAATGAAACCCCCCAGGTTAAGGAACGGGGCAAGCTCGTTGGTTACAGCCAGACGTTCATTTTTCCGATTCATTCTTGGATTTTCAGTGCTGATCCAAAAAGCTTCGAAAGTATTTCGCGCTGGACTCGTGGGTTCCCGCATCAAGACCCTGATTGATACCCCAAACTCTACATCCTGGTGCCTCCTATAGTCCCCCAGGGGCGTTTCAGGCCTTAATTTCTTCAGGCCATCCAGGTGTTCCTCTATCCTGCATAATAGAGGCCTGGTCTCGCCTATGTAGTCATTTCCACAGAGGTCGCATGTGATCAAGTAGATCACACCTGACGTCATGCAGTCACTCCCTCGCCCTTTGGGACAGATGACTCAATGGATGATCGTGCAGGAACGATCATAGAGATGGTTTTGTACCAGCCTCTGCCTTAGATTTCTTTTGGGAACTTCAACTACCCGGACCGTATCATCGAGCCTACACTTTTGCAAGGCCTTTCTCACGTTTAAACTGACGGAATCCGAAACGAAGGGAAGGCAAAAGGCACCTTCTCCGAATTCTCAGTCCTAGGCTCGTGTGATTTTCGTTGGGGTGGTCTGCCATAGTGCTGGTTCCTCAGTAGATGATCATTGAAGAGAACCACCTTTCTAGCTAGCATCACGGATTCTACTTGTTCCTGTCCCCTCGATGAGACCATTTTCGCAGTCCTGACCATATTCGCCGTGATAGCCCGCTTGATTTTGCGTGGATGCGCCGACTTGGATAAGCGCTAAAAATCCAGAAATGAAACGGAAAGATGAATGTCTGGCTGTAACTAACGAGCTTGCCCCGTTCCTCGACCTGAGTAATTTTCATTTGCCACCGGCGTCAGAGGCAAGGTTCAGGACACTCGGGCCCGCCCACTGCGAATAGCTCAAATGCGTAATTCAAAAAAGGATTGTCAACGGTCTTTTGTGACATCCAAGGTCGGTTACCTATTGTGATTTGCAACACTTTCCTAGATATCTATAGGCCACACTTGAACTAAGCTGAAACCTCGTTTTGACAGGATGAATCTCAAATTTTTTCGGCTTCCGGGCTCTAACGAAGGCGATTGGTCGAAATGTTAGCCTAATAAATATTGTATCATCTTGGTCGTGGCTTCAGAGAGACCTCCTGAATGTTTCTTCAGTTCTCAGCAAAAGTCACACTTGACTATTCATCCATATCCGATGTTTATTATTTTAAATTCAAATCTCTGAAGTTCATTCGTTTAGAAGTCTCGAAGTTGTTTGCCTTTCGAGCTGGAATCACTTTTCTCCCACGCTGTGGAACGTTTTTGAACAGGGTTATGATTTCTCGATCACAGCTTCACCTACCTGAGTGCAAACCCCGCCCGCCTGAGAGATTTGAGAGGTTTGACCACGTGACATTTTCCATTTTTCATCGCTTCCCACCCTCCCCCTCCCCCTGCAAAACGTTTTTGAACAAGATTATTATTCTTTGATCATAGCCCCTCCCACTTTAGTGCAACCACTCCCACATTTGAGATTTGACCACAATTCTTTCTGTACTCCATTTACTTTACTCCCGCTCTTTTAGAGACCTTATGCATTCGCCTAAGTCGCTCGTTCTGGTAGTGAAGAGATGGAACTCGTAACAAAGGTCCAGGATGTTGTGATACAGTTTTTCTGGATTCGGCAGAGGGATAGCTCAGCGCAGTTCTCGCAATTTTCATGTTTTCTGGTTCAGTTCTCGACACACGTGCGCAAGTTCTTCTTCAGTGTCACGGAGACTACGGCGCGATTTTCTCATGTTTTGAAAAAGGGCTTTAGGAAAAAATTCACTGTCTTGGTCCCAATGAAAGCAGGTGTGCATGTGCCATTATTGATCCTCCAATGACTAAGCGACTGAGCATTCTACGTTGGGATCGCTCGTAATCGTAGACTAATCAACTACATGACCGAGCACTGATTGTTGGCCATGACTAAGCACTCTTCCCCCTACGAGCCTTTTGATGCGCATATCGATTTTTGAGCGCAGCCATCAACACAAAGAGCATACGCAACGGAAAACAGCTGATTGAATGCCCTGCACGTATGGCAAAGAAGGAAAACGCATTCCGATGGAGCTTATACATACGTAGGATAACAGGAGGGCTATAATAGTTGCTAGTGCTATCATGAGAGTTTTGTACCAAGATGACGTGAAGATAACGTTAGCGATTTGTTCAAAGTTGGGCCATGAAATTCATGGTAAACGTTGCGACTTTGTATTGTTGGTAGAATAGCGGGATGAAGAGCAATGACATGTTTAACAAACCCGGCAAGCATAAAAGTGTTACTTTTTGTACCACAAGCTGCAGTACAATGTAACTACTGCCGAGCAGAATCGAGGTGGAACTGTAGTGCCGACTTTGGTCCACTTGACGCGCATGGAATCACATTGGCCACACAGGACCTCTCCGATAATCTCACCCGTTAAAAAACATCGAAGTATTGCACGTACTCTTTTTGCGCAATGGTAACAACCTGGCAACGAATCATCACTTGTCCTGCAAATGTCCTCCCTATTTATAATACTTCCAATACACTATCCACTGCTTGATTGAAGGTAATTATGAACTCGAAGGACACTATATTTGGAATTTTCGCAAAAAGGGAAGAGTTTCGGCCGCGACAGGAATTTTGAGAGCAAGCTTATGAAATTATTTCAATGTCGTTTGGCGGGCATTTGAATTTAACCGTGATGTCCGCAGCGATTCACCTGCATTTTCATCGACTGTGCAGCTGAAGGAGTAAGAAGTTGTAAATGTTTCGCAGCGTGATGATAGAGCGCTAGTTCCTCTCCATGTAGACGTATCAACTCCGCCTGTAATGAATTCGCTTGTAAGTGCCGGAGTATGTGGTAACGAAAGAGATGTCAGGACGAGCTAGAGAGCAGAGATTTGTACAGGAACGTTCGGGAGTGCATATATCAGTGTTGGTTGCCTAACGCTTCTTCTATGTCTACTACGACTACGTCCAACTTCTGATGTTCTTTCCAGCGTATGCAACGGAATACTTCGTATGTAGACTTTAGCGTTGCGCGGAGTAGCGTATATGCGATAAAACAGGCGGTCAGAACTTGGATAGACGCACTCACGCCCTATACTTCCACGTGACTCGATACACCCTATGCATCCTGGGTGATGATTCCCTTCTTCCAGCTCTTCGATAAGGCTGCTACCATTGAATGCTGCTTATTTGGAATCTTGACATGAGTCCATGGTTGCACAAAGCTTGCTGCCAATTACATTAAGATTAAGATCGCGTGAAATACCTACTCTCTTGCTCACAGCGCAAATACAATCCTCGCTAAGTTTGATATTCGCCACTACGGTGGAGTTTCGCACAATGTGCAAACAGGTCTGTTGCGTATATGGACTGAAATTCATTACTTCTGTGAGGGCGACTGTGCACCTTCCTTTCCACTCGCCTCCCGACACAATATGGAGTGATGTTCCAGAATATTCACATGTTGACAAGTATTAGCGCAGGACGAGGCAAAATGAAACAGCAAGTGCTGGTGCGAGGCGATCTTGTGCCGAAGGTTTCTTTTTGAATTTCCGCACCAAGGACATGAGGCACCGTTTGAGAAGGCAAATAATGTATAGAAGCGTTAAGTGTGCACCTGTCAATATCAACCGAATCGGCTTTCCTGAGGTCATACGGACGTAAAGTAGGAGGTAAGTCAGGGCAATATGAATGCTATCGTCACGATTGCTCCGGGAGGCCAGCATTCTGGGTTTCGAAGTGCCGAAATACACATCCAGCAGTCAATATCGGAGCGGAAGTCTAATCCCTGACACATTGCTGACATTGTAGCGAATCGCTCGTGTTGAGTGTGCCATTTTACAATAACCTTATGATCATGGAGATTGACTCCGGGTGGAAATCGCACAGAATGTTCTCCCTTTTCCACATATTGGATTTTGCATAGGTTGTAAGCGCGAACCTATACCTCCTGAGCGGTGGTTGAATGCAGCAGTCTCCCGTTTTTTCGCACAATCTACGTGTAATTTACTAGCGTTGGAAAAGCGAAGAAGGGCTAAATATAACACATGGAAAAGGAACCGCCGGGGAGATCGAGTGTACGATCGTTTTACCTGAAGTGCGGAGTTTTGCACGTTGTGCAATTGGCGTTGTAAGCGCAGGATATATTTGAGTTCCTGCTGATGCGACACTATACCGTTATCTCCCGGTTTTTCTTTCGATAATTACGCACTCGTCGTGCTATCTTGTATTTCGAAAGGGATAAGAAGATTCACAGAAAGAAGTATTCCCTTTTTTGTTGCTGTAAGGAGTTCCGCTTCACGTATTTCGCCACCTGCCATGCGTTTTACAACAGTTTTCCGCGCTATCTTCCCCTTGATTCGTAGAAGGACAGGATCGCTCACGAGCACTACATCTCCTACAGTGAAAAATTCTTTTCCAATCCTGCGATTCGGAACAATCATTTTATGCGTTTCTCGGAGAGCTGTTAAATACTGCGTCTGCCCTACTTTTCAAAATGCCTCTTTTGCTTTGCATTAGTTGTGCAGTGCTTCTACCACTTGTTGTACATCGCCCGCATCGCTTCCGGTGGAAGATAATCTGAGTTCTCATAGCCTATGCGCTCGCTAGCTGTTAGAGTCAAGCAAATGCCGTTTTGCAGAAGGTCGATAGAGCGGATAGAACTCAGTTCTTCCTGTGTTGATGCCCGGTAAGTCAGAGGTCTCGAGTTGAGACAAGCTTCAACTTTAGTAGTTTCGTTTCAGTTCGGATGCCGTCAAGTGACCGTCCTTCCGTGCCTCGCATAGCTTTACAGATCGAATGTTCTATCGACTCGATTAAACGCTCGTAAATCCTCCTTGCCATGGCGCATATGGGGTAATGTGATTCCACTTTATCTCTCTGTTGGTCACTGAGCGGAGGACGTCCATGTCAAATTGATCATCTTGATTCCCCAAGGCTATTAGCGTGCAGTACAAAGGAGGCGCATTATCACAAGTAATAGATCCTGGAAGGTTTCTACGCGCTATGAATCTTCTGAGAGCGTTGATGAATTAATTGGTGGACATGCTCCTCACAACTTCATTGTGCAGAAGTCTTGTCACAGTGCATGTAAATATGAAGCTGCACAACCTATAGCCCTCGCCGTTTTCACTGCATGATGGAAGGTTCAAAGAAATCTAGCCCTATAAGCTGGAAGGGACGACATCGGAAAACACGGCGATGGGGTAGATAGTGATACGGTAGCGCACTGAAACTTCGACATTGGACGCAAAGCTTTGCTGCTGATCGCACCTACTGCCGTAGTTTTGGAATCCTTCGAATCCATAATTGTTCGCGCACATTAGCTATTATATGCTCAATTCCTCTGTGATAGGGACCGCGCGCATTCTGTATGATCTTCAGTGCTAAAGCTGTATTGGACGCAACGAATATAGGGCTTTTGGCCTCATCATTTAGCGCAGACTGACCTGATCTTCTTTTTGAGCGTCATATATCATGTCCCATGAAAAAGTAGATGATCGCGAATAAAAGCAAACTTTGCTGCTCGTAGTTCACGGCCGTTCAGTGGGTTTGCGGAGCCTTCGATATTTCCCACTTCTGAAATATGAGAGGAAATTTGTTTGTCAAAACCTTCTGCTTCGCTGCGCAAAAGACTTTTTATGCAACGAAGAACTAGCGCTGTTGCACGTTTCGCGAAGGATAGAGAACTGCATCGGCCCCATTCAAGAAGGTCTTCGATGTCCACGTCTCTTCCGTCGGTCACGTTTATGTTTGCAGATTCTTCATTGTCAATTCAGCAAATGTGGGCGTATCACTAAGGGTGAAGGGGTAAAAAATAGGTGGTCCAAAATAGGTGGTGATTCTTAGTGATTTGCTCCTCGGTAAGCTCTCTAGTTGCTGCACTGAGGGGTTCTCTAGATTGTTAACATAGCCGAAAACGACGGATATTGCACAACCTTCAGTTTGCAAACAATTCTGCGTATTTTGCGTAATCTGTTTTCTACTAATAGTAACAGATTTGCTCGACGGATTGATGAGAGCCAACAAAGTACTATTTGTGAATCAGAGAAAACGTAGATGACAGTGGGGCGCCCAAGTTCATGTATTTTGAGCGCTTGGGCAGCTGAGAAGGCAAGGCGCGTCGCCAAAGTGAACGGATTCATTTCCAACTTTGGCATAGTAGTCTTCGTTTTTATCGGTGGCAGCTTACTTTTCACTGTCATTAGTGAAGAATTAAATCCCGAAAAGAAGTATGCGCAAGCGGCAATGGTATCTTTACTTGCGTCCGCAGAAACAGCAAGGCTCTTTTTCGATAAGTTGATACAATAGCGCCTCGGAAGAGATTTTTGGGAACCATGGTGTTGATGTTGATGATCGACGTTTTCAAGAATTTCGATCCATCGGCTGGCAACTTCCTGTGGCAACTTTGTGTCCCAATCAGATTCTTTCCTTCGGAGGTCTTGCTGGCCTTTCTTCGCAGGTATGAGCAATGGGACAAGCCATCCCATGGGATCGTATATGGATGCTATTTGGCGCGCAACGCTGCTCTTCATGATAGGATGACTTACAGTCGAAGAGCACCAACTTCTAAGCAAGCCTTCCGAGCACCTTTTGCACCAATGATTTTAAGCATGCGTCCTCCGGTAATTTTTGAAGCAAGGTCTCATCATTGGCCAAGAATTCCCTTGAGTTCATACCCATCTCTTCAAAGTTTTTTCGCACTTCTAAAGATTTTCTGGTAGCCTCAGAAGGTGTTGCGGCAGAGGGATTGAGGTTATCAACATACAAACTCTCTTGATTGCTCCGGAAGCTCCTCGTTTTTCACAGCACTTTGCAGATTCTGATTGATGGTTACCAAAAGCAAGTATGGAGACACATTTAGTCCGAATGTTACTCGAGTGAATCGAAACGTTGCCACACTTTGTCTACCACACGGCTCATTTATTAGGTTTTTTGGAAAGGAATGCACGTTAAATTTGTCTTTTTATTTCTCTTCTACTATACATGGTCTTCGGAAGAGTTCTGTCTATTAGAAAGAAAGTTCCATTGCGCATCTTTTTATAAATTTTTGTTTATGTATACTTCGTTTTTTCTTAAGAAAAACAAGAAATTCTCCTAGCTTCAACGCGCAATTCTTTCCGAACAACCTAATTCGCGAACCCATGGGAATCGTGTAGCATCTCTGACAGATTCATGTAAGTGCACTTGCAAAAAGCTTTCTTGACGTCAGGGATAAACACTTTCTCAGGGATCCAAAAGCGCAGCAACATAGCATACAGTACTGGAAGGATGAGGGGTCCTCGATGAAGAACATCGCTCAAAGAAGAGCCTCCTTAAAATGCGCTTATGCGTCAAATATGTACAATGCACAGTTTAGTAGTCTCCTTATGTGGCGTGATCACTGTCTGATGTGGTATATAGTGGATGATAGCGCCATAAGTAAGAGAAGGGTTCTTGACTTCTTCGATAACCCCGATTGGTGGCTGCGCCCGGAGGGTCTTATACGTAGTAATCATGTAACAGTTCCGGATTTCTTCGCAGTGTCTCCAGGACTGTCTTCAGGCGCTTGAACGCAGTTGCTTCATCGATAGTTGGCAACGGAAGGTGATTTTCCCTATACAGAAGAGGATATAATAACCATCCTCGCGCTTCTCGACCGTTTCTTTAAAAAACTTGGCGATCTTCGCAATTGTGTAGCATCCTTCTCCGTATTCTTTGTTTCCGTAAAATTGCGCACTCCAGCTGAATCCATGGTCTAATATTTGTCCCATTGTCCCAGCTATTCATCGAAATTAGTGAACGAGTTCACCAAGATTGCTCCAAAACTATCAGTCCTGTCTCCTTGCTCTTCTTGTAACGCTCTCATTTGTTGTCCAGCGAGCAGCTATCCCAATTTCGATGGAAAATCCGGAAGGTAGGGTGTGGCGGGATGAGGAACATCTGAAAAATTCCACAGTTTGCAACCCAGAAGGATCTGCGGCTTCAATTAGCTTTCGCACTTATCTCTTGAGAAAAAAATTTTTAGCCGAGCAAAGTATTATAGGTCTGCTGGACCCGAATGCGCAGTTCCACTTTTTGCAGTCAGGTTTGGCTTGGTAAGAAGACGCAATTCGTGTTTGTCACCTTTATAGTCCCACAGGTCCAACATTATCTCTCCACGTGTGGGTTGCCTGGGAGTTTCTGTATCAAAGGTGTACGTAGCGAATTTCTTTTGCGCTTCGCACACGAGCCCAAGTTCATCAGCTGCCCTTGACTAGTAAAGGACTGGTCAGCGCCTGTATTTAGTGAGACCACATCGTCTTTCCAGATTTTTTAAGCAAACCTCTTACTCTAGCTACTCCAGACAGTAAGAAGACGTTATTCCCTAGGTATGGACTCATTTGCATTCCTTTGCTAAGAACTATCTTACTTTCCATATCAGAAAGCACCACCGTTGAGTCAATTTCTTTTTCGCATTTTTCTGTTGCTCTGTCTGCGCAATGCGCCGTTTAGATCAAATGCGATTGCGCAGGTTTTCCTTTCTTTTGTGGCGCTGGCCACTGATTTGTTCATGATCTTCGTTGCGCAGTAGGGCTAGTTGGTTGCGCTGTAGCATGTGCTCCTTTATCCTGTGGTGTTGCACCACTGCTGCAACTCGTGCTGTTTAGCAGCATTGTGGGCAAAGCATGTGGCGGTATTTTTCCCATTACACGTTTTGCACGCATCCTTTGGACACTCTTCAACAAAGTTTCCTACAATAGCACAGTTCAGGCATCTGTTATGCTCACAGAGAACTGTGCGTCTTCTTCCAGTGTATTAATTTCTTGCAAAACGCAAATTTATGGTCTTCACTAGCACAAAATATGCTATTTGACTTTGGTCGCTTACTCTCTCAGAAAAAGGATGCATTTCCATTAGATTCGGTATGAACTATATCGTTTATTCGCTCTTCTTCCGATATAATTTCATCACGGTTGGCCAAGGCATTTTGCAGTACAGAAGCGCCTTCGTCTGACGATGACTCTAACCTTCGCTTAAGTACTTTCCTATGGTGATCAACGGGAAATTTCATAAGAATCTTCTGTGAGGGGAACGACCCGTCGAGAAGTACCCCTTCTTCTTCAATTGCGTTACAATCGGGATGATGTTTTCAAACAGTCGGCGCTTTGATCGGAGTGTTGGATTCTCAGCCCTTGCACTTCCTAAGCAGGCTTGCCCAAAGTCTAGAAATTCTGGAATTCCTGATTTTTACCATCAAAATAGGGTCATTTGCGCAACACCATCTCCCTCATTGACGCAAACTACCTATAGAAGCTGGGTGACATTTGCGCATGATCTCGGACGCTCGTGCGCTTACACTCTAGTTGGATAGCAGTTGTTTAGGCAAGTTTAAGGAAGCCATGCGCTCTTGTGACGTACTTTCAACCTGCTGCTCTTTGTCATCCAATAGCGGGTCATCCGATGAGCCATACATCATGGTGAAGTTATTCAGCGCTTCGATCACTAGATTTGCGAAGAACTAAGCTGAAGTATCACAGCTTGCGCTCTTGTTGTGCTCTATCGCAGAAAGTTTCCGGGTCTGCGTTTACAGTTACTTCGTTTTCCTTTATAATGCGCTCCAGAAGTGCTTTGGCAGATTTCAAACATGTTGGGCCACCCAATCATAAAAAGAAGAAACGCAGAGAGAGGAGAAGGAAACGAAAATTCAAAGGAATCATCAAAAATCTTAGCGCGTTAGTGTACTCTCAAAAAAAAAGAAAAAAATACAGGTCTGAGCGCTGTCGTTGCAATGCACCTTGCGCGGACGAAAATAAGAAGGTAAAACAAACGATTATAAAAATCATACCTCTAAGCAGCCCTGGATCCGAGGTAGAAGTTCTGATGCACCATATAAAGACTTGAGAACGTTTACAAAAATTAAAAGGTAACAATATCAAGCACTAAAAATGCCTGCATAGATTAAGAATCGCGGTTCCTCCGCGACATAAATAACGATTAAGGATCGTAGCCCCACCTACTTTACTGCATTCCCGCCACCTTCGAGAATTGGCCAGATTTCATTTCAGCCCGAGCCATTTTCCCACGCCATAAGACATTTTCGAACGAGATGATGATTCTTCGATTATAGCCCAGTCCACTTTTAAGGTTTGACAAGTTTTCTATTTGAGCTGTAACCACTTTTCTCACACGCTATAAAACCTTTCCATCAAGGTTACGATTGCGCGCCCACCATCGGAATTTGGCCACATTTCTCGTAATCACTTTTCATCACAGCTTCTTCGTAAGGGTGTGAGTGAACGGGCGAGAGTGAAGAATGAGGAAGGATCAGGGGATAGGCATGATAGAGGGAGAGTGTGTATATAAGGGAGCTACCCTCTCGAGTAAATCATTCCATCCTCAGTGTTTGCCCTAGCATCGTCACTGATCAGGACTAATCGAAGAAGAAGTAGAGGAAGCCGAAAAAACCGAAGAAGCCGAAGAGTTCAAAGAAGTTTTGCAACGCAATGAAGGCAAAAGAAGTAGGAGGCAACACCTGAAAACCCATGGCGTTAGACCCTGGTGTAGAAATATAAAGGGGTCAATCCCCAGGACCTTGTGCCCGGGACTCTCATGGAGGAGTTGGTGGAAGCTCTTTAACAACTCCCTCGTATTGAGGAAGATTACACAAGGGAAGGGCACGCGGCTCATTTTCCTACGGGAGGTGGACAACTCGAATCATGAGTTGCTCAAGTCACTTACGCAGGGTCGCGAGTTGGAGGATGTGGAACTCAAGGATTTGCGACAGACCATGGAACCTCACTATCAGACGAAGAAGCTGATATCAGCAGAGCGTTTTGGCTTTGTGTCGAAGGTCCAGAAGCCAGGCAAGCTCTGCACCGGTGCAATGCGGGGGGGGGGGCAGAAGGCAGCAAACAATTGCAGCTTTGAGGAAACAAAGAGTCACAGAGATGCGGTGTCAACAACGGTTCTCATTGGAGGACTACTTTCAGTGGGGACAAGGAAGCGGTTGCTGGAAGGAGAGGGTTTCACTTCAAAGTGGGCGTTGGAACAAACGGAAGCATTCGAACGAGTTAGAAAAAGTGCTCCACAGTCGAAGGAAGGACCACAGGCCGCAGGAGTAGCCAAGGTATGAACGCGTAACCGGCAACCGGCTTGGCATGCGCAAACGAACGAACAAAAGCGGAAACCGAGCAAGGGCCCAGCTCGGAAAGAGTTTGAGTGTAGGGTGTGCGGGGACTCAGGCAATGCCGGTTACGAGTGTACCAGGAAGCAAAGTGCATACTATAAAGTATGTAAGAAAAAAGGGCATCCAGCGGCGACATTTGGAAGAGCGCTAGTGTAACCCGCAAATTCTCCCGCCAGGTGCAGTGGTGTGAGGAGCCCGCCGGAGGCTCCAACAGCGGTGAGGACTTGGTAAGTCAGAACGTGAACATGGTTGTAAAGTCACGCGTGTCACTGCCGTAGAGCTGACAAGAATCCGGTGTGTTGATAGTGTCCAAGCAGAGCAGTGATGGAGATTGCACCCTCGATGGTGGAGAAAGGGCATGCGGCAGTATACGGATGGTAGAAATTGCTAGCACAAAGCTACCAGTAGCAACGAGCAACACCTCGATAAGGGAATGATAGCTAAGGATACGCCTGTTTGGGGCAGATGGACCAGTCATCAGATGAGCCTGAGCGAATGTTAGATATGGAAGTGAATGGGAAAAGGATTCTATTCGAGTTTTATGCCGGCGCATCCCTGTCCATTATTGATGAGAAGACCTGGCACAAGCTAGGCCGACCGCAATTGCAGAAGGCGGAGGTAGCGGCGACGGCATTCGCTGCCAAGCGGAGTATGCTTCAAGGCAAAGTTCCATTGCAGTTCGAGTACGCCGAAAGAGAGGCGATGATAGATGTACGTGTCTCCAGGGAGGTGAGTCACTCCTTGTGTGAGAGAGACATGATAAGGATGTTACAGGTTGACTGTGGTCCACACTATGAGATGATTTACATCGTTGTGCAGATGTGTAAAGAAGCAATGAGGGCACTATTTACCCTTTACTGCCCCACTCTGTCGAGAAAGGGCTGGATTTTTATCGAATTTTTTCAAAGAAGATGAAACCGGCTAGAAACCCGCCCAAAGGGGCAATTTGACCCGTAGAACACGAATATCGCATCCACTCATGATAAAAACGCAAGGAACACTAGTTAGAGGCAAGTTTTCAGCAGGATCGGTGACCCAGCGATTTAGCGCAGGCGCCTGTAGCGCTAGCGCTAGGCATCTTCATGACAAATGGATGCAATATTCGTGTTCTAAGGGTCAAATTACCCCTGTAGGCAAGTTTCTAGCCGGTTTCATCTTCTTTGAGAAAACTCGGTAGAAATGAAGCCCTTTCTCGACAAGGTGGGGCAGTAAAGGGTGAATAGTGCCCTAAGTTGGAAGAATTAGTACGTAATGGTACCATAAAAAAGTAGAGAATAGTTAGTGTGCTACGGCGCTGATAGTGCCCAGATCACACGGGAAAATAAGGATTTGTGACGACTATATGGTCACAGTGAACTCGCAGTTAGATATGAACCAGTACTCATTGCCCAAGCCAGGTTACTTATTTCATGTAATGCACGGCGGCAAGCGAATCTCAGAGATGACTTCTCAGATGCGTATATGCATTTAGAGCTGGAGAAAAGCTCAAGGGAATACAATCCCAACGACACGTATGAACGGACTATTTCGGTATACGGGGAATATTTCAGCAGAAATTGGAAGAAACGCTGGCGGGGATAAAGGGAGTACTGATTTATCTGGACGACAATGCAGCAACGGGTCTAGATGAAAAGACGCCCTTGAGAAGACTTAAAAAGTCTGAACAGACTGAATGAGGCCGGTTTTCGTTTGAAAAGGGAGAAGTTATAGCTTCAAAAAGGAGGTGGTGTTCTTAGGTCATGTAGTCGATGAGAGTATAAGACCTTCTCCAAATAAGCTGAAGACGATGATAAACTTGACGGAGCGTAGGTATTTGGAGGAATTACAGTCTTATTTAGGAATGATCCAATTTAACGGCAAATTTAGTTTAGCAACGGTAGCAGCGCCGTTGAATAGTATGTGAAGGGAGGGTGCACCCTGGAAATGGGATGTAGAAGGAAAAACAGTCTTCAGTCTAGTACGTGAAAAGCTCGCAGCCGCGGATATATTGACGCATTATAATCCAGAAGTTCCGGTTGTCTTGGCTATCGATGCTCCAGGATATTATCATTTATCTGATTATTGACAAGATTTTATCATTTACGAGTTCGATGCCGTCCAAACTGAATAGCTCTACTTCTCAAGCAAGGAAGTGCAACATCTATAATAACCTATATATCTATAATAACCTATACCGACATTAGGGAAAACTACAAACGTTTTTTTAATCGCGAGTTTTATGTCATTAAACCTGAATATCTCTACTTCTCGAGCGATTAAGTGCTACATTCATAATAACATATACAGCGGTTTTGAGAGACTACCAATGTTTTTTTACATTTACGAGTTCGATGACGATCAAACTGAATATTTCTATTTCTCAAACAATTAAGTGCTACATTTATAATGACATATATCGCGGTTATGAGAGATTATCTAGCTTTTTTTGTGAACGAGTTCGATGGCAATCAACCTGAACAGCTCTACTTCTCAAGCAAGGGAGTGCAATATCTATAATAACCTTCAAAGAGAATAAGGCAAACTATCAATTTTTTTTCATTCAAGAGTTCGATGTCGATCAACCTGAACAGCTCTAGTTCTCAAGCGATTAAGCGCTACGTTTATAAACACAAATAAAGCGGTTTTGTGAGTTTATTGGTGTTTTTTTCATTTACGAGTTCGACGACGATCAGCGCACATATCTCAACTAATCAAGCGATCGGCAACATTCATAATAACCTATACCGCGGTTTCGATAGATTATCAGAGTTTTTCATATATGAGTTCGATGTCGATCAACGTGAACAGCTCTATTTCTCATGCAATTAAGTGCTATTTTTATAAAAACATAAACTGCGGTTTTGAAAGATTATCAAAGTTTTTTTTTCAGTTACGAGTTCGATGTCGATCAACCTAAACAGCTCTATTTCCCAAGCGATTAAGTGCTCCGTTTATAAAAACATGTACTGCAGTTTTGGGATATTATCAAGGTTTTTTTCATTTACGAATTCGATGTCGATCAACCTGAACAGCTCTACTTCTAAAGCAAGGAAGTGCAATATCCATAGTAACTTTGAAAGAGATTAAGGCAAATTATCAGAGTTTTTTTTGTCATTTCCTAGTTCGATGTCGATCAAATCGAACAGCTCTGTTTCTCAAGCAATTAAGTGCCACTTTTATAGAAACATAAACTGCGTTTTTGAAAGGTTATCAAAGTTTTTCATATACGAGTTCGATGTCTATCAAACTGAACAGCTCTATTTCTCATGCAATTAAGTGCTACTTTTATAAAAACATAAACTGTGGTGTTGAAAGATTATCAAAGTTTTTATTTTCATTTACGAATTCGATGTCGATCAACCTGGACAGCTCTACTTCTCAAGCAAGGAAGTGCAATATCTATAATAAACTTGGAAGAGACTAAGGCAAAGTATTAGATTGAGTCATAAGTAATCGGACAAATTGGCAATGATAATATTAGTCTTACAATTTTTAAACGACAATAGCGAATCATCTGAAATATGTCCCATTGGCATCGATGCTCTTCTGCCAATGCTCGGGCAGATCGTAGATGTCCTTGCTTTAGAACGCTGAAAGCTGGCCCTTGGAGAACTGCACCAATGCCATTTTGACTTCATCGCGGGTTTGAAAGTCCTGACCATCCAGATGACGTTGAAGATGGGGAAAAATGTGGTAATAAGAGGGATCCAAGTCTGAGGAACGTGGTTGGTGTGGTAAACTTGTCCTGCCAAAATTCGTCAGTTCAGTTTTGGTCGCTCTTGCAATGTGAGTGCGAGCGTTGTCGTGCTGGAAGTAAGCTTTGTGCTGCTGTGGACGTGTACCTTCGGGATTCGCCTTAAAATTCCTCAGTTGCGTAATGTAGACGTGTGCGGTCCCTGTGCATCCTTCGTCTAACAGCTCCCATTATTCGACACGGAGAGCGCTCCACCAGAATCAGAGCATAACCTCCTTGGCGTGTACGTTGGGTTTGGGGGAGTCTTCTGCATGCGCACCTTTGTCAATCCATTGAGCACGCCGGTGAACGTTAGAGTAGAGGTTCGATTTCGCACCCCTGGTGACTAGGTCCTCGGGCCACGTGTGGTGCCCTTGAGCGTGAGGAGAGAAAGTGCCACGTCGTCGCGGCGGTCTATGTCATACTGCTTCAACGCATGAGGCACCCATCAACCGAGCTTTCGTACCTTGGCGATTGACTTCAATTCACGGAGAACTGTGGACTGACTCCCCAAGTGTGGCTGCCAATTCACGAGTAGTTTGATACGGATCGGCTTCCACCTGGCTCCGCAGCACCTTCAAATTTAACTTCATTGAGCGTCCCGGACGGTCTTCATTTTCGACGGAATAGCCGCCCGACGCGAACTTCTGATGCAACTTGTACACTTCCTGCTTGTAAATGTCCTTCATACTTCTATCGACTGCCGCGGTTCATGGCCAGATAAAAAAATAAACATGATAGTGTTGCGGATGTGGAGTTGCGACGGCTTGAAATCATGAGACACACTTGCTAGAAAGGTAACAGTTAGGTACCTTCTCCAGTATGCGTTTGAAAGAACTTTCCATACTCTATCTAAGAATACCTCGCAAGTTCATTTTCTTCACATCTTTCCCGAATTATGATCGCTAGAAGTCATCACTATCACATTGTTCGAGGACTTATGACTCAACCTAATATCAGAGTTTTTTCATTTCCTAGTTCGATGTCGATCAAATTGAACAGCTCTATTTCTCGAGCGATTAAGTGCTACGTTCAAAAAAAACAGAAACTGTGGTTTTGAAAGATTATCAAAGTTTTTCATATACGAGTTCGATGTCGATCGAATTGAACAGCTCTGTTTGTCAAGCAATCAAGTGCTACTTTTATAAAAACATTTACTGCAATTCTGTAAGATTATCAAAGTTTTTCATATATGAGTTCGATGACGATCAACCTCAATTGCTCTTTTTCTAAAGCAATTAAGTGCTACGTTTAAAAAACATTTACTGCGATTTTGTAAGGTTATCAAAGTTTTTCATATATGAGTTCGATGTCGATCAACGTGAACAGCTCTATTTCTCATGCAATTAAGTGCTACTTTTATAAAAACATAAACTGTGGTTTTGAAAGATTATCAAAGTTTTTCATATACGAGTTCGATGTCGATCGAATTGAACAGCTCTGTTTGTCAAGCAATCAAGTGCTACTTTTATAAAAACATTTACTGCAATTCTGTAAGATTATCAAAGTTTTTCATATATGAGTTCGATGACGATCAACCTCAATTGCTCTTTTTCTAAAGCGATTAAGTGCTACGTTTAAAAAACATTTACTGCGATTTTGTAAGGTTATCAAAGTTTTTCATATATGAGTTCGATGTCGATCAACGTGAACAGCTCTATTTCTCATGCAATTAAGTGCTACTTTTATAAAAACATAAACTGCGGTTTTGAAAGATTATCAAAGTTTTTTTTTCATTTACGAATTCGATGTCGATCAACCTGGACAGTTCTAGTTCTCATGCAATTAAGTGCTACTTTTATAAAAACATAAACTGCGGTTTTGAAAGATTATCAAAGTTTTTTTTTTCATTTACGAATTCGATGTCGATCAACCTGGACAGTTCTAGTTCTCATGCAAATAAGTGCTACTTTTATAAAAACATAAATTGCGGCTTTGAAAGATTATCAAAGTTATTTTCATTCACGAGTTCGATGTGGATCAACCTGAACTGCTCTTTTTCTAAAGCGATTAAGTGCTACGTTTAAAAAACATTTACTGCGATTTTGTAAGGTTATCAAAGTTTTTCATATATGAGTTCGATGTCGATCAACGTGAACAGCTCTACTTCTCATGCAATTAGGTGCTACTTTTATAAAAACATAAACTGCATTTTTGAAAGATTGTCAAAGTTTTTTCATTTACGAGTTTGATGTCGATCAACCTGAACAGCTCTATTTCTCAAGCGATTAAGTGCTACGCTTAAAAAACATTTACTGCGATTTTCTAAGATTATCAAAGTTTTTCATATATGAGTTCGATGACGATCAACCTGAACTGCTCTTTTTCTAAAGCGATTAAGTGCTACGTTTAAAAAACATTTACTGCGATTTTGTAAGGTTATCAAAGTTTTTCATATATGAGTTCTATGACGATCAACCTGAACAGCTCTATTTCTCATGCAATTAAGTGCTACTTTTATAAAAACATAAACTGCGGTTTCGAAAGATTGTCAAAGTTTTTTCATTTACGAGTTTGATGTCGATCAACCTGAACAGCTCTATTTCCCAAGCGATTAAGTGCTCCGTTTATAAAAACATGTACTGCAGTTTTGGGATATTATCAAGGTTTTTTTCATTTACGAATTCGATGTCGATCAACCTGAACAGCTCTACTTCTAAAGCAAGGAAGTGCAATATCCATAGTAACTTTGAAAGAGATTAAGGCAAATTATCAGAGTTTTTTTCATTTCCTAGTTCGATGTCGATCAAATTGAACAGCTCTGTTTCTCAAGCAATTAAGTGCTACTTTTATAGAAACATAAACTGCGTTTTTGAAAGGTTATCAAAGTTTTTCATATACGAGTTCGATGTCTATCAAACTGAACAGCTCTATTTCTCATGCAATTAAGTGCTACTTTTATAAAAACATAAACTGCGGTTTTGAAAGATTATCAAAGTTTTTTTTTTCATTTACGAATTCGATGTCGATCAACCTGGACAGTTCTAGTTCTCATGCAAATAAGTGCTACTTTTATAAAAACATAAACTGCGGTTTTGAAAGATTATCAAAGTTTTCTTTTCATTTACGAGTTTGATGTCGATCAACCTGAACAGCTCTATTTCCCAAGCGATTAAGTGCTCCGTTTATAAAAACATTTACTGCGATTTTGTAAGGTTATCAAAGTTTTTCATATATGAGTTCGATGTCGATCAACGTGAACAGCTCTACTTCTCATGCAATTAGGTGCTACTTTTATAAAAACATAAACTGCATTTTTGAAAGATTGTCAAAGTTTTTTCATTTACGAGTTTGATGTCGATCAACCTGAACAGCTCTATTTCCCAAGCGATTAAGTGCTCCGTTTATAAAAACATTTACTGCGATTTTGTAAGATTATCAAAGTTTTTCATATATGAGTTCTATGACGATCAACCTGAACAGCTCTATTTCTCATGCAATTGAGTGCTACTTTTATAAAAACATAAACTGCGGTTTTGAAAGATTGTCAAAGTTTTTTCATTTACGAGTTTGATGTCGATCAACCTGAACAGCTCTATTTGCCAAGCGATTAAGTGCTCCGTTTATAAAAACATGTACTGCAGTTTTGAAAGATTATCAAAGTTTTTTTCATTTACGAATTCGATGTCGATCAACCTGGACAGTTCTAGTTCTCATGCAAATAAGTGCTACTTTTATAAAAACATAAAATGCGGCTTTGAAAGATTATCAAAGTTATTTTCATTTACGAGTTCGATGTGGATCAACCTGAACAGCTCTATTTCTCAAGCGATTAAGTGCTACTTTTATAAAAACATAAACTGCGGTTTTGAAAGATTATCGAAGTTTTTCATACACGAGTTCGATGTCGATCAACCTGAACAGCTCTATTTCCCAAGCGATTAAGTGCTCCGCTTATAAAAACACGTACTGCAGTTTTGGGATATTATCAAGGTTTTTTCCATTTACGAATTCGATGTCGATCAACCTGAACAGCTCTACTTCTAAAGCAAGGGAGTGCAATATCTATAATAACTTTGAAAGAGATTAAGGCAAACTATCAAGGTTTTTTCATTTGCGAGTTCGATGTCGATCAGCGCACATATCTCAACTAATCAAGCGATCGGCAACATTCATAATAACCTATACCGCGGTTTCGATAAATTATCAAGGTTTTACCATTTGTGAGTTCGATGTCGATCAGCCTGAACAGCTCTACTTCTCATGCCATTAAGTGCTACTTTTATAAAAACATAAACTGCGGCTTTTGAAAGATTGTCAAAGTTTTTTTCATTTACGAGTTTGATGTCGATCAACCTGAACAGCTCTATTTCCCAAGCGATTAAGTGCTCCGTTTATAAAAACATGTACTGCAGTTTTGGGATATTATCAAGGTTTTTTTCATTTACGAATTCGATGTCGATCAACCTGAACAGCTCTACTTCTAAAGCAAGGAAGTGCAATATCCATAGTAACTTTGAAAGAGATTAAGGCAAATTATCAGAGTTTTTTTCATTTCCTAGTTCGATGTCGATCAAATTGAACAGCTCTGTTTCTCAAGCAATTAAGTGCTACTTTTATAGAAACATAAACTGCGTTTTTGAAAGGTTATCAAAGTTATTTTCATTCACGAGTTCGATGTGGATCAACCTGAACTGCTCTTTTTCTAAAGCGATTAAGTGCTACGTTTAAAAAACATTTACTGCGATTTTGTAAGGTCATCAAAGTTTTTCATATATGAGTTCGATGTCGATCAACGTGAACAGCTCTACTTCTCATGCAATTAGGTGCTACTTTTATAAAAACATAAACTGCATTTTGAAAGATTGTCAAAGTTTTTTCATTTACGAGTTTGATGTCGATCAACCTGAACAGCTCTATTTCCCAAGCGATTAAGTGCTCCGTTTATAAAAACATTTACTGCGATTTTGTAAGATTATCAAAGTTTTTCATATATGAGTTCTATGACGATCAACCTGAACAGCCCTATTTCTCATGCAATTGAGTGCTACTTTTTATAAAAACATAAACTGCGGTTTTGAAAGATTGTCAAAGTTTTTTCATTTACGAGTTTGATGTCGATCAACCTGAACAGCTCTATTGGCCAAGCGATTAAGTGCTCCGTTTATAAAACATGTACTGCAGTTTTGGTATATTATCAAGGTTTTTTTTCATTTACGAATTCGATGTCGATCAACCTGAACAGCTCTACTTCTAAAGCAAGGAAGTGCAATATCCATAGTAACTTTGAAAGAGATTAAGGCAAATTATCAGAG